>WARS01000012.1:10957500-11604049 GCA_008933995.1 Datnioides undecimradiatus
GTGTACCTGCATACTCCCTGCAGTTAAATTGGATAGCTAGCTGTATTAGCTTGGTAATAGCACCTTGATTTATATTGGTCTATTTCTTCTAAGAAATTGGTATTGGCTCCCCCTGACATAAATGTATGTCCATACAGAGACATCTGCATCAAGCACCAGTTGTTGCAAGTAGTGACACTTTAGTGTCAAAAAAAAAACAAAACAGGAGACTGCTGGGTAATCTTCGCACAGAACAAAGGCGTGCGCGAGCATTAGATCAAGAACACCGAAAGCATCAACATACGAGAAGGAGGAGGGATGAGATGAAAGGAGCTGCAGCAGGAAGCGCTGACGCGTGTGTACGAGCAGTGTCTCAAGAAGAGGAGCTGCACACCAGAACGGCTGGAACGACGAGCCAACATACAGCATTAATGAATCAATTAGTTGACGCAACCATGACTTCCTCTACCCGAATATGTGCCCCTTTAATTAGTTTGGTAAAATTTAAAATTAGCAGTGTTAAAATTGTTCCTTCATTATATAAATGAAGGGAAAATGCTGTCAGGGGAAACGTTTTTCCATTTCATTGGGTTTTACAAACATAAGAATGTACAAATGAGCTGCAAACAAACTGTCCTTCTGATATTCCAGGTGAGAGAGAGAGAGGGAGAGAGAGAGAAAACAGGTGGCCTTGGTAATCACACCTCCCTGTCATTAAGATGGATGCACATGCAGCCAGGCTCAGCAACTCTTCGGGCTGTTTCTCCTCTCTCCATCATCTCCACCCCTCTCCTGTCTGCCGCACCCTCTCTCTCTTTCTCTCTGTCTCTCTCTACACCTGCCCTCATGTTTCATCCATGAGAGGTGCGACCCACTTTCACTTAGCACACGGAGCAATCATCGACCTGGGATCTCGCATGTAGCAAGGTTTGTGTTACAGTACCGTTGAAGACTCAGATTGAATCACTTTCCTCAGTCTGGCTTCTAGGGGACTACCTCACGTGTCAGCTGGATTCAGGAAATCACAACTTCACGCAAGCAAGCAAGGAAGAATCCAACTTGCCAGTCTGTACATGCTTTATATCAGAACTGGTGAACATTTTCTTATTGAAGTAGGATCAAAAGAACAGTACTGAAGGCCTCTCTTAGTGGAGAAGTTGGTGTTTTCCTCTTCTTCAAACTGGCTTCAGCAGGAGTTGGATTTACCAACTGGCGCTGATGGCAGTGAGACCTCCATCATTTTGTCTTTGTGGTCTGATTGGTTGACGTTAGCTCGATAGACATGTCGGAGGGGGTCTGTGGGAGGGGGGCGGGGAGTGGCTCGTGGATGCAGCACCGGGCAGGTGTTTAACATCATACTAATTACGTTCACTGTCATGCAGTAGTGGCGGGGGCTGGAGGATATAAAAACACTCTCCCAGGGAAGGGAGACCGCTTGGATACGCAGCGTTGTGGCGACTTCAGTACAATAAAAGACATTTGAAAGACTGACCATCGCTCCTGTTGTATGTCTGTGACTGCCAAGAGAACTCATTGTGACAAAGTGATTCATCCAAATCAACTTTTTTATGACTGTCAGTCATTTAAAACAATAAGAGGCGATGCTACATACTATATACACCCCTAAAAACTGGTCTGAACAGTTACAACCTGCAAGATGTCCTCACATCAATGTTTCTACCCTTGTGAGGACATTTGCTCTGTACACACACACAAGTGCACACACACACACACACACACACACACACACAGAAACTTCAACAAACAGTCACAGATGCATTTTTTTTTGCTGGTCATCACTACTGAGGCTTCTCACTGTTATTAACTTCCTCATTTTGTTGAGGCAAGAATTGGCTTTGGGAATACGTCTCTTCTGGATTGAAAGAGAGCAAATAAAGAGAAATGCACAACCTGTGTGATTTTGTCCTCGCTTGTGTGTGTGTGTGTGCGTGCGTGCGTGTGCGCGTGCGTATGCTTTACAGCGTGAGTAAGATGGAGATAGAAAAGAGTTCCCGCAATCGGCAGTGATTGATGACTCATAGACGGGAGCAGCTGATGGACTGATGGGCTCTATTTTTTTTTTTTTTTCTTTCATTCAGATTTTTGCTGCGCATTTCCAGATGTCATGAATAATTCATCCTAACAGTCACCGGGTGCTTACATGGGGGAAGAAAGACAGTAGGGATGAGGGACGAGAAAGGGAACCAGCTGCATACGTTTGTTCAGCTTGTCCATCTCAATGCCATGGAAGCGTGAAATCGGCCACAGGATTGGAGGCAGACATTGCGGTGCCGTGCGGTGCGGTGCGGTGCTTGCTTACACCTGGTACGATAAGGCTCATCATTCTGCTTTATACTGTCAGATGCCTGCAGTCACAGCTGCAGGTGAGGCACTGAGAGATTACACCAGTTCTCCGTGTTTGTGTTCATCTTTAAAGGATAGAAAACACTCGTCGTAGGTACAATCACAACAGGCCTGAGTAAGAACAAAGCAGTGGACCTCTCAACAGAGATTTCTACAGTAATACAATGTACACAGTGTGTTGATTGCTCCAGAGAAATCATCTGGTTATATTGAACTTATTTCTTCTGGAAAAGATAAAGTTTGATAGCGATATATATGGCACAGGAGACACAAAGTAAGTCCTTTGTTGACAAGCAAGTGGAAGCAACAGAAATGCACTTGTAGAAATATTCATGAAACGGCAGCCTTTGTAATCGAAGGCTATCCATCCACCAAGACATCCCTGAAAATGTCGTTTGTGCTGCGGCCTCAGATGAAAGCGGCTCGTCATGAGAGTGTGCATTAATGCAAAGTGCATTTCTTTTTTGATCCTCAGACGGCATGAAATCTGTAGAGAGAGCGACATTTGCTTCAATGCACTGGCTTTTTTGCAAAAAAGGAAGCAACAGAGTGTGTTGGAATAACTGCTGCGTGGAGAAACGTTAATTCCTCCATAGTACAAACAATTAATATGTTTAATTAATACAGTATATTTTCTGTAAAGTGTTACATGCTTCATATTTAATCCATTGAAACAAGATTTATATAGGATTCAGAGATGGTTCGTATAACTTGCACCAAACTTATGAATTGAAGTGCATACCCTTTAAAGAAACAACTGACTTTTGGCCACATAGATTTACATTTAAAGAAGTCAGGAATGTCAGTCCTACATATAAAAACCTTGAAGTAACACAAAGGGGCTTATATTCTTAGAATTTACAGAACTGTGTTTGGCTACTCTACATAGCCTCCTTTCTTCTGCAAAGGCTTAGCACAAGGGCTGGGAGGGATTTGCTCCCACTCATCCACAAGAGCATTAGAGGGGGGCGAAATTTGGTGAAAAGGCCCAACTCAGCGTGGGACAGACTGGAACAAATAGCTGTATTCTTCCCAAAGCTTTGAATAGGGTTGAGGTCAGGACTCTGTGTACAGTAAACATACTGTATAAAGAAAATTAACCTATAGGTCAAAATAATGTCTAAATATGGCAGGGTTATCCTGGAAAGTCTAGAGGTCTTTGTTTCTGGTGATCAACACACACTGTCACCAAAAATCTGAACATGATATAAGAAAAATAAATTTGCGCACTTGAGCTACAAGCTGCTGACGAGCTAGATCCTCTAAATCTTCTAAATGAGAATTGGTGGAGACCAAAACAGAGCTCAAAAGTGATAGTTTCAATCTGCTATAACACACTTTATCATGGCGCCAGTTTTCTTTTTTAAAAACCGTCCAGATGAGCTACTCTTGAGTCAAGTTACTACCTCCTCTCCTAAAGGGCCTTTGTGATTATCTTTGGTGTGTTGCTCTCTTGAACCTCACAGTCACAGAGATCATGTTCTCTTCAGTATGTCAGGTAGAAGGCCAACAAATCAAGCCCTGAGATGCTGAAGGACCAGCTCTTTCATAATATATAGTGTTTGAATCAGGCCCCATATAAAAGCCTGCTAAGTGTGTTATTGATTTAGTAATGCATCAGTGGTCTGTCTTCTCCCTCTCCTCCGCTCACTCCATTTCCTCACGCCCACCCTTGCTCTCTCTTTTCATATGGCACAGGAAATTCAAAACATTCTGCTAATTATACCACCGGTAGGATTGATGCAAGTCAGCTGGATAATGAACATACTTTATCTTCTTTGCCAACAACGACTAAAAAACAGCTGTGAAAGCCATCTATAACAGAGTTTAAAAGGAAATATCTCATATTTTTCAGTTTGTATATTCGCAGCATGTTTACCACCTCTGTGGAGTCTCAGTAAACACGTACACCATGGTTGGACACACTCTCCCATTGGCGCTTTTGTGGAGAAGTGTTATTTATTGGCTTGTCAGGTCACACCAAGCCTGCTTGGCAATGCTGTCACACTGGACGACTCAGGTTTCACACTGTGTTTCTATTTCCGCTCATCGAAATAAACAGCATGGTCCCGCACACGTGTAAGGTAACTTTTCTTTTCTCTCCGTTCAGTGGATGGATACGCTTGCAGTTTGGATGCCGACATATTGATCTGCTGTAAGTTACTTGGATTGACAAACTTCTAGCTTTAAAAGGAAAGGTGTTAGTTTAGGCAGAGCACTGACGTAGTGCTTCTATTTGTTGATTCAACCCTGGTGCCAGATAAGAAAGTCAAAAACACGTGAACATTAACTGCAGCTCTGGTTTGAGACTGGATGCTAACCCAACTCTTCGGCACAAAAGTCTATCTTCATAGAAGGGGGCGTAGCCAAATTGATGCCGCTCGTTGGTTTGTGGGCAATGTTTGTCAAGCCTTGGATTTGACATTGTAGCCATCTCCGTTCTGGTTTTTAGAAGTTGGAGGAGACCAAACAGGTGACATGGATTTGCAGTGTCAGCCATCCAAGTACAACCGAAATAATACCATGCTTTATCATAATTAAAGGGAGAAACTGGCCCATTTTCTCATAGATGATATCAAATCTGACTTCTTTTTGCAACCACGGCCATGAAAAACCCTGCAGGTTTAAGGCACTACCACATGGCTTCAGTGTTATGGCTCACTCTATGAAATACACACTACTTCCTGCACTGGCATTCAACATTTGCACTTGAATTATCAAATATGGTTGTAATAAACAGGATACTGCACTGCCTGTTAAGTTGCTTCATTTGTGCTTCACCATCAGTGGCTCAGTCGCCAGCTGTTCAATCCATCTGATTTTGCACACACAAGGGTGCAGCACGGCCACCATAACCTGATCTTTACTCTTTTACAATGCCAATACATTCACCCCCCAGTCACCACCTCACATGATCACGTATCTACATTTTTAATTTTGATCCATAATTTATTACCATCATTTAAAACCAACAACAGGTTTTCTCATTAGAGTCCATCTTACTGCTCCAATGTGTTCCAGAGCTTTATCTGCCCAATCTACCGGCGTAACCATTCGTTCTAATTGGTCAATTCCTTGATATAAGCGTCACTGACGGAGCTGACAAATGCTGCTAATTGGTAATTCAGCCTAATTTGCCACACCTTCATAATAGTGTTAAGATCTGTAATGAAGTTATTCGGTATTAAAGTCCTTTTCCACACAGTGATTAGATGTTTGGTTTTTTTGGCCTTCCTGCTCCCTCCTGTGTGTTTGCTTTGCAGCAGCACATCACTGAAACGTTACTGTTGTACCTGCGTCCTCAGATGTACCGTACCCGACAGCGGGGCTTTTTATAACACATCAAAGGTATCCCACTTTTTTTTTTTTTTTAAATCAAATTTCTAACTGCCTTTACAGTTGCAGCTAAAAGATGACGGCGGAGATTAAAGATAACGAAGAGCTTTCTGGTGACTCATCCCTCCAGGAGACTCCAGGAGAGTTGTTCCCCCCCCCCATCCTCCCCCTGGTTTCCACACCGATGCTCAACAGAATAAGCTAATTTCTCATCCCCTTCTTCCCTAGTCATTACTTTTATACCCCCATCGCTCTTCCCCAGCCTCCCACTCATCCTCGACTGCTCTCGTTTTACCATCTCTTCCCCAAGTCTGGTGGTCTGTCTGCCCTTGATGAACGCTCTCAAAGAGTGCACAATGACTCAGCGCGTTTCTCCTGGAGGTCACCGTTAATGCATACCAGTGGTCGTGGAGCCAGATGGCCGGTGTCTGGGCAGGGCTGAGGACACAAGGGCAGCAGCATTACATGAAACCAGCAGACAGGCTCGCCGGGAGGGAAAGTGGAGCCCAGGGCGACAAGGGCTTTAGTGAACAAAGTTCAGGCCAGAGAGAGAATAAAAATAAGTCATTTGCTGTGAACGGAGACATGTTTAAAATATTTTATTACCCAACTGATCAGCAAAAAGGAGGTTTAAACAAGGTCTGTTCCCTAAAACGTTTAAGTCCAGATGAAACAGCATTTCCATGTAGCTATGCAGCTGTACAGCGTAGAGTATGGAGCTTCTACATCGTGATGTATTTCCAAGTGAAGCAGGATCAGCAGGCGGGACGTAACGTTTGAAGTAATCTGATTCATTGACAAGTGGGTGACTTAAAACACAGAGCGTTCTACTGATTTACAGTAGATGAGCATCAAGGTTCAGTTGTTCCCCTCTTCAAACATTACTGAGGTCCTCAACACACACCAATGTAGCATGATGTTGCTAGTTAGGTATCTAATGAATCTTCGCTCTTGATGGACGTCGTTGGTTGAAAACGTAATTGGATTTTGATAAGCATTAGGTTCCTTTACTTTTATATTTACAATGTGCATGTTTTTCAGGGTATGCACATCATGCCTCAGCAATGTTGTGGTTAAAATGAGCAATGACTGTCTAGACTGTGTATTACACACCACTTCCTCTATGTAATCTGGGAAACAAGCACTTATCCCACATTGTAGCACGTTGACATTTTATTCATAACTCATCTTTAATGATTAAAAGTCCTATAATCTTTGGGGATTCACAAGGGATATCCGGTCCTTTCTGAGGTATGTAGATGTAACATTCTTATTTGAGCTTTCGTTCTGACAGTAAGATGAGAAGATCGATATTTCAGCAAAAGTCCAAATATGACACATTGTCACAACGTGCCATTGGATGGATGCATGATGGTTGTTTGTACCAGATTTTAGTTCAAGCGCCGGACTATTTTTAACTTGATTTTCACTGACTTCCTTGAGTCACACCACCATTGTGAGGTTACCAGGAAACCAGTGGTAAAAAAATAGTCCGAAGAATTTATCGTTATTCTCTTTAACTGTAGATAAAACAAACAAGCGCAAACAAACCTGATTTGTCAGTTTCCACAATTGTTCCAAGAATCTTAGGTTGTAAGTCCACACTGTATCCAAATCTGGACAAAATTAAGAGAATCTCCACATGAAAAAAGAGCATCTGTAGTTAACTTGAACCCAAAAAATTTAAGTTCTGTAATCACCTTTGTGTACGTACTCTTGTCTCAGTTGCAATTCATAATAAGTATTAAAAGTTTGCCAGCCGCTGCAACTTTGAAACAAGCCACCAGGCCTCTCCTCTGCGCGTTTCAATTAATGAAAATTAAGAGTAGCTGAGCAGCGAACCAGCGCAACCAGAAAACTAATCACAGTTCCTTTCTTACTCTCTGTAACACCCAGCAAAAAAAATAATTTCCTGTCACCCTCAATGAGCAGTGATTAGCTCCTACGCATTTCATCTCTCTGGTTAGATGTCTTGCATAGATTAAATAAGATGAGTGCGGCAGTGTAGCAGTTTGACAGCTGGGCTACAATCGTCAGTGTACTCACAGTGGGAAAAAAAAAGCCATTCATTTGAATAAAGTAGGATATGTCCAGCTCTCCCGCACCACAGCTGGTGGAGGCTGGTTGAACAAAAGAAACCTACAAGTTAATGGCAAAGGACGTTCATTGGTTCTGAAGCTCGGTGCTGCTCTGTGGAATTATAAACCAATTTATTCCTCATCATGGATCATTTTCTGTTAATAATGATGGTGGAGAATGACTGAATTTTCTATGACCCTTCCGGTGGGGTGGCTACTTCCCTCCACTGAACAGCAGATTAAAGAAATGAAAATCTATGTGACAAAGCCTTGATTGAGCCTTGGCATTGAAAAAGTGGAGAACTCAGCCTCTGGCCAGAATAAATGTCAATATGCTTTCCCACGGGTTTCAACTTTGCATTTTTCAAAATGTTATTTCATAAGAATTACACAACTTTTCTCATTGTGTGAAAGAGCACCGGCATCACCATTTCTAACCCACCTTAGTTACTGTTTAACCTTGTTTTCCCTCAATAACTATCAAGTTTATAATGAAAACTGGCAGATTTTTAAATCAAAATCAGTGGGTCTGTGATTTCAGACAGCAGTTGACAAATGTTGCATTGAATCAACCAGTGTGAAGAAAAAAAAAAGGTTTACAACTAAAAAGTACCACTTGTGATAAAAAGTAGTAAATAAAAGTATCCTGACTTTTTGGCCATGTCTAGTACAAAACACCTTCTCCCGTGCTGCTCTAATTCCCCAAACGTCTCTCACTGCTCCTCGCCACACACGGTTATATATGGTGGAAAACAGCACACCTGCTGGAGATAATCCCAATCAACCCAAGATGCCCTCTCACACTCCAATTAACAGCAATCAAGAAGAAACTCACGCCGGAGAAAACCAAAACACATAAAGACATACAGACACTCCTGTCTCGTGTGATAGCTGTACTGTATGGTTCAACTGCAACAGCTTCAACTTGCTAAATTATGATAGGGTGATCGCTTTTTCCTGGGGGGCGGGCACAGTGAACAGTCAAAGGGGATCCATGGTTATCCTGATCCTCTACTTATACTATCATTTGGTCTCTGATATCTCTTTGTTTACTCCACGGTCATGTTTTACTGTTAGCCAGTGTATGCTAATACCTTTTAATTACATTTTTAATGGCAGTGATCTGAGAATGGAAGTCCAACATCAGCTAAATGACAAAACAAACCTGTGTAAATACAAAATATCACCGCTGTGCGTTACCAAACCAGAGACAAACATATTTGCCCCCCCCAGCAAACACCTTTTCTCATTCTGCCCAGACGACCGACTCTTCATTATGTTGAGCTGATGACAGCTACAGCCAAAGTGGATGAAAATCTGCTGTTAGAGTGCTCGCCAGGTGCCTCATTATATTCAAAATGGCTCTCATTCACTGCTAAATGCATTCTCCCCCAGTGAGGGGTGATGAGAGAGAGAGAGAGAGAGAGAAGAGGCCATTTTTCTCCATCATCCTGTCATGATATTCAAGGGAAGCTGAAGGTGGTGGGGGTGGGCTGCCCAAGGAGGGGTGTTCCTGCTGTAACTGGCCTCTCCACGGCGGCGTGCATCAATCATGCACCCCTGAAATGTCCTGAACCTCCCCTGACGGTCATGTTGTGCAAGAGAGTCGATTGTAAGTATTCATCTACGGCAAAGACTGAGGTAAAATGCTTTTTTTAATGTGAATTTTCTTATTATTGTCCTCATAAATCTCCCCTCCCTTTTATGTCTTCTCCCTCTATTTATCTGTTTTTGTCTTGTTCTTATCAGAGGTCAACAAGGCCATCAGGAAATCCATGCTCTGAGGAATGAGAGATGTTGATGAAAGTCTCTCTCTGTCTCACTAATACACACACACACACACACACACACACACACACACACACAAAGGCAGTTTTCAATGGTATTGTGGTGTGCATGATCGGTCACAAAAGGTTTCACTGCAATATTGTATCAAAGTGAGTCTGTCTTACTCAGTCAAACATAACAATAGGAGCGACGGGGTCTGAAATGACTTAACAGGAAGTTACAAGCAAAACTCAAGAGCTGAATGCTATCTCGGTGCCCAACTGCAAGGCGGAAGCTGGATTTGATTTACAACTTGGTGCCAGTAGAAAGCAGGCTGGAAAATCCAGCCTTGTACTTATTATGGCTATGGAAAATTACTGGTAATAATTGGCTGGCATATCTCATTCATCAAGACAGCTAAACCAGATTTATTGGCACTCTACATGTGTGTTTATTAGTCTTATTAAACTAATTGATATTTGAGACAGACAAACAAACTTTTTTCATTATTATTCTTTCTTTTATCCTTGCCCTATTAGCCCTCCATTATATTTCAGGAAAACGTCATCCAACAACATTGTTTAGATCAATTTTATATTTCATTTGATTTGTAAAGTAGCTCATTATGAGAGAGACAGACTGTGCTAATGAGAAATTCTGTAGCAGCTCCCTGTGGACAGTTAATCACAAAACTCTGACAGAAGCAATGCAGACTTTACGGGAATATTGCCATATTTCTCCGTATTAATCTGGGCAGATTTTCAGGTGGAAGCACAATATTTCAAAAAAAATAACATTATCATAACTTTGTGTTTAACATCTCAGACACAAATAGCCCGCAGACACTGAGAGAAATTAGATGTGGGATAAACAGTCCAAAACTGCAACCTGAAACTGTTATTGTTCCATAACCTGATAACCAGACATACTGTGACGTGTAAAGAAATGTGATTTATGTCCAGAATCAGACCTGCACAGAAGCTAAATACCGTCAATTGCTTAATCACTGCACTTCGATAGGCAAAAGAAAGCAACTCTGAACTTCTAGGGCTCAAGTGTCAAAACCCTTTAGTCCGACAGTGCATCTTTAATGTTATTTCCAGTCTTTTACACTGAAATCAGCCTGCTGCATTTGAAAAGGCTAATCAAGGTCGTGAAACCAAAACAATGGGCTGAAAGAAGCTAAAACGCCTCATAGAGCTGTGGGGAATTTGGTGAGAATTCTCTGTGGGTTTGTCACTACAGACAACCCTTCATGTAATTATTTGATCCTTTGTTGATATGACAATATTGATTAGTGCTGCTTTAAAGGAAAGACATGAGATTGATTTCCATCTTCTCCTTTTGGCCTTGGATAGAAAAGCAAATAAACCTATTTCCCAAACCTATTACATATGAGGTGGACAACAATGAATACAAAATGCATGTCCCTCCCTGCCGTCCCCTTTCTGAGATGAAAAGGTCAAACAGTAATAATGCTGTCTGCTCATATCAGATACAGGCCAGCCTACGTCAAAGACAATGGTGATGATATTGAGACTAACCGGCAGGTCCGCTGTGACCCGCTGTCTGCTTCATAATAGCATCATCAGCTTGTTTTGTTATGAAGGGGCACACAGAGACTACACCTCTTAGACAGCTTTTATTATAGAAACTATTCTTGTCCATGGCATGGAGACAATAGCACCTGATATTGTTTTCCTTTTTTGGGCACATGAAATCCTGTAACAGCTCACTTTCCTCATTGTATATTCCTTCAAGTGCTTGGCAACATCTTTTCAGTCCTCTTAGAAACTAACAGGAAGAACAATTAAAGGTAAGGCTCTTAAATCTCCCAGTATTTTCAACACTCCACTTGTGGTTGCCAAAGGAAACCTGCGCTCTTCAGTCGAGGAGGAAGACGCAAACAAAAGCAGCAGGATGAAACAAGCCCTTTCCCTCACAGTCACTTCCTTTTTACCGACCCCCCTCTCCAAACCCACTCATACCTTGGAAAAGGCCAAAAAACGCTGAAGCACCACTTGGTACCAGAAAGGTTCACAGCAAAGAGAGGTGAACAGGTACGCGAGGAATGCATTAAAAAGGCTGAATGTGACGTACGTCTTTTTCATGTAAAATGTATGAACTGCAGGATCAAGCTGTCTGTCAGACACAATAGCTCAGTGCCATCCCCAACACTACGACAAAACCATTCTTCCATTTAAAGAAAAAGGCAGAGCGAAGCCAGTGTCCTACTTAAAGGTCAAAATCTAAACCTCAGAAGTGTCATATGTTGAATAAAACTATTCAAATTTTTCATTGAGTTTTAGAGGGACTTTAGATTTTGAGTCCTGGATCAGTTTGTTCTTAAGTTCACTGAAAGGATGTGACATTCAAAGAGGTATAGTGGGGGGTTTTTTGTAGAATAACTACTGGCAGCAGCAGAGTGGCAGTTAGGAGGACAGGATGAATCCTAACATATGTGCTCACAGTGTGTGCTTTTTCGTCCACATTAAAAACACACACTAGCCATAAAACTTGCAAATAATTACAGAGCAAAGAACAACCCCTCTCTAGGCGGGTACGGTCGTAACTTGGATAGACCTATTGAGTATTGGGCTTGGGTGATATTCAACAGTTCTTTGAGCAATTTTGGGGGGCAAGCATCATCAGTCAGTCGCTTTATTTTGCTAATTTAATGGTCTACCAAGGTCATCCCAGTGCAGGTCTAGACCACACTCATTACTATTAATTACAGCCAACAGTTCCACCATGAGCAAGGCAAGGAGAAACTTTCTTTTAACAGGCAGAAACCTTGGGCAGATCCTGGCTCTAGGTGGACGGCCATCTGCCTTGACCAGTTGGGGGGAAAGAGAGAGAGAAAGGGAGAGACAGAGGGGGAGAGAGAGATAGAAAATACTGCAGCACAATACAACAATAGAATCCTTACTACTATCAGTATAACAACAACAAAAATGATAATAATTATTATTATAATAATAATAAATGGTAGCAATGGACAGCAGGCAGGTCGATGGAGCCAGGTCACAGATCAAAGTGCAGCTCCAGCGCCAGAGATAATCCACTTTGCAGGTTTAGCTTTATGTGTAGCCGTGCTGGAAGACAAACGTTACTTTTGGAGAGAGCCTTGTGAGCTGTTTTCATTCATACAAGGCTGAAGTAACGATCGCCCAGCTGTAGCCAGTGGACAGCTAAATGAGCAGCCTTTTGCAACGAAGTAATCGACTGAATTTCCCAAAATATCTTCTATTTATATCTATAACTTTAGAGTTTTCCTATACTCCAAAAAGGACGCTATTCCTCCCTGTGTATGCAAAACCATGGATATCTGTTATACTGTAGGCTTTTACCATAGCCTCAACCTCTGATAAACACATAAAATCACTGAAACCATGAGCCACCCCCTAAAACACACCAGTGTGTGGCCAAAATTAAACTAGTTACTAGCGCTAATGAATGTGTCACCCTCTTTGTCTAGTCTGTCTGTTTGGCCTAGACTCAATGTCTCTCTGAAAGTGTAACATACTAGAGCTGGTTTTGCTGATAGAGAATCTCTTTTGACGTCTTTATCTCTGAATCTTTCTGCCACCTCAACGGGAACACTATTTTTAGCAGTTTAGCTTGCTGAAGTAGTAAAAGCCGGTGAATTATGGAGGCCAAACTGAAGGCCAGCGAGAGCAGAAATATTCTGCATACTGTTGTAAAAACAGTTACTGGATGTTTTTACAGCAATTCTCTGTCTTACATACACAAAACCTACTCAGTGCACTTAAATATCAAATCAATGCAAATCCCATTTTCCTGTCATCTAGTTATAGTTGAAATAGATGGGACTCATTGGTCAATTGCACTGAAATGATGTAATGGAGTCCAGTGGAATGGTGCGCTCGAACCTTCACCCCACTTTAGAGTGAGATGTTCTCAAACAGCACTTGTTTCCATAAATAAACAGTATTACGCTAGCGGTTTTAATAGGAGTGGGTAGGAGCAGTTAAAGTGCAGAGGAGCGAAGGGAGCCAGAGTAATGTGATTAAATGTAATTAAGAAAGCAGTTGGATCAGACAGGTGGGATCAGTCAAACTAACTGAATCACAAAGAAGATGATGTCACAGATCAGCTCTTTTATTTTATTTTTTTTTTGTGGTTGCACATACAGTTGAATCTCTCATTTATATCATTGAATAAATAGGTGCAATATGCAAAATATACATATGACCACAATGTGCAAAATAAAGCCTGAGCATCATACAGTGGTAGTTTCACATAAGACTGTCATACCATGCTTTAGAAAGACAATGTCATACAATAGCAATATTTCATTCAGACAGTGTACAGCATCTTTTGGCCTGCTAAAGCTGTAGGTTCTTGACCTGATATGCAGCAAGTAACTAGTTTTCAGGGACTAAAATGGCGATTTGATGATTAATTTTAAAAAATCATCTAAAGTAAATTCATCTAAAATGTAAAATAGTGAGTACCTGCCTTCTCTTGATTGATTCAGAGAAATCATCTGAAAAGGGGACGTACAGAGGCTGTGACAGATGGTCAACAGAAGGCTTGGAAGGGCTGTAGGCTAACAGCTGTTGAATTTTAAAAGTGCCATCTTCGCCTGGGTGTTACATCTGTGATTCAATTTGATAACATACAGTTTTTCTGTTGGCGCGCAGACAAGACAACGAGCCAAGAGCAATGACAATGGCGACATCTACTGGCTGTTCGACAGAGCTTGGAGTCATAAATACAAGACATATATAAATGCAGTCATGAGTACACACAGAAGACATGTGATCATGCTGTTAATAGCACTAGTAGGGGAGATATCGTGCGTGGGAGTCTAGCTGATGTACGTCCGGTCTCTAAACTGAGTTTAGAGTGGCAATATTCCCACTCGGACCACTGAACAGGAAAATCAACACAGACATGGATCACTGGACTGAGTAGATGTGTCAATGATTCCAAAGAATAATCAGATTACATAAACAAGCACCGTTATCTACCCAGGACAGAAGTGTTGAATTAGAGTGGATAATCCTCAAGTACATGCAATTCACCAACAGTACTGCAAACACTATTATTGTCAAATCCTTCGGGGGGTTAGACAGGGTACAAATATGAATTATGAGGCTACATTTGAGGTACGTAATCCACCACACATTAGGAAACACCACGTTTACTCAGTGCAGGTCTCAAATAGATGAATGCAGGTTTACAAGCTCCTTATCTGTGAACCACTTCTTCAGTCTGTTTATTGCTCCCTGAGGGGATCAATAAGGAACATAAGTATCATTAAAGTACAGTCATTCAAAACTTTGGCGTGAAGTCATGAATATGTCGACAAAAATGATAGTATAAAAACAGCTGATTGACATGAAGAATAAAAAGGAAATCTTTTAACAGTCACATTGCTTTTCAACTGAATGACAGGACAACGAGACTGGAGCACAGTGGTACCCACACGCACCCACTCAGTATTCCATTTCCACTGAAGACAGAGTGGAAATTTGTACATTATGTCTTTATGCTACAAGAGAGCTGCCTTGTAGAGAAGATTATCATGTCATCGCTTTAAAGTGCATCAATTAACTGTCACAATGCCTTAGTGCCTCTCTGTGACCATACACAATTAATGAAGAGGTCTTTCAAAGGGCATTTTGCATTCTTTCAAATGCAAGTTGACTCTCTCTCGCTTGAGTCGTTCAAAGAATAACAACACTTCTTCTTGAGCAGCATGTTCTAATGCTTCAACAGTGTTAGAGCCTTGAAATGCTTCAAGCATTACAAAGAGATAATCTATCATAAATAGGACACTTTGGATCTTGAATATCTCATATATTCATATCTCTTATTGAAAGTGCATAAAGATCAGGGCTGTATCTCATGATCTTTTTCACGATTGGTTGATTAATCATTTAGTCTATCAAATATAGTCATTATCACAATGACCTAGCGCTTAATTTGATATCTTCAAATTACTTTTTTGTTTCATCAGCAGTCCAAAATCCAAGCTCGCTTCCATTAATGTCATAAATAACAAAAAAAAGAATCAAATTCCTACATTTAGGATTTGGAAATCTTTGGTCTTTTCGCTTAAAAAATGACAGATTAATCACTGCAGCTCAAATAAAGAGGGCACAAGGCTGCTGCCTGTTTCATTTCCATTTTTACCAGAGGAGGTCAAATTTCAGTCCCCAATCTTGGGGTCAGGATGGGGGTCAGGATCTTGCGTCAGGGTAGTGAAGGAGCAGGTTTTACCCAGCTGGTAGTGGTCCTTAATGTGCTCCTCCACCTGCATGTCTGGTCTCTCCCCCTTCACTCCATTCTTTTTATCAAATTCAGCAGTTATTTCAGCCAATGTCTTTCCCTTAGTCTCTGGCAAGGTGAGCCCCAAAAACACAGCTGAGACTAAACAAACAGCCAAGAATGGAAGGAAACAGTAGTTCCCCAGACCGCTGACGATGAAGGGGAACAGCATTCCCACCAGAAACAGGCTGATCCACATAAGTGAGCCAGCGACCATATACGCTGCTGGCCGAGCTGCCTGGTCAAAGATCTCAGCTGGTAAAATCCCCGTCACCCCTGCTGGACCCAAGCCAAAACTAAGGATGTAGGCGAACACACATGCCATGCTGAGGTAGGGCATCCCAGCAACCCCATGGCTCTGGAGGACAAGAGATACAGTGAAGACTATAGTCCAGCAAGACATAAGACTGTACCCACCTACAAGAAGGTACCTGCGGCCCACACGTTCAATCAGCAGATTACTCAGGATAGAAGCAGTTAGCTCTGATGCCCCTGTGCCAATAGTGACGTACTGGATTTTCTCTGGAGGGATCCCTGCTTCAAGGAAGATGTAGGAGGCATAGAAGTAGAAGGAGTCATTGCCACAAAGCATCATGGCAGAACTCGCCGCCATGACTGTTCTGAGCTGGAATCGCAGGGCACGATTTTTAAACAGAGACCAGGGTGTCATGGCTGAGGCTGAAGATCCAGAATGTAAGGCTGCGGATTGCTGCTGCTGCTGCTCCTGAAGCATCTCCTCCATCTCCAGGACAGGAGCCTCCCCACCACGAAGCCTTCCAAGTGCCTGGATACATGCTTCCCTGTCCCCACGGTCAATAAGAAGGTATCTGGGGCTTTCAGGGAACCAGGGTAGTGTAAGGAGTTGGATCAACCCTGGCAAAGCATTGCTAGCTAGTAAGTAAGGCCAAAGAGGCTCTGTACCCAGCAGCTCAGTGAGTCCCACTACTTGACCCAAGAAGATTCCAAATGCAGTAAAAACAGCAGAAGAGAAGGCCACAGCACCACGGAGGTGTTTAGGGGCACTTTCCCCAAAGTACATTGGCTGGACATTCATGCTGACTCCTGCATTCATCCCAACCAGAAAACGAGCCAAAATGAGCATCTCAAATGATTTTGCCACCCTGCATGTCAGCACAAGCACAGCACCCACAAACAGGAAGGAATTATTCAGAAGCAGGGAGGTCTTCCTGCCAAATCGGACTGCCAGAGGTCCTCCAAGCAGGGCTCCGAGCAAACCACCCAGTGAGAAGGCTGACACAATCAAAGTCCACACTAGAGTCACCTGTGGGGTCTCCAGACTGATGCCCCAGCGTTCCATGTAGGTATCATTGATGAAGCCCTGGATGTAGCGTGTAGGAGAGTTGATTATTGAGATGTTGTAGCCATACTGGAAGGTGCCTCCAATGGCAGCAGAGCATACAGTCAAAGCAAGGGTCCTGCCTAGGGGTTTGCTGGATTCACCTGGTTCATGGTTGCCTGAGGAACTCATCTCAAGCCAAGTTGTCCTACAGCAGGAGCAAGTGTGTGTGCCCTCACCTCACTGAATTCCTTACAAACAGTGCAGTTAGCTGCAGCTACCTTTAGTTTAGAAGATATCTTTGTTATTTAATAAAAGACAATATATGTAAAGTATAACCCATGTCTAACATACTTGTCCTGTGGTTTGAACTAAGGAAACTGGCATTCTACTGTAAGAGCCGGGTGTAATTTGTGTTTTGCCATCCCTCAATTTAACCTGTCAGGCCACTACCTGCCAATTCACAACAACCAAGCATGACATGCCTGTCCAGAGCCAAAAGGAAAAAAAATCATGTAGTCGTATTTTACTAAGTTTTCTGTGTTCCACTATTCTTCTTCTTGGTATTAGCAGAGAAAAAAGCTCTACATGACCACCCAAAGGATAACAAGTACCCTGCCAGTCTTCGTAGTGGGAAAACTTTCCCCGGTTTATACTGCCAGCGTACGTAACGTCTTTTAATTGGTTTACATCAAGTTGATAGTGACGTCGTCTTTCTGCGACTATTACTGTGGATAGACAGTGAAAAGACGAAAGTAAACACTCGCATGTCTGTCAGCGTTTCCTGCATCGAGGTGCTTTTTAGGCAGAACATACAACAACAGTATAACGTCGTAATAAGCACAGCGTTGGTTGTGAATAATGTAATGAGCCATTATTAGCCCACAAGCTAATGCTTACAATTCAGTCCGGTGTTTAGCGAGTTTACTACTCGTATAATGTAATTATTCTGCTCAGAGTGGACTGATCGTAATGTTGGTCACTCAGCATATGACTTCCAGCTGTATAGTAGAAACACTATACTCAACTGTATTATATAAATATGACAGTAGTCTAAATTCAGTGCATACCGATTCATTTTCATATCATGTTTCCCTTTTGGATTTGGAACATGTTAGCAGTTAGCTCTGTTTCAGTGTGATGGAGAAATGACAGAGCTAATCAGATTTATGGTCATTTTAATTTTAGCGAAAGCAGCTTGACTTGCCTGAAGAAACAAAATTATTACGAAGCTGTGATGGATTGGACATTTGCACACCTATGCATTTAAATCTCAGATACTAGAATATAAATCTAATCCCTTTTAAACCTTCTGACATTTGTGGGCTGTCCTCTCCTTCCTCGGGGCTCCTTCTCCATCAAAGAGGAGAGAGGAAGGCAAAAGTGAACAGTGAGGTAAAGAGAAGTCAGGAGCCATGGAAGAAGGAGATGACAAAGGCTAAAAGAACCGCACACAGGGCAGCACTTGCCATGGGAGCAGCAGGTCCGAAGCTGTCCACATATGATAACATTAGATGGTGCAAGGATCCAATTTGCTTGTAATGTAAGCCCGTTGTATGTAAGTTCATGCATGATCGATTATATTATAGCAAAAAACAACACGTATAAAAGACAAAAAATATAAGTTCAGGTGTAAAGATTCGTCCAGTCTCCTCAATTTCAACATTAGTTTTTGAACATTTTGCACATCACACAAAAATCTGCAAACCTCCTGACAATACCTTCCCAAATCTGACCTGTCCTCCCTGTCACCAGTAACCATTAGCACACACTAGTATAACGAAAATCAACCAGGGTGGTGAAAAAAGAGGAAAAGCAGTCCAACACGAGCTGTATTTTATGCTCTAGAACGCTTTTGGCAACCCCAATTCTTCCCTAGCACATCAGTCCCAGGCTAATGTTCATAAAAATAAAACATCAGCCCCCAAATTGGAGGTAGGAGTTTGAATGAGATGCTTTCATGTCATGTATTAACCTCAAATCCCCATTAACTGGAAGCGTGCAGGAGCTGAGTATGGACCAACAGGAGGTAATCAGAGACGCAGTGTAAGACAAGGAATGCAGAAGATACTTATCGTGTGATGTTTGCTGCTCTGTTTGTATGAGAGCGTAATTACAGCGCTAACAGATGCTCACGTGCAAGAGTAATTAACAAAGGACTGATGAGTTGTTCAGCTCTATTCTTGAGTTATGCCACAATGTTATTCTCTTCATCTGGTTATTTGAAGGAACACATCCAGGAGATCTACTCCACCTATGGCAAGATCAGGATGAGTGGCACGGCCGTGATCCACATCCACCCCAATCTGTCCAAAGTCTACACTTAAAATGGCCCCAGCAGACAGAGGGGGCCCTGAAACATATGGACGGAAGTAACAGGGTGTGTAGCAATATGTATACTGGAGATTTAAAGTAAAAAGATTGCATAACTGCCATACGCTGATGCTGCCCAGTTACCATACCCTTCATACTCTTTTGTGTTGAAATGCCAAACCACAAAAAATCTTGATTTCCTTTTTTTTTTACTTTCAGGTCAGATCAGCGGTCACAGTATTAAGTATCGTGCATGTATTAAGTGTATTATGTATTACGTATTCAACAAGAAATGTCTTTTAAACTGAGAAAATGAGCTTTAACAGCTCTGAAGCAAGAATACAAGTTCACATAACTCCAAGAATGATTACAAAAGCATTAAAACAGAAAGCAGAGTACCTAGAAAGGGAGGAAATTACCAAAAACGGAGAACTTAAATGCAAACCATGACACAAAATCACATGGAAATCACATGACTCGTTTTTTACACAGAATATGGGGGTAAAAGCAAGAAATATTTATTTTTTCAAATAGTAAAACAGCTTTTTTTTTGTATTCCTCTTCCACCGCTTGAATAAGATTATGTGTCATTCGCTAGGTCAACAAGAATTCTTTGGCACTGCTGTTGGCCCGCTCTCATGTTTAGCATCAGGAGTTAGTATTTCATTTGAAGACACATAATACTTGAGAAGCTCCAGAAAATCAGTCGATCACAGAAAACATGAATAGAACCTAACCCGAATGTGTTCTAAACACCTAGCATCACAAACCGATGTCATGTTAGCATGAAGCTAATCACCTCCTGGGATCACTTGATTGATTCTCGTGTGTGTGTGTGTGTGTGTGCTTGTTGCTCAAGCAGTACATACACTAATGACTTTAAATCAGTCTTAAAATAGTTGTACTGTCTAATGTGTCAGTCACTGTAGTCTGAATTCCAGATGTTCACTGCTGGCCACTGTGATTAGTCAATTTTATCTGCATTACCCAGTTGAAATGGTGCTGCTGGTGATCATTTTGGTTCAAATTGGTATTAGGTTTTAAAATTATCCGTCCGTTTGTTACTGATGCTCCAGCATCAGTTCTTACAGTCACATTCACACAGGCGGCTCTGCAAGTAATTCATGATGTGTCCAATTCCTGTTAGAAGCATGTGGCTGTTTTGCTGGAAGTCAAAGGTCAGAGTGAGTTACTGGTGCATTCAGCTGAGGTCTAGACATTTGGAGTTTTACTTTTAGGAGCAGGATTCATGTTAACTAGTTGTCATCTCCAGTGGACTGATAGAACCTATGTGACTTGGTGTGTGTGTGTGTGTGTGTGTGTGTTGGCACATTTTTTTAATTGATTTTTCTCCCTAAAATCTTGTTATTTTGCATATTTGAATATGTGTGTGTGGGGTTCAAATAGCTTTACGGTGTGAACTGTTTTCTTTGTCTGTTAGTGATTCAAAGACATTAAACTATTATTAAAGTCAGTATGTCTACTTAAATTCTGTTTTTAGGGAGGAACGTTGAGCAAGCAGGCACAAGGAGTCACATGTGTGACGTCTTTTTCTGTAAAGCGGTGTTTCTCGCTCCCGTCCTGTGTACTTTTGTCGTGTCCCTTCTCCAACGCACCTGATTTAAGTGATCAGGTCGTTGTCAGGCTCCTGCAGAGCTTGACGGTGAGCTGAATTTGAATCAAGTGTGTGTGAAAAGGCAAACGTCTAGACCAGGGGTCCCCCAGGACCAGGAATTGAGAAACATCATTGTAAGCTAAAAGGTGTGTGTGTGTGTGTGTGTGTGTGTCTTCGTATTGTTGTGAATCAAACGCCTAACACTGAAGCTACTATTATCAGATCTCACGCTCTATCTTGGACCCATTTCTCATTTTTCAGTTCAAATTCTGTATTATTCTACAATTGAACAGTGTCATTTGGCAGACGCTTCTATCCAAAGCGACGTGTATAGAATAAATACAAGCAGCAGAGATCTAGGTGGGAAAAGCAACGTGGACAAGCGCTAAGAAATGTTCCAGTAAATTATTAAATGACCTAAACTCCCTCTGTTTTCCAATACCTTAAACACTTTAATATTCTTAACTGATAAAGATGATGTCTCGGTGCCATTGGTGAATTTACAGCCCATGTTGGCACCATTAAGCTCGTACATAGCAGCCTTATAAGAGATAAAATGCAATTAAACCATAAAAGAACAGTTAGCCATTTGGGACACTCATTCACCGCTTGGCCCAACTACTTAAATTCTGTACACGTGTTTCAAGGATCATTACAAAAACCACAGCCTAAAGTGAGGTTAAGGAAAAAAATGTCTTTACTGTTTAGGAAAATAAGGTCTTTTATACTTTTGCAGTTTGAAATAGGAAAATGGGGCCTCCCTCAATGATTTTTCCATTTTAATTTTCTGACTTGCTAAATTTCAGTTATTCTATTTGAGCCGTACATCCAAATAATGAGGAAATATACCATGAAAAATAATTGAGCAATCAGAAAGTGACAGCTGTGTTCCTGTTTCTGTGCAATCGGGGGGTGTGTGCTCTCGTGCTGACCTTATTTATACCAAGGTACCTGTTTCTTCTTGCAAATCACAGCTCCGCTGTTCACCTCGCTGACAAGTACTCAGACTCCAGAATAAGGCTCTAATTTATTCTTAATAACCAGATATTTACTGCACACAAATAGTGGGACCCAGGATGCCTTTCTCCAATTGGTATGGACTGACTGTAGTGTGTTTCACCATGCTGCTTTTCGAACAAGGTGAGTGTGTGACCGCTGATGACTTCCAAAGTCACGGTAATTTGAATTGTTCAAAGACTTTGTATCACAATTTTTTCGTCACTGTGTTCAGCGATGAAAAATCTGAATAACTGCTATTTCTGCTTTCCTGTCATATTTTTGTTATATAAACTGAAAATTAAATACTTTTAGGACTGGAATAAAACTTGAAACACTTAATTGATGTTTGGTCCTAAAAAAAAAAAAAAACCTGCCTGAGAAAATATTTAACAATACATGGACCTCTGTTCTTCTGTTCTGTGCATCGTAGTGCATCCACAGTGCTACACAGCTCGCCAAAGAAGTCATGGACAAGTCTCTCCCCCCTGCTGTAAGACGGCCTCAAATGCTACCATTCCCCATTCTGTCGATGCCTGCTTTGTACAAAACGAACACATATTCCTGTCTTGTAATATACATGCTTATATGTAAGTCGTAAGTAAGCAAGTACACTCATACACTCTTCATTTTGTGTCCGTGTTCATGTTGTGCGACATTTTGAGATTCGGGGCGTGGATTTATTCACTTCACATGAGAACCACTTTCATGGTCTGTGTGCCACATATGCAGCTACATCCAACCTGGTTTAGTTAAACAATTCAAGCCTACTAGGATGAAACCATTGACAGCAGTCTGCTAGAAAGCATATTAAGTTGGAAAATATTCATCTGGAGCATTGAATTTGATGAATTTGACATGGATGTCTGGTGTCCATTTCTGGGAAATGAAGGACATAACAGTTTGAGTCAAATGTAGGGGTTTGGGAGACAAGGGCCGACCACAGCCTCCTAGACACCAGAAGACAATTAGACAACAGGGAGTAAGGTGATTTAGGTGGGGGATATGAAGCAGGGGAGGAGCAAATGGAAGGTCAGACTTTGGTCAGCACCCTCTTTTGGAAACCTTGGCAGGGTTTACAGTGGGCTCAGCCTCAGAGTGCCAGAAACCTGGCTAAGCTTAAGGTATTACAATGTTTTTACCTCTGGATAGAGCCATGCCCACTGTTTGTCCTTTTTCTGTCATTATACCAATTTGAACCAAACATTCTTCTGACTGTAGCTTCATCTTTGCTGTAAAGATCTGAGAGTTGTATCAATCTTATTATATGAGTCCTGGCAAGAAAGCAACGTGTATTTCACAAAATGTTGCTATGTTCTTTTGACAAAAAGACATCTGTATCTGCAAACTTGACATCATGAAGATGTCATTTCAAATTGATGAATGTGCTGGGTTTTTTTTTTTTTTTACCTTTCCTCTCCTTTCAACCCTGCAGCTTCATGAAGAATGAAAAAGCCTGGTGTGTGGACCCCAGAGCCTCGTGGATCCAACAAAGACTCCGGAGGTTAGAGGAAGTAAGTTCAACTTCACAGCTTATTCGTGTTGCTTTTCTTCATTTGTATTTCCTTCATTCAGCTTTCTCTAAATAGCAAATACTTTAAGTGATGTTTGTGTCATAAGACACTGTGTAATGGGGTTTTATTGGATTTTTCCAATAAGGGATTGAGAAATTCCAGGATTTGGCTTAGAATCCAATGCAGTATAAGTGAGAGAGATTGTAATCACTGCTTTTTAACTTTGCTCCTTCTCACCCAGAGGGGAATATGTTGCAGGATCCTCTAATGGACCACAAAAAGACAATACATCATGACATCCTATGGAGAAATCTTGACACAGTATAATCAAATCTTTGTATTAATGTATAGAGTACATTGAGATATATTAATATTGTCTTTGAATGGTTCTTTACTGTCTTCTAACTAATAAAAATGGTTCTGGAAAATGCTGTCTTGGTGACAATACAAAGAGACACATTATGACCACAAAGACACACAAAGCAACTACAAAGACACACAAACTGACTGCAAAGGCATGCAAAACAACAACAGACAGATGCAATATGACCACAAAGGGACTCAAAACAACTACAAAGGGATGACAAACAGCCACAAAGAGACAAGCGGAGATGCAAAACGACCACAAAGAGATGCAGCGTGACTACAAAGACAAACAAAACAAATACAAAGGGATCCACAAAAACCCTCGAGAAAGACAAAGAACTCCTAAGCGACTCTGTTTGTCTTTCAGTTTGATTGTGTTAAGGTGTGAGGGACCGTTTACATGTCTGTCCCAGCGGGCCCACTGTTTATCCAATCATGTAAACCTTTTAATGTTATGGTATTAATCATTCCACTTTAGCACATCTGTCTCCTTGATCTCCAAAACACACCTGGTTATGACACTGAAGTGATTTATTAACCCAGTGACTGGTTCAATGTCCTACAACTGATAGTGAGACAAACGATCTCATGTCTGTTTCTGACATATATCAGATAGACCCGATGTTTTGGCTATCTTCCAGTGTAGATCTGTGCAGTGGTGCCCGACAGCACACATTCCTCCTACAGCAAACACTCCTCCTTTGTAACTGTCCTCACATACAGCACACAGTTCAACAGAGGTTCGTCCAGTGAGTTACCAGAATCAGGCTCTTCACTACCATACTTGGACCCAGGATGCCTTTCTCCATGGGGTTTGGAGTATGTCTTGTGTTTTTAACGATGCTGCTGATCCTCCCTGTACAAGGTGAGTGTAGCTCAGAGACTAGAAGAGTCTTCATGGTCATCTGAGAACAGGAAACCGAGAGCGAAATGGCTTCAGAAACACACAGAGACGTGAGGGGAAACAAAGAAGAGGCTCGGGGGAAGTAAGAGAAGAAGAGTTTCTGAGTCATTGGCTGAGATGAATCTGTTAGATAGCTGGATTAGTTGCATTAGAGTGAATGTCTGTAAAGTGACCATGCTGGGAATGTGGGGCAAATAAACACACAAAAGTCCAGTGGTCAAATTTGCACGAATGAGTCAAGGCAAAAATTCACTTTCCTTTCTATTTGATCGCACACGAGCATGCAGATGTACAAGCAAACACATCATGACGAATGACTTGAACTTTAAAGCACATTCATCATTGCTGCCTCTGCTGTTTAGCATTCACCAATGCAACATCACTTTACAGGCATGGGTTCTGCTGAACATCTCTGCCTGGTCTTAAATATTTTTCCCTCACAATGTCCTGCTCTTGCGCTTTATGTCATTCTGTGCATTTTGTGTTGCATATTAGGTCGCCTTGAGTGTGACAAGCTTAGGCCCAGGGGTCCAGGACCAGTCATTCCCCCCTGCTGCATGGGAGTTTCAAGGGCCCGCATTGCAGAACCCATTGTTTCCTGCATTGAGCAGAGGGAAACCACTTTTCCTCATTGCCGAGTTCACGCGTTCATGTAAGGAAGAGTATGAACACAAGCATGAGTCTCATGTTCTGTCTGTGGTTGAGTGTGTCAAACAAAATCTCACCACGAGCAGGACTGATGCAAAGCAGAGATATATTTAGCACAATGCTGTCTTCACATGGCTTAAAAGGATCTCTGTTTATATCTCCCCAATGGCTGACCTCCTAAGTGTTGATTCAGTTAAAAATGACTGATCATTCACAGGTTGAAGTCACTTAAGTTCAGTAGCAAAGAATTAAAGGTGCATAATTTATGAGCAATAAAAAACAAATAAAACATCAAAAAATGAGTCGTTCATTATCGTAAACACCGACAATGATCACTTTATTCTGCAATTCCCTTCTTTATAGCTTCTTTCACCTCTTTGTTTTGGTCTTCGGGCCCGCAACTTTACTGTTTTGATTTGGTTTCAGCACCCTCATTAACTTTATTTCCAACTGCAGCAGCCGTTTTTGAGAGAAAAGAGCAGATTTAGCAACTGTATGTCACATATCAACTTTATTTTGATTTTAATATCACAATTCTGTGGTTAGAGCTTGTTCCACTACCTCTATAAGGCCAAAAACCTGCAACTTTAAACAACCCTTAAAGTGACAGAGGTAATGGCTGTATTGGTTGATATGTCATTTTCTATGAGGACTTATTGGTATTATGGTGCAGTCAGACTGGATTTGCCAGATGTGGGTTAGCTGCAATGGTATCTAGTTAACAATCACATCCACAAGTTGATCATAACACCCCTGTCTAACTATCTTACACACAATGCTCATGACTTGTTGCTGCACTCACTTCTGCAGTACTTCACAAGGCAGTTAAACGAGAATATTATTCCCTATTTGTCTTTGCAACTGTTCAGCTTTACCACTGTGAGCCAAATACACCACTGTGTGGATCCAGCAGCGGAGTGGCTCACAAGACGCTTCGAAAAGCTACAAAAAGTAAGTCTGGAAGACGCACGTTCACAAACTAAATTCACAGCAAAGAAAGTTAAAGAGTAGCAAAGACTGCTCATCTTTTATGTGTTTTTGTTTTCTTAAGATTTTTATTTACTTGTGTGTTCCCATGATAACATTAGGCTACACTTTGTGAAGGTGAACATTTGTATATTAAAACATATGTTGCTTAAATCCTAAAAAAAAAAAAAATTCAAAAATACTTCACAGATGACCCTGACTGTTTTTTTCTCCGCAGAGAGGGATCTGTTGCCACCTCCTCTAAATGACGTTTGACAGCTAAAATGAGGATGATGCTTCCTTATCTCACATGCAGAAATCTTCCCATTTATTTTTCTGTAACTTCCATTTAAACACAAGATGTTAAGTGGCTTTGTAAGACTCTTAAAACTTAAACTATACTTATTTTAACATCTGCAGTGTTTAGGACAAAGTTTGAAAATCTGTGCTTAACTTAAGTCTTAATGTTCAAAAACAAATAAGCTTAGTACTAATTTTGCGACAGTCTTAACATGTTCACTGCATGAAAAACTCCTCGGGCATTCAAAGATTTGAGTCACGTACACTCAAGGAAGATTCTGTTTGTTAGACCTTAATAAAAGAAAACTTTGTATTTGTGACTGCTTTGGGGGCTGAATGTATTGAAAGACAGTCTGACGGTTTGGGTTTCAGTCCTTTTACAGGATTTGTTGACAATAACCAAAAACGAGCCTCCAGGCTGAACACAGTAACCTGACAGAAGTGAGACCATGACCTCACTAACGCTCCAGTGCTTTAGTTTTCCCCATATAGTGTTTGTTTCTGTGTGCTGAACCTGAGACATCTGAGTGTTGAGTCAGGTGGATTGTACTAGGTTACACCTGAAGAAAGAAGACTTGGCAGTGGTAAAATGAACCTTAAACATCTGAACATATATCAGTCCTCTAAGGTAAACAAGCTCCTAAATTATGTAGGTTACCTTTTTACTAATTATTTTTATCATTTGGCCCTTCAAACAGAAAAATTTGGGCACAGTTGATAGAAACTATCGGCACAAAGGCAGTTTCCATGTGTGGCCAGCAGATGTCACTGTTTTTACTGTTAAAAACAGCAAATGCCTTTGAAATACAACGGCCTCACTGATTCTTTGGTCCCGCGATCCACAGTAAACAAACTGTTTTGATTAAAAAATAAATACGATTTTAAGTCGCTTTTCTTCGGAGCTTTCAGAGTAGCAACAAAAGCAACTTAGACTCAATCTACAAACACAGTTTAAATACAAAATATTTATTGATGTGTCAAAACAGCATCATTATATATTACACATCTTCTCTTATGTACACACGGAATTGATTAGACGTTTTAGTCTTCTGTAACCTCAAACTAAGGCCACGATGCAAACCACAACGTCCCCTCGCAGGTCCACGTTCTCAAAGCGTCTGAAGCCACTTTCAGCTTCGCACTCACTTCCCCTCGCACGGTTTTGCAGGACTTGTGTTGTCAGCTTAATGCGTGATACGTTCAGTTCGCAGCAACACCACAGCAGCTGCGGCGGGTGTCGCGGGTCAGGGTTTGGTGTCTCCTGCTGCTTGGCTGGGAGGAGGCTCTATCAGGTCCTTATATCCCAGTTTCTCCAGAGGCTCCTTGGCCATCAGCTGACTGCAAAACACACAGGTAACAAGTGAATCACTGAGCTACGGTTAAAAACAAACAATTCTTCTTTAAAATGGTAAAGATTTGAGGATTATGGGAAACGTTGGCTGTATTTTCAGTGAGGTTTCTTACTGATCCATGCGGCATTCCAGGTACTCTTTGGACTGCAGTCTGCACTTGGAGTTATCAAAGCCGTTTTCTCTCAGGCATTTCATAAATACCTCCTTGAAGCCTTTACACTCTCCTGTAATTACAACAATTTCATGTAATTCTGCCAGAGAATTTACTGCGCTTCACTCTGTGTAACAAAGAAGAAGAATTTTTAACAAAGGCGGCGTTGTGAGATGAGATTCACAGTTACAGCGTGTTGGACTGTGTGTGGTTTCACGCTGATTGCTAAGTCAGGAAGCAGCGACTTGTATCAGCGCCGCTCCTCCTCGTGCTTCTCTAGAAACCTCAAACACTCTTAAAAGCATCTGGAAGAAAAAGAATATATAATGCCTGCTGCGATATAATAAATATTTTCAACATGCTTCTCAAATGGTCACTATACTTTACACAATATACGCCATGTAAATAGCAAAATGTAAACATGATGGAGACGGGGAGTAATCAGTTACATGTGATTGAGTCCTTTTTTTGGAGTAAAGTGTGCTCGTCTGAGTAGTTTTGATGCAACAGCCTTTTTACTCTTACTTGAATAGGTATTTACAGAAAAGTCGTGACTCAAATTCACATTTGGATACATTCATCACATCACTTACTGGGCTCTTTATTCTGTTATGGGGCTCTTTAATGATTTTATGTAGTTGTTAGTGTTCAAGACCGATGGCTGCCCACCTGAACCCAGTCCCTACTGAAGGTTTCTGCCCGTTAAAAGGAAGTTTTTCCTCTGCTGCTGTCACCTAAGGCTTGCCCACTGTGGGAACTGCTGGGTTTAATTAATGTTAAGAGTTAGGTCCAGCCATGCTCTATATGTAAGTGCCCTGGGATAACCTTAGCTGCAATATGGCGCAATTCAAATAGAACTGAATTGACTTTGGGCACATGTTGTTGTGGGGCAGGAGATCAGATGGTCCAAGGTCATGACTAATGTGTAGATCATCATGACGGCTGAGGGTACAGCAGCAGTGTGAGCTAACAGCTCAGAGTGCAGCAGGCCGCTCTGAAATCAGCACAACCACGCTGACACTTAGCTGACAGACAGTGAGCGTGTTCATGTTGACAGCCGTAACAATGCAGTACACTAGCTTCGAAGCTGTAGATAGACATGACAACAGTGCGCATTTCTCAGGTCCCGTTCACTGGTGACGACACGTTAAACTAAAGGACGTTGCGCACACAAACGTGGGACAAAATACTGCTTGATGACGTCTCAACACACCTGTGCAACAAGTGAACACACCTGTATTTAACTAGGTAGTTAATGGTGAAACGTTTCAGAATTCTCTAATTAATGCAGCAGGCAAACTATTTGTCCTCCCGGATGATGACATAATCAGGAAATTCTGGAGACACGCGCGAGCTATTTATATTTTTATAGGAGACTCAACTGCAGCTAATGCACGAGAGGCTAACGCTGCGGCTAGTTAGCATTTGCTAATTGCAAGAACGACATGTCTGCAGTTAAAAGTAACATAACTAACTATACCATTAGCTGCCCTGCCTCCTCTTGTCAAGTTCTGAAGCACAAGTAAACAAGAGATGTGTTGTGTGTATACAACGTTATTCCTGACTAGAAAAAACGACTGTGTTGTTTCTTACCCAGATGATCCAGAGGGAACGAGCCTTTGTCAGGAGGCCGAGGTTTAAAACTCTTCGAGCCGAAGTTCATTGCAGTTGACATCTTTTCTGAGTTTAAAGAGTGCTTAAAAGGACAGTTTTCACTGTAACGCAGTGTAAAAGGCAGAAGCGCGCAGCTTGACCCCGCTGTCGCGTCAATATGACGTTTTGTTTAGACGCCGCTCAGAGACAGGCATTAGTAATCCATCGAACCGCACTGACGGTCGATCGATTACTAATGCCTGTCTCTGAGCGGCGTCGGGATTTCGATTTGCTCGAACTTGCTGTGCTGGGAAACAACAAATCGCCACACATAACCTGAAAGTGTAAGGTTCTCATTAATTAAACGCGTAATCTGCTTTATACAGTCTGATTGAAGTCAGACAGCAATGTTGAGAAATACGAATAAATTAAAGGAAGCCTGCTAAAAATGCACAATATGACACAACATAACCCATATCATATTGTAACCCATATCATATTGTAACCCATATCATATTGTATTGTAAATATTTCAAAACGCTTACCACCAACCTAATGCTGAATTGAATAATACTAATAACAATAACAAAATCAAAAAGCATACTACAGGATAAAAAAAATACAGAGATATTTATAAACTGATAATCTTACCCATAATCTCAACATTATCTGAGGAAAACTCTGCACAGTAGACAACAGAATATAGCCTTCTATAACAGCCAAATAAATATATCATATTGTGAAAATGCTTTAAAGCTGAAAGCTAAAAACCTCAGAATAACAACAGCAACACAACCATGAAAGTGCAACTTTAGCTGCCTAAGCTGTGTATTGTTTCTGTCTTTATGCCACTTTATAAATTAGATTTAAACTTCTCATTTACTTCTCCTCATCTGTCTTCAGTAGTTTAATTGCTGTATGTAGTCTGCTGGTGACCTAATGCACCTTTAATTGCACTAAATGGCCTGCAGCTTACAATTAAAGACCAGTACTGAGTGCATGTTGTGTGTTGTGTCGTTAGAGATAATGGTTTCAGGGATGAGCTGTTAAATATGTTTTGGTGGCCCACCGCTGGATGTCTCACTTCCATAAGATATAAGTAATCAGAGTAGATGGGGAGGAGGCAGACAGGCGGGCAGGGGAGTGAGAGAGGAGGTGGAGAAGGAGGAGGTGATGGGAACATATAAGCTTGATTATTATGCAGTGAGTGAGACTCGGTAATAGAGCTATCAGAGAGAGAGAGAGAGAGAGAGAGAGAGGTTTCCTCCAACGTCGGCTCTGATCGTTCAGGCTCGTTCGGTCTTCTCCACTTCTGATCGGAGGTGACAGGTGATCGTGCTGTCTGGCTCTCTGTCTGTCTCCTCCGTCCGTCTCCCTGACTGTCGGGCTCCAGCGGCGGATGTTCTTGGGCAGCCCTCTTCCCACCGCGGTGAGGCTGGACGGATAGACTCACCATGGCGCTGGAACCGGAGGGGAACAACCGGCTCCTGCAAGACGTGCTGGCGAGACCGGGCAACGAAACGTGCGCGGACTGCGGCAATCCAGGTAAGAGAGGCGAGCCGGGTGCGCGGAGGCTGGGGAACCGGTGCTTAAAAAAACCCCCCAAACAAGTGTGATGACAGAGGCCCGGCTGTGCACATGCAGCCACCCGAAAAGAACCTTTCTTTGCAGGTATAATGGGGCCTAACAGACACGGACTGTGGACTTTAGTCTGAGCAATAAACGCATAAAACACTGAGTGTGAGGCTGCACAAAGACATGTCCACCGAGCTCTACCACAGCTATTACTGTTGTTACCGACTGTGTGTGTTTGCTGGTGTTGAGGTGTCATCATGTTCCACAGTGTCAGCAGCTCGCTCAGTAATTGCCAGTGTGTGTATTTTTGTTTTACACGTTTTTTTTCATCCACAGGACACTCATTTTCACCGGGGGTTATGTTATTCTCCGTTAAGCGGCTTCATCCCTGTTTCATCCCTCCTATTCTGTCCTCTCCCCATGCATTCCCTCTTAAATCCTCTGTCTTCCTCCCCCTCCTCTTCTTTTCTTTGCACTGAAATGGCTATAAACCAGTGAGTGGCCACAGAGGCTCCAGTACGGGCCGTGCGCCCAGTGTTTGGAGTCGAGCCCGCCCAGGATGCCTGTTCCTTGGCCCTGGCCACGGCTCCTCTGAGGACCGGCTGTAGTGGAGCAGTTTTTGGAACAGAGGCGCTCTCGCTAATTTAGATGGCATTGTCCGAGGGGTGGACACTGGAATGGCAATTTCATCTTGATCAGAGGGTGTTATCTTGTTGAGAAATAAGCAGAGGAATGGCTCTCACCGTGATTGGTGCCGCTTGTGAGTGTGCGTCGAGCTTTAAAGGATCTGAAATTTTCATGTGGCCTTTCGCTCCTCAGTACCACCTACTTACATAACGCAGTGCAGCCTATAGGCAGTACGTGAAAGCCTTTACACTGTTCCCCCCCCAAAAAAACCCCAACCGTTGGACGGGTTACCATGAAATTTAGTGAAGACATTCATGGCTCCCAGAGGATGCGCCCTCATGACTCTTGTGATCCCCTCACTTTCTCTCAAGCGCCACACAGTCAGGTTAACGTTCTGTGAAAAACCTCAACATCTACATGAGGGATTGGCCCATAAATTACTTCTAACATTCATGATTCCCAGAGGATGAACCCATATAACTTTGGTGATTCCCTCACTTTCCCTCAAACATCGCAAGCAGGTTAAAGATTGTACAGATTCTGTGACATATCTTGACATCAGATCACAAAATTGAAACCAAACGTTCAGGGGATGAATCCCAACGACTGACGGGTGAAATGTGGATGGACTGCTATAGAATTTAATACAGAGGTTCGTGCTTTGCACAGGATGAACTGTAATGACTGATGATTTTAATTTTCCTCTCGTGTCATCATTAGGTCAACATTTTAACTAAATACATGATAAACTAATCACATTCCCCTCAGGCCTCAGCTTTATTTCGTGTTTACTGCTAATAAGCCACTCCTGCCTCACAGAGCAGGCTCTTAGACTTGTTTGGGCACAATTGGAACAATTACTGCAACCCACAAAGCCTTACTTGACCTTTGGGATCCCTTAACTGTTCTGCGACCAGCCTCGGGGCCTGGAGGAAACGTTGACTCTGATTGTTCATCAGTTTTGCGCGGCAGGTACAAGACTTTCACCTTTGCGATCATTAGATAATCAGATTCAGCCTTGGTGCACTAAAGGTGGGTTCAGTTTTGTGCAGCAGGAGCCAAACAGTCGGGGGGTGACTGATTGATCGCAGGAAAACCTCTGCTGGTGAAGGGACTCTTACATGCTCTCTTATCAACCAACAAGTGCTGACGTTGCCTTGAGCAAAGCACGTTCAAACACGACTGCTAGTGAAGGCGCTCACGGGTCAACAGCGTAACGTCGGCTGTGTTCAGCAGCTTCTCTCTCTCACATTTGCAGTCGAACGCCGGACTCAGTCCGTGAAATTTCCGGCGAGCGGGCTGCACAGATGAAAAGTGTTAGGATAGCCATCCATCAGCCGAACCGTTATCTTTCTCCCCCCCCTTTCTCTGCTACCAGATCAGGCATTCACAGGCTCATAATTCATATCTCGTAATGGTCAAGATATGAATTATTGATGCTGGTTCGGCGGCTCCTTCCCAGACGGGGGACGGGATGTTATCTTGGTGGCTTTTTTTCAGAAAAAACCCCCCCAAAACAGCACAGTTTCATTACAGCTCAGAATACCACACATCATCTCAGCAGGGCAGAGTCAACATGTGTTGTGCGGGAGTAGATGTCATTTAGACGGAGAGTTATGTAGGATAATGCAGGCCTACTGATATATGCTATACACCGACAGATAAGCCATAACGTAACATCAGTGATATGTAATTGAGAAATGCAGAGTGTTAGCATTGCCACGTTGCTCTTGAATCACTTGCTTTTGTAAAAGTTAGATCACACAGTTTCTGTAGTTTCTAATGGGCTAATGAAAGTTACTTTGTTATGTAATCTGATTACATTACCCTCATTCAGTGGTATCAGTTACTGGCCTCACTTTATTTGCAAATAATTGCTGCATATGTAACATGCAGGTCAGAAAAGGGAAGTAACTACACTACTGGCTGTTGTGTGTGTGTGTGTGTGCGTGGGTGTGTGTGTGTGTGTGTGTGTGTGCGCACGTGGTAATTATATTTATATTCTAAGTATCCATCAACCGAACCGTTATTTAGCAATATTCTAAGTAAATATTTTGAGTCTGTGTGTGGTAAACTTAAAGTTGACGAATCTGGAGGTTGGAATCCGGCACCAAGAGTCACATGATGAATCAAAGGTGAACTTGATGACTGGGCCGTGATAAAAAGAGAAACAGATTCAGTGCTCCTCTGCAAAGCTGCATTTGCCTTTGCTCTTATACTATAAATGCAATATATTTAGTCTGTTTGATTGAGCTGTTCACAACTCATAGACGTGTAACCTGTCACTTTGAATAGAGGTGTCACAAGCAAAAGGTCTAGAGCTGAGGACTGTTTGACAGCATCTTCACTACGACCTCTATTTTACAAACGGCTGTTTTCCTGTGAGTGTTCTGGGGATCTAGCTCTGCGACACTGAAACATCTGAAGCATTTGACAGAAAAACTGTGAAATGTCTTGTTCTTCAGCAGCTGAACTGCTCCTCACAGCCAGCCACCGGACAGTCAGTCTGACCAAACTCTATCTTCTTAACTGTCACCGCCCTCCTGTCCTCTGTGGTCAAACGGTAGACTAATGTGTCATGCAGCCAAATTCACAACGTAGCTGTTCTCACTTACATGGTTTTGTTGCACCTGCAGTCATTTTTAATCCATCAAAATGACTCACAGTTAGTAACTGACTGCCACAGCTGACCATTACCAAAAAGATTGACGAAGCAACTTCCTCGTACTGCATAGAAATAAAAAAGCAACCAACATTTTTATCGCATTAATTGACAAATCAAAACCTGATTGATCCGAAAAATGAACACATAAACATCAACGTGACAAGACCTACCTAAAATGACAGAAACGCGTCAAAAGTGCGTTCTTTAATCTGTTTTGTTTGGCTCATGTACATCCGCTAACGTGGAGGGGGCGGGGTTTGTGATCTCAACTGCAGCCAGCTTCCAGGGGGGGATCAAGATGTTTTCCCTTCGCTTTTGGGAAGCTGTCATGTCCTTTCAAAGCGAGTGCAGAGGTTAACTTGGTTTCGCAGAGAAGCAATGAAAAGCTGAGGACCTCCAACATGGCCGCCGCATCACATGCCATGAAATTCCCTCCGTTGTGTGTGAATCCGCAGGCTGATGGAAAAACAATCACATCATCAAGAGTGACCTGGCTGTCCTCCCTCAGCCCTGCCTTATCTTCCCCATCACAGACACAACATCCACCATGCAGACAGAGCGCCGGCCCTAATTGGTCCGAAAACACACAAATCGGCAACACCGCCTTTTGTGCTTAGTCATTCTTACTCTGCCCTTCCTTACCTTTGCCCCCCCCCCCCATCTTCTCCCTGCCGGTGTGCTCAGATGAGAACGCTGAGCGGCTGAGCCGGGAGCTTATACGGCAGGGTTTCTCTGTAGCTCAGCAGCGTTGCGGTGCTGCCCTTCGCTAAGGGCGCGCAAACGAGTTATTCCCTCCAGGGAGAAGCCTCAGCAGTCCTCCAAGATATGAGGAAGGTGTTTGTCGAACAGCAAAAAGAGCAGGAACTATGATGAGATAGGGTGAGGGGTGGGGGTTAGGCTCCTATGGCGACCCGCTCACGGCTTTCCTGATGATTTATTTTCATGCTTTATACAGGAAAGTCGGAGAAAACAATGGATTCCTAGAGCAGTGTCTTGATAAGAAATGGTGCAAAAGAGTGAGATACAGCCGTTGCCTAATAACCACTGGCATTGCATTTACTGCATGAATTGAGGCGTCCATTCAGAAGGTCCTAACTTTACACAGTTGTTTTGTTTTACCTGCAGTTATATTAGAAAATTTAATGTCAACTTACTTTTGTAGGCACGTTTCCCAGCCATTGCAACGCACTTTGTGACCTCCCCATGCGGTGGTTTGACATTGACAGCCTTCATGCTAAAAGCTAGCATTCTATACAACTGCTATCTGCTCTCTTCCCAACTCCAAGATACTTTCTTTGAGTTATAGGTCCAACAGGATACCGTGATCATACCTCTGCCTAACGAGTAATGAGAGGATGAGATTAGCAGGGGGTATTTACGAAATCCAATATCAGAATATGTTTTAACAAAACCTTGATATCAATATTGCAAAAAGATTGTTGATTATTGGGATATAATGACAAGAGGTCACAATGCAGCCTATGAAAACAGCAAAACATTTACGTCTTACCATGATATCCTGATCACGTGATATCTACCCAACATCTGGGAAGATACTCATATCACGATATCGATATAATAATGATGTTTCCTCACACTCGCCTGCTGGTAGCCAATCAGGTGATGAATGAGCCACTGGGAGGAAAACATGAATGAAGCATCTCATGCCAATCAGCTAATGCAGGCGTGACCTCAGTTCTCCTCATGAATTAAACCCACTGCTCCATGTCAGGAAACTGTAACTGTACAATAGAGCTCAAACAATTTGGTATTCAAATACACCAACCAAAGAATCAAACAGAAAGCACTGTGAGTATCCACCCAGTAATGAGCTCCCTACATGGAAGCCAGCAGTAACATAAATTGCTGCTATTTACGGACACTGTTTAACCAAACCCTTAATGTGTACTTAATGTTCACTCTTGCAAACACTTTGCATCTGAAAAGTCAGCATTAAGAAATGAGGAAAGACTCGCTGATGCTCCGACTGAAGTTAGAACACATTAAATGAAATTTGTAGAACTGAAATACTCGGCTAGTGCATGTGGGGTTTCGCCGAGACATGAGAGGGTCGCACAATGACTCAGCCGCCGACAGACTGATGTGTGTGTACATCCAGATGCACAAATGAACCGCTCCAGATGCAGAAAAGCGCCTGCGAGCGCTCTCAGGCACAGGGGTGGCCATTGTGTAAATGCCCCCTCATTCGTTTATCCTGCGCGTACCCTGCAGTTACGCCACAGGCGCCTCTTTCTTCAGCCTTGTCAAAAACTCTGTTGTCTCACCAAGCGGGCGCAGCAACTGCCGCAAAACTTGACTCTCCTCTCAACAATTCCTCAGAGACGGAGGCACGGTGCAGCAGCTCTTTAACAAACACGCCTCAAACAGAGTCGCACCACATCAGGCGCACCCCCCACCCATCTGCTACAACTATGCATGTGTTTCTCACAGTAATCCTGTTTAGAAACATCTTCTACGTACGTGTAGAGGAGGAAACCCCGTGTGTGTGTGTGCGTGTGTGTGTGTGGTCAGTTAGTCATGCGGCCACAGTAATCTCCATGAGTGCTGTCTGCTTCTCTGTAAGGCCTGACTCAGACAGGGATGACCTCACCGCCGAATGGCTGGTTGTGTGTTCTTGTGTCAACCGGGTGGTGTGTGTAGGTGTGTGCTTGCGTGTGTGTGTGTGCATGTGTATTGCTGGCGATAAGGACATGTCAGATGTCTCAGATTTTTTTTAAAAAAAGCAAGAGGTTTGATTTCTTCACATCAAAACATGACCTCCTGTGTTTGAGTTGACATTTATTCAGATATTGCATGGGTTAAAGGAGATCAATCGTAGGGAGATTATCATAGATGGCAGTTAACACCCTCTGGGGATCTTGTGAGCTGGCATCGTCTCTCTGCAGCATGAAGAATCCACACTCTTCCTCCCCTCCCTTTATGCCTTCACCCTCCTCCATCACCTCCTTATCTCCTCATCCGAACCTCCATTGCTCCCCCGTCAGGCTCTGTGGCATCTCCATCCATGCTCTCTGCAGCCTCGAGAGGACAGAGAGATGCAAGAATAGTATTTTGTTCCTCCCTCCGCCGGCTCTTATACGAGTCCCTAAAGAATCCCGCGCTCTTTGCTGTGCGTGCATGTGAGCATTCACATGGCTGCGGCGCACCACGCTGAGGGCCTCCTTGTGAGGAGAAATGGCAGCTGCAGAGAGGATGGGATGGAGAGCGAATGTGGTGACTTTTGAGTGTTGAGGACATAACACTCCCAGTCGCTTGTGGCCGTGCATACACTATCCACGTTAGCATATGTGCAGATGCAGATTCTAACATGATGAGTAGAGCCTGACTCGTGCGTTTACATGGCTGATGTTAATTTAGCTAAAAAAACTTGTTTCATTTATAATTCCCGACATGCTATTGTCTTAAATAACCATAAAGGGGTCTTTATCAAAAAGATTTGCAGTAGCTTAAATGATATTAGTAAGTCTCTAATGAAACCCCGTGAGTATAAACCAAAAAGCTAAAAAAGCCACTGGCATTTCTGTGGATATTAACATCGTGGATACCTGTATGCTAATGTTGGAATAACCGTTTAGCACCAAAGCTAAGGGTCTACATTGAAGCTAGTGAGGCTGTGGTTACAGTGGTGCTTTGAGCGAAATGCTAGCTCACAATCATATTGCTAATGTGCAGAGTTTTAGGAGGTTAGAATGCTAACATGCTTTTGACATGGTAGCATGCTAACAAATGCTAATTATTAGGTCATTAGGTCAACAATTGCATCAAATCAATTGTTTGGACCAGCTTGTCTGTTATTTTTACCTCTTTTGGGGGGGGTCAAAGCATTGATTAGCATTGACCACCCCAGTCCCCCCCCCACTGTGATTCGAAACCATGGGTACACATTCCCCGAGGGGTGAGAGCTGTTGATGTCCGTCCCTGATCTCAGTCTGAGACAAGATTCAGAAACTAGAATTCATTTAGAATTCATGAATTCAGTCGAATAAGGTGCAGAAATCATTGGGCATAGATGTGCCGCATTCCAAAAGGGCCGAGCTGCTGCTGCAAGAGCCTGAGAGTCTTGTTGAGTCATTGGCAGGTTTGCCAGTTTGAAACAGAGACAGATGGACATCTATCTACAACTGGATATTAATTGTATTTAGTGTGTTGTTTGGATTTGGATTTGGTTTGGATAATTCATGATCTTGGAGTGGAACCAGCAGGCGTCTCTGAGAAACAAAGCTGTGCGTTTGTGTGTGTGTGTTTCTCACTGTTTGTGAGAGGGACAGAGAAGAGAGGAACTAGCTCAGTGTGGCGGCTGTAAACTGTTCTGCTAATCTTAGCGTGAGGGATAAGCTGACAGCGCTGCTGATTTCAGTCATTTAACAGCAAGGATGGGGTTTTTTTTGCTGTTTCTGCAGAGTAAAAAAAACCTTTTTTGATTGATAAATTGAGACTCGTGGCGCGTCCTTTCCTTGGTATTGCGGCGGTGCTGATGTCGTTGCCATTTGGCGGACAACTGTGAGGATTATTGCCTCGCGTGGCGTCTTGTTCCTCGTAGATAAACTAGTCAGAGAGGCCAGTTACACCAGGCTGGGTGTGCTGATCCTGATGTGGGTCTTTATCCTGCCTGCTCTGTTCAGCTTTGACTGGAGGCTCACACATTGTAGACAGAACGCCTGTGATGAGTTTATTCATATGAACATAATGCTGGGAGGGTTAAAATGTATACAAGGTGGAAACGCAACAGCAAAATCATAAGTGGCTGTATGAATATAATATAAGTGACATTTGAAATTACACACTAGTGCACTGTAACTACTCAAATACATTATAAATATCTTGGAAATCAATGACTGATTGGTTATTCTGTAATTATTGGTTTAATTAAAAAATGATTGCATTTACTAGACAACCTTCCTGTCCTTGAGACACCTAAGTGAGCCATTGTTTCAAATGATTTTCCTAGATATACCACATAAAAACAATGATTTGTTAATGTTATGTTGATGAATTATATTTCACTTGTTCACAATACTCTGACCAGAATGTTATTTGGCATCACGGGTTAGCTATGTCCCCACACTGAGCTTTGATTTCCACCAATCAGAACATTCCTGCCTTCAGTGCAAAACGCCAATCTGCATCTTTCGTCCCTCTCATCTTCGCCTCTTCCCCGTCTCCCTCGTTTCCCTGACACTCTGTTCTCACTACACTCTGTCACTGTCTCTGACACGCAGCGTCTCCGACTTTGACGGCTTCGTTTGCATGGGCAGCATCAAAGTCTGCGCGTGATACAGTGACTCAAATGTACCTTTGCCGGGACACCCACGGATGTCGCCGCTGCTGCTGAATCACGTTGCGGGGAGAAAAAGAGAAAAACCACCTCGTTTGTTTTTTTTAATTCTCCTTTTGTTGCACGTTGTGTATGAATGCAGATGAGAAGTCACGTGCTGCAGCCAACAGCATATGGTCTGTTTGGAGATGTTGCACAGGTGTGTGTGTGTGTGTGTGTGTGTGCACGTGCATGTCAGGATGTCTGTGTTTGTACTTTTCTGTTTCTCTCATCTCCTTTTAAAGTATAAAATATTAAAAACGTGAATGTTTTGCGTGCGTGCGTGTGTATTTCCGAGCCTGCTGATGTAACTAACCTGATAGCTACCTCGGCCGCGTTCTGATCAGATCTCAGGCAGCCTGTTTCCTGTCAGGAGGCTAAATAGGATTTCCCCAAAATCACATTCTGCCGGGCTGCTCTGCTTCACGAGCGGGGACACACTCTACCCTCGTAATATTTGCTTCATTTACTTTTGCTCCTATTACCTCTTAACAGCGCGCGGCATCAGCACTTTCAGTATTTATAGCCTGAACCGTGCGCTGGTCTTCTCTTTGTTGCAGCACTTTTATGACAAAATTTTCTCACCCCTCCCCCTTTATCTCTCCTCTGTGTCCCCCACCGCTCTCTCCATCGTCCTCCTGCACCGCTCTGCCCGATCTCATTTCCTCTATCTTCTCTCCCAAACCTCACTTCCCCTCCTTTCACCCTCCCCCCTGCTCCTTCTCCCCTACGTCATTCCTCCATCATTCACCCCGGCTCTCCCTCCCTCCCCCACCTCTCTCCTGCAGAGCCGGACTGGGCATCGCTGACTTTGGGTGTGTTCGTTTGCCAGGCCTGCTCGCTCCTCCACCGGAGCATCCCCCACATCAGCAGAGTCAAGTCTGTCCAGGACACGTGGGATGCCACTGAGGTGGAGGTAGGGCGGTCAGAGCGAACATACGTCCTACAAACAAGCTGAAATGTAAATAAATATCAGTAAATAAAACAGCACTTCCCCCACCACCACTGTGAGGACTGCTGACCATGGAACAGATTTGCTACTACATGATGTCTCAAGACATCACGTGAGACAGTTCTTGTCTGTGAGGTTTGCACTCACAATGGTTCCTGTTCAGGTTCTCTCTAAACTGCACAAATGTGTTATGAACTGCTGCCTATTCATAAGATTTGACCGTTAGCACACTCTTAGGCCCTGAATTGCCCCTAAAGGTGTCCTCTTACACTCTGCTCATGGGCGCATCTGCAGTTATATTCAGGGGCCTAAAATCATTTGAAAACATCAGTGATACTGCTGCCAATGGTGTGTCGTCAGTGCAGCTCTGTGCGATGACAGGAAGAAAGAAAGAAAGGTCTGGAATGAAATTAGATTCTAAAAAACTAGATCAACTAGATCAACTAGATCAACTAGAACATTGTAGATTAGATGCAACAGGGGTGTGGTCATCTAGGGCCACATAAAACAAACTTCCTACATTGAAAGCCAGTGTTTCTATCCTGATATAAGATAGAAAAAAGGGTATTACAGAAGCATCACCTAACTTTGGAGCTGTCCTAACTTTTGACTTTTCCACCAGGTAGTGTTAGATAGCTAATTTAATCTGCCGTTGTTATTTGCTGCATTTGTTTTTATTTTTCTGTGTGTTTACATGAGAAAAAAAACAACGATCACAAAGTTGGTTCACTTATTGGGGTGAGAAAAGTAGCGTCAGTTGCTAGGCAACAGATATGAAAAACTGATAATTAGTGTTGGATTGAGTATTTAGGATTTCCAAACCTAGATAAGATAGGCCAGAAAGACTAATAACACCCTGCGTGGTTCACATAAAGCTGTTAGCTTAGCTTAAATAACAGCAGCTGGCCTGGCTTTATCCAAAGGTAACAGCATCTGCATCCCACTCATGACGGCTATGTCAAAAAAACAACAAAGTGTCAAAACAACATGTGGTTTTCCAGGGGTTTTATGTGCCAGACTGTTTCCTTGGTGAGACAAGTTGCTAGGCAACCAGCAGAGACTCCAGGAAGTTGGCATTAATCTTTTAACTCTAGGCAAGAAAGTGAATCAGCATATTTCCAAAAAATGTTCAAGCAGACTGCAAATGAGTTATGTGCAAATCAAGTTTGTGCAACATGTACTCTGAATGCGTATTTAGTATGTGAACGGTGTGAATGTGCATACGAGACGGACAAAAACAGATTTTGTATGGAGCGTAAAGTGTAAAAACTGTGCCATTATTTTTTGTTGCCAGGGAAACGACCCAGCCGTGGGACGTTTCCTTAACAATATCCAGAAAATAGAGCTGGACGAGGAAACGTGGCGCTGAAACAAAGGCAAAGTGACGCAGATCTCATTAACCGCTGGCTGGGTACCTGCTGGCGATGTGTGCAGTAGGGTTTTAACAAGGCTTGAGAACACTGACTTACCTTAGTGTAGCCAATGGCAGTCAGTTAAAAATGATTTGATTGGCTGTGATACCGGCGCCTCCAGACATCTCCAGTCATCTTGCGACATAATGAATTCTTATCAGTTTAAGAACGCTGATCTTGAGCTGACCCTGACCTCTGACCTCCCTTTGGAATTTCCTCACAGCGATCAATAGCATCCATTAGCCAGAGCGTTCACACTTTTTTTTCCTGTGTGCAAAAAGAAGCTGAGCAGTGGCGTGACTCAAAAAAAAACAAAACAAAAACGTGCCCCCTAATAGAAGTACGTCAGCGAGAAATGAGTTCTGTGCAGAAACGTGCTTCGGCTGAGGTCGTCCCTTTGGACAGATCGCATCAGTGCTTTAACACCACCACAGGGTGACAAGAGGGACTTTAGGGGGAGGCGATGCTGAAATGAGTCATGAGGAAAAGCGGGAGTTTTAGGGGCGTGAGAGGACAGTAATTAGGTTGTAATGTGGATTTAACATGCGGGAATGATAGAGGAGTATTCAGACTTTCATTGCAGCGACAAGGAAAAAAGGTGAAGGCTTCGGGTTGTAGCGTGCGGGAGAGTTTAGAGCTGATTTTGAAATGCCAGCGTTTATTGTCGAGACTTCTGGAGCTGGTGTTGTCCCACTTCAATAAAACATCCACAATCAGAGCGGTTTACACGTATCAGCTGCTCCTAGCCGCGTCTTGATTTGAACGAGGTGCCACAAATGCACCACAGGGGGTCTTGCTTCTTGTTGGCTCGTAGCAATCGTGTCACTAAGTTCCGTTGGATATTTTCCGTTATCCCAAAGGTCTCTGGGAGGTGACGACAGGAGGAAATCGTCATTTTCAAGCCCTTGGAGCTATCCCAACTTCTCTCAACTTTCCTTTAAATTAATAAGCGTGTTAAGCGTGAGCTGTCAACTAAACAAACAAAAATATACTGTCGATGTATGGCCCTTTAAACTGTCCGTTTTTGACGTTTTTGATGCTTTGTTCTTGCACCATTATGAAACCTGCCTTTCTGTGCACAGGTCATCACAGTAACTTTAGCTAATAGCATTAGCTCCAGCCTGTCTACAGCAGCTCTCTCCAGTCTTAAGCATTTTTCTTCTGGAAGCTGCGCTCTGGTTTAGGATTTCTTCTCTTCGTTGGTCATCCTGATTAAAATGCCCCTTGCAGATCCCAATGGGCGGCCGTCATAGTGTACGGACGGGAGTGTTAGCATCCATTTGTAGCGCAACCAGCCGCAAATTCAGCCTGTCCTTATCCGACAAAGACAGCCACTTCTGTTTCACATCACTGCCACATATTTTAACCAAGAGTCTCTCAGCTGCAAAAACAAGCACATTTACAACAGGGGGGTGCAGTTGTGCTATATTTCACATTGTAGTCTGTTTCCCAGCTAACAGCTAGCTGAATCCTGGATCAATTTTTTTAAAAGAATGTTGTCGCAGTTGATTAGACATACAAATTTTGGAAAATCCAAGTTGAAAAATATTGAAGTTTCCCTCTAAAGTGACTACAAAGGTCAAACAGACATGGCTGGCACTTGTGGCATTATGTGTTTAAATGTAAATGGACCTAATTTGCACATGCATGAAGGTGGGAGTATGTGTGTTTTGATGAATGCGGACCCGACGCTTTGTTTTTTATCATGCTGTGGGTAGGGAGGTAAACTCAGTCCTCACAGCCTCATTTGTTGTCGCCACGTGAATCACGTCATCATGGAGATTTGGCTGTTTTACTGAACTGCTGGAAGTCTTGCTGTGCAGATGCCTGCAACACGCCGTCTGGAATGGTAAGCAGTTTACATAAAAGCAAGGCGTCCCTAATAAATCGGTTGCCCGGCAAAGGTTACGCAACGTGCTCCTGATCTTTGCTTTGATGCTGTTTTAAAATGTCACATCCGAGGCGTCGGCTGCATCCCATTTTGGCAGCAGGTGTGTCACGGTGACTCCTTTCAGACGTGTGTATTTTTGGTTGAATTTACGGACGCAGTTTGACCTTCACAATAAAACGCCACGGAGCCGCATCCCTTCCCCATCCCCTCAGAGGATAAGAGAGTCGCGTTGAGGGATTCCAGCTGGATTGGACTCAGGGATTATCCATGGATGAAACGCAGAAAGGAGGGAACGAGGGCAGAAGGGACACACGTCCCGATGCGGTGTAGCCATTTCCAAAATGAATCGCCACAGAGACCCGGCGGCCTCATTGTCAACTGAAGAATATCTGTCATGCTTAAGAAATTCCAAAAATCGAAGTGTCCTATTGTAGTTTTGTTGTCTCCAGGTCTTACTCATTGAAACGTCATGGTTGCTGTTATGTGAATTTGGGTTAAACACTGGGCTTTACAGCAGGGTTCGTGCCCGATCTGTTCCTTCCCAATGCCATTTTCTTTTATGATTTCCTTTAATGAGAAACCAGTTTCTGTTATTTTGACTTCATCCGATTTTATTTTAAAAGTCCAAGTGAAATCCAATCCAAATATCACTTTTCCACTGTTCGAGGATAAAATACCTCTAAGATTACCTCTAAAAGTCATTTTTCCAATTGACCCTGGTCTTCTTAAATGCATCATTGCGAACACTACTCTATTTTCTATTGAAGTATACATACGACTATGAACTGTACCTTGATGACAAGGTTGTGTCGGTATGTCTCCATTGCAGCTGATGGCAGCTATGGGAAACAGCGCAGCCAAGGCCAAGTATGAGCAGAAGGTTCCTGCTTTCTACTACAGACCAACACACACCGACTGCAAGTAAGTATTCAGTCTTTCCATAATGGCACCAGGATCTCTTAAAGCTCAGTGTCGGAGTGCCAAGTGACCTTTATTTCACAAAGTGTGAAAGGCAACTGGTGAGTTCACTCATAGTGTGATCATTTTCTCCTCTGTAACGAGTACAAAGATGACGTGGTGTGTTCTTTTTTGATTGCCGTAGTACCTGGAGCTAACCTGGATGGCTAAAACTTAGCTTGTAAGGTAACATTTCATGGTTAAAGCTTGACATGTATTTGACAGTATGAAAAGCACAGTGAACGGAATTAGTAATGGCCGAATAGAAGAGAATGGAGAAGTCCTTAGCTAGTCGCTTTCTTTATCCATCTGCAGCAAAGCTAAAGGCCTTAAAACCTTAAGTAAAAGCTTAAAGATGGTAACTATAAAACGGATTCAAGCTGAGCTGGAGCTGTTGTCGACAGAGAAGTCTTGGTTTGTTAAAAGTCTTGTTGAGCTCACAGTCAGGCCTCCTCTGCCTGCAACCCACTGCGATGAGAAAACGTCGAACGCAAAAGGCAGTTAGACGCTGAAAAGTGTGGAGGTGATGCATCGTGCTGTGAAGTGGAACTTTGTTACCGTAAATATATGTTCAGTCTGCTGTTTCACGCCTCTGTACTTTACGTACGACTTAATTATTACTTCCTCTTTCTCCCCGCGCGTATGCAGTGCCACTTGAAAGAGCTCACACGCGCCTGCACACCTTTACAACGGTTTCTCAAGCCCCCTGAGTCACGGCAGATTCATTAAGCTCAGACGTTTTCGCGTTCATATTTCTGTGTAACAGACCTTTTTGTACAAACAGATGCTTTTCGATCTGTTTCAAAGAATACTTGAATTCTTTCTTCTTTTGTACCTTTTGCAGCGTTACACACACTGGTTTCATAAGCTGCGAGAGTCAGTCGGTCTCTCTGTATCTGCCTTCGTCCAGCAGAATTTGGTTAAAATAGACAGAAACTGAGCCAAGACAGGTAGTGAGAGAGAAAGCCCACATGAGAGAGAAGTGTCGTCACTCTGCTCCCCCCGAGAACCACAAGGTTTAGTTTTTGAGATCTGGTGTCACCAGGATGTGTCGTTCAAGGAAAAATCTGCTCAGAGGAAGATGTGTTCCTCCTTGGCGCTCGTAGAACAGTTCAAGAAAGAGAAGGAGCGAGCAAAGGGAGAAATGTGCAGAGAAGGAGTGGATGAAAGCAGTTTGGAGCCCGAAGGGAGGGACTGAAAGGCTGAGAGAGGTAGAGAAGGAAACAGGATGAGAGAGGCCGTTGGCATGGTGACGTGCTGACTGTTGCCATTTATTTCTCCTCACGCAGGAGGGGAAGAAGGTCTAAAATTGAGATTGCATTCCTTTATGTGCAGCTTCGGTAGAAAACTGTGGCAACAACAGCGGTGATCACGTTTGCCGCTTAACACTTCACACATTAGTGCAGTTCTCTGCTGTCCTGTTAGCTGCGAAGATTGATACCACTCTCATATGTCCCTGTTAAATACGAGCTAAAGCCATTAGCTGATTAGCTTAGCTCAGACCTTGTTCAGGGGTAAAAACATCAGCTAGCAGCGGGGCTAGAACTCGTGAATTGAACACATATCATATCACCAAACCTAAAGTGTAAAAATGCTGAATGATAAAGATTTCCTTTATTAATCCCACACCGGGGAACTTTCAGATGTTAGTTGAGATGAAACCAGTTTTACTGTGCACATATTTCACAATACATGCCAAAAATGCTGCTTCATCAGGAATTTCAGGTCTTTTTTAAGATTTAAGGGTTTGTTTTTTTTTTAGCCAGGAGCAGAAGCCTCTTTAAGAATCTATTGGTTGACCACCAACCCCACAATGACAGCACGACTTCAGGAAGTTACCGTCAGATCCGAGCAAAGCTGTTCCCCCATAGAAAGTCTCTACAGTAAGCTAAGAGACTGACAGTCAGGGGGAAAGTCTGTTTGAGATGAAAATGTCCGTTCATCACTGTGTTGAAACAATGACAACTAAGAAGAAGATGGAATGATTCTGCTGCAGCTTCATTTTTATCTTCTTTCATCCCCCGTCCTCATAACTTTATAAGCACTCCTTTATTAATCTTCTTACCCATATAGTTCTCCTTTACCTTATCTTATGAATAGCCTATATTATGACATTTACTGTAGGTCAAGGTACAAATGTTTGCTGACCTGGATCTGGCCTGTTCTTATTGTTTCTGTGTAGAGAAAGTCACAGTTTGCGTTTCATGCTGTGTGTGTGTGTGTGTGTGTGTGTGTGTGTGTGTGTGTGTGGATCGGGGCAGTTAGTGGGTGTGTAACTCATGTAAAAGCTAACTGTGTGTCTTTTCACGTCCACAGACTGCTGAGGGAGCAGTGGATCAGAGCCAAGTACGAGAGGAATGAGTTCGAGTTCATCGAAAAGCAGGAGCCTTACTCTGCAGGTACGTGCGTGCTGGCATGTTTGTATCATCACACCTGTGGAGACCCTCATCCAAGCCGGGCTCTATGTCCCATGGCCCTATGTCTCAAGGGTCATATGTCCCCATGGTCCTATGTTTCCAGGCTCATATGTCCCGTAGTCCTTTGTCCTATGAGTCTTATGTCCCCTAGGTCCTATGTTTCCAGGCTCTTGTGTCCCATGGTCCTCTGTGGGCTCTTGTCCCATGGTCCTCTGTCCCAAGGGCCCTATGTTCCTAGGGTCTTAAGTTCCCATGGTCCTATGTACCTGAGGTCTTGTGTCTCAAGGGACCTATGTTCCCATGGTAACATGTTACCAGAGTCTGAGTTTCCCATAGCCCTGGCTTCCCATGGTCCTATATGGTCAAATAACAGCTTGTTGAAGTTTTTTTGTTTGTTTTGTTTGGGTTTTTTTTGTAGCGAGGTAGAACTTTATATAACACAAATACAACACAAACAGACATACAGATCTGTGAATGCACACGTACAATCACGTATGGAGTTTTTCCCTCTGCTAAACAAAAACGGTTGCTGTGTCAGTCTTGCGTTGTTTACCCTTCCATAAGCAGAACCTTGAAATCTCCTTGGACAGACATTCCCCAGTGGACGCAGGAAGCTGGAATTCAATTATCCATCGCCGACTTTCAAACATTCATTTTCATCCTTCTTCTCCTAAAGTGCGGTTGTTACATTCAAGCAGTGACACTGTAATTGTCACTGCTGGAGAATAGAGCTGCCATTAAAACAGTGTGTGTGTGTGTGTGTGTGTGTGTGCGTGTGTGCGTGCGTGTAGGGTACGTGTGTGTCTGGTCGTATACTTTTCACGTCTTGTTGAAGATGGAGCTCTCTGATTGGCTTGCAGTGACCTCATCTGCTTATTGTTACAGTGGAACACTGTGCGTGCACACACACTCTCTCACACACACACACACACACACACAGTGTAATAATATGAGTCACTCTGTCATCTCCATTTGTGCATTATTTCATGCTCTCTTCATAACTCATTGTGAGGTGTGTGTGTGCGTGTGTATGTGCTGGTGAGTGAGTGGGCGTCTGAAATTGACTATTGGCAGTAACCTGGCCTCCACTGCGGCCAATGTTAATATTGATCTGGTATGCAAAGGACAGGAGGAAGAAAAAGAGTGTCAGGGAAGGAGGCGAGGGTGGGGACAAAGAGGGCTATTGATCGATGAGGTAATGCCAGTGTAGGTGAATGTTTCATGTCAGAAAGTCACGGCCACAAAGACACACACACGCACACACACACAGACACGCAGACGGTGGGGATTGAGCGCAGAGGACGAGAAGACAGGTAATCAATGGCAGAGTGCGTTGGAAATAAATTGAGACGTGAGGAATTGAATCATGATGTGATGCTGAGGAGCTCCACCAATAAAAACAAGCTCTGAGCAGACAGAGTTTTAATTTAAAACTGTGCAAAACATGTTATTTTTAATATTATATTTACTTTAGCATTGAGAATGACATGATGATAACTAACCTTGGCATTATCAGTTAACTCTATGGTGCATTTTAGTATCTTTCAGCCCATTGTTTTGGTTTACGAGCCCGCAGCTTTTTTTTGTTTCGATTCGCTCTCACCGTTCTCACTAGTGTCACTATGTCATCTAAACATAGCAAACTGTTGATTTCAGTGAAATATCGTCCACTGCACAGCAACAGCCCAGCAGCAGTACAAATGAGCCATTAGCTGATTTTACGAGCATGTAGCAGCTAACGAGATGGAGATTTACCTAAGGGACTGGTGGAGACCAAAACTGAACTAAAAGTGAGTCTGAATATTGGCAAAGTCTCAACCTCAAGTTACTGCTGTTGTTGCAAATTGAATTTGTCCACCCCTGGCAATAAATGTGTGTGACATTCTGCTTTTTTGTCAATACAACAAGTTTGAAAAACAATATATATAAGAAATAAACAATATTTCTAATTGATGGATGGATAATCTTCTGAAATTACTCCAGAAATGTAAAACAGTGAGAAAAAAATAAATATCTCTTGAGGCGTCATATTCAGGGTGAATCAGTCATTCAGTCTTCTCTCCCATCCACTTCTTCCTCTTTCACACACACAATAAATCATTTCATTGCTTTTGTTCCATTCTTTTCCAGTCATTCAGGACAAATGAACTCCTCTTTCATCCCTCACTTGTCATTTCAGTTCCAGGCTTCTTCCACAATTGGCGCTCGCCACAAAACACGCTGGATAACATCGCCAGTCAAACGGCTGAAATGTGAATCAGCCCCTTCTTCGGCGCGCCACCTGATTGTGCTTAGACATCCTCCTCCCAGTGAGCTGCAAAAATAGATCCAGATTAGAGAGAAAACACTTCACAGCCCGGCCAAAATAGAAGAGAAAAGAGAGAAGATGAGGCAGTGTTGGCAGAGCTTTTTACCGAAATAGACTGAAGAAGAAGAAAACATTAGAGGCTATAAATAGAAAGGCGTATGATTAACATGGAAAAGGATGTTCTTTGGTGCAGAGAGAGTCAAAACTCTCTCGTGTGCTGCATCATGCTGCATCTCCTGTCTGTTTGCCTCCTGGATGCCGTGTTTTCTCTCACCCTCCGTCTCCGTTTTCATGCTCTTCTCCTAAATGCGATTTCAAACGATCTTCGATTTCAGCTTAACTGAGGTATCACCTTCCTGCCAAACCAGTTACAACATCTCACCATCACTGTTATGAATGCCTCCTCCGTTTAATCTCTCTTCTGCTCTGATGGGCTTTGGATACCGGTTTCCCAACCGCACACAATTTTTTTTTTGTCTCACTCGCTCTCTCTTTCTCTTTCTCTTCCCAGGGTACAGGGAGGGGTTTCTATGGAAACGGGGAAGAGACAACGGTCAGTTTCTCAGCCGAAAGTTCATCCTGTCGGAGAGGGAGGGGGCGCTGAAATACTTCAACAAGCAGGATGTGAGTGAGATGACGCGGACGATTTTAAACGTTGTCGCGCGATGTCACGTCGGCGAGATCCCGCGTTGCTTTGACTCTCACCTGTTTGTTGTCCCCGTCTTCCTCGGTCAAGGCCAGGGATCCCAAAGCGGTGATGAAAATCGAGACCCTCAACGCCACCTTCCAGCCGGCCAAGATCGGCAACCCCTGCGGCTTGCAGATCACCTACCTGAAAGACAACAGCACAAGGAACATCTTTGTCTACCACAGTGACGCTAAGGTACGCGGTCAAACACCCCACACGTTGCCCTTTGAAGAAAACCTTCCTGGAGTGTTTTCCACAATGCAGCGACAGGCTTCTTACCGGCTCCACGATGAGTCTTAGATTACAGTAATACAGGGCTCTAATAAAGGGTTAGTGGTATAATTTGCATGCTGTCTGCTTTACTAAACACCCACGGAGTCGCCAATGTCCCTTAATAATTAATTCCCTTTCAGCTTTTTCTGAAACTGTTCATTTGTACTATCAGCAGCGACGGTCCTGGAGTCTTTGGGTAATGACACATTTTGTGCTATTCAGGCCCTGAGACAATGAGACTGTGAGTGCAAAGTGCTGATGTTCAGCTTCCGCTTTAAGTGAAAAGAGAAAGAATTGTCTCGCTGTTCAAAAATAAAGCGCCACGGGAGAAAAGGGGCTGCGACTGCTTCAGCGTCCGAACCTCAAACTGAAAACTAAGCAGAGAGTCAGCGCTCCTTATAGTCGTCGTTCCATTTCAAAGAATCAAAGCCAGCGCAGTGAAAAGTGTGTCCCGCTCTGTCTACGTACACGCAGCACTGTGGTGTCTGATGTGAAATACGTTGTGTTTGCAGGCGTTGTTGTGTTACTCTGGTGTTTTCTCTTAAAAGGTTTTGAACTGTATTCAGGGTGTGGGGTGTGCTTCCTTGTGGGCAGCGATGAGGTCACAGCCTGGTCACGCCAAACGTCAATCTTCCACGTCCACATGTTAATCCACTGCACATCTTTTATTCTGTTCCATCAGTTTATCCACTGTGAAGCAGTGGTTAAAGAATACTCAACAGCAAACACCCTGTCCCATAATTTCTATGTCATCTCCCAGAGGAGGTTTTGGAAATGAGGGAAATAAAGAGCTGTATTGTTGTATCAGACAAATCAGGGTGGATGATCATCATTCTTGTGAACTTTATTCTCAGTATTTCTTGATTTTTCTACGTGCCCGTAGGGACTTTAAACATTTTTGTATGTTTAATGTCCTTCCTTAAAAAAAACTACAAATCATTTGCTTTCTAGGAAATTGGAGGCCTGTTAAAACAGTCCCCGATCCCCATCTAAACTCTTAGCATTCTGATTTTAGACGTGTGTGTGTGGTCTGTGAAAGAAAGAGACAGAGAAAGTAAGAGAGTTCATCAAAAAGGAGCCGATCAGAGAGAGGAAAGGAAACATCTCAACAAGCGTTCAGAGGAGGCTGAGACAGAAACAGCGCTGCTCCCTCTGCTGGCAGAGCGGTGGGACTCCACGCTGTGACAGAGCGAGTTCATCGGGTTCACTCGGTGTCGCCGTCACTCCGGTTCCGTGGTGGAGTTATCGACAGCACTGCAGCATCCACGCAGCACGGATGCCTTTGACCACATCCTACAGTGCAAAAACAGATACCTTCCACGGGCACGAGAGCAAAAACACACGTCGTTATTCACCCAGAGCCCAAAATATGGACTGGGAATAGATGCCGTGTCAATAAATGCTGTGTGAATACCAGCAGGATGTGTTGTCACTGTGGGGGGTTTTTTTGTTGTTTTTGGTTACAGGAGATGGTTGACTGGTTCAATGCTATCAGAGCGGCCAGGTTCCACTACCTACAGGTGGCCTTCCCTGGAGCAAGTGACGAGGAGGTGAGGGCGACTGATCCGATGGCTCGGCTCAGGGCAGAAGAGCTTTGTAGAGCTGCTGCAGATTGTTGTATTGATTTTTTTTAAAAATCATCTTTAACTGTGTCATAAGTGTTATTTTTTTTATTATTGCTTGCGTGATTTAATCCTTTTTGTCTTCTCTTGTCCAGCTGGTTCCCAAACTGACCCGAAACTTCATGAAGGAAGGTTTCATGGAGAAAACAGGTCCAAAGGTTTGTGCTGTTCTGTCCTGTCCTGTCAACACTATAAAGTGAACTCAGGGATAATAATTTCATTCCCGATCACACCAAAATGTCCACAGGGCAAGCACAGAATGATGGATTTAAATTTATTTATTTATTTATTTTTTTCTTTATGACCACTTAAAGGCAAACTCACAACCTGGGCCCCATGTTCGCACATTTCTCTGTCTAAATGACTTACTGGGACAACAAATTAGAAATTGATCAAGCGCTGAGTGAGAGTTCTGCAGCCAGCAGCCAAAAAAGCAGCTGCAGTATAATCTATGTGGGTGATTACAGCCATCAGTGCGCTGCCACTAAATGTGCTTGTTTTTGCCACTGACGGGGTCAAGTTGTGTAAATATCTTAGGATCATCACAGAGATACTTAGATACTGTGACTTACGCTTTCGTGTCAACCAAACTAGAGCTGCCGATTGTTGGAACAGTGGGATGACTAACCAAGATAGGTTTGCTTGTTTGATTTTGTTCCTGCCAAGTTTGATTGAGGGGCGTTCTATGATGATAAAATTACTGTTAATTTGACTGGAGTTTGGTGTGCTTCATCAAAAAGCGATGTAACCGTTACGCGTGCCCCGGGGATCAGGGATTGCACATCTATGTTGACACTCAGACAAGGAACGAAAGAAGTGACAAACGAGAAATGAGAAACATGAGAGGAACGAACAGGGAACGACTCAAAACACGGAGCTCAAACACGAACCATGACAACAACAACCCATCAGCAGCAAGCACAAGCACCTTTAGGAGACGATGCTCTGGATCGATACTGGATCAGCTTGGGAAAATAGGGTCAAGGTTGAAAGGACACTCCAGATTCAGTTGTAACCCTATCCAAAAAGGTCTGGCTTCAGTTTGTTGAAACATGTGAACTGATCTGAGGCTGTTTGCATTGTCCTGACTCCTTTTTGTTTTCTCTCTTAATCATCTCTCTTGCTCTTTCCACAGCACACAGAGGGCTTCAAGAAAAGGTGGTTTACTATGGACGACAGGCGGCTCATGTACTTTAAAGACCCTCTGGTAAAAGAGAGACTTTCAGCTTCATCACCTCATCCTGCTGTAGTGACTGATCGCTCAGTTTGCTCACAGGACTTTCCATCCTGTCTCGCAGGACGCCTACGCCCGCGGTGAGGTCTTCATCGGCAGCAAGGAGAACAGCTACACGGTCCTGTCCGGCCTGCCCCCGTCCACGCAGGGCTACCACTGGAACCACGGCATCACCATCGTCACGCCGGACAGGAAGTTCCTGTTTGCCTGTGAGACCGAGGCCGAGCAAAGGGATTGGATAGCTGCCTTCCAGAGGGTCATCAATCGACCAATGAGGCCGCAGGAATATGCAGGTGCAGGCAAACATTAGAATACTGAGAGGCTTTATGTGAAGCCCCATGTTCCTGTATTGTTTTCAGTGTATTGTGTATCGTATGTATTGTATGGGTTGTTCATTACTACTTTATTATTTTTCCTTGTCACATTAAAATCATTCTGGTCCCATCTGGATCCTGTAGGAATGTTGACTTTCCAGTGATGTGATTGGTCAGCAGTCGGGCTGTTTACAGGTTTGGATGGTTCTGATGCAAGTTAGCCGTGCAGCACGGGTAACCATGGTGCTCTGGTAAAAGTGAGCCAGCTATGTCATACGGGAAAACTCAAGCTAGACCCAAAGCTAGCCAGCTAACGTGGTGGGGTTTCCTTATGGACTGGGTCACTCGATGACGGTCACTGGTAGTCGCTGAGACCAATCAGTGTCCTGTGAGGAACTAAAGGCGATTAGGAGCGTGGTATAGGTGTGATGATGATGAACAAGAAGATGGCAGCTCCTAAAAAGGTTGCTTTTCACTCTTCTTCTTACTCTTCTCGTGATAGACAGATGGTTCATCCTGTGCATCCGTCCATCGTCACCTGCCAAGTTTGTTTTGGTTTAAAGTGCTTTCCATACAGCTTCCAGTTCCGTCTAATGTCTGTCAGGGCTTCGCTGTGTCTCCTCCTCCTCCTCTTTGTGTTTCTCTTTCTCGCTAATGTTGTTGCAGTACCATCGGTATGCATTGTTATTTTTAAACCACACATTGTGTCTCCAGTGCTGTTGCGCTGAAGCAAAACTCACTGTATCGAGACAGAAGCGGTTAGCTCATGCTTTTCGGAGCCCCAGTGGCCTAATGGATAAGGCACTGGCCTCCTAAGCCAGGGATTGTGGGTTCGAGTCCCATCTGGGGTGACCGATGGTGCAGATGGAGCATGCTGGGCCTCTAACCCAGAGGTCAATGCATCTGAAAGCACCCTCCATTTTATTAGCAGCTGTCTGGTTTCTGACTGACAGAGAAACGTGTGGAAAGTCACAACTGTAGCCATTCTGAATAGGTCAGCTGGACTTAATGACACTCATCCTGGGGCTTGTATAATGGAGGGTCTTCAATCTCTTTGAGTTACCAGGCTTCACTGAGCCTGAGCCATTAGTCAGCATGAATAACCAGTATCACGCAGCTGGGTGTCAATCAGCTGGCTCCGGTAACTCTTCATTTTCAAATCCAAGTTGTGAATTGCAGGCTTTATAGTCCGACCCGGAATGAAATACTTTTCTATTGAAATGAGATGAAACAGTTTATACATCCTTAATTTGATCAGTGACCTGGTAGGAGCAGCAGGAGAAAGATGAAGGGGTTCATATAAAAGTAACAGAACATACCTGGTGAACAAGGAGTAAATAATGGAAACTTGCTTTGACATAGTTTTGAACATATCAAGGGAGGTGAAAGATTCCAAGTTCAGTATGCCTTCCACCTAGTTTCAGTTTCACAAGACATATAGATTGTTCTTCTTAAACACAAAGAAGTCATTTGAACCATTTCATATCAGTAACTAAAGTACATGGACAGTTGTAAAAGAGATGACGATGCGAAAGTTTCAATCTGCAGGAATACCTGGTCACAGAGCAGATGAGAAGTGATGTAATCAAGGTGAACAACTGAATAAAATGTCTAAATAATCAAAGTAAGGGTATAAGTTTATGAAATATGGACATTTTCTTTAGTACAGAGAAAGACTGCAGCTAAAGTCTTACACATTTCTTTATCTGGTCCTTCTTAGAAAGCATGTTCCTAAGGTTTATTATCCACACACATGGTACAACCAAACCAAGCTATTTTCAACCATGCATGCAAGTAGCTGGCACGATTCACAGTCCTGCAATTGGCTTTTATGTTATTTTGAAGATAGCGGGGTTAACATGCCAACAAATGTACGCAATGCACCATGAAAGGTAAGGAAGCAGCAGACTGTACACGTGCAAACATCAGTGTCGACAAAGTAGGTTTGAAATTCGGTGTCCTTACAAAAGATTTCATAGGTTATCCTTAATTTGATTTTCTGGAAGCATCTTAAGTGTCATCTCTTTGTATGGAACACATTGGATAACCCACATTGCATTAAAACAGAGATATCTTTCTATATGTCTTTGCAGTGGAAGCCCATTTCAAACACAAGCCTTGAAGACTGCGGGAAGCCATAACTCAGCGGGCCCGGCCCAGTCTCATTCAGATCAGAGACAATCCCAATGTGTGACTCCAGACCAGCGGTGACGGGACGGGGTTGGGGGGGGGGGGGATGTGAAAAGATGATGGAAGATTAAGAAGAGGCAGACGGACTCAGGTCCATCTGTGTGGAGAGAACTTGAACTCTAATGGGACTGAAGGCCCATCTTGGGTTAAAACCTTGGTGATCAAAGGCCAAAGGGTAGATGATGTCATCACTATTGCGCCTACCGACCTTGTGCTATACATTATCCTCCCTCCTCTCCTCAGCCATGTGGACCCTTTCCCTGCAACAACCCCCCCTCCCCCTCTCTCAGATTTCGTCTTGTGAACGGTTCATTCTACCTGTAATCTAATGTAATTATGTAATCTAGAGTCATTTCACTGGTCGCTTAACAAAGACAATGCATTGTTAATTTATTGAATGTACAGTTTTGATGACAGTGGCTTACCTTGTGTGTGTGTGTGTGTGTGTGTGTGCGCGTGCGTGGGTGTGCGTATGTGTGTGGAATCGTGACTTTTTTTCGTTGAGGACGCTGTGAGGTTGAACCTCTGGCACTGAAACCCTGTTAATCCTGAACCTTACAAAGTGCTGTTAACAACAAATATGCATAAAAACACACAAACTCTCAGTGATCACCGTCGCTGTTAACGTAGCCGGAGGTGGCCGACTTGCATCCAGACAGGGTTCTTTTAAAACCTCAATCTGACAGCTGTTCTCGTATTTATTTGTACCGTTGAACGTACTGAGTCATCGTAGACAGTTATTGCTGCTTTAAAGGATTGTAATGTGACCGGATTGTAATTTCTATAACACTTCTACAGCTATTTTATTTCAGGTTTCGCGTCTTGTTTTGGAGACATGTTGTTGTGTTGACCTTTCCATCATAGTGACGGTTTTGTTTCATTATAGAAATCTTAACATTAATACAGATGAGCCTGGAATCAAGTGTCAGTGTCTGATCTATCCCTAATGGTTTAACATTTCAGTGTGTGTACGTCTTCTTTAGGACTGCATACTGTACAAATGATAAGTGGATTATCCCAGTTTATTACAACTTCATTTTAATAATTTAGCCCTCATTTTCATCAGTAATAATGACTTTTTTTTAGATAAACAAGTAGTAATAGTGTTGACCAATGCCACATATCGCAACATTCAAAGCCATTTATAGCTTCAAGACATAAAAAGATCATTTTAACCAGGAATCTCATGTTAGCCTTGTGTTTTTTTTCTCTTTTCAGGCTTTTTCCATAGTGACGTTATTTCCAGATGCCAGCATTTAATTTGGTAACCATTAAAACACACCCAAGCTGAAATGAACTAGAACTATCCTTCAGAGTCCCTTCCTGTTGTCTCTGAGCATGTTTACTGTACAGGCAGTGCTATTACGAAAGTGCAGGTAGGCCAGTTTTCCCAGCAGGTGGCGCTCTCGTGTCACTTTAAAAGAGAGATCACATACTGTCACTGTAACCTCCATATGGTACTGTATATGGAGGTATAACCTCCCCTTCAGAGGAACATGTCATGTCATGAGATTAAAATTAGTGGAAAATAGCGATACTGACAAAGAACCAATGAAATGATGGGTTTTAGATTTTAAGAAATAACTTGACTTTCCTGCCCAAGCTCCAAGGCGGGAGGTCGAAACCACTCTCCTGTCTGTGCATTGAAAGAATACTACATTGATTTAGCATTGCACTCCTATGATATTGTCAGATTCACAGTGGACAATAAAGTATCAAACTGGATGCAGCAGAATGAAAGATATCGTCTTTTTATTGTTATTCACTATTTATTCTGATTTCATATTTAGAGAACTGGAGCCTGTATTGCTCACAGCGCCTCTCACAAAAGGGTTTAAGTAACTTTTTTCAGCTGTAACACTCCCAGAGATGTGTGCTAAACCAGGAGGTAATTAGCTTAGCTTTGCACAAACAGGAACCGTGGCAGGAAGTGTGGGGCACAAAAGGTGGTCACTCCTCAAACCTTAAAACTTGTTATTTTACTTTTTTGTTTGCTCAGATAAAAGAAATATGTTTTTATTAGTTTTCATTCCCCCTAGACTACAGGTGTTGGTAAGTGTATTTTTATGCTACGCCAAGCTAACAGCCTTTAGGCTTTGGCTAGCTGCCTAACACACAGCCATGAGAGTGGGACTAATCTCATTTTCAGCAAACTGTTTATCATATACCCCCACAGTCACGTGATCTCAACCAGACTGACCACTAATGGGTAATTTTGGAGCAATGTGTGAGACAGCACTCTCCACCGCTTGCAACACTCAGTGAGAGACTATACATGGATGAACGGTGCAGTTCTTTCCTGTTTGCAAAGGCTAAATACTGATTACTCATTGTTAATTGCCGTGGACGGTGTTCATCAGTCACTTTTGAAAGGAAATGACCATGTTTAGCGTTGCACACTCATCGTTGGACAAAGTGTGAAGTGGCCTTGTGGCGTGAAAGTCACCTGATGATCACGCCACTCTAACACAAACTTCCACATTCACGCTCTGGCTCCAGCGCCTTACGGAATTATGGGTAAATCAATGTTGCTTCTGTCTGGCTTTCGTGTTGTCGTTGGCAACCAGGTTGTCATGTTAAACTGCTCAGACAGTGAGCCACTGAGCTGCGGCGGGCAGGTCGTACCCACACAGGAAGTGTTTAAAAGCGGGTGGGACATCGGCTCAGCAGCCACTGTGTTTGTCCTGAAGATAAAATGGTCAGTAAAGTGCTGACATTTATTAACGGCGAAGCTGCTGCTTCAGTACATAGTTGTTTTTGTAATAATTTTAGTTTATGGAATAAACCTGATTTAATTTGGTGTTATTTTTATGTTTAACTCATTTCGACATCACACGTTCTTCTGCGTTTGAAACATTCATTTAAAAAGCCTGTTTTAAACTGCCTTAAACCCTTTACACATTAAAGTTGAGCTGTGCAAATAAGCCAAAGCCTTTCTCTGTGTCACAAGTCAGTGGAACATTTCTGATACTTATTTACAGTGCCTGGAAAACCCAATCCAGCTGTCCTGTCCGTCAGGCCCTGTAGCAGACACTCCAGCCAGAGTTGAAACTGTGAAATTAGCTAATCTGCTCAGAGGAAACCCAACGGGAGCAGCTTTTGGATTGGAAACGGACTGAAGATGAAGTCGGTAAGAGCAACGAGCCCAGCCAAGGAAGAATAATGGCCTCAGTGATATCAGATATCACACTTGAACCTTGTTGGTCCCCAACCATGATGTCGTCCAAATGTGTGAGAAAGATAAATGTATTGTGAAATAACTGGCGGTGGTTAAACTATACACATAATCTCAGTATGTGACATGTTGATGGCAGTTCGCCTAGATACAGAGGTTATCAATTCTGACCACTAAATCACATAATAACTGCAAGATAATTGCTGAGGGGGTTGTACATGAGCTAGATTTACTGTCAAAATAGACTCAGATTTATGCAAAAGTTTCATTGGACATTGTGGAAAATATGCTTATTGGCATTCTTGTCCAGAGTTATATGGGAACATTGACACCACCCTCATATCTGCCCGTTAAGGTAGAAGACAGATTTGAGTAATTGGCTTAAATACAGGTAAAGGTACATTAATCTGCCCAGCAGCTACTCAACAGTTCACTGAAAAACATGTTATGACTTGTTTGTTTTATTTGTATGAAAAATAACCCATAGTTGTGGTTTCACTGAGATTTGGACCATAGGACCTCACTATGTCTGGCCATCACGTGTCATCATGTGAAAACAATGTGATAGTGGGAAAAGGGTCATTCATAGGGATAAATCTGTCTATAATTATCTTTATTAAGCTTTATAATGAGTTTCAGCTCACTGTTTTCCTGTCTGTCTCAAAGTGTCGTTCCCTGGAGTAGCAGGCAGCTCACGGAAAAGCTCTAAATACCAAAGGTTCTCTACCTGCTCAGCACTAAACAACAAACAAATTTGGGGACCGACTGTTATTTCCCTCAGTAGTTGACAGAGACCATTTAGAAAAAGAGTCACACAATACATGATGATAGTGTTGGATATGCACCAAGCAGCTGTCCACATGAAATGGTGAGAAGTCAAATTTGTGTTTATGACTTGTTTCTGCTGCCCCCAAGTGTCCGAAAAGTCATGTATTGCAGATTTATGATAAGAGATTTTATTAGCTGGTGAGTTAGTTTTGTTACCTTTGGAGAAAGCCAGGCTTGTCTTTATGCTAAGCTAAGCTAATGGTCTGCTGGCTGCCACCAGAAAAAAAAGAGAAACTTTACTTTTAATCAAAACACTGGTGATTTTGGACATCCTTAATGTGAAAGTGAAGGTGAAGTAACCATTTTTCTCTACCAGATTAAGTGCGGAAAAACTGCTAATAAACCTGAAACTCCCTGTCATAAATAGGTGCTACTCACATTCCAACATTTCATTAGTATGAAGTTGAATGGAACATTTTAGTCTCCAAAGCAGGTTTAAATGTCATTTCTCACTCCTTTTCATTTAGAAAAAGAGTCACAACTCTGAAACTTTGTCAATCTTCAGGTTTTTTTTCCATGAAAATGAACAAATGTTACAATACTTTAATGCACAACATGTGCCATTTGAGGCGTTGTCCAGCAGATATCAGCAATGTTCTTGAGACATCAAGGACACTGATTTCTCAGGAGTTACCTCTTGAGTCATCAATTTGTTTCCAAACATTGTGTCATTAGTCAAGACAGCAGCCCACTCTTCTGTTCCAATTGAGAAGTCCAGTTTGGGTCAATATGCACATCCCTTTGGGGGGGAGTTCCTCATCTTCAAGGCCTTGTTAGTGTTGTGTAGATAGGCTGCTCCCAGCCAGAGGGAGGACTGTGTGGAGGTGGTGCCAAAGCCAGACTGTTGATAAGCGGTGTGGTGTAAGACCTGCGAGAGGAGTGAAAGTATGGGTACTGATACAGATGGGCAGGATACCCGGAGAAGGCGCTGTAGAAACTGGAGCTTTGAAGGTCAGTGTAGTCAGACTGGTTTGTGGAAGGTGAGGAGGAGGTGGAGGTAGGACAGTTGCCCAATCCAAGGGAGGTGTACTCTGGTTGTGGAGGAGTAGAGGTGCAGGAGCTGCTGTAGTGACCTGGGCTCATCTGCTCAGTTTTAATCTGAGGTTTCTGGCCGGTGTCCTCTTGGAGCCCATGCATGTCTCGACTGGAGGAGGATGGTGGTATTCCAGTGGAAGTGCCACATTTGGGTGTCCAAGTGGGAATGCTGTGGGAGTGAGAGTGGATGCTAGGTAGGATGAAGGATCCAGATGTGTTATTATGTCCCTGGCTATCTGCTGGAGCCAGAACAGTGGAGCTGTGGGTGTTAGGAGGGAGGTACTGGTCAAATTCGTGGACGTCAAATCCGTCAATGGTGCTGTAGACGTCAGTGCTGAGCTCTGAGATGTCCACGTTACTGAAGTCTATGTTCTGACGACTGGTGGGACCAACAGAACCTGTGCTGCTGTCCAGAGGCCGGTGGCCCTCATGTTTTTTCACCAGGTGAATGTCGGTTTTAGGGGTAGTGGGAGGTGTTGGAGGTCCATGAGACTGACCTGGAACCAAACCCAGTGAATTTAATAATTGCTACATATTCACCAATAAAAAGTGTACTACAACTTCAGTCATCTCACCTGTCTTGTCTTCATGGTAATGATGGTGTGCTTCCAGTTTGGCCACCCCTGGTTCTGTCTTATACAATCCCTGCTGATGCTGCTGCTGAACCAGTCCAGGTCTACTGTCCCCGTGTCCTGGTTTGGTGCCCTTGCGTCTCCGAGGCTGGTACTTGTAGTCTGGGTAGTCTTTTTTGTGCTGCAGCCTCAGCCTCTCGGCCTCCTCGATGAAAGGGCGCTTCTCTGTTTCAGATAGGAGTCTGAGGAAGAGAGGGATGAGTTACTATTGAAGGTTCTTTTATATCAGCATTCCAAAATGGATATACATGTGTTCAGTATTGAAAAAAACATGCATGTTAAATTTCTCTAAAATACCACACAGGACGTAAAAACAAATCCTTCTTAACTCGTGCACTGAATTTGCGGCTGACACATTTTTTGGCATCATAACCCCTGTTTCTATATTTGGCTTCTATAATACATTTACAAGGTGCTAATTTTGTAATGTTCTTTAATAGGCAAGAAATATATAGTGTAGAATGTTAGAGTTCCTGTTTATACTGTACTATCTTACACACAGGTAACTTCTCATGGAGTAACACCTTCCAAACACTCCAACACAGTTAAGAATGCACAACAGATGGAGGTTGCACCTCAGCTGAAGAGGCTCTTTTTCTTGAGAAGCTAAATATTTCCTGAGCATTCATCAGCCTTGTGTCTCCTTTCTTTGACCTGATGCTGCCATGGCTGGAGCAGGAGGCAAAAAGCAGGGGCAGAGCAGGGGCAAAAAGGGGCACTGGCTGGGCACCTGTGTTCTGAAAATCATGATGATCTTTATGGCAAACGCTTCCAAATACTGGTTAAAATGAACTTGTTCTAGTATGTGACTCAGATTTAAATTATAACTACTTCTACTTCTACTACTTTTCTGCAGAATATTGCTGCTTATGTGATTCTGCTAATTTCTAATTTCATTAAATTACATTGTCAATATTGTCAATACAAAACTTTTGAGCATTTTCATATTGCTGCATTGTTACTTTTAATTAATACTTTTCAAATGTTTTTTTAATTCAATTAACAAATGTTTTAATTTGGCCTTTTATTTAACAATATTAACAATAATTCTTCTGGAAAAACACAATATTTCATTCTGTCAGCCATCTAATTCTCCAGCTGTTACCTTTTGCAAGTTCTTTCCCTGCAGCCATTTTGCATATATCTATGCAAAGATTTCAGAAAATTATGCTGCATGTTAATAAATTCGAAACTGTTTTATTAATTATCAGTTGTCATTTTTATCAGAGGACATATTTTTTCTTAGACCCTTCAGACCTTTTTCTTAATCTCATTTCGTGCTGTTCAGATGTAGTTGCACACAAATGAATCTGCCCATTAGTTACAGCAGAGACTCTCTAGTTGAGCTCCACTACCCACCGCCACAGTTTGCCAAGCGTCTTGCTGAGCTCAGCGTTGTGCAGATGAGGATACTGGTCCGCCAACTTCTTCCGCGCTGCCTGCGCCCAAACCATGAAGGCGTTCATCGGCCGTTTCACGTGAGGTTTGCACTTCAGCCCTCTCTCTCCTTGAGAGGGCATCGGCACCAACGACCAGTCGTAACCTTTCAGCACTTGAGACACTGCGTCTCGGATGCAGGCGGGGAAGCGCTCATCCTCCAGGCTGCTTTTTGGTTTGTGCGTAATCCCACACTGGCGCTCTGCCTCCTGTGCGTCGGACCCTCCTGGAGAGGTCGGGCACTGCGAATCAGATCCATGCTGGGACATGGAGCTGTCGCTGCCCGTTGGACTGCGAGGATGGTCTGTCAAGGACTTGTTCTCTTCTGTCATTCTTGGCGGGTGTAAGAACTATCCAAGTGCGTAAATGCCGTAAATGCGCACACCTTTGGACAAATACTGATCCAATCAAGTAAAATCCAACATTTCTTGTCTCAGCCTTTAACTCCTTTTCGCGACCAGGCAAAGTTAGACGAATCTGTATTTTCTTTGAGGCACTTTAACTGATCTCACAACCTGCATCTCTCCACCCCTCATGTCCCATTGGCGTTTGCGAAATTTCACGAGCAAAGTTCCTCCTAGTTTGGCATCACCAAGCAGAACGAGGCAGAGTAGTGACAGTGATATTGATAATAGCAATAGCAAGACTTCATTTCGAATTTACAACTGAGTGTGATGATGATTTTGATAAAGGTTACACCTTATATAGATGGATTTAATTTATTTATTTATAATATTAAAAATAGCTCTGACTTGAGAAAGTACCACTCACGAATGTTTTAAAATCTGAATTTTTACATTATTATTATTAGTTGCACGGCTTATTATTATTATTATTGTATGTGTGTGTGTGTATTATCCTTGGTATTCTAGCAACTATTCCAAAGTTTTTTATTCTAATTTAATAATTTAAACAATACTGCTACTACTAATAATAATGCACTTCCGCCTTTGTTTAGTCACGTGACCGTGTAGTCCTTAAACATGGCGGCCGCCACTAGCAGTTCGGGCAGCTCCGTCAGGAAAAGACGCTTCGACAGCAGCAAGACGGAGACAAAGTTTGGCGACAGCGGCGAAGGAGATGGAGAAAACAAGGCAGCGGACAGCGGCAGAGTCACGGAGACAGACAAGAGGCCCGAGTCGTTACAGAACGGGACGTACTGGCTCACTCGTGTCGTGCTGCTGCGCTCCGTCGCCTTTATTTACTGTGAGTGAGGCGCGCTAACTGACGCGGTTTCCACTCCTACTGAGTCCCTTCACCGAAGTCTCCTGTACATGCTCTCCGCTTGAACCCGTCGCTCATTGTGTTCAGCACAGCAAAATAAAAGAAAAAGTCCACTGAGTTCAAACGTGGGTTGTTAAAGGTGGTGTAGTTTCCTGTGCCCATGCCCCGCAGCGACAAAGTGAACAATGAATCATAAAAATATCTTTGTTTTAGCTTAAAAAGTCAGTGATACTGTGAAGTAGTACAGTATACAGCAGGTGTGCACAAAATCTGTTGTTCACATCATGAAAAAAGGTCAAATTAGGAATCCTGTTTATCTAAAAGGCACTTTTACCTCACATCTAGTGGGCCGGGTATGGCCTGCAGGTCCCCTCATATATGAACCCCTCATATAAAGTATATTAACACAAAGTATAACAATTCAAAGTTCTGCATAATATGTTTTATTTAGTTATACAGGGGATGGCGTAAAGTAAAGACCCGTCGAGTACCAGTTGTTGAATGCTGCTTACTGATGTGCTGAAATATGCTGCGTATTGCATGAAAGATCCTGGTCTGTAAAGGAACCCGTACCAGTAAATTATAACGAGTTGTACCAAGCGCTCTTTTGCTTTGTGTGCAAATGAACTTCACTGCACAGGAACTTCAATCTCGCTCTCCTGTTTCGTGACCCGGATGGAACAGTTTGTGTATGAGAGACCGTGATCTCCGCCTCGCTGTAGCTGACCTTTCTTTATGACTGTGTCAGCAGCAGACTGTTACAGTGCACGGTCAGAAAGACATCTCCTATATCCTCTCTTCTCTGCAGTTGTTGCGTTCAGCGTTGCTTTCAACCAGAACAAGCAGCTGATCGGGGAGCACGGCCTGATGCCCTGCAAGAACTACCTGAATAGCGTGAAGCGCTATGTTGGGGGGAAGATAGGCATGGCCGCCTTCGCCTACACACCTTCTATCCTCTGGTTGATGGACTGGAGCGACATGGATGCCAACCTGGATGGCGTTGCCCTGGTGGGGATGGCGCTGTCTGCGTTTGTCCTGGTGACGGGAATGGCCAATATGGTGATCATGGTGACGCTGTGGGTGCTTTACCACTCCCTGGTCAACGTGGGACAGCTGTGGTGAGTCTCGGACGCAAACTTAAAAAAACTATATGTTCACAAACATGCAGGCTGATCTCCCAGCTCTGCCTTATAGCCTTATAGTCTGTTTTATCACTGTTTTGGTTCCCTGACCTACTACTCATTAACCAACCAGCACTAAACTGCAGTCAAAGTTACTAAGATATGGTTTTCAGAAGGTGGAGGAGAACCAAATTGGAGCAAAAAGAGTGTAACTATTGGAGTTATAATCACCTGGTGGCCACAAATGTGACTCTTAATGAATGTTATTTTAATTAACATGGATCTTAGTTGCGTAATCGTCCTTTTAGGCTTGTCCCTCTGTCCCCAAGTGTCCCAAAAGTCAATATTTCCAGAAAAGAATCTCTAGTTCTGCCAAATTTACTTCATGCTAACTCTTGGTGCTAATGTTTGCTCATACCAAAGTCCTCAGATTTGCTTTGACGTCCGGACCATAGACACTAACTGTGTGATCACACGCAGCCATGTTGGATTCTTCTGTCCGTATTGAACGAGCCAGAAAATGTGACCGCACGACCTTCAGTTTGCTGCAAAGAGCTGCTTTAAGTGCACTTGTTCTGCTGCCCTCAAGTGGTGTAAAATATAAGTTGATGAAGATTCGATGTAAATTTAAGTATCTGGACCTTTAACTATCTTCAGAACTGTCAACTCATTATTCCTTTTCTATTTTTTCCTTTCTGTTTCTAGGTACTCCTTCGGTAAGTGAAACTGCACGGTCCACACCAAAGACCTCACAGGTTTCAACAGCAACACAAGGACTCCCTCCTTTTGTTCCTCCGTATCACACCGTGGAAACCGCGGGGCAACGGCGAAGCCAACATGGTGAAGTCCATCAAACCAAACTCTCAGACTTCTTTAGAGTAGAACGTGACATATTTATATGTTCTTTGATTTGAGGACAGTTTAGATTGGCACCTGGTGTGAGTTTATTCACAACTGATCTTTCTGAATTTTAAATTGAAGCATAGAGCTGTAGAGGCATAGATCATAACACTGCACCAGTCTAAATAAGAGCGTCAGAGTGTCGCTGCCAGCGTTCTCATCATGGTTCCTCAGATTGTTTACAGACAGTTACTGGGTGAAAACCCAGTCAGTGACGGAGCAGAGGTTTAGTGCCGTGTCGTGGATTGCTTTCTCGCTGGCTGATCCCAGTAGACTGTCATGAATGTACCGGTGAAGCAGGAGGACAGACAGCAACGAAGTGAAGTATAAATAGGATTTTGCGCGTAGAGCTTGTGGCCCAGATGAGTGGCGAGGTCAGTGGCAGCTCTGCGATTGGTTAATGACGCTTTGTAGTCAGAGACGCCAGGCCAGTGTCTGTGGTCGGGACTTGTGGCTTTATTTCTCTTTTTTTTTCTCTCTTTCTCTCCCTGTCTTTCTCCCTCACTCCCTTATTTGCTTTTGGACCTCTGATCACGCCGTAGCTGACAGTGCAGCTTGAAGTCTGCAGACTAAGCTCCTCCAGTTGTTCCCAAGTGTAGATGACAAACCAGAGAACATGGCGTGTTGCCATTCGGAGCATTAGTGTTTGGAATAACATGCCCGACGCTGTTCCTTTGTCGCTTTTGTAAAAATGTCAAAAGTCCAAAAAAATACACCAGTTAAAGGTCGATCTTAAAATATCATTTTAAATCATGCTCTTGCTCTTTTTGTCTGGAGCTTTTGAGCAGATAAAGATAGTCTTCATCAGGTTATAACATCTGCTTAGTTGTTAGTGAAGTGCAGAGCTGTCGTTCTCTTCTTCTAATCACCTTTATTAGGATTTTTGCAATCAGGGCGCTCAGCTTTGGAAAGACCTGCCTGAGGAGCTAAGACCCAATTCAATGAGAGATATTTTGTGTCTCTTCTGGTTTTTAACTTCATTTCTTATATTTTACTTTGCTGCTCTCTCAAAGCACTCTGTAAACTCCTATTTTAAAAATGACAAATAAATTATTAGTTATTGTTTTACTCAAGTGCTACAATGAGGTTGACCTTTGTGGGTTTAAGTGAAATAGCTAAACTAAAATCCAGGCCAACTGATGCGTCGGTCAGGTGACATTAGCCGTGTCAGCATCAGAGGGGAATGAGACCAAATCACAAAACGGGGCTGTTTCAGAGCAGCCTGTCCATCACTGCTCACCACTGAGTTATCCTGTTTACTCACAGTCCATCTTATTCAAGTGTGAGCAATGAACAGCACATTGCCGACAAACGTGACTGTCTCCTTATGTTTATTTGGGCAAGAGAAGGCTTTTATCTCTGGTGTCCTTGAAGGCACCGCAGATTGCTCCGTGTCTCTCAGTTCAGACACAGTTTCCAAATGATTCTCTGCCCGTTTTTGCGCAGGTTGGGAGAGTCAGCTGCTGGAGACGGGGTTCCTGGCCATTTTCCTGTGTCCTGTGTGGACTCTGTCTCAGGTCCCCCGCCGCTGCCCCCCTTCTCTCGTCAGCGTCTGGACCTTCAGATGGCTCGTCGTTCGCATCATGCTGGGAGCTGTGAGTCAAACGCTGCATCTCTCTAAAACTGCGCCAGAGCTGGAGCGCAAGCACTCAGATATTGTAAATTCAAGCAGAAAGGCATCCACTGTGCATCCACACACCTGATTACATCCAGCACCAACACAGAGGAATAAAAACCATGTTGTAACAGCATAATTCCCTGGGATATTCCGGTGTTTGCCCTTCTGATTTTAGAGCGCTACTTTTGGAACCGTGTCTTTTGCCATAAAGCGCTGCCAGTATTTGGAAATCCAACCCACATACATGGTCGGCTAAACAACACGTCCACTTGTTTGACAGTCTCCATGGTGAATTTTAGACCACCGGCTCGGTTTGATCTGCCAATCACTGCGGCGAGCTCAAACCCAGCAGGGTTTTTTTTTTTTTTTTCTGTTCAGGCCGTAAAGAGAGCTGAGAAGCACGTCGGCCCTGCTCGACTGCGAAGACCTCATTTTATTCAGCAGTATGCAAAATCAAGACAATGCTGAGAAGCCTTGTTTGAAATTATGGTCAGCTATAAAGGGTAGGAGGAAACGTAAAATACAAAAAATAGCAAGTAAGTCTATTTAATATAACACCTTTCACAGGAGGGAGTCACAAAGTGCTTTAGAAGAGTAAAAATAGTTAAAAACAACACTGTAAAAAGACAGAAACAAAAAAGGAACAGTCGTTAAATCACAAGCAGCGACTTACGACTTCAAAAACACACAAATGTTCCAGACAGTCGATGGCACAAAGCAAAATGAGTGACCAAACGTGTCTCCAGCTGCTTTTTAAAGGCGGCAACAGAGATTTTAACCTGCTGGTGATGTAAGGGCGGAGCAGGTCAGAGATAAACACAGGCGTCCGATCTCGCGGGACTCTGTGTGAGAGGAAAGACAGGATGGGCGTCAACCCGCCGGACCTCAGCAGAAGTTGAATCTGTGGCCGTGTGAACGATTGATAGAAATGATAAGTTTGCGTGCAAATTGTAGTTCTTTTGTAACATGACAGTAAATTTAATATTATATACGTGTTGTCAGTATAGATAATGCATTTGCACGAGTTTTAACAATGCTGCATTTGAGTGCTGTTGAGAATGCGGGACAATTTACCATTCCCATGCCACTCAGTCAGGAAATCAAATCCAGACGTCAAACAATAAACAAAGGAAGCAAACTGTCTCCTGATCTTTAGTGACTGTGTGTGAGGTGTTACGTGAAAACTCAGATTCCAGTGAGTAATCAGCATTCCCAGATATTAAGTTGCACATACCTCACAGAGACTCTTTGAAACTGGGGAGCCGGAGCTCGACTCCTCGGAGCGGAGACTCCATCACAGGGACTTTGTTTGTGTTGCAGCTCAGCAGCGCTAAGTGGCGTCCAGCCGCTGCCGCAGTCCCCCTGCGTTTGATCGCCGCTGATCACAATCATTTATCTGTCTGACAGCCTGTGGCTCACCGCCGCTCTGTGACCGCTATGACTGCTCGGACAAGTTGGCTTAGCACACACTTCAAAAGACCCCTCGGTTGCAGGAATGAGTGTGGGGAGGGGATGTGTGAGCCCACCCATCATGATTCCTCACTGTTTCACATTGTCCTCGCGCTGTTTACTCTGTTTACATGCTTTAATCCCAGATGTTAATTGATGCCTCTTTCTCAGCATCTGTCACATCAGTATGGGGAAAAAGGATTCTCTGTTGCATTAAGATGAACAGCTTATATAAACACATGGAGCAGACTGATACGCTTTCACACAGCAGTTAATGATGATGGATTTTCCCACAAGTATTATTGCAGTAATTCAATACAAACCGTCTTTACCTTTAAGACACATTTAATTTGGTTATATAGAGGAAGTGGAATGGGAAGATGCTCTTGTTTCCTTGGTTACCTTTGATAAAAACATACAACTCGCCGAGGTGAGATAAAACAGCGCCCGATATTGGAAGTAATTGCAGCTCACAGATACACACACACACACACACACACAGCAGGTTGCCCAAATACAGTCGGTTCTCACATATGTGGTGATGATGATACGTCAGGCGGCCATATGTTGTGCCGAATAAGAGCGTTGGCAAAGAAATATTTGCTAATTAATAGGTAAATTACCTTCATTAGTGTCGTCATTAGAATAATTGGCTTAGCTGTGTTTAAGTTTTCATGGTAATTGCATTGAAGAAGAGAATTAATGGCTCCCAGCGATGCCCAAACAGAGTATCAACTCTTTCACCTGTGCTAGTCCCTGTAAATCAGGCTAAATTAACTCTGAATACCCTGAACGCGTCACCCCTCTGTATCCGCCGGCAGTTTTCTCACAGCCTAACATTTGCCGCAACCAAAAGAAACCACCTACAACCACATGAGAAGATGGATATCAAACGACAGACACAGGACCTGGACATGGTTAGCAATCATCTTAGCATTGCACAAAGACGAGGAGCTTCAGCCTCGTTAAGTCACGAATTGAGAAATGACAGCTTTCAGCAGCTCCCCTCATTTCCACCTTGTGTTTTGTTAGCAAGCAAGCTAGTCACATCAATGCTGCCGATGGTGGAGTTTCATCAGCGCTAACCGCTGTGAGCATATTAGCATTTAACAACACCTCTAAGCTAAGTTGTGTTGTTTAATACATAAGTGACTGATAAAACCGGTGGATATATGGATTGATTGAGTTGCCTTCAGACACTTCTAGTGAAGAAATGTTTAAATGATTCTTAGGTTTTCTTCTAAAGTTTAAGAGGTTCCTGTTCAAAGTGCAGGGTGATTGTGAATTCAATCATGTATTTTACTGCTGGCAGGAACATCTTAACATCTAACATTCCCAACAGTTGGGAATACTTTGCTAGGTGTGGAGTTTTTAGTTTTGTTAAGTGGGATGATGAAGAAAGGTGTTTTGTGTGTGATCTGACTGGTTTCACTGTTGCCAAGGATTTTGGGATTTAGCTGGACAACTGGAATCAGTCTCTTCCACCTCACTGTGATGAAACTTTTCAGTGGAGTGGACGATGACTGTACTTCACTCACCTAGTTAGAGTATACTGGTACCTGTTTAGAAGGTTTTCCTCTCCATAATCTCTGAGAAGTCACAAGAACCAATCTGGCTGTTAACATATACGTAAAAAAGATAGTTTTGTTTTGGAGAACTTAAATATAACTCTGCTAATATTCAAGGAAATATGAACTGTAATAGTAAAGCAGGACTAAACATGATAAAAGCATGAAGTAATAATAATAAGATAATAGTTTTCTGCTGATTGTGGCATCGCAGGTTGTGAAAGGAGGCAACCTATGACCAGTTTACTTTCAAATATATTTAAAGGGGAGAAGAACCAGTAATGCTTTTATTGTGTTTTAGTTAACAACAATTTTTTATTTAAGTTATTGTATGCTGGAAAAATTGCCATGACCGTGTCCTTCAAAGCACTGAATCCGAGAGCGCTGCAGTATAAGCGAGGCCCTGCGGTGCTGCCACCATGGCTTTCTTGGCATGCTTTCTTTTTTAAACCCTGCTTTCATTGTCGCGATCCAGGGTAAACCTTTGCTCTGCCAGTCCCTCACACTGAAATATTGCGGTTTACCCCATGTCATATGCATTTTCGTCAGTTTCACTGCACCTGGAAGACGGAGCTCATGGTCTTAACCTCAGCTGTTTTTTGAACGGGCGAAGTTCCTTTTTTTGGAAGCGTGACGAATTACATCTCTCTCACAGGGATGCCCCAATGATTACAGATCACCAATCGCCCGTGAGCCAAGTTGGTCAATACATTGCAATTAAGTTGTTTTGGTAAAATTGCATTTGCATTTGCATATAGCAGCGCTGTCTAACACACGAATAGTTCCTCACCGACACGTTTAAGGTTAGTAAACACGCATCGCTGAAAATTGGAATAACCCACTCACATATGTATGATGAATATTTGCAGGTTTCTATTGATAGCCAGTCAATCATGGCATCCCTACTTTCTACCCATCAGTGTCTTCTTCAAGTTTCTCTGCATTGTGAGAATATATAAACGATTTCTTCCTGGAAATGTGCTGAAGTCACATCAGTATCCTTTCCCCAGTGCTCTGGACGCTGTGGGCAGACTGCTCTGTTTATGCCAGAGGTCTGTATATCAGGTTGTAATTGATGACATTTCAGGATCCCATGACCGAATTGGATTATCAGCAACATCTTCAGCCGCATCTTCTCAACAGCCAGCAGCTGCAGTCGACAGCCAGGCTCATAATCAGAATGAAATGTCCTGATTTCTCTAAATCTGGTTAGAGAGGTTTGCTGCAGATTTATTCCACATGCCATGCCAACCACATGGCAGGCTGATGTGTCAATATTGACAGTCTCGTGTCCTGGATGGCGCAGTATTGACTTAGCTTATTTAGTGAAAAACAGACTCCGAGCAGGAGACACATTTCTCTCAGTGTTAATGGTCAAGTTTTATTTCCTTTTTCTTAATGGAAAAATCCTATTTCATTCCCTTTTTTAGTCTTTTAGTATCTTCTTTATCAAAAGTGACATTGATTGAGATTGCTTTCATTGAGGTGGGCACCAAAGAAGTGCACAACTATCACCAAAGTAAAGACAACCCTGGGTCCTCAATAGCAGCAGACCACTTCCTCTTTTCTGTATGTCAAATACAAAAGCGTTACTTTGTTTTGATGTTGCACAACGCTCCTGTAAGGTCCCCGACACCCTGTCTGGTTAGATTTACTAGTGCCTATTGCCAACCTGGATGTGTCGCTCTCTGTTAGAGGGACAAAGGGCTACACATCTGTGAGCCGTTACTGAAAGCGCTGAGGGTCAGAACAGCTAATGATGTTTCAGATGACGAGCAAATCAGATCTGTTCTTTTGAATTTGCTCTTGAAGGCTGACTGTCCACTTTGTGACTGAAATGGATTTATGTGTAGGACCTGGTGCGGCAGTATGAACTGAAGAGGACACTTGATATGCATTGACAGCGTATCTCCATACCATCTAGTATTGTCAATCAAATGACTCAAAGGTGCTATCAAATTGTTGTACGGCTGTGTGTGATGTTCCTAAACGCAGCACGGCCCAGTAACATATGTCATTGTTAAACATTAAAAACCGGGATCAAACCAAGAACTTCACATGGTGGATCATTACATTGCATGCTGGTTTTTTCTCCAACATTTGCAGGGTTGTGAACTCGTTAAGCAGGGTCAGACTATCAACAGAGAGCTCTGCTGCATCATTCTGAAGTGTCTTAGGAATACAAATTCATCTCAAATGACTGGAATGGTATTCGATGATATTCTAGATTGTCAGGGAACAACCACAAAGCCCTCCTGATGCACCAGCTTCCCTCTCTGACATGCTAGTTGTTTTTTTTGGCACACCAAAGATCCATTGCCAGGTGTGACCTCTGCTATTTAGCTAATTCTAATCATTATTAATTATTTGTTCATGAAAGTATTGGACAATTGAAAAATTTCACCTGATGTTCATACTTGAAGAAAAGTTCAGGGACCGCTGAAGTTAACACAGTTCATTCAGAGGGGAACATGAAGCTCCACCGCACATGGTATTTCACAGCAGTCCATTAAATATTTATTGAGTTCTGAGGCCAATTCTAATGTCGTGGTGGTGCTGGAGGACAACAACAAAAGCCAGGGTTCCACCAAAGTTAGCAGCACACATCCACTGGGAACAATGACCTGGAACCAACTGACTGAAATCTCAGGCTGCTAGCATGGCTCCAAACAGCTAGTTTAGTCTACTGCAGGTAGCCAAATGAAGTCTTATTTACATTGTCCAGTTCAGTTCAAGTCCAGTTCTCAAGTTGTATCCCACTTATAAATGCACTCAGAACTAATTTGAAACTGACAGGGTGTACACAAATGAAAAGTAAGAGTAATCCAGAACAGACACTTAACTGTAGCTGTCAAACCAATACATTTGCTGGATAATGAAAATCAGGGAGCTCCAACAGTGAAAGCAGGAAGGGAAGCAGAGACGCGAGGTGACAAACAGCTGGCGCAGAAGCGACAAAGAGCACACATCTTCCATTAGCAGGATCATATTTGTAGCCGTTATTGGATTAAATATAATTCGCAAATGCAAGAATGGTGACTAATAGTTGAAGGGGCGCATGAATTCACCCTGACCCTCATCAACACACGCATCCACTGAAACAAGTTATCCAAAATTTAGTCTAATTTAGCCTGTCCTTGGCAGAACATTGAGATTTAAGGTGATGTGTGAATCATTTCTTGTGTCCGTGTCAACCTGTAACCTAGCAACCCATCGATGCAGGGTGGTCACGAATGTCTGGAAAACCTAAGACCTTCACGAATTCCTGCATAAGCAGACTCTTTCCATTTGTATTGTATATATTTGATATGCGATATATACTTTTCAAAAATAACTGAAACCACACACTCACGCACCAGAAGTAGCAGTTCTTCCTGCATGTCCTGCCAATCAATTTAGCAGGGCGCACACACACACACACACACACACTCACTCCTGTCTCGGCTAACCATGCAGTAGCACAAACTGAGTTATTTATTAGGAGGGTTGATACACAGTAGCTCCTTGAGTGTTTCAGATTTCGAGTCCTTCCTTGAGGTTCTGTGCTTTTATTCTGTGATTTAACATTATGGACTGTCAGTAGGAGTACCTGTCCCATTTTAAACAGCCACTACATCTCTTCTTCACTCTCAGCAAGTGAGAAATTCACTTTTGACAGTCACGTACGCATGTGGACGAGTCTAATCAGGTTTTATTCCTTTTGGACCTTTTCAGCTAAATATGGGATTTAAATGGCTGCAGGCTGTAATCTGATTGTTCTAATTGGCTGTTGATGGTTGCTTGTTTCACCTGATTTACAACAACACTACATGCTGAGTTTAGTGCATCATAAACCATAACGTGCCTGCATGTTTTCTGTCTTTTTCAGGGTCTCATTAAAATCAGAGGCGACAAGTGCTGGAGAGACCTGACCTGCATGGACTACCACTACGAGGTGTGTGTATAGACCCGATTTAATTCACTGTGTGTGTATGTGTTTCCCTGCGGCGGCTGCTTAGCCTGTTACGCTTCATTTAGCGGTCGATCTGTCTCGATCTCTCACTCCGCATCTGCGAATTGATTAAAGTGACTAATCTTTTGATCAGCTGCTGAGCTTTGCTTTCTGTCTACTACTTGACATTTAATGAATTCAGACCTCAACTTTCATAACAGAGGCCTGATCCTGAGTGTTTTCATGGATTATTTCAGCAATTAGCGCTTTTTTATAGAAGAAAACAGTTTCTGACATATGTTTTGTTCTTTTTGACTGAAACCCAACGACTTTAAATGCACCACATTGGAAAAAAAAACATTAAAAATGACTATGGAGCTTTCTTTTCATGTAATAATCCATCATCAATCATAAAACTTGCCAACCAATCATTATAGCCAGATTTTTTTATAGTTGGTTTCTGTATCGGCTGCAAAACTAGAAAACTCACTTGTGTTTCTTTGGTGTATGCATTGTGAAGAATATCCCGTACGGTAAAGTGAGCACAGTAACAGCAGAAACACATTGTATTGTATTGTTTGCATTAGAAAAGGAAGATGTTTGTTAGGTTTAACGTACGTTTTATCGAGAGCAGAGCAAAGAATCAGAAAAATGGTATGGCTAGATTGTTTTATTTGCTCCACAGGTTCAACATTGCAATGATATCATTTAGAGGATGGTGGGAGACTGGAATTGGTCCCCGCTGACACCGGGTGTGAGGTGATGCCAGGTGCAGGTGCGCTGGTTGCCAGTCAGTCACACAGTGATACCCACTGGCGATATAGAGACATCGATTAAACTAACCTAACCTTTATGACCTGTCAGAGGCCAGAAGGAAGTTGCAGTTATTCTAAACAATTATCAGAATGGAAGCTGCCGTGATCAACTTAGACATACTTAGATGGTGAAAACCTTTGAACCACTGGTGCTCGGTTGTTCTTTCATGGGAAAAAGTTCTGCATTTGGCATTTCCAGGCACACCAACACTGAATGAGAGCAGGGTGGTCACATGACTTCTGGGAAGCTTCAGTGCAGGAAACAATCACAGTACTCTGCCCCGAACCCCAAAGATATCACAAAAGCTACCACATTACCAGCTGAGGTGACACTTGCTGCGAGGCAGTGATATACTGAATGATGATCGCAGCACAGTTCATAAAAAAGTCTCCATCATTCTCTGAAACGCTGGTTTCTAAATTCCCCTAAGGCCTGTTTTCCTTGACTGAACTGAACTTCTAAGACCGATCCAGATATTCATTGTGCCTTGGCTTTGTCTCCTGAATGATGACAGGACAGCAGTGAATTCAGGCTATCAGGCTAACCACACCAGGGCAACACATTACAGTAACCGCTGCAGCGGGATTCAGCAAATCAGCCTCTTACACAGACCGTGAGGTTTGTGCAAATCCCATGTTTGTTTTTCCCCTGTGGGACAGTCAACCACTGCAACCCACACTGCTCTGTGTTACCAACCCACAGAAGCCTTCTGTAATTAACACAGACAGGAATACACTGCCTCATATGGGACTGGATGACTGTAGATGACACTCACACATATTTTAAGAATGCAGTATTGATACTCACACAATCTGGAACACAATGGGAATGGCTCATAGGCTGTAATACACTGGCTCCCACAGGCCTGGGCAGCTGGGTGCAGTTGGACATTGTGTACCCATGGGTGACGTGAAAGGATGTGAATCAGGGATGCTATAGCTCATATATAAAGTGCTGTTGGGTTTTCTGCCTTTTCATTTAGTTTGGGAAAAAATCATTTGGTTTTGTGGTGCACTGCATTGTAAATCTGCTGTAACGTATCATCTAATTGTTTAGTTCCCAGGGTTAGAAGAGTTTTAGCGCTGATAATGCCATGGAGATCACTAACCCAGGGGTTGTCAACCCAGGGAAGATGAAATCCGGGATAGAATCGATCCATCGGACAGGAAGGCTCTGGGTTTGAGCCCACCAACCTGCTGAGGCTTTTTCTCCAATGCTCTGGCTTCCTCCCACAGTCCAAAGAAATGCAGAGATACGTAGAACATCATTCTTCTGGTCAAACATCTCTGTGCAATCAGTAGATAGTTACATAACTTCTACAGAAAGCTGATTGTGTTGCACGCTGCGCTCGCACTGTAACAAAGCTCAGTGGTCAGGTTTATAGAAGCAGTAATTAGAATTCAACCAATATTTTGTTCAGTTGATTAGGTATAACGTTTATCGTCTTAATTTAGCATCTTAGCATGCTAACATTCGCTACTTAGCACAAGAAAGAAAGTACTTCTGCAGCCTCTGTCATTAGTTTAGCAGATACTTGGTCCTAAACCAAAGAAAAAAGAATTTGATGATGATTCCAGATGAAAGGTCAAAGAATATAGTTTTTATCATTTATCCTCTGAGGACCATGAATGTCTGTACCCCATTCCATCCAATTTTTAGCATTGTTTCATGCTCATATACTAGTTTCCTTTTTCCAAAGGTAAAAAAAAAAAAAAAAAAAAAATCCGAAGCGGAGCAGAAAACGTTAAAACTGCTCACTGCAACCAGGCTAAATGACTGAATGTAATACTTTATGGCAGAGTGAGCCACTATAATTATGCTGTGGTGAAGGAAACTCATTGATGCATTTATTCCAAATTCCACTGGCTAAAAGGAACCAAAGACTTCATTATATTGTCTTTAGGCCTGCTGTTCAAATATCAAATGGAGCACAGGGGCAGTCGTTTCACTGAAACCTGGCCCCGTCTACAGTGGCAGCATTAATGAACTTTAACTATGGGAACCATCTGTAACATTAAAATACTTTACTTCCAAACCAGCATGGTGTGACTTCCAATTAACCTCTGTGTTGTTAAATATATCTGCGTCCCATGACCGCCTGACTTATGCTCGTGTGAGTGCCCTTCGTAGTTTGAATCGACTTTATTTTACGCAGTTCTTTTCTGCCTCTTTGTGTATTTAAGTTCTTTCTTGCATGTCAGTAGATGTCTTTAGAGGTTTTGCAGACAAGCTAGTAAAGATCTACCTAATTCCATGTTCAACAGGAAACAATAGTGGTCACAAACGGGTACTAGTTCTCTGGATCATCACTACAAACAACCCCTTTCTGGTAACCTATTGTTACCTATTCCACTTCCAATTGATTTGAAACCCTCAAAAGAAGATTGTTTTTAAATGTTAGCAGTAGGGAACCAGAAGCCTCTAATATGAAGCAAGATTTGACTGCTGCTCCCCATCACTCAGGTGGAACATGGTGCAGTCAGTTAGGTAATAACCACCCTTTCATCAGGTCTGCTCCAGCTCGGCCTTCTTTGGTTGGCCACCCAGACTCCTCCAGCAGCAGCAGATCCTGGGAACTTGTTAAAAAAATGTAAATTCATTTCATGAAAATTAAATTGACTAAATGGAGCTGATTTGATGAAGCAAATTAAGTGTGTGCACTCCAAAAGGATCACTGTCAGAAGTGAATAACGGTATGTTACGTGCATATATGTGCAGTCGGAGAACCATGCTAGAGAAGAAACCTCAACTAAGTCAATCAAACAGAAATGACATGAGCTGCCTCGCTGTGTGATTTGATGCTTTTGGCAAACAGTCGTCTAGTTCCACATCCAGGAGATGCAAAAGCATCATGAGCTTCCCATTTAAACTATCATCTGTGGCGTATGTTATGAAACTGGACCTTTACCGAATAACGCCTGCGTATTCCTGTGGCTCGTTAGCTTTATGACCGTCTTAAGACCTGCTCACGTTGTCTCCTTGTCTTTTAGTGCAGAGCAGCTAGCGTACACTGTGCTTCGGGCTCACATCTGAAAAGTTAAGTTGGCGAGCACTAAAACACACTCTAGCTCTCTCTTCAAGCACACACAGCTACAGGCTTACTCACATGGTCTGGAATGTCTAGATATGCGTCTGCTAACAGTCAAGTAACTTTATGACTCTCTGACTCCACTTGTGCTCCTGTTATAATACATTTACTTATATCATTGCAGTGTGTTGCCACGGTGTCGCATGGAACCCTCAAATGGGAGAATTAAACGCTTGCTGTAATGCCTGAGTTACCTGCTGACAGGTGATATAGAAAATAGGTGGTGACCCCAGCTGTCAACGGCCTTAGTAGTAGTATAGATTAACACACACACAGCATCGGAAGCAGGTGAAGCCTTATCAACCCTCTCCAACACTGCCGTCTTTGAAACCTGGAGAGCAACTGCAGATCCACTCCTGTCCCTCCTCTGGGGGGGGGGGGGTGTGTAGGTGTGTTTCGGCATAGTCGGCGTTTTGTTTGCTCTGGTCCTTGCAATGCTGCGAGCCAGGTGGAGTTGTTTGGTCGTCTGAGGTTGCGGGCTCACTGCCCTTGCATTTCCAGGGGTGTTTTGGTTAGCTACAGGTTAAATGACCCCGTTTTTAAAATTTCCACTCCATAAAAACAGGAGCATAGACTCTTGTTTTCTTTTCCCCTCACCTATTTCTGTGCGATATTTATTTTTCGCCACCCCACCTGACACTGTTTGCATGTTACGTTACTATTACACGGTTTGCGTGCGACCGCCTCATGCACGCACACTGAATCACAGCTCTGTTTTGGGTTTTGTTTGTGTGTAGGTGAGGTTGCCTTCATTTAAATCAAGTTCCATCTTTATTTGGACATGGAAATGTTTCCCCCTGAGGTGTGGCATCATTAATTTCTCCATCCGGGCTCAGACAAGGTTTTATTGCCAAAGTAAAGCCGAGAAGACGAAGGTCTATGCTTAGAAATAGGTACTCAGTTTTATACGCATAAATTCACAGAACGGCAATTTATTGAAAGATCAAGATTATGTTGACGAAGCCCTTTATTTTGGGCACGACCTCTGGCAGAGTTTGAGATAACCTGGTTTCATATTTTCACTCTCTTTCCCCTCCCAGACCCAGCCCGTCCCTAACCCCATGTCCTACTACATGCATCGCTCCCCGTGGTGGTTCCATCGCTTCGAGACGTTGTCCAACCACCTCATCGAGCTCGTCTTCCCGTTCTTCACCTTCTTGGGCAGGCGGATGTGCATGGTCAACGGGGCAGTCCAGATCCTGTTCCAGGTGAGTGCCGCTGCTCACCGACCCACAGGACTTGATGGGAGCGCCCCAGGCCTGTTCACAGAGGCATAGTGCGGGGAAAGTGGCTGTTTTAAACTGACTTTACTGCATTTACCTGTGTCTTATTGGATCGTCTGTCAATGCACACTTAAATTAGATTTGAGCATGTCGCTTCACCCCGGCTCAGTTGAAGTCAATATTCACCCTCCACATTTTGGTTTAACTCCATAAAATGGCTCATTACACTGAAAACAGCCAGTCCAGCAGTTTCATGATGACCTTCCGTTCCACCCGAGGCTCTTTTCCTTCAGCCTTGTCTCTTGTGCTGCAGGTGGTCCTGATAGTGAGCGGGAACCTCAGCTTCCTCAACTGGCTGACCATTGTTCCCAGTCTCGCCTGTTTCGACGATGCGTCTCTGGGCTTCTTGTTTCGCTCCGACGGGGGAGCCAAGAAGGCGGTGCTCGAGATACAGAACGAGGATGCGGCTGGACGCGCGGCCAAGCCCAACAAAGGTAATCAGGACTCTGTTAATGAAAGCATTTTAACACAAAAAGTCACTCTTGAGTCTGAGAGATGTCACAGGTGCCTCAAAAGACTTGGTAATTCAGACCTACACATAGTCAGTAACCTTCTGCTACTTGGTCACTAAGATAAAGTTTTCAGGACCAGTGGAACTTGGAATAAACCGTATTTGTCCCGCGGGTCATTTATTATAAGAATAATAATAATTTGTTTTGTCAGCTTGTCATTTTTCCCCAGCTAATGGGTGCAACTGGCCCGAGTAAGGAGAGCAAGAAGGAATCATGGGAAGAAAAGGGATTAGAGCTTGGACGGCTGAGTAGCTGGGAAAAGTGTGACATACGGTTGATTGGAATTTAATGCGATGCCGCTTACATTTTTACAATACGGGCCGGTTCAAATGCGGGAAAAGCAGGAGCGGCCCCTCTCTAATTGGTCTCCTCGGACACATTAGCGCCGTTTGCTTTATTGCGGCGTGTTGAGTATGAATCATTCGAGCAGACCCGGGAAAAGTCTGTCCCGGTGTGAAAAAGGTTGAGTCGGATTATGCTGATGTCTTTAACATGAGCACGGATAAGCAGGCAGACGCAGGTAGGAAGCGGACTCAGCCAACATTTGTCAACAGCGGCTGTCCCATGATCTAACAGGTCAAACCTTTCCCGCCGAGGAAGTGTTAAAGTCGTCAAACCCGCACACTCACACACACAGATGTAGATTTACAGGCTTAATAGCTCTGGCTCTGGGTGACAGCAGCATCAGCTACAGTGTGTAACAGATAAGCAGACAGACCTGGAGCTGATTCGGAGTTCTGTTTTTGAGTAAAGTGTATCCAGCATCCCTGATGGGTGCTTCCTCTGCTGTGTGTGCCATGCAGGCATGTTGATTCGTCGAGTGGTGAACGTTTCTTTGGGCGTTCTGATTGGCTACCTGAGCATTCCCGTGGTGATGAACCTGTTGAGCTCCAGGCAGGTGATGAACACCTCCTTCGACCCACTGCGCATCGTCAACACCTACGGGGCCTTTGGCAGGTACAGGACGGTCAGGGGTCACTGGGGTCATGAGGTTGGACCATCTGAAAAACTGCTATACTGATGCCTAAAGATGACTTGGCACTACTCACACTTAGCTGAGATCTTGTATTACAAACTTCCCCAGCATCACCAAGGAGCGCACTGAGGTGATTTTCCAGGGCACACTAAGCCAGGATCCCAAGGACCCTGAGGCGGTTTGGGAGGAGTACCAGTTCCTGTGTAAGCCAGGCGACGTTTATCGACGGCCGTGCCTCATATCGCCGTACCATTACCGGCTGGACTGGCTCATGTGGTTTGCAGCCTTTCAGGTGAGATAGTGAACAGCAGCGGGGCCCCATGGATGGAGTGGTGTTCACTACCAGTCTGCAAACCTGCGAACTTGTCTTTGGAATGAACGAGAGCGCGCACACACTATAGCGTATGACCCCAGGTACATCCTCAACCGATCAGGTCATAGGTGCATCAGCTCCACGTACTGGACACAAGCACACTGTATAGCAGGAAGTTGACTTGGACACAGGCAGTGACAATAGACAATAGAATCCCCCGCCACTTCCTTTTGGCTTTTCTCAGGCTCGTTTTGCAAACATCAAGCTATCAGGCCACACTAAGCGTCAGCTGTTCATTCTGTCATTGAATTAAGTATTCACTAACTGTTTTTAGTCACTAGAGGGCAGCAGTTCTCAGTGAATTTAGCTGACTGTTGGTCTGTCTCTCTGACAGTCTCCAGACGTTTCCCTAAATCTCTTTCGATGCACGCTCTTTTCTTGTTTTTAGCATAATTCAATCCACATTCATGTCTCCGTCAAACCCTGGACCATGTGTTGCTCTTTCAGTTTCTGACACCCACTCACATGTTTTTACACAGACTTACGAGCAGAGTGAGTGGGTGATCCACATAGCAGGACGACTGCTGTCCAACGACAGCACAGTCCTGTCCCTGCTTGACCACAACCCATTCCAAGGCAGAGAAGCTCCCAGGTAAACGCAGAGCACCCAGCTGCAGCAAAGTGTCGATGCTAATACTCTGTGCTGAAGTAAAAACTGTGCACTGATGTCATGACGGTGAGGAGTGAAGGGCATCACGTGCTGCTGATTTCTGGCTTTTGGAGAAAAGATGAAATGAAAAATGTCTTTGCTCGATGCAACTAAACTCCGCTCTGTGTCCTCCTCCTCAGATGGGTGCGAGGTGAACATTTCAAGTACAAATTCAGTCAGCCGGGCAGTGCCAGCGCAGCACAGGGAAAGTGGTGGTTGAGAAAACGCATCGGAGCCTACTTCCCACCCGTGGACCTGGAGGGACTCAGGGGCTACTTCCAGTCCCGGAACTGGCCCCACCCACACGTACCACCAAACAGGAACTGAATCCGTGACTTCTGACCCGCAAGCACGAGATCAGAGAGCTTCAGTTGCTTAAGGTGAATACAGGTTACAAGGAGCAGGGATGCCTTCAAGTTCTTTTCCAGGTTGTAAAGGTTAATGCAGCGTGCTGGACAGAACATGGAATCAAACATCCTCACATTTCCTCACAATGTGATGCTTGACAAGGTTTCCTTTATGGACCCGTCTGTGAATCTGAAATAATTACTCTCCTTTTTCATAAAACGGGCCGGCACTGAATGTGACTCGACTTAAAATTCAATTTTTAAGCAATGCGAAATAAAAGTTTCCTCCTACGTGCTCATCAAGTCTCACTTTGTCAAAACAAATTTAATTTGGTATCAAAAAGGCATATTAAAATTCATCATGATGTAAATTTGCAGATTTGATACTTTGCTTAGCAATTAAAAGAGTCTGCACCGTTCTGAATAAGCCATATAATGAAATACAAGTTGAGGAACAAAACTGGACTTCTCTAATGGCGCTAATTGTTTTTATTCCAAGTGTTTTCAAGTGAATTGCTCAAACTACAGATTTCGATGTGTCTCGGTCCCATCGGGGGAGGTAGTAGCGAAAGCTGTTGCTAATCCTTCTGATGAGGCGCCTGAACCATCCTTCGTTCTCTCAGGCTGGACGGCCACCTCTCCAAAGCCCTCCTCTGATTCAGCAGCCAGAGATCCAGTTGCTCTGTTGACCCTGCAGCGAATGTTCTCTGGTCCTGTTTGAAACCAGACTGCTGACTGACTGCAGGTGCCTCTTCTTCAGCATCCTCCATGATGGTGTCGGCACGGGAGCTCTGAGGGAGACTGTGAACGAAAATGGATGCCCCAGGACCTTCAGGGGTTTAATTCACTCATCAGGGTCCAGCTGCAACATCATCTGGATCAGGTCCACCAACACGTGTTGGTCTCTCTGGTGTCCTCTGTCAGTCACCATCAGCTGCGCATGGTCCTCCAGCTAGTGAGGGTGATGTATCTTGTGTCACTTGCTTGGAGTCCCATCTCACAGGCAAACTGCTCTGGTGTCTTGAATATCCAGCGCCGCTCACCATCAGTCTACTGGTTGTAATAGTAGTGGGTACCCATCCCACCGTCCAGCGCATAGTCCTCTGGCTGGCTGAGTTTGTATGATGTAGCTCAGTACATCATAGTCCATGTTCCTGGGGTAGATGGGGTGGCCAGTTCTGCAGCTGTCAGGCCCAGACAGGCAAGACAGTCTTGAAACGTAATGAAAGGTAATAAATGACAACATAATAATAAATAATGCTGTCGCAGCTTATTAGGAATAATCATTTGTGTAGTATATTAAAATCAACTGTTGTCCAGTTGAAACAATCATCAACAAATGTGCAGCTGGGTCTTATTTGATGTATAATGTATGATGTAGAAATGTGTACACGATAATACAAATACCCAGTTAACGTCACCCTGTTCAAGCACGGCATGTTACTGTAGCTCAGCAGAAACCTGCGGTTGTTGCTCTCTGGTAGGACGCGATGAAGCCACTGGGTGGTGCTGCTCTCCAGCTAATTCACGCCGCTCGAGCTCTGTGGTTTCCTTCCTCGGATCCATCACTTCAACAGCACAGTTCCTCAAAGCAAACCGAACTTCTCTGAGACGCGTCGTGTGCAGGAGTGGAGTGACGCACCTCCATTCTTTCTTTTAGCCTAGAACACGCAGCACTGTCGCTGATCAGTGAAGCTGTACCCATAACCGACCTACGAGGCCGTTTTCAGTCAGTGACACCAAAATTGTGTTTTCTTGCTAAATAATATGTCTACAGAGCGAACTGCAATTCATTTTGATTCCTCATGACTTATGAAAATGATCTTTGAATTTGATTTTGTTGTTTGGCTCCAGATTCTGTGTCTTCAATATGGTTTATGGAGACTGTGGATTTGATCGTTCTGCCCACAGATCACAGCGAGACAGTCGATAGAAAAAACACTCAGCAAAGTCACTGTTGACTCTGAAATCCACAACCAGCCAGTGCGAGTGTCAGCGCGGCAGACCATCTGCGTGCGCTGATGCTAACAAATGAGCCCTGCGATTTGTCTCGGCCTGTGCGAGCCAGTGGACGTGTCTCTCTTTTGGAGGAATGAGCAGTCCCACTGCTTTTTTTTTTTTTTTTTTTAAAGCTCAAAGAAAGCATGTGTTTATTTGCAGCGGCACTCTCTTACATGACTCACAGTTACAGGAGCTAAGTGGCTAAAGCTGCTACCAGCTTGTGAAGCTTGATGGACAGAGGCCAACTCTGCAGAATGATGAAATCACCTTCAGCAAGAGTGGAGCTGAGTTTAAATGAATGCTGGTTCATACATATATATATATATATATTTCGATGACTCTTAATGTCTTGTTTGTATTTAATATTGAACTCGTTGGGGCTGTAAATGTGCTTCAGGTGCTGTGAAGTGACAAATGACTCACAGTGTAAACAAACAGCTCATCAGCTCGTCCAATCAGTGCGTCCGTGCTGTAGGTGGGACCTCTGTAACAACATCAGTGCTGGATGAGTGTGCGCGCTCCTCCTGTTGTTTGCAGCTCATTGGTTTTGACGTTGCACCGCTCGCACGGCATGGGCGTTTTTTTTAATAGACTCCTCATCAAACGTACCTGCGCCCTGCTTGTTGTGCTCCCCCGCCTTCAGACCGCAAATAAATTCCCCCACCAAAGCGCCGCCGCAGCTTTTCGTGCAGTTTTATGAGAGTTTGATGGTTCACTTACAGATCGTCCGCTGCATCACATGGCCATCTTTTTTTTTTTTTTCCCTTTTTGGTGCTGGGATTGTGCAACAGACCGCAGGGACATGTGTCTGTCTCATCTCCACAGCTCCAGTTTGGCATTTTCCCTCCAGTCCTCTGATATAATATTAAAGTGGGGGCGGCAGCAATGCTCAAAGGCTGGTTTTGACAAAAAGGGGTGTGGGTTGTTGGTTTGATTCCCTGCTGGGAAAGTCTGGGCAGTGGAAGTGAGTGAATCACATCAAAACCATGCAGATGCACCGCTGGCTACCGGTGGCACTGGGCAGGTCTCAGGTGTGAGACTCTAACTAAAGTCGAGTGTTGCAGGAGGAGATGTTCAGGAAATCCACCATGCAAGATTGGAGCTACAATAGATCATATGATCGTCTTGTATTCATAGTTATGTAAAATGGCTGAAACAGCTCTATCGGACATAAGGAGGGAGTCATGTGGGGTCTTCGTCTGGCAGCTACAGCACTGTCATCAGCTCCTGCTGAGAGCAGAGACGTTCTCCTGTGGGCACATTTTTGCTTGGTGGACAGTAATTATTGTTTAAAGTTGTGCTCAAAATGTGTCGGCAAGCATAAATAAAAAAACAAAACGAAAGGAAAGGAAAAGCAGATGTGATAAGTTATTTATTATTATTTAATGATTAAGACGTCCATACTGCTGGTTAAACCTGTGCATTAACAAGCGTCTGAAATAATTTATTTATACTCATTCGTTTCAGTATAAAACAGCTGCAGCATCTTTAAGTTGATGTTGAGTGGCCCTGTGGTTCATTATGTGGCCACTAGGGGCAGGCTTTAGAACCGTTTATTGAAATTAATGGGAAAAATTCCAGCAATAAATGCCTTCCACAATGAGTTAATATCTAAATTTAATGGGGGTTTTTTTTTCTTAAAATCTGCAAGGACCTATATGAAATCTGAAATACAATCACCCCTTTCACTTGATATGAAACATTAGCATTTATCTGGAGCAAAGAGTTGCTCATTTACATATCCAGCAGACGCACAGCAGCACCAACACTGACATAAAATCGTGTCTCTAGCCACCTGGTGAATGACAGTTCAGTGTCCAGACTCTGTTTTAGCTCCATTTTGGTCTCCACCAACTCCTGAAGGCGATGTCTGGCCCTTTATCTGCTAAATGCTAGTTGCTAAGGATGTCTCCCTGCTGTTTGATTCTGGGCAGGTTACTTAAACATCTGCCTGGTGCCAAGAACACGACAGGTGACAGATGCCAATAAAGAAATATTAATTAAAGCTCCTTTAAGCAGATGTATTGCTTGATGGACATATTATACTTCATATTACCTTGTTTGTTGCCCAAACTTTAATTTTTTATTTTCTCACAGTAGATGATGGATAAAATCCTAGATGCAGACACACTTACAGCCTGAAATCCAGCTTCAAGTTTGAGCTTTGACTTCGTGGTATCATGGCCAGTGCTGTAGGACAACTCCACTCTGAATCCATAATGCTCCCGGGTCAAACACGCACCTGCCGACCACACCGTAAAAAACACACACACTGACACACTCCCCCGCAGACCCAGCTGACGTTTTGCCGCCTGTCTGCTCCTCTCGCGCAGAGCACAAAGACGGAGCCGTCCTGAGTAACAGAGGGTATCTGGATTGTGTCTGTGGAGACAAATGACGCTTCCTATTACAAGCTGTCACACGGAACCAAAGTGTGAATCAGTGCCAACAACAGGCTGCACCTTTAAAAGAGAAATACACCCTAAAATAGAATTCACATTTCATTTCCACTTTAAGAGCGTATTTACCTCTTTAAGACTAACAGTGAAGTAGCAGTGAAGTGATCAAAGACTGGCCCTGGAGCTGTCCTGTAGAAAGTTAATTCATCCTAGAGACTTGCAGCTGCTTAGAAGAAGATGATGGGCACTGCTTCTGATCTGGAAGTTCTGAATCTGTGATTGTAAATTAAGTCAGTTCATGTTTTCACATCAGTGGTTTGAGGTATGTTCTCACTTCCAGCTCAGAGAAACAGCACCTGATGTCCAGGATTGTTTTGGATTTTATTTTATTTTTTTTCCGTTTTAGGGTGGATTTCTCCTACAAACGCACGGAAACAACCGTGCCTCCATGCGCTCCCAACATCACAACACGAGAGAGGGAGGAGAGAGCGAGCTGTTTACATAGTGAACCAGACCTGCGATTTACAGTCATCCAGCTGCACCTCTGGGACAACAGCTGTGTCGCCTTGCACACTGTTTTTTTAAAAAAAATCATTCCAATTTACGCTTTACGCACAGTCATGATTTTGGCGCACAGGTGAACTTCACGCTCCCGAACGCGCCTCGAGCAGAACTCCACAAGGAAGAAAGTGTTGGAAGACTGAAAGAACACCCTCCTCTCGTCGATTTCACACTCTCCTCCTCGGTCTTTAATCTTAATTGCTCGGAGCTGAACAGGTGATCGGAGCCATGTCCAGGAAGAAGGCAGTGAAAGGCAAAGGGAGCTCCAAGAGCCCCAAGGCGTCGCCGAGCAGCGGCAGAGACGGCGGGAGGACCGCGAGAGGTCTGGCCGCCGCTGCCGCTCCGTCCTCCGGACTGGTTTATCCCAGCAGACCGTCCCTGAGCCACAGCGGAGAGTTTTACGACATCGCCTTCAAGGTGAGCCGCCGGTTCAGGCTCGACGCCTCAAGTGAGAGATTCAACAGCGTGTAATCAATCAAGTAATCAATTACTCAATGACCACAGGCGCAGCCAATCAACAAAGCGGACGATTCCTATTTTAGAAATAAAGGAGACTCTCTGGTGATGATGTGTTTTCAAAGATGCTTGTTCTCCAAGATTTCAAAGAAACTGGACTGGATGTGTGATGGAAGGCAGATAATGTGCACTGGAAAGCAGCAGCATGAGCCCTGTACCTGTGTTTTACACCAATTAAGATGTGTTAGACTTGATGTTTAGTGGATACTTTGCTTTATTTAGATACTTTGGAAAACTAGGGAAACTATTATTGGTAAGAAAAAGGCAAAAACCTCTATGGAAAGTTGAGCAGATGAAGTGGGAGGTCCACATCTTGTTAAAAAGTTTTGACCTAGTTTGTTGGAATTTGTAATGTCTCGGTTGAATTTGTGACCTGATCAGTTTAGATCGTGACTGACTGGTAATTTTGATTTAGGAAGCTAAAAGTTGACTTTACTTCGCCATTATTGTCCTGTAAGTTCTCACATTTCTGACTCAGCTGCTCAGTTATTTTAAATTTCCAGTGTTTGATTGATTCAACACATTTTTTCATGCCATGTATTTTCTTTTCTTGGCAGTAATGAGCTCCCATAGCCGGCCTGTTTTGTATGGTCAGTATATGTTGCCATGGTTATAAACGATGGATAAGTCCCAACATGCCTCATTTTATATGCCTGTTTAGGTTTATAGTGTGTTTTCATCGCGGTGAACGCTGACGCACCTCTCATATGTATGGAAATAAGGCGTATCATGTTGGCCGACGGGAACATAGAGGTGCGCGCCACAGCCATTGCCCAGTGCAATAACATGAAAGGGTGGATGGGGAGGGGTCTCTATTATGTATGAGATCAATTAGCGGCAGCAACACCAGGGGGCTTTTTGTGTAGCAGCAGCGGACGCGATGACAAAACATCTGGCCCGCTGCTGAACGTCCCAGAATACAGCTTTATACTCGTATTTCTGAAAAGCATAAAAACTAAAAGTAATCAAAGTACAGTAAATTGAAATCGGAGTGCTGTATAGATGCTCTGCTGTACTGTGTAGAAATGTAACACGGATGAGCTGACTAATCGAATAAAGACAATTGGCCGCAGAGCACGGAGACGGGGGAATATCACGGCGAAAGTGTGAAACTGGAGATGAGCGCTAATGATGATCTGCATTGAGCATATGCAGATTTAAATTTGCGTCAGGCGGGTGGCAGCTGGTATTAATTTCACACCGCGATTAACAACTGTTCCTGTGACAGGCCTGCCAGAATCCCCGCTCTTTGACTTTGTGCGGCACACATCGTGGGAACGGCTCTCGCGACAAGCGTCACCTCCGCTCGCAGCCAAGAGCGTGTGGACGCAGTAGACACGCAGAGATGTCAAATGGTACGGAGGCGCGCAGAGTTTTGTGTTGTCTGATGGGGAAGCAGGGAAACAAACACTCCGCGTCCCACCTCTCTCTCTGTCTTCTCCGTCTGTCCCACTGGTCTGTGCAATCTGCTGCCTCCCACCGGAGCGAGTGTAACGCTCTGTTTCCTCTGTAGATGGGAGTTTGGGGAGTGTGTGTGTGTATATACACAGCGTGTGTGCGTTGTGCTGCGCCAAACTCCTGTGCATTTGTAGATAAGTTTTCAGCTGTGCCGCCTCCTTTCCTGAAATCAACCACCTTCCACATACACACACACACACACACACACACACATACACATTCACACACACTTGCCTTGTATAATCTAAGCCCATTCTCCTGTCTGTCTGTCTGTCTGTCCCAGGTGATGCTGGTTGGGGATTCAGGTGTTGGGAAGACCTGTCTGCTGGTTCGCTTCAAAGATGGAGCCTTTCTAGCCGGGAGCTTCATCTCCACTGTGGGCATTGACTTCAGGGTAAGCGTGCACACACACACACACACACATAGGTGAAGTGTACAAAGTACAGAATTAAGGTGTTTGGATGTTTTCATCTTTTCAGCTTAAAGTTAAAAGAGAATTGTGGACTTTCACGCTCATTACTGACTTTTCGCCAGCTCTTGCACAGCACACACGCAGTAAACAACGATCGATCACTTACTTGATTACCAAAAACAACTGAACAATAGGCGCTTGATTACAGAGGGGCACCGACGCAAGCAGGGTTCTCATTTCTAGCAGGCGACTTGTTGCTTTTGGCAACTGAAATGAAACGTGTCATTGGTAGACTGTTTATGTATGTTTGCCACTCCTGGTATCACCATAAAATCGTATGTACTTAGCTCATAAAAGGCTCCTTTGCCTTGGAAGTAACGTTGTTTACAGGTTACTACTGCTTGTAGCAAGCTAGTTAGCATGCTAACATTCGCAGCATGACCGCAGATAACGAGATCAATGTGGAGAACTTAAAAAGACGAGACCAAGGCCTCAAACCGTCAGATATAGAGCCGAACTGAGTTAAACTGATCTTGATAAAGTAAATTACAATTACAAAAAGGACCTTTCCCATCATCGCCGTGTCAGTTTGATGTTTTACATCAAAGGAGGCCAAAGAGACGCTTTTTTGTGTGAGTGTTTCATGTAGACCATTACGGCGACCGGGCAAGACGGCTGCTTTCATACCCCGATAAGATGTGAGGATGTTCCGCAGCCTCAGCTCTAACTGCTGAGCTTTAAAGGCTCGGATGGCCGCTCTCTTCCCCGGCCTCGGTGCTGTGAGGAGGTGACTCGCAAGGTGTTTAAACTGCCCGCAGCCCCAGATTTCCCCTGTGGAACGCAACGCATTTGAAGCGAATTAAGCTAAATGAAAAAGGTAATTTAAAGTGAGGATATTTATTGACGGGCTAATCCCCTCTTTTTTTTTTTTTTTTTTTTTTTTTTTTTTACTGTTAATGGCTAACCCATTTTCTCCCTAGTGTGCCCTGAGGGGGGAAATTGCAGACGGGAAGGGGGTGGGTTACAGTGTCAGTGAAAAACAGCCGCACTGTGAGCACAGCGGACTAGAAGCTGTGACCCTTTCAGTCTTTTACCGTCTTGTCGCTCCCCTGAGCACTGAGCCTTGCAAACTGCAGAACCTGACACAGCTGTTTGGCAAAAACCTTCCCCCCCGAGGAGACATCCTCAGCCGGGTTTCACTGACGCCGTCATCCGCGGCGACCGGCGGCAGAGCGAGCGCGACGCTGAAAAGAGGTTAAATTCTAGCATATTAACGGCAGGAAGGCGTGCAAGAGCTGAAAACGCACGGCCTCACCTCCGCAGGGTTTCTGAGGATGCTGCACGAGTAAGAAGCACAGCGGTGGGTTATGCAAACAGGACCACGCTGTATATAAAGCATGCATAATAATTTGGTGTTTTCCCCAACAGTTCCAGGTCTTGGTAGGTTGTTGTTTCACCCTGATTCCTCACCTGAGGGTTCAGTCTCTTGAGTTAATACAGCAGGATTTTACCAAGCAGCGGCAAATGCTGCTTTCCTGCGGCAGCGACCGAAACACAGGACGGTGTTGTTGGACACGGCGTGCAGTGGTTTGAAAGAATACAGAACAGTCTTTTCACAGAAAGTACCACAGGCGACAGAGGTAAAAATAGCATGGGGGGTGTCTTTTAACTGTATTCGTGGCAGGCGGAAAGTAAGTCTGCAGCAGGAAGACTCGGTCATTATCACTCCCATAAACAAACAGACAAGAGAAGTGCGCACAAGCGAAAAGTTTCGCAGCATCTGGATCAAAAGGTTTTATTAGTTTGCGTGAAAAAGCCGAGCGAGAATCTCTGTGAAATGCGCCTTCATTAAATTTATGGGAAGTTATTGGTGCAGTGTGAGGATGCTTTGTCTGCTTTTGGCCTCATTATCACTCCTGTACCGTGGAACTGACTGTATGAGTGCAGCATAATGAGAAATCATTGATTGGGCAAATGCATAACTGCAATCGCACATCGTCTCTGTCTCCATAGGTAATCACGAGTCACTCTTGCAGACTCACACACACATATTGGGACAAGCTTTGACTGATTACCCTTGTGTTCATCAAATCAAAAACTTCTATGACTGTAAAGCACAAGCACAAAGCGTGTCTGAGTCGTCACCTTGTGCAGTGATACACCGCTCTGAATGCACCGTGATGGACGACAGCGCAGTGGGCCTCGCCGTTGACAATCTGTTCGGTCTCCATGGTGACATCGTGCACTGCAGGATTGCAGACACGCACCTGCAAGTGGTCTCAAAAACACTGTTAAGACAAGTCCCTCTTATGACTGTGTGACGTACTGACTCACAACAGTGATAGCTTGCTGCTGCTGCGCGCTCATCAACGAGCCGTGCTGCATTTAGGAACAGCAAAAACAGTTTGGAATTACTTGGCGCCTGGTTGTTTTGGCACTTTGGGCAACGTGTTTCGGAGTTAGTCTCACCGCTGCAGAGAGTAAGATGGGAGGATTGTTACCCTGTTTATGAATAAAACGGGTAGCAAAGGCAACTAAATCTTGCTGTTTGTTAAGTCTGCAGAAAAACAGAAGTGTTCTTTCATCTTTACTGACAGTTTGACCAAGAAGTCACTACACCAAGCCGCACAGTGGCAAAACAGATCCCAGCCTTAACCATTATGTCTGAACTTGGTGAGCTGTCCTCACCTTCAAGGGTCCAAAAATCAAATAGTTTGTGTAAAAGAAACCTGCCTGCAGGATCTCGCTCCTCTTTAATCTCCTGCTCTGTGTCCCCACTGTATATATTTTTGATATCGAGAGCACTTTGTAACAGGTCTGTTTGCTGAAAGAGTTTTATTATTAGCAACATGAATATCTGGACTATTGAAGCTGGGGAAAAAAAACTGTCCTGCAGTGTTTTCAAAGTCTGCCTGCTCCATCGTCTTACTTAGATGAAAGGACATTTTGTACATAGACATGGAAACAACCTGCAGGGTTAACACTTGAGTGTGCACTAAGTTTGAGTTAGATTATCAGATGTTTAATGCTATGCTAGCTATTTGCTACCAAGCATAGCTAAACCAAGTCCACTCTGGTTTCTGGTTAACAGGTGTAAATGTTTCACAGTCATTCAGCCATGCTCCATCATGTAGTGAGGGATAGGTGGCTGCACTCAGGCCTCTGACTTCAGCTAACGTCATCGACTGATGAAGCTGCTGCTTGACTGAAGTTGCAACGGGATCATTTAGACACATAAATTAAATTAAACCGACATTTTGTCCCGAATAAATACATACAGACTCACTCATAACAGTTAAAAGTCTTGCCCTGACTTGAGAAGGTCCAGACTGTTGTGTTTTTCATTTGGTGAATCTCATCCGCAGAGGACGAAGGTGCAGCAGTGCAGCTGTGTTGGTGTTCTTCACGAGATCACGAGAACTACCCTTTTACGCATAGTGCTTTGAACCACAGTTCTAATGAGTTAACTTACTCATTCTTATAACCCACCTTTTAGTCGTGGATGTCCCAGGTAGAAACAAAGTTCTCCATGTGTGACAGAAACGTTGACAAGCTGCATATATCTAAAAGTCACCACACAGGAAATGTGACTTCCCGCCATCTCTACAATAAAGCTGGCTTCCTTTAGAGTTAATGTAACAAAGGTTGAATGTGCACACCAGCAACAAGTTATGTTCCCTTTAAGCTTCCTCCTCCTCCGGGTAATGATTGTCGTTAGCGTGAAAACGTTAGCACTGAGCACCAGAGCTCGTTACCGCCAAGGACACTTCCTGTGTTTCTTCACAAAGTTAATGCGGTGAGACTTATGGCCATTTTATTCCAATGAATTTAAATGCACAAGCTGTCATGAGCTTCTGTGCTTTTAGAATCCTCTTGTCATCAGTCAGCGTATGCTAAAACGTTTCGAAATAACCACCGGGGCCAGTCATCTACCGGGGACGCACTGATGATGAGCTCAGTGAATGTCTTTAATTCACGCTGTTCAGTGATATTTGAAGACATGTAATTATTTTTTAGGATTTGCAGCTCGGTGCTGACAGCAGCAGAGGTCACCTCCACTTTAACTCTGCGCTTAATTGAAATGGAAGACGTTTCGTCCGAGCTGAAATGTTAATACAGGTAATTTGTTAGAAAGTCGACATTAAGAAGAAGGGGAGTTTGTGCAGCGTTTGTTGGTTAAAGCTCCTGAAAACGAACCAGCCATTGGACAAGAACGTACCTAAAGCCTTTTGTGTTCCAAAGTTAGGGATGCACTGCTCAGTTTGATCTCTCTTGGGTTGTTATGTTACAGCGTGAAAGGCGGAGGTTCTGACGAGCTAAAATTGCATCGGCACGGGAGCAAAACAAGCTTGTTATCCGTTCACACATCAGGCAAATGACCCTTTCTTTGAGCCGCACAGGGAGCAAATCTGCCCCCATCCTCTGTGATGTTTGTCACGGCGTGAACGTGGCTCAAACTTAAGTTTAAACTTTTTTTTTTTTTTAAATCAAAGCACCGAGCCGATTGCAGAGTCACATGCCGATTGCGTCGGCATGTGCTGCTCTTTAGCTGACAGCCTCCACGCTGCGGCTGTCGGTGCAGCAGTGAGCGTTTAAATACCTGCATCTTTCACAACGTCAGGAATGTGCAGCAATGTGACCTTTTACTGCTGAGATAATGAAGAATAGGAGAGGAGGAGTGAGCAAATCCAAGTTTTTTGGGGGGGAGGGTGTAACTTTGACTTCGGCCCGCTGTTTCTTTTACTTCTGTTTATATTTCTCCTGACAGGGTGATACGATGAGTCAGATATCAGACTTCAAACACTGCTCTCCTCTTCTCTGTCTGCTCCTCGGAGAGGTTTGTCAGGGTTGTTCTCAAGATCTCCACAGCAGGCTGTGTGTTCTGACCGTCCGTGATGTGCGCGCGCGAGCGTTTGCGCGCATTTTAATTATGGCTGCTTCCTCTCATTTCCATAGCACGGCTTCTCTCTCCCTCTCGCCACCTATTCACTCCGCTTGAAATGATGAAGCACAGCGCCGGACCGGTTAATCATTAAACAAACGGCGGCACAGCTCGCACTGACGCAGATGGTTTTGTGTGTGTGTGTGTGTGTGTGTGTGTGTGTGTGTGTGTGTGTGTGTGGCCTGGGAGGAGCGACAGTCTGCCTGAGCATGACAGGAGGATAATGCTGACCACCCTCACTGCCCTTTAGAGCTAATTGCCATGTGACACGGTCTGTGTATGTGATTTTCGTGTGTGTGTGTGTGTGCGTGTCCACCACTCGCACCTCACACCAACAGAAGGAACAGCTGTGGGGAAACAGCTGGCTTTAGTCCCGTTTACCTCCATCTTCACTTGGTGATATTTTCAAATTTTAACAAGCCGGATGTGAAACGCTGCAAGTGAATCTAATTTTTCAGATTTAGCGACAGATTAATTGTTTACCGTTGCTGATTCCTGCAGGGGCACAGGCACCGCTCTACAGAGGCACGAATTGTTCCGCGCGTTAGCGTTAGCAGCGCGCGAACATGAGTAAAAGGCGCAACGTGTTGATCAAACACGAGTAAATCTGCACAAGCTACAAATGCAATCATAGCATAAGAATGACGACTGAATATCTAAACACCAGTTTGACTTGACACTGCGCTGGGTATTTGGAGAATGTTGTTGGACAGAACAGGAAGAAGCTGCTGTTCCTCAGAGCGAATGGAGCTCGGGTTTTAAACAGAAATGTTGACAGCGGAGGGCGGCGTGGTGGCTCGGTAGTTAGCACTCCGCCCGACGGTGAGAAGGTCCCAGGTTCCTTTCTGCGTTGAGTTTGCATGTTCTCTTCGTCTTCGGGTACTCCAGCTTCCTTCCACCATGCATTAAGGCTGAATTGGGAGCTCTTAATTGACCGTAGGAGTGAATGTGAGTGTGAATGAGTTTGTCTCTATGAGTCAGACCAGTGACAGACTGGCAACCTGTCCTGGGCGTACCCTGACTCCCACCCAATGACTGCTGGGATCGGCTCCAGCACCCCCGCAACCCTGAAAGGGATAAAGCAGGTACAGGAAATGGATGGATGACAATGGTGAAAGCATTGAAAAGACCGTGAATGAGTCGCCTTCTTTGCAAGGAGAAAGAAACATGGGCTCTGGGTTTGCATCAGGCCCGTGAAACTGCTCTGCATTCCTCTTTTCTTGGAAATGTGAGGGAAGGAAGTCGGCCTCAGCTGTGCATTTCGCCTCGAGTTTTCATTTTGGAGAGGAAGCGCGTGGTGCTTTATGGCACGACAACTCTTCCTGCAGAGCAAATGGGGCGGGAGCTTTCAGAGTTTGTGTGGATGGCAGACGATGGAAGGAGTGAAGGATGCTGGAGAGATCACTCATAACAATATGAATCCTTTTTTGTGCCCGAGCGCACAAACACACACACTGGCGGCCCTTGGTTCTGGCATTCGGCTCATCAGGCTGCAAGCATGGCAGCTGCCGAGCGGAGTTTTTGGCCACATTTCTCCAACAGAACTCACCGAAAACCTCTCCCTTAAAACCCAGAGACAGGAAATTCAACCTCTGGTCTGCATTTTGCTGCCACATCAGAGCTGGAGAAGAACCTCCAAAGCAAACTTCCAGAGCTTAAATGGGTTTTTTGTTTGTTTTTTGATGGAAAATAGAGAAAGCCTTTTCAACATTATGAGCTGGACCAACTCGCACCCTGCATTTTCCTCCAGATGCTGCCCTTCCTGAGCAAAACAAAGCTCAAGTCTTCACAGTTTGTGCTGGCGGCAGATGGCGGAAGGAGCGGAAAGATAACAAAGAAATCACTTTCAACATGTTCATCCTCCTGGGTGAAGACAAGGAGGAGAAACCTTTTTGCGGCTGGCTGCTGTGGAAACGATCATAAAATGTCACACTTCCTGTGAACGTTGTCCTCGAAAACTGATTTTTGAAATTATTTAGGTGGGGGAGAGGCCAGGGTTTGAGTTTAGATTTACAGCACTGAGTTATTAAGAGGTGCCTGAAATGAGAGGCGGTCAGTCAGTTGCCTGTTGTTGTTGTTATCATCCAAACTGTTCTCCAAAGGTTCTTACTGAGTGGGGCTGCTGGTGTCAACCTCTGCATCTGCTCTGCACGTACGTCTGCCTCTCACGCGGGACTGTGTGCCACTGTGCCGACACACACGTGGGCCTGTTAGTATGCGCAGCCTTAGCATCCCGAATGACAGACCGTAATCAGTCAGCGGAGGACTGATGATGATTGCGGCCTCTCAGCGGCTCTTCAGGCTCCCAGACGTCGTCCATCGATCCTTTTTTTTTTTTTTTTTTTGTGGCTGTGAATCCCCACACTCCACCCTCCCCCCACGGTACAGACAAGTGCACTTTTTTGTGAGTTTCTCTTCTGCTTGTTACAATTGTCCACTTTGTAATGGCGCACTGGACAACACTGGTAGCCATAGTAACGACGCACAGGTAGACACAAAGGCAATTTTCTGCCCACAGCATGACGAGGGTGAAAGGTGGTCTGCATTATGCATGCACACGCGCACACACACACACTCTCGTAGTCGCACGCATCCAGTCATTGTGTCACTGCACTCATCTGGACTCACTCGAAACGCTCTTCAGTCATCAGCTCCATACTGTTTGGCCGGTTTGTTTGTTGGTGCAGGATGAATCATTGACATCTTCGGGGCCTCACCGTACATCCATGTTTTATGCAAGTGTATAGTTGCGTACAGTCGGGCTCTGACCCAATTTAATGACGACCTACACAACAGGAAACGTGTGACTCCTTCAGTTTACGTAACACTGTGTGAGCTCTCATCAGGGCTGTACACATTCTGTAAATTGACTTATTATTATTATTATTATTATTATTGTTGTTGTACCATCCTTTTTAATTACTGGATGTGGTACTGTTTGGATAAATGTTAGGGCTGAAGATTACATTCTACAAATTAAACTACAGGCTCGTATTTGTGGTCCATTATGGTCTGTGGTATTACAGTTATTATACTGGTCATTATCACAAACTTATTGTTTTGTTTTTAAATATAAGGACAACACAAAGTAATGTTGGTGGTTATTAATCGGAGTATATTTCCATAGGTTTCTATAGCGATGTTACTGCAGTAGTATAGTTGATATGAGGGCTTGGTGATATAGGCAAATATCATACATATGATATTATTGACCAGCAGCTTTCCACAAGCTACATTCTAACTTTTACAATCCAAATGATATTTCTGATTTGTTTTCCTGGTTGAGAAGTTTTCACTAATATAAAAGAATGAATGTTTAGGAGTTTAGAAAATGACACCACATCTGCAATGCAACCTTTAAAACCAGGAAAGGGCTTATGCTATATCCCAGTATTTCAATACACTAAGTCTGAGATGAATGTTGATACCAGCCGTTCTAAATATTACTCATCATTATTAGAACATAATCATACAAAAGTGGAATTAAGTAGAGTAGTAATTAGTAAGTAGAATGACAAGAAGCAAAGTCTTGTTGTACAGATGAACTTTAAATCATGAAGTTGTAAACAGGACATTCGTTGTAGGTTAAATTTGGGATTTTATGGTTCTCGGTTTTAATTTATCGTTATTCTTTCCTTCAGTTGAGTTGTCCTTTTTGCCACAAACCGTAATAAGAGAACATGAGATCAAATGACAAGCAAACTTAACTAAAAACCCACCCAACAGCGAACAAACACGAGCACGAAATGTATCATCAGCATCATTATCATCCCTGTCAAAAGCTCCCCGTAGGTCCGCGCCGCATCGCCCGCTCTTCTCCCGCGGCCTCGGCTGAAAACAAGCCGTATGCAGATGCACTTCAGTATTCATGAATAAGCAAAATGATGAAACGCGCTCATGCTAATAAGCTGCCACGGGACAACAACACCAGGAACAGTACAAAGTCAAAGCCACGGTTCCTCTTCTCTTACGTAACTGATCATTCCTGCTCCTTTTCCCTTCATCCATAATCCGCTCTGCTCGAGGTTTTGCATTTACATTCACTTTGCCTCTCTTTTTGAGCCTAATGAATTATTCTCGTTATGAAATATGGCCTGGATTGGGTAGTAATGAGGTGGCCGTGGAGACCTAAGACCTATAAGCGAGGTGACCTATAGGCAGGTGTATCGGTTTGCTTGGTTCCCTTGACGTCACATGACTCCTCAAGTGCTCGTTCAGGTTCCCAGGAGACTGTCGTTATGGACCAGTAACCGTGACAACGATGCAAAGCAACAAATGTGTGGAAACAGCCTCCGCCAGCTTTTGCTCGTTTGGCTGGCAGATGGCTTTCGGGCTTTTTTCGAGGTTCAGGGCTGACTTAGGTCCTCGGCTGCGGACGTGGAAGGTTCAGTCGTTGTTGTTTTCGAACACACGGGGCAAGCCGCGCACCCCGAATCTGCATGTGGCGACACATTTACAGATGGGTTTTTAGCCAGCGTTCATTCACAGCAGGCTTCGGCTCAGCAATGCTTTGCTTCACGCTCTCACAGTTCAGTGCGCTCGGCATTGTGAGCGTTCCAGTTCAATCACAGTCCTCTGCTGAAGGCCACAGTGCAGCTCCGCTGGAGCAAGTCATGGGTAAAGTATTTATCTGCACGTCGCGAAGGAGCTCACATGGAGAACACATTTCTTTCCATGAGAGGCAAATGATTGCCTGCACACTACAGGGTGGGTGATATCAGGGCCGCAGCTCTCGTTTCTTGGAAAATAAACTTGAATTTATGATCCACATTTGTACACAAACTACGTATGATGAAGGTCTCTAAGGCTAATTAGCAGCAGCTTGACTCTTGTTGATTACACCTTTTGTCGGGTTGAGCTGGGCACCGCTCTGCTGGCAGTTACATGATGCACAATAACTTATGGGCCAAAAAGACTGGTAAGCAGGTTAATTGGCCTGCCCATACAGGTGCAACTAAGCTAATAGGAGTGTGAGGGAGCTGTCAATCTACACCAGTGCCTGTGTCTATGTCTGCGCAGTCCTGAGAGGAAGAAATATGAATGAAAACACCTGTATGGATGGACCACAGGTACGTGGAGGCTTTAAAAATATCAAACGTCATTGGTAGCATGTTGATGAACAAACTCTTAATGATTGCATGACAGTAGTGAATGGATACAAGCATTCATTCACATTTTGCATATTTTCTTTAAAACGCAGGTCAAATTCATGATGAACAATGAAGGATTGTTAACATCAGGCAGGTAAATCTCCGTGATGCAGCTCAGAGTATGACATCACAGGTGATTCTACGCCGTGAGCGCTCAAGACAAATCAACACCAGTCCACCAGTGCAACAGCCGCGCTGTGTTTCTGCCCTGCTGAAACATCGGCCCCCTGCATTTGCACTGAAACTGCCACTTAGACGACTAAACACGCGTGTTTTTATGAGAATGAATCTGCTTCCTTGTCAAAGAGTGAGGGAAAAGCACATCTGGTAGCTGCCCAATTCAATTACACACATTCGGTCTTCCACTGATGAGCTCGACACACACACCCCCCACACACACACACACTTTCCCTCTGCCAGTCCGGGGATCCAAACTGGCGACTGGCAGTCTTTCATACGCCTGTGGGTTTATATTTGTATTGGCTTTGTACTGCCTTTTGATACAGTTGTTCAAATATGGTTTTCATAAATAAACCTGACTTTGACTTTGAGAAGTCTGCCGCTGCCCCCCCCCCAGGTTACTGTCGTCACCGGTGGAGCTGAGATTTATAATTAGACGTTTTAAAGTGAGCAGGAAGTGGTGGAAAATCAAAAGAAATGCTTTTTTTCCATCGAAAGACAACAGTGAGTGTGCAGCATTATCTGGCACTCGCTCTCCACAAAGATGTGCGTGTGTTTGTGCTTGTGTGTGAATTAGCAAAAGATGGATGAGCAGAAAAAGGCTGTTAACAACTCAACTTTATTTTGAGGATTTAAAGAATTTGTCTGTAATTTGTCACAGTTATGTGAAATCACAACACAGCTGCACTCACTTCTGGTCTCTCCATCTGGGTCGAGCTCGTCTGAATCTGTTGATGCGTCTCGCCAGCGAACAACTTCATACCCCGGTACTTTTCAATTGGTCTCAACAAATTATACACAGACTTCACTCTCCAAGCTGTCCCAGAATATTGAGGAGGAAACAACGCTTAGAGGACGTGTTTCACTCATTCAGAACAAAGAAATCCCGAATCTCTGTCTGTAGGTAAATCTGTTAAATGAGAAAGAAGACGTTCAGACATAGTTTTTTACCCTTATGCATACTAAAATGCCAAAATAGGCATTTATCCTCTAGGGCCAGGTGTTGGCAAGGACCTCATGAATACAAGTTGCCGGCTAGCACCTGGGTTGTCTAATATATACATCACATTATGTTGATAATTCAGCAGCCACATTGAGTCTGAGCTGCTTAATTTGAAGTTTCCACTCCATTTCTTTCACACTGTATTTGTACTGTGTGATTGCACTGTGTGGTTGAACATGAAATCGTTTCAAACGAACTGAAAAATGGTTTCAGTACTGTGGCAAAAAACACCTCGATGGTCAGTTTTGTTGATTTCTTTTGCTCAGCCCTTCTGTCGTGCAGAAGTACAGTATGGACGTGCCACTTCGAGCTAGACCTTAAAGGAGCTGGGGCTTATGAAATGCTAAATGCTAATGCTAGCTCTGAACCAACTGCCCATCGTATCTAGACTCAACCTCGCCAGTAGGATTCATTATGGTCCACCTACACATGTCCTTAATAAGATTTAAGTTTATATGACAAACATAACCTTTGACAACGACAGTAAAAGTGAACTGCTGGTTTAATTACTGATGTATGTACCACAAAGGGTTCTGAATTCATCATTAAGGGAGCTGGTCCGTTGTAGATTCGCAGAACACACAGCTGAGTACCAGTGTAGAGGTCCTTTCTCATCTTCTGTGGGAGTCGGTCCCAGACATTTCTCCTCTCCCGACAACCCTTCAGCATCCTGGCACGTCCCTTGTGACCACATCTAACCGCTCATTCCACAAAGCAAAGAAATATACCGTAGCGGAACTTTTTGCTTGTTAAAAGACAAGGTGATGGTCAAGGTGATGCAACGAGACTGCATTTAGGGCTGCAAGTCAGATCAGCATTTTGCAGCACTTGTTAGGCAACTTTTTTTTTAGTTACTCTGCAGTGTTCTTGCTGCTCTAGGCAAGATTTTTGCATAAAACCATCTTAGCAGCCACAAATCAGGCAGAAGCTGAAGATACCCACCACCACCACCGCTACCGCGTTTATGCGAGACTCAATAGATTGACACTGTTAGCCCAACTGGAATAGTAGTGGCTGATGTTGGTGGGAAGACTTGTCAGTACACACAGACTTACTGCATGTATTTAAAGCTGGGAGAAATCCCATCTGAGGAGTCTCTTTACAGCAATCACAACAGTAGGTCTCATTTGTTGTTGGGGTTGTAGAATAGGGCGTTTTTCAGACTACTAATTCGGAGGAACCACCAGACATTTCTGGGGGTAATTATTCCAATGAGAATCCTTTAGATTTTCTTAAACCTTCAAAATGAAGGTTTTGAGGGTGAGTTACCTTGACTAACCCCAAATGTGCCTTCAGCAAGTTAGAATTGAGCGAACAGCTGCACGACATGCATATTCATAATCACACAGAAACAGATGTTTCAGTCTTTTTAAAATGAAGGAAAGCAGGTTTACAACAACATAAATCAGTGAACTCCTGCTCCAGTTTTCCCTCAGCATCACCAGATTTTCGAGTACCCACTGGCTAATTGGATACAAAATATACTGTGCCTGGATGGTTTATCATCAACATGAATTTGTGTGTCTCTGAGAAAGCGCGTAGAGGAAATATAATCATTTTAATGTAGAGCGGGAAGAGGTGAAGTGTTTGGTTTACTCCCTCACGCCCTTTTCATATAATAGATTAGAGCCCCTCATATTTAATATCTGTTATTAAAGTGATGGAAGGGCAAGGTGATACCTTGGTGATCTGTCAATTCTTCCTACGAGGCGTCTTCTGTGGAAATACCGTAGCCGCCTCTCTGCCTGCTTGTCCAAACCATAATAAATCAACTATAATCCCACAACAGTGATATTCACAAATCACGGCGGTGGACAAGCTCTGCAGCAGGGTTGTATTTTTTCATGCGAGGGGGATTCGTGAAGTTGGCGCCTATTGCATTTTCAATTTCACACTACCGCTGTAGGAGGGCACAGTGCATTTACGCCCACAGAGCACAGAAACAGCAATATTGATGTTGGGTTCATAATGTGTTGCGTGTAATTATTTTTCATCTGTTTTTGGTTTTGTTTTAGTCAACAATTAAAGCCAATTAACTTGAGTTCACGTAAGTGAAAGTTTAGTCCCCACCCATTGTTCATTTTCAGGTTTTTTAGGCCCAAGAGTACAGCTTTAGCTTCAGTATGTAGCCCACAGTCAGCATGGTTACATACTCTTAACTGCCAAGTGTAGCTTGAGGTTTCGTGGCTAACACGTACGTTAACATTAGCTTGTGTTTTCAGAAATGTCAACATCCAGGCTTCCACGTTTTCCTGGTCCAGTTAGAAAACGTCAGATTAGCCAAGGAATATTAATGCTGCGTGTGTTCTCTACAGCTAATGTCTCCGTTTTCACAAACCGAGTGTTAAATTACTCTGGGTTACTGCATCTTGTGGAAAACAAACTCTATTTCTGGCATCATGTTTTTTAATTGAATCTAAAGCTGTTGCTTGTTAAGCTAATTCATTTAATATTCCCTTTAAGCTCTCAATGTCAGGACATGACATTTAAGGTTGTGATCCTAAAATAAGTAATAAGTATAAATGAGTAAGTAAGTATTATTTTGCTGGAAATGGCCTCTAGCAGAATGTTTCAAGAGTTTTGATGACATTGATGACAAGGAGGAGAACACAAAGTTGGAAGAATGACAAGAAAATAAAACATTTCACCATTATTGCCTCATCCTCTATCACACAAGACAATCTGTAGTCTGTGTTGTGGTTGGCTTGCTGTTTCAAAATATTAACCTCTTTCCCACGTTGTATTATCATACCAGTCTAGCAGCAAATCATCTATTGTTTTGCCAGGGAATAAAAGTGACAACATTACAACCATGAATTTCATGATAACACAGCGGCGGGCCTCTCCCATAGCAGCAACAGCAAGCGCATTTTCACAGCTGCTACGGATGAGTGGAACTCAAGGACTCGGCATAAAGAGGTAAAAGTGTTTGTTCTGAACAATGAGGAGTGGAGCTCAAAGCTCTGACAAGCACAATCAACTTCCAGCTGAAAATAGTTCGCTTTGTGCCGGAGCTATTTCAAGGCTAACGCAACACAGAGCTGCTTAGCGCTCTGCAGATCACTGCCTCTCTGCTCGGTGGCTGTAGCAACATCATACGTACCCTTCAATTTATCACTTCTTTAAGACTTTACTTAGATTAGTTCGCAAGTACACTGTGTCTCAGCAGAGATAAACTGTGTAATGTTCCCAGAAGTCAAGGCACTAGTGTAATTGTAGTTAAATAGCACAGATCCTGCTTTGTTAATCGCTATAAAATGTACACGATTTATTCTGGATCCTTCGCTACATCGTTTTCTTTCATAAATACTGCGCAGTAACAGCACCCAGATTCTCAGCATTTCTCAGCCAGCTCATCACCAAATGGCATTTTTGTAAACTCACAAAGAGAACGAGAGAGCTGAACTCCAATTTTTCTTTCTTTCTGTATTTCAAGTGCGGAAACAATTAGCCGATTCATTGATTAGCCGCCCAGTTAAATTAAATGGGCAACTATTTGTGAGATGGATTAATCACGTAGGTAATTTACTAAAATTGCCAGTCATTCCCAAGCTCCAGCTTTTCGGGTGGGAGGATTTGCTGCTCCGTTTTGTTTCTTCGTAAATTTATTATATTTGGGTTTTGGAGTGTTCAGACAAAGCCAGCAATTTGAAAATATTACATTGGGCTCTGGGAATCTGTGATCGGTATATCCCACTGTTTCCTGACCTTCTACTAGACTGGACAATTGGTTTATTATTATGATGAAATTTTTCTATTGTGTAGGATTTTGAGGGATTCATAGCAGAAATAGAATATAATAGTCTTTCATTGCTTTAGAATGAGCCTTTCATTTGTACATATTGACCTGCTTTAATTGAGTTCTCCATGTAGCACCACCATCTTTCTACAGTAGCCCAGACTGGACAAACCAAACACCACTACCAAACACTACACTACTGAGAGCCTTTCACGTTCTCCACATTTATCAAAGCCACTAGATGCAATCCTTCACACTAAGCCCATTTAAAAAAACGTAATTCATTGATCCCTGATTATGATTTACTGACTTTCAGTAGACTCTGGAATCTTGAGTTCATTAAGAGAATTGTGTTATCCAAAGATTCTGTGCCCAATCAATTATAAGCTAATTCAAGGGGTTAAAAGCTCATTAGACCATACCATCATTTTGACTTTTAAGTGAATTTGCATTTGCTGTATTTTATAGTATAGTATTGTAATCTATCAGTACATTATCTTTTACTTTAGTGACATTGATTTTAACCATATTGTCCAATTTCTACAATCTGTGCTCTGAAAACAGTGTGAAATTAGAGGCTATTGGTCGAGTCCAGTAACTTCCTGGAGTCTTGGCTGATTGGTTGGCTAATTGTTCCATCCAGGGAAGTTTTGTTTAACTGTGAATTCAAATGGCAAACATTTGCCTATAAATCAGTCAGCTTCAACTCGTCTATGTGAACACAACCCGAATGAAACCCCATTAGTAAAACGTTAAGTAACATTATCATGGATTAATAACCAAGGTCAAAGCAGACAGTCTGAAATAAAAGCTCCAAGGGCTTGTTTGAGTTCAAACTACTGTACAGTAAGAGGGCCTCAGGAGGTTCCCTGAGGAACTTCAGTATAAAGATTTCAAGAACCCTGATGGCTTTTTGAGAACGATGTAGGTGCACTTTGTTGTTTAAAAAAAAAGGAAAAAACCCTTTGGTGATGAACTCCAGGTGGACCCTGTTTATTTCAAAAAGCATAGTACTGCACTGCAATTAGGGAAACATGCACACACAGCAGTTGGAGAACATAAAGAGTTTTAGTTCATGTGTGTGTGTTGACTGTCCAGTGCTACTCCTTTATCTTAGTGGAACAGTGCCTCTCAATACAGACCCTAGAGAGTGAGGGAGGAGCAGCAGAGCAAGAGTCTATGGGGAAGCACACACACACACACACACACACACACATAAATACACATATATACTGTAAACAAGCACACAAGCAAACAAGAAAGCAATGATCTGCATGACTGCACGAACAGAATAAAGATTTCCTGATACCCAAGACACCATTTCCATCTATGTCCTTTTATATCTTCACTTGCAACAACTCATTTTTCTCTGTATAACCCCTCCCATACACACACACTTTCTATCATTAAAGCTGTATCTCTCAGTCTCACTCCGTCCCCTCCTTCCTCCATCCTTGGAAAGTGCTATGACAAATGTCAGCACTGCTCAGTAATCACGATAATCGAGCACTAGTTTCCAAGAAAATAAGGTGGAGGGGATGAAGTAAGACAACAACCACGAAGACGTGAAACTAATTTACTCTTCAGCTTTTGATTATCAAGGAACACTTTCCCTCCTACACACACACACACACACACACACACACACACACACACACACACACACACTAGTCAAACAGGACCACATCTAGAAAACAGCAGCCTTTAGAAACCTCCCTCATCTACGTCAAACTGCAGAGATACGCGGTGACTATTCATCAAGCTGTCAGCCCCTACTTTCTTTTACTTAAAAATATCAAAGCCCTCAACAAAATGCTGCAATATCACACAGTGCTCCTAGAATACTTTAACTAAAAGAGTTTGCACGCTGTGTCCTTTAAATGCGGAGAGATAACGCCCAGGCTTAAGCAGAAGTTTTAAAGCCCAGTAGGACTTATTGGAAGACTGCGACATGCCCTAATAGGATTTCCAGCCTATTGTTTGGATAATACTATCATGTCCGGGCAAGGATTGAATGGTTTTTAGGGGCATTACATGCTGTACACTCTTCTTTTCTACTGCCCAGACAGTGCCAGTAAGAACCTTATGGTACCTTGTAGAAACACCCAGATATACGATGAGCAATGATGGGTTTAGCACACTATTGAACAACAGTTTCATTTGGAGATATGATTGTAAGTAAGTATGCACTGTAACTTTAAAACAAAATTTCATATTCACAATGGCAAAATGTGTTATCATAGACTGTATATAGAAGTGAATGTAGCGTCTGGATGAAGGTGAAGCCAGTACAAAAGTGCCTAATGCTCTTTGTAATAGCCTTCATGGAGTGACTCTACTGTGTGTTGGATTGTACAGAACTGCATGAGAAGTGATCACAGTCCCCGCTCAATTGTTCTACTGCAATAGACATTTTCTGAATGTGGTTACAGCCCAAATCGTTAATTTCGCATCGTCTTTAATACCGCATGATGTTCATGTTGTAAATGATGGTCCCATATAGTGTAGAATCCATGATGAAGCAAGATATGCTTTAGGGTATAGCTGGTTTGTCGTTGACAGATAGGTACAACATCAGAAGTCAATCAGGATCGATCAGCTCGACCTGTTCGTCCAAATATGGTCACTTCCCGCTCCAAAAAAACCAACATGGCGCAGCCACAATGCCAAACCAGTGGGTGGCTTCACGGTGGCCACACCCAAATCTATTTACAGTCAGTGGAACTTGAAAATCACCTAACAGCTGTTTCCCTTTGCCTCTATAAAATGTTTTTAGTTTCTTTCTTTGATTTCTTTCAGCTCATTGTTGTGGTTTTACCCAGCGACTCTGTGTCTCACTGCTCTCATCATGTTGCTAATGCTAATATTGCACCATTTCTGCAGGATGTATAGATATAAGCTTTAGGTAATTCAGTGTTCCCTACGCTAAGGGAAAATGATAAAGGAGAATACTAAAAGGGTGTGATCATATGAATGACGCTGAAACAGCAAATCACGTAGCACACTTGTGTTTTTTATTGATCATACATCTAGACTGATAGAAGAATACCAACCTTCGAGCTTACATGCGCAACAACTGCATGTACAGTAAGTGGACTGTTTGTAGTGAGAACAAAGACACAGCAAAGAATGACTGCCTACTGTGCCGTGACCATAGTCATTGTAAATACAGTTGTGCGTCATTCAAATTAGCATTCCTGTCATGATGCAAGGGCCCATTCGGATTCTTTCACAGTGGTAGTGAGTGATTTCCACTGGGAACGTGTGGAAAAAGCAGTGATCAGGGGAATGTTAATGCTTTCTCCTGAGACGGAAAGAGAAAAGAAGTCAGCCTCACTGTTGTTGGCTGTCTCCGTGTCGAAATCATTGCTGCGATTTGTGACCGTGAGACAGTCGCAGAAAGAGGACGGAGAGTCTCCATGGCTCCAACCACACCTTTAGCCAGACATCTTGGAGGCAGAGGGAGACATATCTCATATGAGATAGAGCTATAGCAGTCTATGGAGGTAATAGTCATTGTAAGGAGGGGCAAGACAGGGATTACACTATGGGAAGAGATGGATAAAAGAGGCTAAGGAGAGGGTCTTGTCTCAGGAGTCTGATGTGTGAAAAGGAACAGGAGGTTAAAGCTTTCAAGACTTGATCGACACATGAAGCCGCACAGGGAACGACAATCACAGGACAGAGATGGGGATAGAAAAGAGGTTGAGCTTATATGAAGGGAAGACAAATAAAAAAAAGGAACATATAGGAGAGAAATAAATGGAAAAGGAGAAGAAGAAGTGCGAGAGAATGGGAGTCACAAAGGGTGACAAATCCGGGATTAGCTGGTCTTATAGCCAGATACAGGGTGTGAGCTTTTCTGAACCGAACCACTGCAACATGAGTGGAGTGGAGAGCAGAGGAGAGGAAGTCTTGCGAAGCCAGCTTAGAAAAATTTAGCTCCACTTATTGTGGTCTAGCAAAAGTCAGTGTGCATGTACCTGGGTTAGTTGTGTTTATTGCCGACATCACAGTACAGCTTCTTCTTCTTTTCTCTTTAACAAAAGATGCACTTACAGCAATTTTATGAATGCATCCCTCACATGGCTGCCTTAGTTTTCATTTTTGATAATCCTTGTAAAACCATCATATTTAATTTTCTACACGATTCAGTCTGCCCAGAGAGGTTAACCTTGGAACAAGACTCTGCAGAAAGTCTGCAGCCATGCCAGCTGCTTTGTAAGGCTGTACTTTGCTTTCTATCTATTTAGTTAATGCTTTTGTCCAAAGTCACTCCATAAGTGCATTCAAACTCAAACTGAATGCTAACTTTATCACAAAGATACGGGTTACATGCTAAATGTTAAGTGGGGACAGTATTTACAGAGGTCAGCATGCTAACCTTCTCCTATTTGCATAGTTTCCAATTTAAAACCTGGCAAATCACCTTTTTTATTGCAAAACATCATCGATGTCTGTGCAGGATGTCATGGCAACCCATCTAATATTTGTTGGGGTATTTCAGTCTGGATCAGAGTGTTAGACAGAGCAGCTGACTGACTGACTAACCCGTTTCCATGATGCTATTTAGAAAGAAGTGGATAGTTAGCATTAGCAGTAATGACAGCCACGCTGAAAAGGTGTCAAAGTGAAGCACCTTCAGACCTCAATTCTACAGGAAGTCCAAAAGAAAGTATCCCAATACCACACAGTCTGTTTGACTGACAGGTGATCATGAGTGTGCTCTTCAAATCAAAGTATAGTAGGTGTCAACAGAACCAGAAACTGCTTTGACACTTATGACTTTTTGCAGTGCTATACATTATCTTACTGTTAATGATAAACCAGAAGACAAATATACATGTGTCCACATCTTTCAGGTGGCACCTTTTTGCACGTGATAAACACTGCCAACAAAAAAACACCCTCAGACCAACAATTTATTGTAGACCCCTAAAGTAGCTCACTTAAGAGTGCACGTATTAGCATTAGCATGCCTTACTGTGATTCTTATCAACTGTAGAATCAAAATATGTTTTGTTTCTCTTTTTTCTTTTTGAGTTGTCAGTACTACTTTCACTGCCTCTAAGCTGCCAAAACATGCAAACTATTGCTGCTTTAAGACTATTTGAAAACTTCTATGTTGCTTTGCTACATGCGAAAAAGTTGTATCTTTATGCAGCTGCGGTGCGACACCAGAGCTTGCATTCATCGTCGTCACAAATGCGATAGTGGGAACAGGAAAACACAAGGGGTGGACCCAAATGCAGGCTCTGGAGGCAGAGCTGGATCTGTTCAAAGAGTTTAATGGACAGAAACTCAATGGCTCACTGGTGGATGGTGAGGCAGGCAAGTTCAAAACCAGAGGGCAGTCCAACATAGGGAACAAATCTGTTACCGGGCTGGCAGAGTCAAGGTCGATTAATCCAGGCAAAGTCCAAAAAATCCCTCTGCAATCCAGAAAGACACGTGGAAAACACCTGGGAACAAGGTGGGGCAACAGGTATGAAGATGAAATGCCAAAGAGCAGAGGGAAGACACACAATGTTATACACGTCAGGGAGAACACAGGTGACAGTAAAAACAGGCAAGACAAGGACAGGAAGTAAACAAAGACACATGAGGAAATACGGCAGGAAATAGCACAGAAACAGGAAACCATTGCAATCACTTCTGTGTCCTCAGTGAAAGCTTCACCTGTTGGTTTTGAATGGATGAAGCACTGGTGGCACATGAAAGCAAGTTAAATATATATTTTAGTGTCTACAGTTATAAGTTATCTTCTAAACTTTTATGAGGGCGGCTCTGTTCCCAGGCAAAATCAGCAGGTGACCGGGGACTCATTGGTGTGGTTTCCTTTCTGTCAGTGAAATCGGTCCTTCATTAGCAATATTTCCGTGCGGTCGTTTTCAGGACCACTTTCTCTGACAGCGGGGGCAAAGTGGAGTGTTCATGCTACAGTGCTTTATTTGAACCCACGGCCAGTGAGAGGAAATTACTTTCTTTTATTTCCTTTTTATTTCTGAACTTTTGATTTCAGTAACCCCTATAGAGCACATCCGTCATTGTCAGATGAATGCCTACAGTAGTTTCTGTATTCATCTCTCGCAGAAGCACTCTGGGTTTTCTCTCAATTTGTCTGTACCTGAGCCCTCATTTCCCCCCAAAAAACTTGAAGAGCCAGCAAACTTAAGTAATGAACCCTAATTAAGTCAGCACTAATTAAACATAGCGATGTTGGGACACGCATGGTTAATGCATGGCTTTGTGCGCAGCTGTGTGTGTGTGTGTTTTTAAAGGCTTTTTAATAGTTAGCTGGCTGTTTACCTCCTGATAGTGAAGGAGAGGCCTGGGAGAAAACGAACAGCAGCTGAAAGCCAAATGCTGACAGTTCTGTTTGCGTGATCTGTTCCTGAGAGGAGCACCTGGATGTTTTTCTATAATAAATATCTATTTGGCTCTTTTAAGTCCTGGTTCAGACAAAACCCTCATAATCTGGTTTATAATCAGGTCTTCTGTTCATGTTTTGGATACCATTCCTATCTGTGCCAATAATGAAGTTAATTGCTCAGATCTTAAACATTACTAATTGTTTTTCATTGTCGGTTAAATATGAAAAGGCAGATGATCAGACAAGTTACTGGTAGATTAGTTGCAGAAGACAAATGCAAACTGTATCCTAAACATACATTCCTTTACAGAATGACTACCTGTCTTGATTACAACCTGCTCTACCAGCAGCCGTTTGCTTACATTTCTTTTGCACTGGGGTGTGAGAGAGACCTCTAATGCACATCAGTATTGAATATGGACAAGTCCAAATTCACCAAGCAACACACGTAGCGAGCACATTTAGCAATTAGCATGATCGATTATATTATCTTTGTTCAGTCTCTATCAGACTATATGACTGACACCTTATGGTTTGGGATAATGTGTGGGCTATTTCATGGCCAGGTCCGGTTACTTTCCGCTAGCTGCCTGGAAACATCATGGTGACGACATGACTCCAGGTGCTGATGCGCTGCCAGTGTAGACAAGGTGTCACATCATCTGCCAAACAGTCCCTAACCTCAAGAAGCTTGTCTGACATCGCCCCTGGCATTGGTTTTTATTGCGGTGCGCTTGTTTGTGACACATCAGACGTGTTAGAAAGATGCAAAACTATAAAACCTACTGCGGGGAAAGCCACAACATTAGTGCAACATATGAAACAGACTGATTGATACTAGCGAGTCAGCTTACTCAGTGGGTTGTTGATTGCTGGTGTTCAAAGCTCACTATTCTAACAGAGATTGCATGTCAAAAGCTGAAAGTCTTCATGTTGAATAAATGCTACACCTCAGCAACGACTGTGCCAGATGTCCCCGATCCTGACTCGTACTCAAAGCAGGTTATAGATGGAATAATGAGACCACGAAGAAATGTTGATTTTCTAAATCGATCACTCTGTCAGTGAGTTTCAGGTGAGTTGGTTGGACTTCGTGTGAGTCCTGATTACTCATATATATTCAAAGTAATGGCTGGTCAGGCTGGCAGTTTGATTGACAGATAGCTTAGAGCAGTCTGATGCTTAAGGCTGCTGTTGAATATTAATGGTCATTTGTCAATAGCTCAGCATTGTGTGTAGGTGTCGTCGGTTTATTCTTAGCCTGCGGGTGTGTGTGTGTGTGTGTGTGTGTGTGTGTGTGTGCGCATTCGTTGTGTATTTTTAAGTGTCACATGTATTCTGTATTTTAATAAGTACGCTGCGTGTGTGTAAGTGGCAATGTGTGGGTGTCCACATTGCACAGCACACTACAAACTTGTCTGTCAAGGCCCATTCGATAATCTGCCACTTTACTGCTGTCGTGCTTATCAGCTAGAACACACACCTTTAGAAAATATGACTTTTTTAGTGTCGACTTTTAACATTGATTTCCTCAGCTCCCCGTTGAACCTTCTCAGTCTATTTTTGGAATGGCGCACCAAAGGAAATGCGCAAACCATTTTGACCAGCTGACATTTTATTTAAACAAACACGACATGATGGAGTGGCTGCAGGAACACACTGCTTTGATTGACTGATATGAGAAGTTTAGTCCAGTTTTCTGTGCTTTTCCAACTGCTTTTTAGTCAGCAGGGCTGAGTTAGTCACTGAGTTTATGGCTGTACACCGCTCAGGGTTTTAGCACAAACAAGCTTAACTGAGCACACTGGACCTTTGGTTCTCCGTCATGGCACGGCACATTGAAAACGCACAGGGTATTTTTGCCTGTACTAATATAATCCTCGCTCTTCACCCTCCCTACTTGCTGGATTTAGTGATGGCAACTTCTTCCTATTCTCCAAAATGGAATTCGAGCTGCTTTGACCCAGTGGAGGAGGTCCAGAGGACATCCCGAGCAGATTATAGCTGCTGCTTTGAAAGGTTTCTTAACCAGATATCCAGGAACCAATCCCAATGTGGCAGGAGGTGACTGCACAGGGTAACTGCTTGTTCTAGAGGCAGTCACATTACATCATCATGACCATGCATTTGATGAGTAGTAGTAAAATGGCAAATTAGTGAACAGGGTTGGAATATAAATGTGCAGTTAAAAGCAAAACATTTGACTGAGAAAGGAAGTGGAACGAAACATTAGCATAAAGTTGAGTTAATGAGGATGCCACACTTGACCTATCAGTTTCCAAAGAACACATTTTTCATGTTAAAACAAGCTTAAAAGGCCACAGCCCTCAAAGAATTCTAATAACACAGCTCTTTTTATTCTAATGAGCTTGCTTTGACCCGCATCAGTGTAGTCTAATTTTGATTAGGTTCATGGTGCCTGTAGACCGGACCACAGTCATCTTTGAGCTCACGCTTAGCTCTCTGTTTTCTTTTTTGTGTGTGTGTGTGACCAAAGGCCTTGTTACCATCTGAATTTTGTGGATATTCTTCTGAAAATGACCCTCAGAGACTGTATTTTCCTGCTCTAACAGATGGCTGTTGATGCAACATCGTACACGGAGAGAAAAAGAATGAGAAGCTCTCACAACCCCACAGTAAACTCTTAATTTGAGCCTTTTTAACCTTTTCCTCAGACTTCCTTCCCCCCCCTCAAGGTCTCCGCTTTCGTAACTGATTGCATTGGCATTGAGCAGCTCTGGAAGACCTCATCACGATATAAGAGGATCGAAAAAAGAGAGGAGGGAAGGAGCGAGAGTGAGGAACAGGTCGAGGGAATACGAGGAAGAAGACTGGGGATAGGAGAGACGACGAGGGGAGATGAGATGGAATTGGAGCCTCAGGTTATTGAAAATCATTACCGGAGTGGCCATGCAGATTGTTGCTTACTGGTATATAAATGAGAGGACAAGAGAGCCTAGTTCTCTGCATGTATTGATTCATTATTCATTCAAAGAGGGTAAACAAGGGTAATAATTGGACTTGCAGCTGCTGTATTTGCATATACAGCGATTGTGGTCAAGAATCTTTGGATCTTACAAACTTTCCTGAGGTGATAGGCCCCATAGGGGAACTATTTTCAGAAGCACTGAACAGAGGAGGTGGGACCTGGGCTCCTATTTATAAGCACTTCACAATCAATCCTGATACAAAGACTAGAATCACTCATACTTCAGAGTTAATTAAGAATCCTCCTACACTGACTTTCTGCAGGGACAGGGGCTATTCCTCAGGGAGACTGATTGTTTAAGGACACTTAAAGCTGTAAAGGAGAAATTAAGATTGCTTGCTGGTGTTTTTTTTTTGTTTTTTTCCTGGCTGCTGCTGAAATATAAGTGTTTAAAATGGGAAATGCAGAAAATAGCACAGCTTTATGTCTGAAAAGGCAAATAAAATAGGTCCCTAAGTTATTAATAATTGGCTTTAATCAAACACTGGTATTTGCATAGCAGTGTTTAACTTAAAACAAGCAAGCGACTCAAGTGGCTAAAGGAAAAACCTGACTTGGTCATGTTACATTATCCTTGTTAGAGTGCTGCTTTCAGAGGAGTCATCCTCTGGGGACCATGCATGTGGATGCAAAACCCTTGCATCAGTCCAACCCTCGGATGCAGTCCACCTAAAATTTGCCATGGCTACCAATATATCTCTGCACTTATTTCACACCACAAGTTTGAATAAACATATACCAAAGATTAATAGTGAATGCACACGTATGACCAGTGAAAACTGTCACACACATCGGTGTTACAAAGCTGCATTTTCCCTGTGAATGCAAAAAAAGTCAGTGCAAACAACAAAGTCGTCTGCATTTTGATCAAATGAAGACATTATCAAGCTCTTTGTCATCAGTGAATATCAGCCAGATTATCATCTCTTGTCAATAACGTGCATTTGCATAATTCTTTCGGCCTTTCGTGCCGATTTCCCTCTCTGTGACGGTCTACAAACACAGGCCCGTCTCCGCTTTGTGTGTGTGCTTGTGCCTACGTGTGTACAGGTGTGTGGTTCACACATGTGTCCTTGTATGTCGTGCAGCCAAAAAAACAGCTGCCTGCCTTCTGTTTGTTTTCCAGTTCAGCAACACAACAGATATGATCCTGCAGGTTCATTGTGAGCGCCAAATATTGCTGTCAATTATTATAATTTGCATCAGTAAATGCTTTATCTGTGCGATGACCAAGACATTCACTCACAAATTCTATCTACTTGTCCAGTATCACTGGAAAAATATTGGTACAAAGCTATTATTTCCTGTAATTCTTGCAATGTCTTCATAAAAGCTGCTTCACAATCTTCATTTGTTCCTCCCAGATTGCTGCTAGATTTCACATCAACGCTGAAACATTCTGCAGGATGGTGCTGTGGACTCGCAGTTATGTAAACACCCGCCAGCCTACACACGGTGCTGCTAACATCTTTACTCCAGTGTAAAGTAAAAACGTTAGTAACACTGTGTGTCAGTGTAACACTCCAGATTCAATACGTGTTAATCCCGAACCCATCCAACATGTTGCTGCTGACCCCGCAGCAGTACATTGCTTCTCTTCGCTCACAGGTGTTCCTGCTGCTTCTCCAAACTGGCGGCATGCAAACTGCCATCTACTCTCAGTAATACACTGACTATGGTTTAGTACCTCATACAGTCCTATTTCAAAATAACCTTTTATGATGTTTTTAAGACTGTTTTCTTGGTCTATAGTCAGTTCATCCATTTGTGGAAGTCTGAGTTACTGTACCAGGTGCCATGGTTAAGGTTGGGCTGAGGTTTTGGGAACAGGGTGGCCATGATTAAAACAAACCAACTTTAACTGCTGGTTAGAAACAGAAAACAAACAGCAGCTTCCCACGTTACAATCATGAGCGTCCTCATTTCTCATCATTAAATGATGGGGCTGCATATTTTTCATGCCTGTCTCAGCATAGCTTAAAACGAATAGCAAAACCGAATAAAGGCCGTGTATTGTAACGCAACACTACTCATGTGGTGGGTTGGTGCTGGTGGTACCAGGTTGAAGGGTTCGTCGTTCCTCAGTGTGCAAACATGTACAGCTCTGCGGGCATGAGTGACCAATCTATTTGAATAGTGAACAGATGTACAGATGAAACAGCAAATTAAGAGCATGTATCTTGTATTATGAAATATGATTCATAGGTGACTTATGTGACATAATATTTGGAGGTTAAGCAGTGACAGTGGTTAAGAGTTGGATGATAGCAGCAAGGATTGGGAGATGTTGTTAGGTAGATGGAAGGTATATCCAGGGATGTGATCTAAGAGGGTTAAATAAAAGCAGTTTTCAGTTCATATCAGCTTCAAGGTGAGAATCTGTAACCCCCCATCATCAGAAGGCTTCTCCTCTGTGGGCATAAACGATTTTGAACTCATTGTTTGTTTCCAGGGGCTGCCCTTGAGCAGGCCCTCTTTCCAGGCATACGTAGAGCCCGCTGCAGTAAAAAAAAAAAAAAAAAAAAAAGCAGCAAATAGGGCTCAGAGGATGTTAAGTGTTTCCCATTTGTAAGGCAAACTAACTATAACCCACAATATCCCATGCAATATGGATGAAATGCATTAAGAATGAGGAAAAGTATGTTGTTGTAGAATGGACCAGTCGCACATGGCTTTAAACCCAACAACAAAACCTTCTGATCTGCAGTTTCACTGCAAAGCAGAGAAGTAGATGGGGACCAAACGGAAGTTTAAGCGCAGGAGATGAAGCCATAAGCAGAGCGACCAATCAAAGTTAGGTTTACTTTGCATGTGTGATTTTCTTATCTTCACTCTCAGTGCCAAGGGTTATTCTATACTTTGCTGATCAGATTTATACTCCACTCCACTTCAGCTTAGATGGCAGAAATTCATTTCAGTTTGTAAATGCAGTTTTGCTTTTCAGCTTGTCTGGGTATGTTGACACGTCTTTTCAGAGGACAAGACTGCTCACCCTGCCACAGAATATTCAAGAGCTCTCTGTCGTCACTCGGGAAGACTTCTTGCTGTCTGACATGTGGTTAGTTGTGTTTGAGAGTCTGGAGCGGCTGCCTCAAAGAAAACGACTGTTTCATCTGTGAGTGAAAGGCAATCATAACTTCCATTTCTCTGCTTTTGAAAAGATGGGTGGTTGTCTGACCAAGCCTCACTTTTAGCCAGAGTGAACTGCTGTTTTCCTTTATTCTTCAGGATTCAATATTCTTTCCCAACTTCACTGAAAAAGAAGGACCTGCAGCAGTTAGAGTATTGGTCACCTTATTGACAGACTACCTTCAAACGATGTCATCAGCGTAAGATGGCATCGCCCGGGCGTCTTTCAACCGTTCTATTCTCACATGACACATATATGCAATTTACAGTCTTAAGTCACCACTCCAATATACAATTTTACTTAGCTTTCATTCAAACAGCTTATTTCACTTTGAAGATTACATTAGAAAACGGCTTTGAGCACAAGAGCTAACGATCACAGGTAACGCTGGTTGTTCCAACAAGGAGCAAGACAGAGTGCCAAATATTAGCTTGAAATGATGGCATTGTGGACACAATGGTGAAAACCCAATGAATGTACCAATCAAATACGAGGCAACTCCAAACTGCTGGAAGTTGGCCAGTATTATTCTTACTAGAGGCCCGTGCACACTGCTTTATACTGTATAGAGATATCCAAAGCTCAGCCATGTCTGCTATGTGTAGCTCCGGTTGCTACGCTTTGACTGGACAACTGCTCTTTGCGGAAGGGGTTCAGCGAATGGTCCGCTTACTTTGAAATTGTACATTTCACAGTTTTCCATTCTGCTTGTGTCTAAAGCCGTCGTCTGCCTGTTAGGGAGTGATTGAAGGGTCTTAATGACTGACTTTATGAACTGCTCGTGTTGGAGCTTTCCTTTTGCAGCAACAAACGAGCGATTGTGCTAATGCAGCAGGAGCGCTCAGAGGGCTTTGTCCTTCTCCCCGCAGAGAAATTAAGCGTGTTACTGAATAGCAAATTCTGTGGTCTAATCAACTGAGGACCATTAGAGTGTATGGATCTCTGCCATTTGCATGCAGTCGCTCTGCCGTCCTGCTCTCCTCTGTCCTCAGAGGCTCATTTTGGGTGTCTATCAGGTAGGAGGAAATGTATAAAATGTCCAGGGATTGCCGTAAAGGCACAGCAGTAGCATTGCAGCAAGCATTTGGTAGACTGTGATGTGTGCTGGATTTGACGCAAACATTTCACAATAAGATAACAAATCACGCTCCGGTTTCCTTAACGTATTTCTGCCCGTATCTTAGACGGGGCGGCTGATATTCCCACCGGGTCCTGACAGGGGCTCTGTGTTCATCCATCTTGCCTGGCAATTTTTATCACATCCCCTGTAATGATAGATGGCAAAGTAAGATCTGCTCTCTATCTATTATAATAGTTGAAAATAATGCTGCAACTGGTGACCATTAACTCGGTGTTATTTTGAAAAGATCCCACCAACCAATTATTTTCCTCCTGAAAAGACATCACAGAGGTATTGGAAAGCTATTGTGTGTGTGTGTGTGTGTGAGTGTGAGACTGTGTGTGCACTATACTAACGCTGTACTGTTTGGCAGCCATGGTGGTGGTAAATGATGCAACTCCTTGAAACAAAGGTCTTCATCTTAACAAAGGCGTGTGTGTGTGTGTATGGATGGGTGGGTGGATGCATAGAAGATGGTGTGAAGTGGGCTGACAACATCTCGGTGTTAAAAGAGCACCTTGTGGCAGAGGCCGAGCCCATAATACACCAACTGTGGTCACAAAAAGCCAGCCATTATGCAGCCATATGCCGCTGGAGTCGCGAGTTCCTTTTAGAAGACTGCATTCTCCTTCGTTCCTTGAAAGCACCATTTAGTCTCCTTCTACAGCCTCTGCAATGTTTATACAGCTGTTTTTACTCACTGCGTCTTCATCGCTTTGCTTTCTGTGTGCAGATGTTACAGTTCTTTTTTTTTTTCCCTCCTGTCTTTCAGAATAAAGTGATGAGCATTGACGCCGTGAAGGTGAAACTGCAGGTGAGAACAATAACGTACATCTATCTTTCATTTTTCCGTCTGTTTAAATGGAGCGTCTGCTTTTATTTTGGTCAGAGTGTTGGTATGTGCGTGCTCTTTTATGAAGCCTTGCGTAAAGAAATGCTTTTTAAAAGCCGCTTGGATCACATCCCCATTCATATTGTGCACCCTTTTAACAATATTTACCTTAAAAAAGTAAAAATCTTTGTCTTATATCAAAACCTGATTGTGTTCTTTGCCTCTGACACAAAATAAGACATGTGCTTCTGTAAGCTTGACATCCACCCATTGATCACCTTTTAACTTCTGGCAGCTGAGATTCATCAGTTAACTTCTCCTGCAGTTTAGGGCGCATGTCTTCTGGCTCCGCTAATTCGGTTGATGAAGAAGAGGCGAGTAATCCTCCGCGATTGAACGGAGGCTTGAATCCAAATCTCCAACAATTTTCAGGAGTTCAAGGCGTTACGTCCCGCCTGCATATCCTGTTTTACCCCCAGAATACCTCCCAACACAGGAGCTACACGCTCTCAAATGCTATTTCATCTGGACCTTAATAACAAATCACCCACAGCTGCTTCCCGTGGTGTAAATACCTCCCATACATCTTCATGGCCTGCTGTGGGAGGGCGAGGAAGCCCAAACGATGACTTAATGAGGCCTTAGTTAATCTCTATCAGTCAATTAGCCCGCTGCTCTGCCTGACTGAAGACACTAAAGGGAATAGCAGACTCTCCATCAGATTATCAAGCCTGGAAGTTATCAGCCAGAGACACACGGAGACGCAGATGAGTCCTTGTCATTCAAAAGCGGCATTAGATACCGTCTGATGAGTTTTCCACCTCAATTACACAACGCTCACGTTCTCGCTGCCTTCATCTTTCTCATCTTTAATGGATCTGCGTTCATCCATCAGTCTATCCGTCAAATGTGATATTTCAGGTGATCCCAGGAATGAGTTTGACGAAAGTTTCGGCTGCCGACAAAGAAAACTTTTTACCTACATAAAAAAAAAAAAAAGTCACATTACATTATAATGTTGTTTCGACGTCTCAGAGACATTGCTCCCATTTTGACAAATGGTAGAGTAATGCGTGTTTGACAGAATGCTTGATAAGGAGGATGGGTGGTGGGAAGATGGAGGAGTGCTGGCTGGACGAATGTTCTGCGTTGCCAACTCTAATGGTTTCTTTTTCAACCTGATTTTTACTTTTCTGACTTTCAAATCAATTAAAAGTTGTTTTTCTATATTAAAGCCGTGCTCAGTGTTAATGTAACGATGACGTCCTGTCGTTCTTCTCCTTGTAGATTTGGGACACTGCTGGGCAGGAGCGTTTTCGGAGCGTCACACACGCTTATTACCGCGACGCTAACGGTAGGACCCCACCCCCTCACCACCCCTGCGTTTGTCAGCATGAGCCCTTTGATCGTGACTGACATGGTTCATTTTCCCTTTTTATTTCCTCCTGACACAGTCAAACTGTTCTGACTGACGTTTCATTGCCCCTGTTCGCTTCAAACGTATGATTGACGTCGGCAGTCTCCCTATTGTGCCCTCTTTCCTGTTGGGGGGAAAAAAAAAAAAAAAAGAAAAATAACACTCAAGTTGCAGCTGATTTGATAGACTGGTGTTTGTGTGCGTGTGTGTGTGTGAGTACGTGTGTGCAGGCATTCGCCGCGGGCTCTGTGATGTGCAGGTTCCCTTAAGCGAGAGGCTAACCACTGGGTGGGAAAATGAGCCTGCCTCTCACGCAGTGGGGGGTGGGACAGCTATGAGCTATTCCCCTGTGTGTGTGTGTGTGTGTGTGTGTGTGTGTAGCAGTTATACCTTGAACAACCCCACTGAGTACAGATAGCAGTGTGCCTCAGGCCAACCTGAATGAGCAGGTGTGGTTTGGAGCTCGCACACACACGCAGACACACGCACACGCTGCTCTACAGGCGTTATCTCAAACACGAATCTGTTCAGCTGCATACAGAACAGCATCATAATGGGTGACTGTTGTGTGTGTTATCCTGCTGTATCTCTATGTATGAGTGTGTGTGCTTGCACGCGTGTCCAGATTTGTGTAGCTGTGCCTTGAATGGGTGGCATACGCGTGTGGAATCGCATGTTATTTTATGTGTAACTGCATGTGTGCGCTTATTTCTTCCCTCTGCGTTAGTGAATATGTGTGTATACAACTCTTGTGTGTGCGTGTGTGTGTGTGTGTGTGTGTGTGGCTGGCCAGTTGCCCGGTGTTATTCTGATCTGTCAGTGCAACAGTTTACCCTCGCTGATCTTTAACAAGGCACCCGGGGAGCCTCGAACCAGCTCCTCCGAGTTGTCCGTCTGTTGCTGACTTTTAAATAAAGCTCATTCAGTCTGACGGGCGGCATCGGGGGAGAGGAAGCGGCCCGAATTCAGCTGTCACGAAAGCTGTCAATTCCTGTGAACTAATGGATGTTTTCCTTTTTTCCGTGAGTCAGACTTCGAAATATAAAGAGCCAAAGGTGAAAGCGCTCGGCCTCGTTTCTGAGCATTGACAGGTAAAAGTTTTCTCGTGCATTGAACTCGAAAGCACCTGTTCCTCCTTTGAAAACTTTACAGGGGATAAACTCTGCGGTTATTATCAATAAATGATTCATTAGTCCATCTAAGATCAGCGTCTGACATGTGCTGCCTCACAGTCGCTCACTTATTCTTTTTCATCGCCACGTGAGACATTAGCCAGGCCCATATGCTCTGCTCTCCCAGTTACAGACATTTCCTTGGAGCACCTCGCTCCAGCCAAAGTTTTCTGCCACCGCGCAGCTCCACAGCCATCTGCTATTAGTTGAGAAAAAGATTTAAGCACATAAGGTGCTAAACTGAAAAGTGTCCACAAGTCTCAATGAAAACGTCAAGTGGACGGCCAGGATTACTCAGAGAAACAGGAACGTCTCCAAACTGGCGGTTATGTCACTACTCAAGCTGAAATAGAGGATTGTACAACAAGTGAGTCACACTCCATTGTCACTGTGAATAAACGTCTGCCTCGTGGGCTGTTTCCCTCTGCTGGAGGCTGACGAACGTAGATCCAGCATCACTCTCTACGCACTAATGTAGAGAGTGTGGAAGAAAAGAAAAATTCCTTTTACTGAAACTTTGGTGCAAAAAGTGAAAAAGGTTTAACAAAATAGCATTTGATACGTAGGGCAGTTCAATGAAATTTCCAGTTGCTTTATAATCCTTTGACTCAAGCTTGGGCTGTGATGTTGGTGTGAATTTAGTTGGTGCTTTTGTTTTCTTTGGGTTTGCCTTTTTCATTGCTTTTGGTTATTTCCTGTTTTATTTTGAAAAGTTTTTCCCTCGTGTGTCTCCGTGTGCTTGTTTCCTTTCCCTGATTAGTTGATTGGTTTCACCTGTGTCTCGTCTGTTTGTTAGTGAGTTGGTGTGCCTTACGAGCTCCATGTGTTCTTCCTTGTAACTTTGGATATATGGTTTAGGATTTTGCCTGTTGACTGACGCTGCTGTTCAGCTGTTCCATTTGGATTTGTTCGCTGTAAATGGACTGATTACCCAGTTTAGACCCTGCATCCCTCGACCTACCATGAGCCTAAACCCCAGTAATAAACTGATAGCTCTCAGCTCTGTGTGTCTGCATTTGGGTCCATCTCCTCAAGTTCCTCCATGTGGCAAAAAGACCTGACATGTGCTCTTTCTGAGTCATAATGCCTGATTTTAATGGCAACCCTTCAGATTGTGTCCAGAAATTTTACTCCCAACCACAACAGCCACTCTCGAGACAGCGCTGGAGGGGTGCTGGAGCGTTCGCCAAAGTCTTTAGGATGCATCATCTGGGAACCATGAATATCTGAGCAAATGTTTTTGAAAATCTATCGATTAAACGTTGATCCATTTGAGTGGATGAGTGAACGTTATGACCTGCAGATGGTGCAAGATGAAAAATTCAGGATATCGACAAAGTCAGCAGGATTCGTCCTCTGGAGACTGACCACATTCTCCGCCCAATTTGATGGCGGTCTATCAGATAGCTGCTTTCAGCCTGGGCCCGTAGCAGTGGACTAACAGGCTGGCGCTGCCATCCCTAGAGTCCTCCGGCCAGCTTGACCAAAAACACGCTGCACTTTGTGTTCTACAGCAATGCCTTGCCCAACAACAGCTCAGTAGCTGTTGTTAGGGAGTAGAGCATCTAAGTGATACTTTGCCCCCAGACAGCTATTGATGTTTGTTTTATTCGGCTTTTGGCCTCAATCTCGGCAGTCATTAGGCCCTTAATGAGAGAGCAAGAAGATCCAGGCAATCAGTGCAAATGAGCTGGTGGTTGCAGTGAGCCCAGTGCAACCTGCCAGGCCCATCTGGTGTAGAGGGCGCCGCAAAGGTCCAGCTGGGTCCAGAAAGCAGCCGCCGACTTTTTCTTTCCTTTCTCCCCGTGGAGCTGACAGTTTGTCATTTCCGCCACATGGAGCGAAACCACAGGGTGTTATTTAAAAAAAAGGGGGGAAAAGCAGAATTACTGGGGGAGACAAGTGACAAGAGGGGGAGTAGGCAGGAAAGGGAGGGATTGAGACGTAAATTAAGAGAGAGGACTTTGAAGATGAAGGCATGAGTGGAACAGGGTGAAAGATAGCGGAATAATAGGAAAGATAAATTCAATTTATTAAAATCAAGACAGGAAACAAGAGGTGCAGAGGATCAAAACAGTCAGACTGGATTAATGTTGGAAGCACCATTGAAGCAAAATGCAGGAAGTGTGATTCAACTTCTGCAGAGAAAGAGGGCTGCAGGAACAAAAGGAACTTAAGAGCTTTCGATATTAGCCCTCCCTGTAATAAAGTGGCATTATGCCTCACACTGCAATGAGTCCAGAAGAATTAAAGAAGAATGGAGCTCAAAGTGTTCAAGATGGGAGAGAGTGACTCGTTTTAGCCCTGCCCAGTCCGTCGAGGCGCAGGTACGTCATTGCTGAATGCAGTTGGGAAGTGATTGTATTCCTATGGAACCGCTATCCCCGAAAAGAGCACCGTAACTAGCCTCAGCTCTGTGAGATCAGTCACTTTGCAACATGGATTTCGCATTTTGCAAGTAGGCATTTCAGTTTGAAATGCGACCCCTCCCACCACCCGACGTCCTTTCCCATTACCTTATCTCGGAGAACGGGCCGACTTGATGAATATAAACGGGATGACAGGCTTAATAGATTTCATTGCGCAGGTAATGGCTGCATTACAGATGCACTGCTCCAAATGGTGGTTTATGATTAAAAGGGTTGTTGGGGCTCTATTGTGCTTTGGCTGCTTCATTTCTCTGTAATGGCCTCCTTCGCCTCCTCTTTGTTTGCTGTGGGTTGAGGACGGGGTCATATCTTTGAAGCCACACACCAGGTTTTTGTTTTTTTTAGGGTAATACTGTTGAGATATTGGTATTTACTTATGTTCAGCATGTATGTTGTGTAAAATTGTAGCCATATGAGATAATAACTGGGTTCAAGTCCCACCTCTGGCCCTGTTTACAGCCCCGTGAGGCTGCAGAGGAAGTCCAAAGAAAAGTCCAGATGTCACCTTGATGATGACGCTTTAATCATGTGGACTGCATCAGTCCCATTCAGCCTCTGTGCAACATAAACCCCCCACAATCCCAAAAATACTTCAGCCTGGACCCGACCACCCGACCACTGGATGTTAACATTTCTGTGAAGTACTTTCAACCCCACGGCGTTATCGAATAATTGAACGTTCACATACAAAATTTAGGGTGCATTTAATACCTGCAGGTCAGCAAACATTGCCTCTAACAGCAATGGTCTCCCCGTGGGCAGAGCTCTGCAAAAAAACCACTTTCTGTTGTGCAGGATCTACTTAACAGCCACATAACCCTCAATTATCATTAAGGTGAAATGATATTTAGCTTTTGTTCGTCTTTGAGTTCGACCTGTTCCTGGCTCTCGTTGCCATCAACACGGCTGAAATGAGCTAGAACGGAAAGGTTGCAGGGGCGTCGAAAAGAAGTGACAAATGACAGCTGTAAGGCCCACAGAGGCTACATCTATTGCATATTAAATCAGTGTCATTACCTCATTCTGTCGCCGCTCATCCCGTCCCGCCCGCTTCATTTTTTATTCCTTCTATTCCGTCTTCTCGGGCCACTACCTTCTTGGCTAATGAGCGCCTGTAGGTCTCGATCATGGGCAGTTTGCGGGGGTGAAAGGCGTCCCGACGTAGACAGGGAGGATGGACAGATGATCAAGAGTGCGGGGGAGAAAAGTTCGAACGGGTAAGGGGAAATGAAAAGTAAAGAAATGATGATGGACGGGTAAAGAAAAGGAAGGAGGGAGATGGATGGAGAAGGAGGGGTACGGCAATTGGAACCAAAACGGCGGTGGTATTGCTCTGCTACGTGGGGAGCCCTGAGCTGTGCGATCCATCATCAGACTCTCTCTTTGTGTCTTTTTCACACACACAGACACACACACACACACACACACACACACCTTACTTCCTGCATATTAAAACAGATGTGCAAGGTCACAGTCAAAGGCGTCTTTGCTGCTTTATTCTTGGGCATCTGTGAAGTAAGCACAGAGGAAGGGTGTGTGTGTGTGTGTGCAAATGTATCTGCCTGCTCATACTCTCCATTGAACTTATTGTCCGTACAGTATATTATCTTGGCTTCAAATCTTCTTGGCTTTTGTCTTCAAATATTGATCCCAGTACCTTATTTCAATGCTCTACCTCAGCGTTTAGCTGAAATGACTGGCTTCACATATTAATGGATCTGCTATCACCATCCGCCCCGGGAATTTAGTAATCTCTTGTCGCTGTGATTGATCCGCCACTCTCTGAAATGTGAGGCGTAGAATGGAGCACCGCGGACCGTGTTTAGCCAGGAGAGGAGGTAGAAATGACAACTGCAGCTGGAACTGTCACAGGAATAATGGCGGTGATGGAAGGAGGGGACGCCGGGAGCAATTTCAGACGCTCGCTCTCATTTTGCCGTATAGTAACATCAATGCCGGGGCAGCAACTTGCCTGAAGGAATAAAGTGAAGCTCATCAGTCAGATATCACTCACACACACACACACACACAAACTGGCTTTTCATTAGCAGTTGTAGTGTGGTGTAAAAGGCATGCTTTTAATTTTCGAGGCGGCGCTGGAGATGAAGAGCGGGTGTTGGTGCTAAGCTGCCATTAGCGAGCTGATGAATATATTCTGGCAGCATTTTTAATGTGCACGTCGTCTGTAAAAGTCTCTAATGAAGCCCCGAAATACAGCTACAACGCTCCTGTGAGGCCATGCTCATCTGCAACAGGTGGCCGACACATCACATTTAGACATGATACACCATTTAGATACATGTTCATGCTCCAGAACAAGTAAAAGTTCTGCTTTTCATTTTTTACTCAAGCAAAAGTACACACGGATCGTACTTTAAGAACTTACCTTAAAATAGTTCATGTAAAAATAAGCATTTAAGGGAAATATACTTATGTGCTTTGGTGACACGGCACAGAAACTGGAAGCAAGGGGGAGCAATTAGCCAGGCTCAGGACAAAGGCAGTGTGCCTACAACGCTTTTAAAGTTCAGAGACGAACACATCATTTAAGGAGTTAAGACAGAGTTAAGAGTCCAGAAAGTCACTGCACACAACCAAGAAGAATGAAAACATGTCCTTTTAACTTGATTTGAGTCCCACAGCATACATGTTGAGTGGTATAGCATATTTCTCAAAAATGACAAACTGTTCCTTTAAGTATCAAACAGTTATGTCGTGACTGACTAATTATTATTGTTGTACATGGTCCGTGTGTCGCTGATTTTGATGTACCTTTGTGGTTTAAAGTATTGGCTTAACTTTATTAGCTGCTGCTTTGAACGTGAAATATAACTACAACCATAAAATGAATGAGTATGAGAAACAAAGCAGGAGTTTAAGGCAGCATGTAGAATAGAAGTAACTAGGCAAAACTGTGGAACAGCTTGTATTGTTGTCACATTGTTTTGACTGTAGCACCACATTCCACATAACCTCAATGTTCCCAGTTAAAGTCTGCTCAGGAACCTTTTTCATAGGCCGTCACTCTCTCTCTCTCTCTCCCGGTGTTTCCTGTCATCAAATAAAACTTGATGCCGTGTTATGGGTGCCATGATTTCAGGATCGTCATTTTTCAAAACCTTAAAGTCAACAGTATTAAAAACCCCCCCACAGTGTATTGCCTTGTCTATTAACATTGTCTATGTATGCCTGCATCACTTGTTTATGTGACTCATATTCAAGGGAAGGAGAGCGGCCAAGGTCGAGCAGTGATTATTGACGCAGATTATCATCTGAGAGATGATGGATGGCAGCGCTCTTTATGGATCACTTCACTCCATCAAACTCCATCCTGTCCTGCTCAGGGTTTCCTGCAGGAACTTTGATAGTCAAGGTGGCAGTGGTTCACAAAGTCAAATAGTTGAGATTGCGTGGAATATGGTGTGCTGGCAGGTTGCGTTGGGGTCGTTCAGGGACGTTAGGGTTTTATCCTTTTCCAAAAATATGGCACAAAGAGTAAATAAGAATTTTAAATGTAAATAATATCCAGTCAATAGAAAATACTATATATCAAAGATAAACAGGAGTCCTCATACCTAATTGAAGAAAGAGGCTGTTTGTCTTTTAGCATTCCGAACAACAACAATTACAGCATCTGTTTTGCAGCCACAGAGTTTCCGCCTGTGATACCAAAACTTTCTGAGTCGGCTGCTGTGAGAAAGTTCTCCCGCTCCATCCGTCTCGTTCTCTTGGCGAGATGTAATTGGATTAGGGGAGGGTGAAGGAAAGCAACTCCATGTGGTTTACTCTGGTCTTCTGGCGGTTGATAAACACAGGAGCCACGCAAGAGGAAATTAACTCATGGGGCAGGCCGTATCTCTCTCCTTCTGTCTTTCTATACACCTCCCTCCCTTCTCTGTGTTGCCTCAGTCTGACAGAGCCAGACCGCGCTCACGGTAATTACAACTCATTAAGCACCCTTCACGGACTTGTCTGCCTGGAATAAACAAATAGAGGACTTAATCCGAAATAGATTGGTGAAAATGCAGCCACGGCTGAGGGATGGGGGTATATGTGGAGGTTAGTGTTGGAATGAGCGCGGAGTCAGATGTTAGCGAAGGAGAAGATGGCTGGAGGGATTACATGCAGTAGGAGGAGAGGCGCTGTGGAGGTAATTAGCTTAGGCTAATTCTTCCAAAAGAAGGTTGCTCCAGCTGAGAAAATGAGGTACAATTGCTCTCGTAGGTGTAATGAGCTTTTCTGTCTGACGGAGCTTAATAATATACACCCTCAGGTTTGTTCTAAAAAATACCTGAAGTGATATTATCCTGTAAGGCAGCGTGGTGCACTTGGAGGTAATTAGAATTCACATGTGCAGCTATGTAGTCAGGTGCAATACTAAGGCTGTGGCAGAATGGTAGACCTCAGCACTTTGCAAAGCGTGCGTTGGTCTTGTTGAAATACAGCTTGTGTTTCTGAATCTGCATCGAAACACACCCGCTGATTGACCATCACGGGATGTGTCTTATTAAGAAAACAGCTGTCGTCGTTTATGCACCAAGATCCAAAGTGACATAAATGACATAACAGGTTGTATCTGCAACGTCTTTTATGAGTTTGTCTTTAATTTCCCGTGTAACTTAAACAGGTGGGTGTCAGTACCAGATCGTACCCATAATACTGAACAATGTCATTGGAGTCAATGAATAGTCATAGTTTATGTAGCAACTGACCTTCTTTTGGGAGACATCGTCTTTCCAATACTGTATCTACTGTACATAACCAACATGACTGTTTGTACGAAAAACCCCATAGAGCTCTACAGTGTCACAGAAAACTTGAAAAAGCATCTTTAGTCATTATTTTTTTGTTAGACAGTTTAATGCTTCAGCGGGGAATACAAATGTGAACAAGATCAAAAGTTACACATGAAATGACGTGAAAATTGAAAAGCACTGGATTCAAAGGTTTGTGGTTTATGACAAATGAGGGAAGAGATGAAAGAGAACTGCAGAGCATTAAAAAGCACATGATGCTGCGAGAGATAATTATCCCTATTACAGACTGACCTTTTTCCAGACCTCGGATCTGCAATTCTGAGGCGAAAGAAAAAATATTCTCATCCATGGGGTTAATGGCAGTGTGGAGCTAACACTGGTTTATTATCACTTTTGATTTATTTAGTTATTAGCTGCACTGACACAATGGCTCAGCTGTGATTGACGAACATAAAGCACGTCCTTCTTCAATAGTCTATCATCTGTTAATTAATCCTTAATTAAGTATGGTTTGTTAGAACAGTTTGCGGCCAAGCACAGGAAAATTTCAAATGTGCATGTTTTTTCTCTCCTCAGCTCTCCTCCTTCTCTACGACGTCACGAACAAAGCATCCTTCGACAACATCCGGGTAAGAACAACCACATGTAGACTTACCTGACACCTGTTCCCTCTCCCCTGACCTCTGTGGTATAACTCACTGCAGTATGTTCTTGTCTTACCCAGTACCCAAAATGTTGTCTGGAAGAATTAATACCACACCTCTGGGTTGGGGGTGAGTGACTGCCCCAAGTGAAGAAGTTCAAGTATCTTTGTGTCTTGATTGCAAAAGAGAATAAATTAGAACGTGAGGTCAACATGTCAATTGATGCGGTATTACATAGCAGCATTCCAATACATAGCAGTGGAGGCTATGTATTGGAATGTTGTGTTGAAGAGGTCGCTGAGCCTTAAAGGCAAAGTTCTCAGTTTTCATTCCAGCCCTTACCTATGGTCATGAGCTTTAGGAATAGACATTAGCAGCCAAACCAGGTGTCTTCTGTAGAGTTTCTTGGGTTCACCCTTAGAATTGGAGAGATCAGAAAGTCTCTGTTCCTTAAAAAATGTGATAAGGATGCATCTTCGGCACCTCCCTTCAGAGGTTTAGCAGTCATGTCCACCTGGTACTGTGGTAGAACCTGCATTAACCTGAAAACACACTGGGAGATTACATACGTCATCTGGTTTGGGAACATCTCCAAGTCCCCCAGGAGGAACATGGTGCTGGGAAGAGGGACATCTGGACTACCTTTCCTGGCCTGCAGCATTTGTGACCTTATAGCGGCGGAAAATCGAACTGAATGGCTATTTTGCATATTAACAAGATTTCAGAGTTCTTCGATTACGCCCTAATTTAACTCCATGCACCTGCAATAAATTGGCTAGCTGCCTCAAGGGTGGAATGATTTTTGGATGCTTGAAATCACTGTTGATCCTTCGGGAGGAACAAATTCTGTCCTACTTGGTGGAATAACCGTATGCTTCCTTTATCATTTAGACAAAGGTGCAGGTGAATTGTGCAGCCTACATTGATGCTGCAGTTGTGTGAAACTTTTTAGGGGGTAATGTCTTCAGCAATTTAGACATTATATCTAAATAACTGATTATTTACCAAAAATCTAAATCTGTGAATATTATGGGGAAGCAATCATCCTTACAGGAATGTCGCAATATCAATATTGAGGTACATGGTCAAAATAATTGATTATGAATTATGAATATTGCACCAGTGCGTCCTTGACATAATGGCACTAATGAGTGTAACATCAGATCTTGTATATCACTGAACCTCTTCCCTTATAATATACAGTCAGAAATATAGTTTGGTTTGTACAAATTAGGACAGTGCTTGTGGGAAGTCTGTGCCGTTGAATACAAAGTCTGCAGAGGTGCCCGTTTGCTCATACTCACAGCAGGGATGGACTGATGAGTGACGAGGACGCTGAGCAAGGATGTCCACAGTGGCAACAAATGAGGGTAGGTGATGAAATTGAGGATCACGGGTGGGGGCTCAGATTAGAGCTCACTCTCCCCCCCCCAAATGGATCCATCTCTTTGTAGTCGCAGCATGTCTTGTCTCCGCACTCAGCTCCCACTGTCATTTTCCAGCCATCTCCTGCCCCATTTGGTGCCACTCCCCTCATCCCTTGTAGGTGCATTACACTCTCTTTGATTAACGCAGAGCGGCGTTAAGAGCAGAATACGGCCATTATCAGAAAGCGTGTTCGTCTTCCACATCAAGGAGAGGAATGACTCTGTAGCCATCTGGCAGGCCCGATGCAATGAGTCCATGTGCGTGCGTGTAGCTGGGTTTGTTCAGCGCCTTCATGCATATGCCTGTGTGGGTTACCTGCATGACCTGAGTGCGCGCATGCCCTCAGGTGTGTGTGCAGGTGGGCGATTGCCTTCATTAACAGAAGGTGGTGAGCAGTCCCTAGAGAGAGACAGGCACAGCTCAGCTCCTCTCCAAACAGCTGCTTACCCTCATTATGCTTTAGATAGTCTGCATGAAATCACTCTATCAAGTATCTGAAGCTCTGGATCGGATGGAGATGGAAAACAGACAATGGTGCTGCTGTGTATGTATGTGGCACTTGGCCCAATCCCACTAGCTCCTACTGAGGAAACTGATAGTTAACATAGCATATTTTATTTTTAAAATATGTGATATACTACAACTGTTGGGCACTGCAGTTATTAGCATATGTCACTCAAACAGAAGCAAACAGTTTATTTCTTAGGGACTACTTTCAGCTGTGGATGAGTACACAATTTGTGCATTAATGGTTATTTCCAACAGCAAGATGGTGTATGTGGAATTAAAGGTAAATAAAGTGTGTAGTGTGCATTCATGGTAATAAAAAACATGTCACCATGGCTCATAGGTGTGTGTCTGATTATCCTTTAATATAACACAATGTGAGTACTAAAATATAATGCTGAAATCAGCAATGCAGTGCCCAAATGCTGATCCATATTTGATCAGCACTGCCTCATCTGACAGTCTGATCTGAGTCATGTGAGCTCTCACTCACAGTATCACAAGTCACATGAACAGCTGTGATTGGCTCGGTCCTGGCGTGGCTGGCTGAGAAGCCTTTGTCAGTTTCTCAGGTTAAGATGATCCTGGTGACGTTACAAATCTCCTCTGGAGCCACAGAAGAGTTCATGAGTAGTATTAGCGAACAGACTCTGACGTAAGTAATCTGTCCTGTGCCCCTTTATCAACAGAATCACAGTCAAGTAGAGAAATAATATATATATATATATATATATATATAGTGCTTGGCTGCACTACTCAGGCCACGTTGTTATCCGGTGTTATGAGCTTGCTCTATGGAATGACTCTAAAAAGGCTGAAATACTTCGTGCCACAGCCACAAACGGCACCAATGGGTCGCACAGTTTTGAATGTTACTGCTGCTGAGAGCCAAAGGTGCATCTCCCATCACATTTCCAGGTATTGTGGGAGCAATCAAAGCACCCAGGAGCAGTAAGAGTGGAGCTGGTTTGAAATCAGAAAGCTTTTGTTAAAACTGGAAGTGGGGAGTGAACTCTGAGAGTCCATTCATCCATGGAGCATCTACCCTTGATGCACAGAGCTTTCTGACATGTTACACGGTTTGCTGATTTATTTTTTGCTCGATTGGACACCCAACGCATGATAATTGATCCTTACCTGTACGCGATTCTTCTGTCATCCAGAGCAACACTTATCATCCCATTGATCATTTCTGTTTGTCACTGCTGCTATTTATCATTTTTCTCTTCACGCATTACTGTAGGATTGTCTCCATGTGGGAGGCATTAGCATAAAAAACAGCTCTAATGCTCCAGACAAGACACTAACTCAGTCGGTGGCTGGTGGACAGTCTGTGTGTGTGTGTGTGTGTGTGTGTGTGTGTGTGTGTGTGTGTGTGTTATGCAGTAAGAAGCAGTAGTCCCGGAGGGGTGGGAGAGCACACCTGGTCAGCACAGTGCTTATTCCACATCATATAATAATGTAAAGGCAATCCAGCAGTGCGCTTGAATGGTGTCAAGACTCACTGTACATAGACCATCCACCTGTGCACCAATGTTTTGTATTATGCATGCAGCCTGGTAGACCTTACTATCTACCCAGAATACGAATGCTGTGTGCAGTGGTGGAATGTGGCTCAGTGACGGCCCACTCATTATTTGACAGAGGAAGCCAGGATTTTAATTTTGCAAAGACATAAAACAGTGATGATAAACTGCGACTGTGATGAATGACGGTGTTTATTTGCTCAGAAGTCTACCTATAAAAGCTCGGTTGCAGACTGTATAATCTCTTTGACCACATTTCCCTCTCCTGGCTCTATTATATTGATAACGCGAAAGGGCAGAGAGACTGATGGAAAGGCAAAGACAAGAATGATGAAGGAAACAAGTGAACAAAAGGAACAGGTGGTCAAATGACGGGAAAGCTAAAGAAATAAAGTGCTGAATTCACCTAAGAATATGAATATATGAATATATATATATATATATATATATATATATATGTATATATGTATATATGTATATATATGAATATATATATATGAATATATATATATATGTATATATATGAATATATATATATATATATATATATATATATGTATATATATATGAATATATATATATGAATATATATATGAATATATATATATATATATGAATATATATATATGAATATATATATATATATATGAATATATATATGAATATATATATATATATATATATATATATATATATATGAATATATATATGAATATATATATATATATATATATATATATATATATATATATGAATATATATATATGAATATATATATGTATATGAATATATATATATGAATATATATATATATATATATATATATATATATGAATATATATATATATGAATATGGTATATATATATATATATACGGAAAGCTAAAGAAATAAAGTGCTGAATTCCACCTAAGAATATGAATATATGAATATATATATATATATGAATATGAAAGCACATAACTTGAATAAAAATAGGTGGACGTGGTTAATATTTTTTCCCATTCAAATAGTTATGTTAAATAAATTAATTACACATTAGCACTAAGAATAGCTGCTTAATGTGAGACCAAGTCACTTTTTACTTTCTTAAATCATAATATTCACTTTCAGAGACAAGTCAGCCTGAAGGTAACGTTGGTGTCGTCACTCTAACTGTAATTTAGTGACGGTACCAAAGTGAAACGCTTGTGTCAAGCTTCCAAAACACTGTGTTTTTATTTTCAGAATGTGCAAGAAAGACAGCAGAGCGGTATGAAAATTAAATAAATATGCTTTTTGCTTTCTGTCAGTTTCACTAGACCAGAGCTGTACACCAACTATGGCACTAGTTCCTGAAGCCAGAGCCAGTTAGCTTAGCTTAGCTTAGCATAGCACAAAGACTGGAAAAGGGGGAAACAGCTAGCCTGGCTCTATCAGTAGTAACTCATTTTTTAATTATCTAATTATTTTACTCCATTTACAGTCTTTTTGCTAAGCTAGGCTAATTTAGCTGGTGCCAGCCTCACCTTTTTATACTGTAATATTTGTCGCTGCTAATACTTTTCTTTTTAGTTTTAATCCTGTATAAATTTTAATAAAGTTCTCTGCGAATGCTTACTCTTACCCAAGTAAAACAACAGATTCACAATTATGTAAGTGTGATTTTGTATTAGCCAGCCAACACGTCTGAATACACACAGGAAATGCTACGGACGATATAGGTGTAGAGAAAGTCAGTAGTTATAGGAAAAGGGTTTCAGATTAGACTGATATGTGCTTGTAGACATGGAACACATGCTGCTGTCACCGTACATGTGCATTCAACTACACAGTGCTGCCTTACACTGTATCGGCCTGCGCTCATGTCTCCCGTTGTGTGAATCCATTAGCAGCAGAGCCTCAGGGTGAAGCATGGAGAACATTTGGATGATAAAGAGATGGAGACACTGTGCCCAGCGCTTTCCATCACTCACTCTCTCTCTCTTATCCTGTCTCCCATGTTTTCCTTTTGCTCTCTCACATCTCTTTTCACTCTTCATACCATCTGTAACCATGGCCACAGCCACTGCTGCTTTCTATTTGCCGCTCTCCTCTGCCTTTATTTACCTTCATCTATGTTTTCTGCTGCCTTTCTGTTTCAGAATTCCAAGGGTTTGGGGTTTTTTTCTCATTCTATTTTTAAGATGAGTACATCTGCAGTTATTTTTATAAAAGTGGATTGTTGCTGTAAGAATAGGAGACAGCCATAATCGATAGTTGTCTTTCATTTGAGCCCCTTTCAGTCATGCACCTTATTATCTAACAGTGTAAGCACTTTAACATCTATTAGATGTCTACGTGTATGAACAAGCCCCCGTGTCACTTTTACACACTGACGACACAGCAGTTTTGTCAGAGCTTGAACTGAGTGCTGTCAGATAACTGTAAGGGCTGCTGCAGCGGCGGCATGTTAAGACACACACAGAGATAAAATGCACACGGTTTTCCGCCTTTTTAAGACCATCTGTCACATGTAAAAGTACGAAAAGCATCAGTCACCTGGCTCCAAACAGGTAGAATAAAAAAAACTGATAGAAACATGCAGAAAAAAAAAAGTCATAGACACAGTGCTTCACATGGTTATATACCAGCTGTCATTTCATTCTGGTTCCTCACTGGTCAAGGACTTGGTCAATGATAACTTTGTGCTCTACCGGTCGTCATGCCAACTGGGTTCATGTTTTCATATGTGATTTTTTTTTTTTTTTTTTTTTTTTTAATCAGTCCTTAAACTGTTTTTCACCATTATCGTCAACATCTTTGATTGGACCACGATTGTCTCTCACTGTGGCATTCATGGTTTGAAATTAAAGTACAAACACTCACACACACGTTCGCCTGTGTCCGCGGTATCCAGATATTTTTCACTTGTTGCACTTGATGTGATTGAATAACTGGCTCCTTTCAGGCCATTTCTCATACTGCGTTATTCATTCCGTGTGTATAATTGCATGCATGTCGGTGTTGTCGTGCTCCAGGTGCCCGATGCCTTCAAACCCTTGAATCCTTTACAACCTCATATCAGGGCTTTACAGCCGCTACTTTGGCACCACGCGCCATGTTGGCCGAGAAGACCCTTCTGAGTTGCACATTTGTATTCATTCACATACCAAACGCAGACACACACACACGAACGCACACAGACGAGCACAGCGGCACGCGCACTTAGAGAGATTTTATTGGTATTGACCAGCAGAGGCCACAGAGAGAAATCATTAAATCATTAAATCACTGAAAGCCTTCTCACAGCAGGGAGGCTTTGTTGTTCTAAAGATTCCAGCTACAGTAAAGTAAAAATCAATTTGATGTATACCCGGTGTCAGCTGGCACATGGCCAGCTAAATGCTGAAAGAAATGGAGCAGAGCGCAGGGAGCAGCATTACAGCGTGCTCACGCAAATATGATCCGATTCTTTGTTTCTCTATAAGTCATCTGTTGCATGAACCACACGCTGCTTTTACGATACGAATGGATTGGATTCCACCCCCGAGTCTCGCCGAATATGAGTATGCTGAATGTGAGTATGCTGGAGTACAAACTTTTGCAGTCTCAGTTTCATTTATTTACTAAAATCTCGGCGCCCTCCAGCTGTGCAGCACCCAGAATCCACATGAGTAAAGATGTTCACACACTCATCCAGGTTACCTAACAGCAATAAGCTTAAGTGCAGCAGTTAGCGTTCTGCAGACTTTATCCGGACAGAGTTTGACCCCTGCAGTGCCAGCTTGATGCTCTGCGCTGTGATTGGTTGAGGCTGTATGTGCATGCAGCCTGAAAGGACTGTAGACCCAGCTCAGGTCGTGTAAGCAGACTGCATATTTCTGTGATTTTCAGGCGTAAAAAAATCATTGAAACTGTTATTTTCACTAAGTAGCTCATCAGAGTTCAACATGAATAAAAGATTAGAGCGTTAGTGAGCGTAGTGCACTCTTCAGCATGGATACGAAAGCAATATTGAGGCCTGACGTCTCTATGTAGTCGTTTTTAAGTAGCGCCAATGTATTACAACACCACAGCCGTTTATAGTCGCAGGTACAGATATATCGGTGAAACCAAACCTATGTCCCTGGAGACCGGAGGCAAAGGCAACACATTAAATACACATATTAGTAGGACGAACTTGTAAAATCAAAACCTAACGTTCAACAAATATCCAGGCACATTGATCGTCTGATTATGTATTTAATTAAACTCGCTAAACGAACAAAACGAAGGACTGGCTTCTGAAGAACTGCACTTATTTCCCACCGCAGCCTTTCTCATCCCAACAAAGTTGATGAATCTCAGTGCCAGTTCGCTTAATTGAGCTGCACCAAAAGCTTTTTGGTGTCCCTGAATCGTGAGAATCGTGTTGTTGATTGGCAGGCGAGAGTGGTGATGTTCCGCTCCTCGAGGTCCTTTCCTTCGCCAGCAAAAGACTTTAACGAGGCAAAAACACTCTCCCGCCTGTTTATTGCATCCACTAATGTTTGTCCTCCTCGCTGATTTTGTCTTCCTCTCTTTTCCACTCGCGCAAACTCACAAAGCGTGTTTGCTGATCGTCTCCCACCCCGCCAGCCCTCGCTCTCACAATCACGCTCCCTTCCTCTGTTCATACATCATGCCTTCTCCCCTCTGTCAAGGCTGCATCTCTAAAGAAGAAAAAAAACCCAAGATAGCTTCTTCACCCTCGTTTTCGGCGCTAAAAGTGGCATTTCTGGCATTTTTGTCCTGCAATTTTCTTATAAACAGGAAAAAAAAAAGCATTCCCCATGTCGCCGCAGCTTATCAGACAGGACAAACAGCTTGACAAGACCAAAGCGTCCCCCATGAATATGTAAAAGACAAAGAGCTGGGAGATTAGGGCGTGAAAGACTATCTGCTAATTGGATATTCAGCCTCTCGGGGGGTTTTTTGATGCAAACTTTAATGGCTTCATCTGTCGTTGGCCTGGTTCAGTACGTGCGCGACCTGGACGGTGTTTCCGCTAAACCCTGCCTCACACTCACGCATGGTGACATTTGCATCGACCCAATTAACACACAGAACTGCATGTTAAATTACTCGACTGCTCGTCTTTATGTTTGACCCCTTTTGTGTATATTGTGATGTAATTAGCCTTCAGGATGTAATTATAATATGCATTATTAAGGTGACGGCTGCTATGTTATATCTATATGCACATTTACTGTGGAGGAAAAACACTTCATTTAAATTCAGTTGTCATATTCACCACAAAACACAGATGTTATATGAAGAATATGAAGATTTATTTTAAATACAAGTTATCAAAACTACAATTTGACACCCGCCCACAAGGGAAAAGCCCCACTGAGGGCGACCCTCTAACAGGCATGGGCAGCCACGCTACAACCCCACAACACACAGCGCTGCAGGTGAACGCTCAGCACACATCATTGAGAAACACAGGGTTGTCTTCATGACTTAGGCCCCTATATACTTTACATGTAGAACATTGTATATAATGTATTGCACTTAATATTAGTTGTTGCCACGACCAAAACTTAAACAGTCATTAAGAGGCTTAAGTCCGGCCTGGGTTATTGTCTGACACGCAACCAAAAACCATTCGCTGAGATCCAGAAATCAGTGCTTTCAGTGGTTGTGAAGAAAATAATCAGTTCAAAATCACGGGAGAAGTGATCTATCACAGCATTCAAAAGCGAAAATGGTGGGAAACTGGTGGAAAACTGAAAAACGGACAAAACTGCAAAGAAGTGTGTAGAAATGAAACGAAAAATCCAACGAGAAACACCGCGACCCACTCACCGATCCCTCATTCATACCCACGCAGGTGAACAGGTGACCGTATTGGCAACTGGAATTATCCCCGCCCACATCCCAGTGACCTGAATGCACCAATCACAGTGACCGTGCATAAAATAACTACAATATAAACCATCACACGAACCATTTGGGTTCATTCATGATTTACATTTATCCATTCACGGCTCCTACAGTAGTTACAATTGTAATTATGCAGTTTGAACGTTTGTAGTTAGGGGCGTGTCACACTGAAGAGGCTCCGAGCGTCTCTGGCGTGACGTTTAGCTTTAGCTGCACGATGCAGGAAATTAACACGACCGAGGGCATTTATGCACTGGCTTGACCGTAAAGGACCGACAGAGACTGATGCGCACACACACACACACACACACACACACACACACACACACAGACACCGTGTACGCCGAGAACTTTATTTGAAGCATGTGATTCGTTGACGACGCGAACCCTCGTTAGTTGAATTCCAAGACACCACAGAAACAACGAAGACAAACGCATTCAAGCACATTCCATTCACACACACACCGACGTGCACTTTTACAGAAAATCACAATAATACACACACACATATGCGCACACACACACACAGAGTGCAGCAGGCTAATAAATGTCAGTCTGTTCTGTCTCCTCTGCTCTCCTCGCTCCGTAGGATGAAAAGATCTTCTCCTCTCAGGCTTTTCATCTTCCTCTCCTTGTTCCTCCTCAGAGGCGGGGTGCATCCAGCCATCTCATTTAGACTCCTGAGACTTTTGTTCCTTTTTCCCCCCTTCAAGTTTCCAGTTATTAATCCCTTTGAGTGAAAACTTGTATCTGACGTTCATTCACACCAAATGTCGGGGGCGTTTGAGTCTTCAGCTTGGCTTATACGGCAGGGTGGGAACGCAAATGAAACCACTGAAATGCCTTTAAAAGGCAGTGCTGTGGTTTGTTACAGGTGTTCACTGAACATCAGATGTCAAATCAAATCTGATTGCATTAACATTGTTTTCTAAAGTTGTGTTATTGTGGATTTCTAATAATCTTGGCTGAGGATCTGTATCCACTGCTGTTCAGTCACATGACACCTGACCTGATCAGCACCTGCGCTGGTGCCGATCCAGAACATCAGGTCACTGTTGTTAGTGCACTTGGACTTTGAGGAAGTGTATCCTCAGTATGGCCTGAAGCAGAGCTGGCTGTGGCATAAATTAGTTCCGTCGCTGCTTTTGAACATTTGCATTGTTGGTTTGTTTCTTTCTGTTTATATCTCAAAAAACGGTTTGTTCTTCCCGAACTGCTACAAGAACAACAAAGAAAAGTGCTGTAACATCTGAGAGGCAGCACACACTGTCGGTGCACAATCAAGGTCAAAGTCAGGTATCAGACTGATTAATCAGACTGCAAACAATGAGCGGCGCATGGAAGCCTTGGCCCGGATATTCGTTATCTGATATCTAAATGGGCTGGGTTGTCGTCAGGTGGTAACCAGTGGGTTTCCAGATTATTACCTAAAGACCAACTGCAACCTTCAGGAGGTTGGGCAACCCAGCGAGCAACTTACACTGGAATGAAAATGTTCATGTTTGTATGTGCCACTGCATCAACATATGCCACTGTCCTATGTTCCCAGTTGTGACATGGGTCACTGCATCAGAAAAAACAGACTTTTGTCACAGTCACTCCTTGGACTGCCTTCTCTCAGCTACTGTAACCTGAGCGCTTCAGTCTGTGCAGCACATCCATTACACGCCAAGAGGTATCCTGTCAGTCCACAGTCAAACTGAATAGATCCAGAAGAACTCAAAATCCAAAACTGAGTTCATGAAATTAAATCAAATTTCTACAGAGGTCAGCCTGCAACCTGTCTGTGCACTGTGTGCAGACAGCTTGCGTTAAGGAGCAGTGATTGGATGATTCATACAGCAAAAATGAAACTTCTCACTCAGTAAGGCCTGGATTCAGCAGAGTATGGAGCCTCTAGACTGTGACGTATTCCTGAGAGAAACAGGATTGACAGGCGGGACGTAGTGTTTGGAGAGATTTGAATTAAACACTGAAAAGTGGGTGAATCACACAAAACGTGGAGTGTTAGTGATTCAGAGTTGGATGATTGACTCAAGGTTTGGGTGTTCATCCCCAGCGGGGCTTTAGGCGGCGAACGATGGAAGACACTGACACGGCATGCTGTCCTAACGTAGCAAGCTGGCCGACTAATGAATCTCAGCTCTGTGCTGCTACAAGTTGAACATTGACGAGTGGAAGACATGATATAATAGTTTGATACCGGTTTGTTCAGGCTTAAGAACATATATTTTATTTTAACAGGAAGAAAACTCAAGATTTTGAAGAAATAATGTTTTTTTAAATATTTTCTTCTTTATTTATTCGTTAAATATTTAAGTGGCATACATTACTAAATCTGTGCACAATATGACACAGGATGTGATTTAAAAGTCATATTTTGACTCTAACTGCATGTTTCCACCCTAACATTAGCTAAAAATAACTCAATGATGCTAAAAACAAAAACACAAAGAGGTGAAGTTTTCCATCCTGTATGTGAGTGAGAGGTGAATGAGAGACAAACTCCTGGTGTGATCATATCCCGCGTGCTGTCAGAGTGTTTCTGTGACTGCGTCTCACGTGACCAGACGTCTCCTCACGCTGGTCTCACTGCAGAGTGAGTTTCGGTCTCTCTCGACAGAAAGACGTGATGCTCGTAGAACTAGAAACCAAGACACATTGGAAAGTAATGTCCAGCCTGTAATCTTGAAGTGCTGTGTGTGTCAGGGCGTGATTTGTATTTTCCAGCAACTGCGGTGAATAAAAGAGGAAATCTGTGCTGCGGCAGCTCCAGATTTGCATGCACGTGGTTGGAGTGGAGAGGGCTGTGTATGGGTATGGGGTCTGCATATGTTTATGTGTATGTATGTATGAGCCGTAGTCCCACTGCTCACCTGCCTGCAGCGCTGCCTCCAGCCCACACTGCAGATCCCTCCCCGATCTGCTCCACACCCAGCAGCTCATCTCAGCGGACCAAACCCAGATTCACACAACCATCCAAACTTCTCTGTCTGCATCTTTTCACCGTTCACTCATATTAGTTCACTGATTCACCGGATTCTGTGAAAGTGACTAATGATTTCACTGTGAACATAGCAGGCAAAATCTAATCTAATCTAAATCCAAGGTTTGCAGATAATATATATGTAAAATATATATATTTACTGTTTGAAATTTGAACAAAAAGGAAATGTTGGTGTTCCCAGTTATTACTCTCCTTTACTTTAAAATTGAATCCTGTAAACATTCATTAAAATTTGTAACTGGACAGAAATTAATTGGTTTTGCTTTATCCTAGAGACACAGTAATGTTTTCTAGGAATTCCCATGCTGGGCAGGATGATGTCATGCTGCGCTAATTACAGGGATGGAGACAATCATCTCAGACAGCACGCACTTTCTTAGAGTTTGTAGTAAAGACTGAAGGATGATTATAAGAGATGTCAGAGTCGGCTTCCTTTTAATGCCTTTATCAGCGGGTGGAAGCGGAAATCACATGGCCGAAGTTTCAAGTGACAGCGAGGGGTGGCATTCTTTGGAGGGAGACTGTAAAACCTGTTTGGGTTTGAGATGCAACTGAAAACCTGGTAAAAGTTGTTAAGTGGACTTTGAGCCATGATTCTTTAGTATTCATGTCCACTTTCACGAGGTTGTGTTTGCTCTTCCGGAGAACTACAACTCATCCTGTGCAATCAGTTTTACCTCATGTCCTGAGGCTCAGAAAGGAGCTTTCCACATCATAGTGACGTCATTGGGATCCTCAAACTGCTTTGCTACAGAGTGGAGGTGTGGGGTTTGGAAGGAGAAGGCAGTGTTGGGTTGCACTATGGGTAATGTAGGATCTGGTTCTCATAGTGTCCATACTGTACTTTGGCCTGTTGCGATGATGCTGCTTCGCTATGTTTATGGGTTGTCTATCTGTCCGTTCATTCATACCGCTCTCTTGAACATGATATCTGAAGAGCATCTTGTGGGACTCAAGAAGGACGGGATTTAAATTTCAGTGGTCAAAGGTCAGGGTCACTGTGACCTCACAAAACCTGTCTTTGGCCTCGCGATCAGGAAATCTCTGGAAAGTCAAAAGTGAATCACTTTAGATTTGGCACAAATATCGAGATAGACTCGAGGATGAACTTGTCAAATTTGTTGTCAAATTTATTAAAATATTAAATGACTGGAGTATTTACTTAATGATTAAAAACAGACCATTCATCAAGTAACCAAGTATAAATAAATGAATGCTTTGAAATATATGTATTTGTACATTTGTTGAATCATAGTCTTGCCTTTGCTTCATCACCCAGCGTTACATTTCAAGTTTGCATTCGCACAACTGTAGGTAAAAGACGCTTTTCATTTCACAATTCATTGGAAGTATATAGAAGCGTATGCTGACTGGATTCCTGTTCCTGTCTGTGAAAACAAAATGACATTTCGCTGATAGGTTCAGGTTCCTCTAAAACTCCTTCCTGTCCCCACCTTTCTTTCCAAGCGTTTCAGTGGAAGAAAACCTGAACATGAGTCTGCAAACCTGTGCAGAGGCATCAGAAGATAAACGGGCGTCGGCTGCCTCTTTACACAGTTTGGCTGTTGGCCGACGTTTCGTCATTTCGGCCTTTGTTTTGGATCCTCTCGCTCGTCCTAACTGCAAATTTGTCCCTTCTGTTGTTGCTGTTAAAACACGCCATGTGCACACTCTGATGAGTAATACTTGGCTTTAGTAAGGCTTATTGTTTAGTCCTAGTTGCATCCAGGAAGCACGCATTGATAACATTGTATTTTTTGCTATTTTCCCAGTGATTTCCCCGCAAGCAGCTGCTCCTTTGTGATTAGACTCCCCGTAAACTTGAGGCTTTTCGCCGCCTCGAGCCGCATTTTCAACTGTCCGCCGATAAGCAGCAAGATCCTCGGCTCTTCGCACCTGTGTGAAATCCTCCCACCGTTCCAGTCTCACTGCAGCCACGAGGTAGACTTTTGCTTCGGCACATTGTGAGCGCGGTTGTGCATCTGTCAGGCAAACACACCAAGATTTACCCAAGTATTGTATTGTATATAGTAAGAGCCTGCCAAGTCTGTGCTGGAGCACGGCAGCGGCAATTTAATCTGGAGGCGGCGTGTCAGAGGCATCAGACCGTGAGGATCGCTGATCAAAACAAACCAAAAAAGCATGAATTTCACAAAACCTATATATAAAAGAAGTAATGCTGTTCTTACAGCCGCATCGATGCAGTCGTTTTAAAGCTGTGATTGTCTATTAACAGGTCAAATTATGTAGAAATATTCAAAAACAATGACAAATACCATTTATACACTGCCAAAGGCAAAAGTAATATAATGCAATTCATTAAAAACTATATTCAGTAAACTGTGCAAACAGTATTTTTCTATTATTTGACAAGAATAAAGAAAGACCTCAGAACTCGTAAACTACCTAAACTAAAAAAACAAAGTTAAGTGAAAATATTATTTTATATATTCCTGATGGTTAACTTATGTTAATAGGTTATTATCTGTGCCTGTAAGTACATTTTATTTCAATAGCAAGAATCTGTTCATCATTTGTAACCTACAGTCAGCAGAACACATCATACCGTGCAGGCTAATCTACAGCAAGCTAGTGATTTACCACCTCTGTTAGCAACCAGCAGCAATTGCGACATCCGCAGGGTTATTATTACAGGTTGCGCCGTTAAAGTAACATTTGTGTGGAACCAATAAAAAAAAAAAGGCAAGATCACGCAGATATTTACAGAAGTGATAGAACATCATGCAAAAGATTTTCCTTTTGTGCGGGAGGGCGGCTCGAACAGTGTGTTTTAAACTATACAAGTTAGAGTTTTTGAGTGTAGAACAGACAACGGTGTCCCATCCCCACAGGGCGCGCCGAACACGGTAGGTAATGTTGCCCCTCTGGTGTCCTCAGCCAGGGAAGCGTGGAGTGGGCCTCTCCCTGTCGCAGCTGGAGTCCACACGCAGCCCTGCCGAAACACGGACAATGCTGTTACTATTGACCGACGCTGAAAAAGCCCCGCCCCCTCCTCCCTGCGCACGGGGAAGGAAATCAATCAAAAGCTAATCAGGGTGAAAGGCGCTCAGACAGACACAGCTCCAGCTTTCAACTTTGAGGACAGTGCCGTGCACCATCTTCACATACAAAACAATACCAAACAAAGTAGTGATGGTGACATTTTTAAAGTGAGTGTTCATCAGGCAGGGAAAGCGTACCTCTCACATGCTCCGCAGTCTGGTGTGAATGTTTAGGCTTTGGCTTTATGACACTTGCGTAAATGTTTTCTTCTTTAGTCGCACAGCTTCGGCGTGAGTTTGCAATCAGCTGGGCTATTTGTCTCGCCATGAACGTTTTCTCCGGAACAGGTGGTGGCGTTCGTCTGCGTGGCCGAGAGGTGACCTCCACCTCCTCCTCCTCAATCCCGCCGCTGAAGACATCGTCGGGCTCATCTGAAAGGGTGACTGCCCGGAGATGCACAGCGCAGAGCTCTTCAAGTGCCACCACAGGCAGAGGCGTCGCCACAGATCTGAGCAAGGCTGACGAGTCCGAATGGCGGCGACGGGTTGGTTTGGGTCTAAGAGGCGGTTTGGTTTCAGTGGTGCGATTGTGGTTAGGGGTAGTGTCTGATTGAGCGTCTGGTGCAGGACTAGTTTTGGGGTCCGGATAGATGACAGGAATTGGAATTTGCAGCGACAGCCTTTTTGTGCGAACCTCGGGAGATGTGGAGCTGGACTTGGGATGCAACTTCCAGCCTAGAGGGTCATGGCCGGTGATGATTGATGTCTGAACAGGAGGAGGAGAGGAGCAGGAGCAGGAGCAGGTGGAGGATGAGGATGAGGATGAGGAGGAGTATGGGCGAGACAGTGAGCTATAGACCCCCATTGGGGGGCAGGAGTAGCGTTTGACTGAAGGATGGGATGCTGTGTTTGTTTGGAGGGACACTCTACGCTGAGGGGGCTGCGGTTCCTTCCTGTTCTTCCTCACAGTAATGACGGGGGAGGTTCCACACTTGGAAAAGTCAGCCGACCACCGCCGCTGATGAGAGCGATCTGCTGCACTGAAGGTTGAGACCATTGAGAGCGGGCGCTTTTTGGGCTCCTGGATGTGTGTCATGACGTGTCCTGGTCCTTGTCTGATCTTGCAGTCTCTGCTCTGTGCTCCGAGGCTCAGATGACCGACATTAGACACTTGTTTACACGACTGGTCACACTTGGACACCATTAGCACTGGCTGGGCTGGCAGCGGAGCGTTCATTCGTCTTGTTTGAAAGGGGGGCCACCTCAGTGTTTGTCAGGCGTGGCAAGCAGAAATAGCCCTGTGAAGAGAACCAATACACATTGTTGAAAGAGGAACAGAAGACGCCCATCTCGATTTCTCACATTAAGTTTCACAATGCCTTTTCACAACAGTGGTGTGAATATTTGCAAGGACATTGTCGATCAACTGAAAAACAATCTACTTTCATTTGAAAAGGCAACTAAGCCACCTGCTTTGTATAGCTGACATGCAAATAAAAGCTACACTGCCGTTAAGCTTTTCGCACAGTAGTAGATAAAACCATTGCACACAACATTAGCATTAAAATTCAGTATTTTGTTTGCATTAGGAAGTTGTTTCTTTCCATCGAGTTACGGCATTTCGCTTTAAATAAGTGCATTAAGTTGTTTATCTGTATTAAACGTGCCAGTAAACATCGCGGTCACAACACTAAATGTAACGGTGTTCTCTGTAAACGGCTTTGTGCTAAATATAGGACTAAAAACATGAAAGCTTCACATTATTTTCCTACCCCAGAACTTTAAAATCAGCCCTGATATAGTGAGCATCGTTTGTCTCAAAGATGTCAATGTAAAATTTAAAGTGTTGTTTACCGGCAGAGCAGTGCTGATCTCAGTTCTGTTCCAGTCTGGACTAATCTCACTCTCTCATGTCTTTCTTCATTATACTCTGTGTGTGTGTGTGTGTGTGTGTGTTTATATATTTTCCCCACCCAGAGGACCCACGCCTCGTTTGACCACAGCTTCCTCAAATATAACACCCAGCGACTGGCAGAATCAGTATTTCACACATTTAGCTTTAACACACACACACATGCACATGAAACACATACACAGGCAGTTAGGATTGATTAACATCTGTTTTGACAAAAGCGTGAAGTAACAACGGTTTGGGAAAGTGTGCGTTTGCTGGTGAGGAACGCAAACTTCTTCAGCCCGCCACGACCTGATGACCTCTTTGTATTTTGCTTGTGTTGGTAACAATCCGCAGCTTCTTCGGTGTAAATGAATATATGATGGTCATCCTCTGTCATCAGTAGGACCCGTATATTTAGCCACTCTGCCAGTTCTCTGCAAGGAGTGCCACATTTGAAATTCCATACATTTCCGTCACTTGGTTTGGTGCAAAACGCATGTATCGCATTTAGACGGCCTCCTCCTCAAGGAGTCCCAAATGAAGTTAGCCATATTTACAGTTAAAGTCCAATTAGAGTCAAATAGTGTTTCTCGGCAATTCACAAGGAACCATTCTCTGCCTTTTAACCTCAGCTGGAGCTGTGATCCAGTGTCTGGATGTTGGTTGGTCCAGACTGAAGCAGCTGAAATAACAATAACTGGATGGATTGCCGTAGAGACATATCCCCAAAAGAACCTATGGATGATGCCCTGTGATGCTCTGCCTTTCATCCAATGGCAACATCAGGCTGACTTTTGGGTTTTTGAATAGCACATTCATGTTCCCTCAGGATGAACTGAATCTACTGGTGCTCCTGTGACTTTTCATCTGTTGCAATCACCCAGTCATATACTTGATTTGTTTTATGACCAAATCCCTGCAAAACTAATATGTGAGCATAAATGTCCGTGTGTTTCGTTACTACACAGACAACCTGCAGTTGGAATGTCGCTGCAGGAGCAACGTGATGTGCAGCATCATAAAGCCCAGACAACAGAATACATCGCTCCTGGTATGACAGTGGTAACAGACCTTCATTATCACGCTAACAAACAGATGGTTTCAGATGAGACAAGTACAGCGGTCTCCTGGGCGAAAGTCCTGTGTTTGACACATCAGTCCATTCCGGCATAATCATGACGACCACTGGAGACTGCTACCAAACACAAAGTGGACCTTTAGGGCTGAGGGTTGACGAGGACGGTCTGGCATTTTCAGTCTGGAGAACGTTCATCTACAGAACATTTACGTTGTTCTGCAGTGTCGAGGAACACTCCTGACACTGGTAACGTCTCCCCAGCACTTAGATAGCTCCAGTTTTCACCACATCTACAGCACTGTCATTAAAAAGCCTGCGTCTGTCGTCTTCTCTTTAAATTTCTTAATTTACAGCCCAACCTCGTGACATTATTTCACAAACCTCTTATTAAAACTTGTGAAACAGCTAAAGCAAGTTTATTTTTTGACTTTTGGGTCACGTTAAGATTTACTGGCACGACTGATTCACACTTTTCGCTTAACTGTTTCTGAGAAACCCGGAAAGTACACGAAGCTGCAGCGTCTACGCAAATTAGGATGTGACGTTATCTGGTGACCTGAGGTGACCGCTGCCAACGCTGTCTATAATTGGTCCGATAGAGCGTTTTTCCTTGGCACAGGTCGCACTCTTATCACATTAAGTTATTTGGATCTTCTCCGGCGGCTAAAAATAAGCACCCAGCAAAGTGACCGTGTGATTCTGCAGCAGCCGGGACGTTCAGTTTGCCTTCTGTCCGAAGGTGCACAGAGTCAAAGCGTCACCCGAAAGCTGTACCAAAACTGTAAATCTAAACGCGATCACATGTAGACATGTAGGCTCCACGTGTCCTCCTCCCGTGCTCCCAGATACTGTATGAACTCTAACGCTCTGTGTCGGCAGAGAGTCCTTTGAAGTTTGAGCACTTTCAGCTCCGAAGCCTCGTTCCTTCTCTCACTGCCTCCTAATCCACCCACAGGCCGCCGAGACCTTTCAAGGCTGTGTGAGTAATTGGCAGGTTCGCGTGTTGTTGAGAGTCGGGGGTGCTAGGTGAGGGCTCGGCGCATTAATCTCCGTGTAATGAAGTGATGTAAACCCCAGGGGAGGGAGCGCCGAATACTGTAAACCTGTAGACGGGGTGGGATTACCGCTGATCTGAGCGCCGTTCATCCGATGATGAGCGCAGAGAAGCGGGATGGATGTGGACGAGATGGGTGTCCGCCGTACAGTAGATGTGCAAGTGTGAGAGAGACCTGACCTTTCTCTCGCTGCTTCATTCAATAGCAATGAAATATATTTTACCTCTGCTCCCCACCAAGCTGCTGTGATCAATATGTGCTTATTGAAGCTTGAAATGTTAACAGCCGCTCTCTGCACAGCTGGTTGTCTCGACTCATGTTTGGGGATATATTTCTGTTTTTACCGCATGCCACGGTTTAAACCCACGCTAAGTTTGAACTAACAGACCGTTGCTGGTAAAACCCCGTATATCTAAAGCAGGAAGGGTAAGTCGTCTATAATTGAACGAATGTGAGGTCCAAAGTAGTGCAACTGTTCAGAAATCAGGTTGGGATAAAGTCTAAAGAGCAGGAGGAGGATTTCATGATGTTTTCCTTCTCAGAAGTTGACTTAGAGATTTGCTCGCGATAGGTAAGCAGCAGAAGAGGCTCAGCAGAGATGCGCAGCGCAGCTCTGCGTAAGACAAAGAGATCTGAAGGCTGAGCCCCTCAGGTCTGCGAGCGAAATGATTAAAGGAGCCCTTCGGATTTTTGAGGGCGGATTCAGAGATCTGAGTGTAACAGCCAGGCGCACACTTTAGAGTTTGGAGGACTGCTGGAAGCATTGAGTCAAGCATTTTGCCGCTGCCCCGATGCCATCCAGTCTGTACGACGGCGAGAGAAAAGCCCAGATTCAAGGCCAGCGCTGAAAATGACAGCGTCCACATTTTTCTATCAATGCATCAGTTTGTGAAATCAAGAGGCGGGATGCTAGTATTATACCTATTTATTAAACTTCTATGAAATACCTTTCAGATTGCTTTAAAAAGACAGCTTATATAATGAATGACTGAATCTGAAAAGTGAGGCGCATTAATCAAACAAGTAAACAGCAGAATGAAGTATTTGGCTCTCGCAGCTCGGGGACCGGGGTTAGTTGGTAAACCACGGTGGTTGGAGCGATACCTGCAAACATGGCATCTGCGTTAGTGCTAGTAAGGCCCAGCGTATCTCTGACCTGTTGTCTATTCTAGCTCCATCTAATGACTGCAACCCACTCCTTTACATGGAATACATTCATTGCTTTTCATCTTTATCTACATTTCATGTGTTTATCCGCAGAAACAATATTTCCTGAGTCCTCATGTAATAGTTTTTGCCAATAAACTGCCAAGACCCGCAGTTTGTTAAACGAACGACCTGCACATCGCTATCTATCAGCTGCCGAACATACTCCGTCATTTCTGACACACGGATCCATCTCACCGGGTAATAAAGTAGTTCCAGTGTCCTGATCTGGATGAATCATCTGTGAGAACGCCTCTCTACCAGCCCGGTTCAGCTTCCTCGTATAAAAAACCACATTCACACCACGAGTGGTGCAAAAGTCAACATCGCATTCAAGAAAACGGCTGAATCGATTATGACCAGGGACTCTGTGGCAAAGAGGGTTATAAAAAAAAGCTGGAAGTGATTATTTACTGAAAATCTGATATTATGTGTTTTTCCCACCATTATACTGATGAAATGCCCGTTCTCCTCTTTTGTCACAATAGAACAACCTCCCTGTCTCCTCCCTCTGCCAGTATACGAGGTGTTTTGACACAGCCTTGAGGCGCTGTTCAAGGCCGACCTCGCTGTTGCGTAAGCTCTCCGTTTCGCTCGACCATTTCCCCGCCTTCCCCTCGCTCCCACCCAGGCTTAATAGCCAGTATCTCACAATAGCTCGCCGTCCTTCACCGTAAACTGTGCAAACGACTGCAACCCTAATACATATCCTGTGATCATCTGCGCCTCATTATGTAGCCTCTCCACCATCTTCAGATTCATTTAACCAAAGAATTCAGACTTTTCAGGATTCATCACGTTTCTAACTCACACAAAAGACGCCCACATTCAGCATCTGCTACGGAGAATGTTGAGGGACGGTAATTACCATAACTGACATTATTTCCATAATCATCTGGGCTAATTAGAAACATGAAAATAGGGCAGCTACTCAGCCGTTAATGCAAATAAATGTAACCCGCATAAATTATCCAATTTGATGGTCACCATCACAAGGCGCAGGCGCGCACCGGGATCGCAGCTAGGTGAGAAAATCATGAGTGAATCCTTTTTTCACACGAACCCACCACATTGACTTTATTTTATCGTTACCTGTGTTAGTCCGGAAGAATTTTGTCATTTTGCAGAATAAGGATCAAAGTACATCAATGACAAATTTCAGTGTTGGATTATTTTTGCAGTGAACTGTTATGATAACTGGCCTTTTCTGCTGTTTGCTGATCCTTTGTGACGATCATTGCAAGGTAACCAATAGAAATGCGGGGTTCATGTTATAAATGAATCTCCCTGCATTAGCACCACTGCTGCCGCTCCAAACTGACTCCATTCAGATAATGATTTTCCTCTGTCACTGCCCCCTGGTGGACAAACAATATTATGGTCACAGTTTCCAAATCAGCTCGAGCGCATTCTTGGGCTGCAGTTTCTTCCTCGCTATGGTTGGACACAATCACGGGTATTGATACACGCCTCTGTGAGGAGCCAATCAGCCGGCGAGTTCAGCCTGGCTGATGCATCGATCAGGCTCCAAGCAAATAATGTCACCAGTGATTGCTTTGACCCGTGCAACACGTGTTGTTTGTGCATAATATCTTCGGGATGAAGCACACCGCGTCTCTTCTCCTCATGGGTGCTATGGTGAACTAACAACGAGCTCTATGAGGAAAGTGCATGTGAGTATCAATAGTCTAAAAGACCCCCAGAGACATTAAGTGCTTTTAAACCAAGCCAAGTAACAGGGAGCCAAGAGACTACTGACCTCTAATTGGAAGAAGATAGATGGACAGAGATGCAGGAAGAGAGCAGAAGGCTGCAGAGGGGATCTGCAGGGGCAGGAGGGAAGACAGGATGAACTGCAGCTTGTGAACAATGAATTAATCTTTAGTCTTTCTTCCCTCTCTCCTTCTCTGTGGATCCATCCATCTCTTATGTCACCGCCATCTATCTCCAATCGCTCCTCTCCATCACGTCCGTCTCCTCTGTATTCTCTCCTTCTCTTTCTTTCCTTCCCTGTTTTGGATTCCCCCACCACTCGACGCTCCGTTTCCATCTCCAGGCGTGGTTGACGGAGATCCATGAGTACGCCCAGCAGGACGTGGTCGTCATGCTGCTGGGCAACAAGGTAAGACCTTGTTGCCAACACTGGGAGATGGGTGGACAGATGGGCTCATAGAGGGAGGGATGGAGGGGTCAGGGAAGCAGGCATGCCGGGAGCCGGAGTGTAAGGGCGGATTTATGGATGTGTCTGGATGCAGGGAAAGACATTTCGAGAGCATGCACTGCAGACTGGACTTTAAATGTCGTGCCTGGTCACGTTAGCAGATATGAGTTTAGAAAAGTGACTTTAAATTCAAATTATTTAAGCTCCACCAATCAAAATGTGCTATTTTTATATTAACAGTAAGCTAAATGCTAGCTAAAGCTAAAATTTAGAGTTGCAGGAGGGTTGAGTTAGGTCAGCTGGCTTTGTCACAACAACCGAAAATGAATGCTTGCCAACACGTTTGCACGATCTTTACATTGCTATTGTGGCTTTAAAGTAGTCACAGATATGGCAACAAAGTGCTAATGTAGCTCCACTTGTGTTAAATATGTAAGTAGCAAGTCGTGTACGTCCGCTGTCACCCGTAGCAGCATTGTGACGACAAGTCCAGAAAAGCATCTTCGTTTTTCTGACAAGACGTCCTGGAAAATGATTTTTGTGACATTCACGTCCAAATCCGGGTCTGTATTTGTATATTTTTTCAGGAGAGTCAGTCATGAAAATAGAAACCGAACTGAGCTGGTAAAAGATGCAAACCAGTTGCCAGCAGGTATCAAAATTCCTGCCGGAGATGAAACTTCGATAGCTCGTGTGTGTCAGACGTGGACAGCGAACTGCTGTGAATTCCCTCATTAGCGCGAGCCGCTGTCCAGACACGCTGCGTGACGGGAGGTGAGAATGCGAGCCACCGTTTCTAACCCGACATTGTCCGTCCGATGTGTTCCAGGCTGACTCCACACATGACAGGGTGGTGAAGCGAGAGGAGGGGGAGAAACTGGCAAAGGTGAGCCTCACAGGACACACACACACACACACACACACACGCAATTTGACACATGTAACAAGGGTAAAAGACATGGTGCGTTTCATCCGCCCACTCGGCCTCATGTACCTCATGTAGCTGCTCCGTCTTGATTAGTGTGTGCAATTACGCATTCACGGAGGCACACAGTGTTGTTATTGTTCTGAATAAATGACGGAGGGGGGGGTTGCTAACTTAATTTTCCAGGCCGTTTCGCTCAGATAAGTCCTGAGATGCGTGTTAGAGTCAATACCAACACGAGTGGTAGAGAGGAGCGTGGCAGAAGCGCAGCAGCTGTCAAGGTAAAGACACACAAAGCGGGAATATCGACACGCGCGCGCACAAACAAGCGCGCACAGAATGTGATTACTACACCTAGGGGCGTCTTCCATCGACTCCTCGTATCTGTTTTTTCTGTCTTTTTTATAAACTACAACAAAGAGGGAAGAAAATGAGTTTCTGAGATCCAGAAACTGCAGCACACATCAGAATTATTGTTCAATTATTGGTATTGATCAGCAGCCCCTACAGTCCTCTCCAGGTACTTTAAAGTCCAGCTCTTAACTAAATTAATTCTAAACCTCATCTTTCTGTCAGCGTCAAAGTGTTTTGTCCTAATGAGAAAAGTCATAGAAAAGTGCCAAGTGTCCACACATATGCATGACAAGTGCACACACACACACACACACACACCAAGTAACAGATGTTTCTCTGTGCAGGAGTTTGGCGTGCCCTTCATGGAGACAAGTGCTAAAACCGGACTGAATGTGGAGCTGGCTTTCACTGCAGTGGCCAAGTGAGTCACGCGCAATGTAACTTCACTGTTCAGGATCCAGTGTGCCGTTAACATCTAACACCTTTTATCGCCAAACCATGGTAGAGTGCAAGCTGCAATAGAAATGCTCTCTCTCAGCTTATATAATGTGCAAAAACTGACCCTGGTTTAAATTTCACCCCCGCCCCTTTAGAGTAGTCACCTTGTGCAGTACCAAACTGCTCCCGTTGCAAAAACCTTGTAAAGCACCGTCTGTGATGTGCACTGGGCCACCTCCGCTGTGTCGAAGCAGCGTGCCTTCGGCTTGAGTTTCATTTTAGAGAAGAAGTTGCATAAGTCAAATCCGGGAAGAACGGCTGGCAGGGAGTGATGATCATGTTGGTGCCGCCTAAAAAAGCCAGTGTGCTTTCAATCCTCTGTGGGCCCATGCTGTCCGGTGATGGAGAACCAAAGCAGCACTGCGCACAGTTCAGGCCATTCATCTCCTCACTTATGTCAGATTGGTGCAGTAGAGCTCAGGACAAATTAATGATGCAACAACCAGCATGCTCTCCTGATCCCCTGTCCCCTGCTCTTTGGATGGTTTGGATGGTGTCTGGTGACGATCCTCCATCTGAAGTTTGGGTTTAACTTAGATTTTGATGGTTTCTCTTGGGGTCCATGGTGACAATGCTGCATCGCAGACATCTCCCACTGGTGATGGTCACGTAACAGCCTGTAACTCCAGTACTGCAGGTGATTGCACAACACGAATTCGAGTTCTGACTCAAAACAGTTGTTGTCAACAGCTGCTGCATGCTCATTACGGGGCTGTGCTGCATTTTTGAACAGCAGAAATAGTCAGAGAACATTATGATTGCACCTCCATATGAAGAAATTTAAACGCTAAGAGCAAGATGTCTAATGTTCATGCCTTAAAGCACAAGAGCAGTCTGGTAATGATAGGGGAGGGGAGGGTCATTAGGAGTTATTTTTGACATGATGTACATTTGCATTTGTTCCCTGTGGCCATGGTATGATAATGAGAAATGCTAAACTTAAGCGTTTAAATACACAAGGACCCAAATTACACAATTAAGCTGTTGATACGAGACCAAAAGTTCACCTGTGCTCGTCGTACATTTGTTAATAACAAAGATCCTATTTTTAGTGTGCGTGTCACTTAAATGTGTAGGCTTGGACAGTGTTGGGTGGGAGCTGTTTTACATTTATAGCCTCGTTGTGGTAACAGGCTGCCATGGTGGGATGTTGCCAAGAATAGCATGGCAGTCTGGCAAACAACACGCTGCAGATACAGAATATAAGAGCAGCTCTTCTCTGGTTGTGGTGCCAGCTCATGTTAACACCTTCACTTTTTACATCTTTTGCTTTGCTTTCTCCCTCGTCAGCTCTCTCCAAACCTCAGTTTTTATCTGTCACTCTACCACTCTTTCATCTCCTCCAACCCGCCATGTCTGAAACACTTCATTCCACTTTGTTTGTGCTTCAAAATTGCACAAAATACAAGTGCTTCAAGTATAACTTAAATAAAACAGGATACAGCTGCAAACTGCGACAGTGACGCAGTGACGGGAACAAATGATCCATTCTCACGCTACACGTTGACGACTGTGGTGTTGAACTACTAACTACCTCATGCATCATGCATCTGTTTATGTGCTTTAGATGTCCTGCAGTATGTAAACAGTGTATCTTCTTCACTTGTCATGTGTTGCTTAACATTTTTATGTTGTAAACAATTAATATTATGTTCATTAGGACACGATTAATATACATTTTTTTCCTCAAGTAGCGTTTTCAGTTTCCTGCTATCAAGTCACATTATTTACATATCAACAGATGCATGAATACAAAGCTACAACCAGCAGCTGCTTAGCAAAGAGGTAGAAATAGGTTGCCTGGTTCTACCTGAAACATGTGGTTGCGTTATCTGTAGAAAAACAGAAGGGTAAAAACAAGACTTACGAGAGAAGTGATGTGAGATGCTATTTTCATACAGTCATCAATAGGTTGCCAGGCAACCAGGCACGATTCCTTGAAATGACCACACGCGGCTGAGAAATAACATGAAACACATGTCCACGTTTATCTGCGAGCTTTGGCGGTAGCTAGCTGTTTCCACCCTGCTTCTAGTGATTAAGCTAAGCTAAGCTAACCATATCCTGGCACATTTAATGGAAAGATATGAAAGTTTTATTGAAAAAAAAAAGTCAAATGATGATGTTAAAGTGGAAAGACATCATCTCTGTCACATTTGCATTAAATTAAACATGAACTAAATGAAACCACTGTTTTGTATGTCGTGCAGTTCCATTGCATCGTGTTCACCAATATTTTGTTTTTTGTGTAGTTGGCACCTCTTGGGATTTCAGCCGAGCAGCCTGTCTGTGAGGTTTCATGACTTGCCACACGTTAAAGACAACACCCAGGGTAGAGCCCTAATCCATCAGAAGCTTTTTCCATCTGTCACGAAACACAGTGCAACTGTTCCGTCCCAGGCGACTGAGCCAGAGATTAAAAATGATGAACAAATAAAAAAAACAACAACAAGGAAGCAATTAACAGTTATTGATGACATTATTTTCAAGCTGATGGCAGAGACCGCAACACAATTAACACCTATTTAATTACATATTCACAGTTTTGAGGTTCCAAAAAATCGCTAAAATCAGACTGTCATGTCAGATCATCATCGTTTCATAGTGTGCACCAAATTAGGGTTTAGAAATAGTATCTGTATGTGTTTTCTGCTTCGACACCATGTCACTTTGGTGAAAATTGGGTTTTTTTTATGTTCTTTAACAAAGAAATCAAGAGTTTTGAACCTTACTCTGCTCTGTCGCCACCTATTGGTAGGTTTTCGCATAGCGTCATGTTTATCCCGTCTGTCTCTCTCAGAGAACTGAAGCACAGGACCATGAAGGAGCCTGATGAGCCAAAGTTTCAGCTGAAGGAGTACGTCGACAAAGAAATGAGGACTGCTGGCTGCTGCCGCTCGTAGACCACATCCCGTGTGTGTGTGTGTATGCGTGTGTGTGTGCGTCAGAGAGAGAGAGAACAGGTACATTCTATTAGAGTATTAATAAATCCAGCTCGGTGTGTCTGGGAATTATGCAATTCTCAGTGTTTGTTGTACTTCTATCAGTGGTGACTCGGCCAACATGCTCTCTCTCCCAACCCACCTTTCCTCTGCAACTGTGAATGTAATATAACCCCTATATACATGCTTGCACATACACATGCATGCACACACGTACACACACACACACAAGCACATGCACACCATACAGCTCTGTAAGTTTACTTCACAGCCCGCTCAGTCCATTTTTTCATGAGTGTGATGTACATATTTCAAATGTCATTATGATTTTGTGCCCTGAAAGCTTTGTAGTTTGTAAATGCGCGTCTTGTTGAAACAAAAGAACAGACACAAAATATGTTGACTATTCAAATCAATCAATTCATCTTATTAAAGTAATAGAAGTGAATATAGATCTTATGAACACATTTGTACAGATACACTATTGTACCTGATGTAAGCTGTCAAATGGCACTGTGTGCTGTTTATGTACAGGATATCATATGATAACTGTTTTTAATACTTGTACTTGTTGACCACGACTGTAATATTGATGTGTCTGTGTAACTTCATTTGAGTTCTTTACCTTTTGTACACAGAAGCATTTTAAAGTTAAGAAATTACGAAACCATCTGAAATGTAGAAAACAAGATCATCTGCGAAAAGGTGGAGAAATCCATTGAACTCTGCAGTGGTTCGCTTTCAGTAATCGGAAATTAGAGATTCCAGCCACTTTTCGCTCTCTTTACTGGCACGTGGAGTTGTCCCTCTGGTAAAAACAGTCAACTCAATCATCTTTAACAATATTTAACAGCATTATTTCCTACTGCATTCAACAGATCAACTCCATCTGCTGATGAAGACTGTGAAATGTGGCTTGAAGCTGCAGATGAAGCAAATAATTGGACCCTGAGTTAAGTGTTTCTCAAGCTGAATATTGCTTGTTTGAGTTTGTTATTCTCCACTTTTTGTGCATGATTTTCAACCACACAGTGTAATTTATTCAAGGCGATTTCAAAGTAGTCACTTCAAAGTAGTCACCTTTTGCAGAGTGATAAATTGCCAGGATTGGAGGCGCGCCATTGCAGTTGGTCACATAATGGCCTGTAACAGCTGCATGCTCATGGAGGGGCCGTGCTGTATTTAGGAGCAGCAGAAACAGTCTGGAAACATTTAATTTCGCTGCATAAAGCATTTAAAAAACATAAAACAACCCTGCAAAAGGGTTGTAAAATGTAGTAAACTGACTCTAAAAGGGGTGTTGAGATTTGATTTGTTAAACGTCAGTGAAGCTTTGATTCAACTTACATTTTACTTGTTTTTCCCCTCCTGACGCTTTGCAGTTCCTGTTGTTCTGTGTTGCTATTGTTATTGGACCTTTGCTGAACTAATGCTCTGCTATGGCTTCAGCCCCAAGAGGAGGTAAAGGAAACGGTAATTGGAAGTTGGTGGTGGGTGGAGAGATGCTGCTATTGTGTGCTGGCTCCAAGCAGGAGCGGGGAAGATGCAGGACTCCCGTGTAAATGAAACTTTCTTCAAATGTATTTTGTCACAAGAAATGTCATCATTATTTTTTGTGAGATTGTTTTATCAAAGATGTTTTCATATTGCTGTTCATATGTCTGTTTATCCTATAAATATATCAATTCTACCATGAAATACTGTCAGTACAGATTCAGTGTGCTTATATGTAATTGTTACACTGAATCTTGAAATAGAGATTTTACACAAATTTTCAGAATAAATCAGAACTCATCAATTATTTGTTAACTTGTAACCCGTATACTGTATAACTTAAATGATTTGTATCGTATCGATCTGCAGTGTTCACAATAAAGAATCAACCGACAGTGATTGTCTTGCTCTCTGCCGTGATCAAGCTCACACATGGATCTACAGCACCACCATCTGGCAGAGTTACATCATTACAATATTGACTGTGGCTGACTGCACGTACAACACAATACAACGTTATTATCAGTTAAAGAAAAGCTCACACACTCAAAAGATGACCTGGTTTACTGGCCCTGAATGGTTCTAACCCAGAACTCTTGGAAAACAGTGTGTCGGACACACCAGAAGACAGACTGCACTGACTTTGGATCAGTAGAGAATGGAGGCTTCAAAAGGTCAGAAGAGCTCTCAGCATCAGCACTGGAAGAAGAATAAAAGTTTGACCAAAGGTGGGTGTGTATACATGTTTTTTTGACATGACGAACATGCTGATGCATCATATTTATTCTTTAAAAGCACAGTTTGTTTGAGGTTAATGTGGAATAATGTGTAAAAGAGGAGGAGAAGTAACTGCTTCTGCATGTGCACGTCAGGCTTTTCTTTAATACTGATATTTTCCTGGCAAAGTTTCACATGACACAGGAGTCGCAAGTAAGGTTTGCATTCATTTTTCTGTTTGTTATCCCAAACCAAACTATTAGTTCAGTGTTTTTGGTTATTTATTTCTGCATGTATCAAAGTTCCTGTTTGGAATCTTGTGAATCTTTTAGCCAAGGCGCTGCTGATGCCTCATTGCACCCAGACCCTGCTGCATTTTAAACAAGACATCATTAGTGGCAATACACCGGGCTGGTTTTAATTCAAAGCAATTGAGGAAGTTTAGAAACTCACTGAAAATGCATCCATTGATTAGGAACCATCTCTTACTGAGAGGATCAATCAAACAACAGAAACACAGCTCGGCAGCTCTAATAACACACCTGCATCCAGGGGGCTTGTGTCTGTTTTAATGACCACTGTGTCACGTCTGCCTTATTTTAAAAGCAAACCAATTTAGAGCAAGGTGAGTATTCACAGAGCACCACAGGCAACTCATTACCGTCAGAGTGTTCACAGGTAAAACATGTTAAAAATGACCTGCTTGTTTAAAGGCTAATTAACTGGGACACCTGAAGGCAGCACAATACTACACAAAAAACAATACAGCCTTTTATGTCCGCCCACAAGAACATCGATATCCTCACTAGTCCCTGTGCAGATCAAGACAAAATACTAGTCTCACATTTTTACAGCTGAACATAACTTTCCATCGGTCCTTGCACAATCGAGTGACCACTGTACAGTATAGATGCACCTATATTGCTTTTAGTACCAGCCTTAATAGCAGCTAATGCCTCATTAATGAATAAAAAGAAACAGCACAATATTTCGTAACTTATAAAACATCCATGTACACCTATACATACGACTAATAATTTTTCAAATTAAAACAAATTCAACACTGGTGAAAGGCGAACTTAGCTGTGCAATGCTGCACCGAAGCATTGTTAGAGCATTGTAGTGCTTGTTGAAGTAACAGCTCTCTTGGGTCTTCTCACTGGATGTGATGGTTTCCACCTCTGGAAAATGTAACAATGTATAATAAAGGTTGCAACTAAGAGCAAAATGCAATCAAACAAGGGACAACCCCTGCAGGTCAAAGACAGGAGTTGCGGAATGGTGCCAGATGGCACTGTGGACTTCATCGTGTAAAGCTAGAAACCTGAAACTGTGCGAGGCGGGATGAGGGAGAGCTAAGACTGGTGAAGTGTGAGTACCAGGCCAGATTAACCCAGATATGTGATGCGGGTCAGTGTAGGCGTGGAACACTGGAAAAACCCTAAAGAACACAGCACAGGGACGTTTTAACCTGAGTGCATCTCTTTATCAGTGGACGCTGAGCTCTGCTGTCGCTGGTCCGAAAATAACTGACAGCATGACATTCTGGAACAGGGTAGAACAAAGCGAAAAAGGGAACAAAGTGACCAGGAAGAAGGAGAGCAGGTCAACATCACACGATGAGGCAAGCAAGAGAACATTAGGAGCCAAAACACAAAACATACCAGCCTCATGCCAAGCAGCTAAAAATAGGAAAGAATCTAAAGCTTTAATCAGCGGGGAGTGCAGACCCAGAATGAGGTCTGAGTCTCCCAAATCTCAGGAAGCTGTTGGCAGAGGATGGTTATGTGAGTCTGTCAGTCCATAACTGGACAGCGTGACATTTTGTGTAGACGTCCATGTTGCCCTGACAGGAGGTCAGACTGGCTCTGGCGGTCCTCTGACCTTTTTCTTCATGGATGACCCAGCGTTCACATATAAACAGCTTTATTTGAATAGCTTTTGATGCAGCATGAACTCTGGCGCCGACATCCATGACTCCGACTTTTATCAAATTGAGGATTAAATTCTTTTGAAAACGTTCCCATCAGCCTCTGCTGCACTTTGTGTCACTGCTTATTAGCAAATAAAAGCATGTTAACGCTGAAGCTAAGACAGTGGTTAACATTCAGCCTTCTTAAAATCAGCATGTCAGTCTGGTCCAGAGACAAGAAGTGGCCAAGGTCTGGTCCACAGCACAGTCACTCTCTCATAGTTTACATTAAAACTTTTTCTTTTTAACTTTTTCTTTAACTTTTTAACTTTTTATTTTTTTTAATATATATATTTACTGTAGATAACAGTGTCAAAGGATGGCTCCATAAATAGTGTGCATCTCATAATGTACCGGCGTAACAGCATAAGGTGCCGAAATTAATGCCATAAACTCTAAATAAACAGATAAATAACAATAATTTAACTAAATGCAAGCCACTGAAACTCCACAACTTTGTTTATTTTACTGGGACTCTGCCATAGATGGAGCAGGCCACTTTCAATCATGTAGTTATGATCTTGAGCACCATACAGAACATTTGCATGTGAGGTAATGCGCCATGCATTACTCAGTTTTATATCTTAGTGTAAACAAATAAACAAATAAAACACAGTAAATCATAAATACCTAATAAAGCAAGGCCCTTTGTCTTATTATTGTGAGCATCTTAACCGTTAGCATCACTGTGCCTTTGTGCAGCCACACAGAGCCATTAATATGACCCTCACATCCTCCAGTGCTATGGTGCAGCATCTAACTGACATTAGACTGACAGGGGGCATCAGCTCCCACCATAGTTCAAGAGCTGCCAACGATACCTCAGCGTCTCTTGCTTCGATGCAGTCACATGTGTGTAAGTTCATGTCGTCCTCCACTCAGAAATGTATTGTTCTTCTTAGCCAGCCCAAAGTCATCATGTCTTGAGCTCAGACTTCTAAATTATTAACAACCACAGGCCTCTCACTGCTGCTGCTGCTGCTGCTGCTGCTGATGATGATGCTGATGATGCTGCTGCTGCTGATGATGCTGATGGTGGATGGAGACAGAATGAATCCACACTGTGCTCCGTCCACCTCCGCTCAACTTGTTGTCCCCCCTTTCTGTTATTGTGTCTCTTTGGTTGCGGGTGGAAAATATGTTCCCATGCATACGTGATCGACACCGTGTGCTCAGACGGGCTGTGACTCAGACTCTGACTAATAGTTATTCCAATTTCCCTAAAAAAAATAAAAAAATAAAAAATCCCAGTCTGGAACAGTGTGACAACGAGACCCAGAAACATTTCCCCTCCCCACCCCTGTGTTTGTGAGATTTAGCAGCGCTTATCAGAAGGTGGATAATCTAAAGTACATGTTGTTCTGATAATACGGCCTGGGAAGGTTTGGTCACATATTGTTAATGTTAATTAGATGTTACAGACGTGCCTACTTGCCTGACTTCAGTAAACTTTAACCAAACTTCAACTTTATCAATCGTTGACTTTCATTCATTCACATTTCCCAAACTGTAAACCCTCTCAGAGACCTCTAGTCAGCCACAGTATACTTTTTTTTTTCACTTTATTATTCTGTTCATAATGCTCATATATGTTCAAAATGAGCACAGTGTTTGAAATATTGCTCTCATTTCAGCTCAAAGGCAAAACACAAGAGAATAGCATAAATAGCATAAAATAGCATAAAATGATAAATAAAAGGTCATATGATTATGTCGTGTACATATTTTCCAGAAAACAAATCAGATCAAAATTTTAGTTTTTACATTTAATTGCCTCATTATGCAGTCGATAGTGACTCTCTGTAATCAAGTTGGGGAAAGCTGCGATGCTGTTTTAGCTCAGCAGGGGTCAGACTCGTACCACCGATTAGCTCAGAGGCCACGAACAGCTGCAGCTTGTTGCTCAGCGTTGTGTTTGAACTAAATTATCGAATGCAGATAAAAAGATTTAAATAAGAATTCCGAGGTGAGCATAAACTTTATGCTGGAACACTCTTTTTGATGCTAAACCACGCAGTCTGTTTTCTTCCATCCTGTAATGCTTTGTGTCTGGTGACAAGTCAAGGTAAAAAGCCCTACATGCATCATTCACTTTTATGGCCTTCAGTGTTACAGCGTTAGTTGTTGCAGTGAGGACAGTTAGGTTGTCCCATTTTGCGTGTCTTCCGGTGTGTCTCCTCTGCATGTTTTCAGAGGTTCACATCAGTTTGCTCTGAATTAGCTTCAGCCTCTCCCTGTTTCTGGCTTGGTTCTGTTCTTGGTTTGCGCCATCAAAGTGCAATATCAACAAGGAGAGATCCTGTATTACCCACTCTTGTGTCTCTGTATTGTGGAGCAGTGGTTGCCAGCCTGGGGGCTCAGTCACTAGATCAGTTTGAGGTGTCACAGTGTGATTAATGAGATAGAAGAGACCCCAAAACAAAACATAATCAAATATCACCACTTGAAAAGATTTGTGATGCAACACTGCTGTGGTTATGGTGAGGTTAGGTTGAGAGGAAGATGTGATTCAAGTTAAAATAACGGTTCAGGGAGTGATTGTTGATATTTTGTTGTTTTCTTTTTTTGTGCATTTTTGGATAGTTTAAGTCTTCAATCCATCAGAATAATTGGAACAAAACAATAAAAAAAAACAAAAAACATTTTTTGGGTCGAACTGGTTCATCATCATTTCACTTCATCATTCACGTTGTGAATTTTTCATAGATAACAATAAGATGAATCACATGATCATAGTCAAACTGACACTCAGAGAGCTTAGGAGAAGGTACCATTATTCCAGCATTGGGAAGCTGCAATGTGTAGCCTGCTGTGTGCACTCTAATTAAAGGAAACTTTGGGGTGATCCACAACGTTTAAAAGGTGGATCTTAAGGAGGGACTGGGGTCACTAGGGATCAAATCAAAGCCCTTGAATCCCCTAACAAGTAAACTCCCACCATGCCTAAAGCAAATCAGTAGATTTCACACCAACAGCTCTGATTATACTTTCGAACAAACACATATAATCACTGGAATATTTCTAAAATCGCCCTCAGTATTGCTCCACTCCTCCATATTATAATAAATTTCTCCGCCATTTATATTTCCATCCATGGAAGAAGCGAGCCGAGCACGGGACGAAAGAACGGCTCCAGGAGTGGTCATGCTGCCCGAGTATGTGTAAATGTGTGCAATGGTGTGAATAAGTAAATAATAGACGGTCATAGTCATGCCACTTGCTAACAGAGGCCCTCATATGACTTAGCGAGGGCCATCTGTTGCACCAGTTGCTCTCCGTGTCATTAGCTCTACCTGAGGGCACCATAACCCCGATGGCTCTGCTGTGATTCTCTGTCCGCAGAGATATTGTGTGTATATGCGTGTGTGCTCATCTGTCACTAGTTGCCAAGCAGTCCACCCTATTGCGCTAAAGTGACCAGGAACCCCAAACAAAGCCATGTGGTGTGTGTGTATTTGTGTGTTTTTCTGTGTGTCTTTGTGTTTTGTGTCCTCTTCAGCTCCCTTGAGTTTCCTTAAGGTACGCCCGCAGCCCACCTGTGCTATTTTAAATGATGCCGTGTTCACAGTTAGATCTACGGCCTGGAGCTGTAACACTCCATGTACCACCGGCAGATAAAGCTCTGGGTTATTTATAGGATGAGACAGTGATAATAGAATGAGTGCAGAGAGAGGAAGAGGAGGAGGAGGGTGGTCTTTTTGTTCTTGTTGTCTGGGTTTTATTGTTGTTGTCTGTTTCGATCTGTCTGCCTCCTCTTGAGCGGCTGGACCTTGTTTGGATGACACTCAGCAGCATAATAACCACCTTATGGATGTTATGAAAATAAAAAAGCACAGCCTCCCCTGAGGATTAAAAACACTGAAGCCGAGGTTCATCTCCATTGCTCTCCTTCCCACTGTTTTCATCCACACGCTGTAACTTTGAGTTTACATCACGGAATATCTGTGAAGTTTAGACTACACTGAAATAAATCGTTCTTGTTTCTGAATTGCTTTACATATTTTTAAATACATATTCCCTCTTTTACCGGCACATTTGAATTGGATTGGATTAGGTCATAATTGATTTGACTGGACTGAATTCTGCTGGACTTGACTGGAACTGTATTTAATTAAAGTGACTCCACTGCACAGCCAGTTCCACTAGACCAGGACTGGACTGCATTGGGATAAATTAGACTGGACTGAAAAAGAGCTTAAAGGATTGTGCTGGACCAGTCTGGACTGGATTGCATTGGGATAGACTGGCCTAGATTTAACTGGATTTGACTGGGCTGTGATCAAGTTGGATTAGAGTAGACTTACTGGACCAAACAGGACTCTAATGGATTAGATGGAAATGGACTGGACTATATTGGATTGCAGTGGGTTTTAATAAGATTAAATTGTATTGGACTAGGATTGAGTGAGCTGGATTGGTAGACAAAAATGACTCAATTCCACTATGACTGTGCAACACAAATAGACACAAAGATGAAAGATATATATATAAATCCATCCATCACATTCTAGACTACTTGTCTCTTCTCGGATCTTAGTGTGTCAAAAGTTGCCCCCCCTCTGGTTATTTGTAATGTTGATATTGTGGGAAATGTGGGACAGTGTTTGTTTACGGAGCCTAATGGCCTCATTTGAGGAGATTGATTACTAATACTGGAAATAATCTTTACTGGTGTGTGTGACTGGACTAACAGTAATGTCGCTGCCGCTGCAGTTGTCATTTGCACATGTGAAAGGAGCGACATGAGTTTCCATATTTGTGTTTTGTATGTTGTGTGTGTGTGTGTGTGTGTGTGTGTGGGTGTGTGTGTGTGTTTGCGTGTGTGTGTGCGTGCACAGGTGCGTACGTGTCTGGTTTGTATTATGGAGACGACAGGCCTTCCAGTTATGCAGTCCCATTAAGATAAGCGTCCGCTCCACTCAGCCGAAGAACGTCAACAAACAGTGAGGAAAACCTCCTGCTGCGACACATACACACACACACACACACACAGATTACACACACATTACACACTGGTTGGTTTGTTTACTTTTCTGAGGTGTAGTCGGGCTCGGCCACGTGTATCTGCTGTACTGTATGTTTTCATCCACAGATTCCACCCTTGCTTACATTTACCTGATAAGATGAGACAACAAGAGAAGAGGTGGAAGAAACATGGCACACAACAAAACAAAACGATGCAGAGGAGGTACTTTTTTATCTTATTTGTCTTATTATCCTGAAATTAATCATGCATATGTATTTTGTTAATAAAATTGACAAGGACTGGTTGGGAGCGGGGGATGCATGGAAAGCAAGGTGCAGGCAGGAGAAAAACATGTTATGCCAAACAAAATCCATCCTCCTGCCCTCTTCTTGTGTGCATGTGACACAGAATCACTGATAAGACAAAACACACAAATGATGTAAGTGAAAGTACCTTACTATTGTTACACTGTATACACAGGATCTAAAAAAAATAAAAATAAACATTGATAGTTTAAAAAAAATAGATGATGGCTGAAAAAAGACCTCTCTGCTGCAAAACATCAGAAGAGACTTTATAGTTTAAAATATAACCAAATGATGCTTTTCACAGACCATTTTATTATCTGGCAACAGTATGGTTGCTTACAGCTGAAGGCTTAAGGGCTTAAGGTGTGTTCTCCTGACACAGGTGGAGCTAGAAGCTTTGTTGCTAAATGGCTACCCACAGGGCTAATTGGCTAACTGCCTCAGCTGCTGAGTTAAGAGCTAACATGCTAGCTAGCAAAAAACACCCTATAGCAATTAGTCAAAGCAGATTATTTACATTACATTTATTTAGCTGTTGCTTTTATATAGTAAGTGACTGATATATAGTACATCAGTTAAGTAGCTAATAGTAGTTAAGTGCATTCAACCATGTAACCTGTTACAAGCTAACAGTTGGAGAGTTAAGTGGGCTGTTTAAACATATTCTTCCTCTGTTAGCACCTTTTCTAAGCTCCTTGGCCTGGTAACTGTCCATTAGCAAACAGGCTAGCCCCTTACAATTTTTAAATGTTAACAAAGTTATCATTAACTGTTAATACTAACTGTCTGCAAACCATGCATCAATTAGCACAGAAAGCATCTGTTTTGTTCTCCATTCTCTCAAGGGCAGCACTGTCAACATAGCATATTTTGACACAAAGGAGGCTAACACTGTAAGTTCATTGCTAGTGATAAACATGTGGATTTCATGGATGTTTTAAAAGTGTCAACAAGACACTGTGACATTGTCCCTGTGGCCCAACTCTGAAACTGTGATGAAAAAAATCTCTTGCAGGTTAATAAAACGTTTTGTCACATTAACAAAGACAACCACAGCTGTTGATAGGACACCCCAAACTGCAGGCAAGGTCAAATAAAACTCTGTATTATGATTTTTTCAAAGCGTTACATCATCCTGTTAGGTCTCACATCGTCACAGAGAAAAGAGAAGGCATTGGGAGCCTTCATTTGAATTAATCGGCACTAACTTTCAGTCCAGTCTAATGTTTATAAGAACTGTAGTAGGAGAGGCTATCTGTGAGCTTACAGCAGACAATGTGGATTTATAGAAGACACTTTGGGTTTGGTTTGGTTACTTCATCTTCAGGCAGAATAGGTGACATAGCGTGTGTATGTGTTGGAGCTTGGAAAGGTTGAGGGCAGGAGAATAGGAAAAGATGATAGGTCCTGCCTTAAGCTTGCATGGTATAACCATAATTACATATAGAAAAGCTCCTGCCCTTCATCTCAAATCAGCTACTTAAATGAGCTCCTGTCGGCTCCTTTCATCACCTCTCAGTATCGGCCATGGAAAGAGAGATTCTGCAGGCCTGCTGTGTCCAGCTGATGCCTGTGCCATTTCGGTTTATTTTCACCAGGCTACAGTCTCTGCAGCTGCTCCAAAGCCCCGCTGCTCTAAAGTGAGGGTAGTACGACTGCGAGGGCGGGTTTTAGACAGTGATTGTGCCACTGTGCGGCCTTATCCCTGTAGCGCATTCTCTCGGTGCTGTCTCAATAGGGCATGATTTCAAGGACAATATTTTTAGCCCTGTGACTGATTGTATAAATTGTATGCATTTTTAGATTGATTTGGTCCCCTGATGTCTGTGGAGTCATGATGCATCTTTGTCTGCAGCTGAGGAGGCAGCAGGTGGAGGAGTGATCCCTGCAGGGTGCTGATGTACCTGTTGGGATAAAAATTACTCAGAACAGATAAAACTGAATAGATGGACTATTGTTTTTTTTCTGTTTTTTCAAAGTTGGTCTTTTTACCTTTGCCCATTTTTGTCTGTATTTCATTCCTTTGGAAAGTTTGCTTTGTGACCTAGATCTTCTGTTTGTCTTCCTTTGTTTGAATTATTTAGCTATGATTTTTGTTTTATTTCTCATTATTATTATTACTTTTAGGAAGAATCACATTCCTATTTCCTCACATTATTAATGCCTTTAATAAGTCTTCTATCGGGAAATTTTGTGCAGACATTCATGGCCCCCAGAGGATGAATCCTAATGACTTGGGTGATCCCATCAGGCTCAGCTGTACTTCATGTTTAGCAAATGTAAGTATGTAAACTATGCCAGTCAATATTCTAGAATCTGTGTATAGTTAGCTGTTGTCATTGGCATGGGAGTAGTTTGCCTTTAGCATAGCATACAGCCTCACAGAGCTGCCAGCATGGTTGTCAGCTCTTTGACTTGTTAACATACAAAATGGAAAACACTTATATCTGTCTACATTTCAAAAATAAAAAATAGAGTGAAAAAGCAAAAGTCTGTATTGCCTCCACAGGTGTTCATTAAATTGAGGATTGAAACCATACAAATAAATATAGTAAACATAGACATTATATATACATTTTGCATGTGTAACATCTGTTTTGTCCTGCCACGCTCTGTTTCTATGAGCTATTTGTATTCAATGCCATTATAAAGTTTTATCATTAAACTAATTACCTAAACTGCCACGTGCATTTAGCTTAAGACACATCAGTCTGACATGTATGTCTTGGATCTGATAACATCCATATGCTTTGGAATCTCCTCTGGCTGATGATACATTGCAGATCACTCCTCACCTGTTTTCCAAAAGCCAAATCATTGTTAGACAAAAGAAAAAAGAAGCAAAAACACTGGCATTCTTCACGACTCAGCAGCTAAAGTTAGACCAGGAGAAACACTCAGGTATGGAGGTACGTCTCGCAGTCATGCACAGGCTAGTTAATTGCATTCGTCACTGAAAAATGCTGCTAAAGTTAGATTTAGACGCAGCCCTGGGACTGTGTTGGAATATGAGTCACAGGCTGGAAAAGGCTGTTTGCAGACATGCACTGCATGCAGACTAGAGCCTCATCAGTCTGGGCTCAACGACGCTCCCCTGGGGCCTTTTACTTCAGTCATAAACCCTGGATGGATTCCCAGAGGAGAATATGGGAAGTAGTCCCCATATCATTATAGACACCAGCTCAAAAACAGCCAAAAGTCCACTGTGATCGGGTTGATAGATGTTTTGTCCATGGAAAACTTCCAGTTTGAATTCCTGACCATAATATCCAAGTAAAAATATTTTACATATGTATTTTATTCCCCTGCTGCCCGCAGAACTGTTATGTACTTACTGTACTATTGAGCAAATTACCAGAAATGTTTAGATGTCCTTTAATATTCTGAGAAGTTCTTAATACCATGCGCACTTTTCTTTGGTGCTTGCTTGTTTTCATACTTGTTTCTCAGAGTTATAACCACTGAGGGTTTGGTTTTCAGAAACAATTACCGTCATAGCTTAGCAACTGTAGACACAGTACTGTCAGGCTTAGGTGGTGTCATTTGTTTGGCTTAGTAAGCAACAAAAAATGGTACATTTAAGTAAAATTAACCAGGTAACTATGGTTATATGTAAATTAATTTACAAAAGAAAATCATAACTGTCTGACGGGGATATGCTTTAGCCTCAGTCTTTTAGTATTGCTGTCATGTATGTGGACCTGCACGGTTGCACTGAGTTGCAGTTATTTGATCAAAAGAATATTACTGGGCAACGATTCTGATGGCTGGTTATTGACATTATTTTTTAAGCAAAGAAGCCAAACATTTGCTGCTGCTGCAGATAATGATGATTGGCTTTTCTCTGTCATTGTCATAAAAAAGTGAATAAATAAATACATGAACTGAAAACTTACAAAATTATGAAGATGATTTTTTACTAGATTTCATATCCTTTTTGAGTTCTCAACCAACTCACAGCAGTAGGGTGAGCTAAGTGGCTAATGCTAGCTCATTCTAGTCATAAACTGTGACTTTTTAGCTGATAAACTGTTCTTGCTACAGTTCTTGTGCAAAAGTTCAACGCTCATTGTGTAGAAGTAACAGGCCTGCTTCTGTTAGCTTATGTGAGTACTGGAAACCCATTTCCTTGGAATTTTGGAGCAGATTTTGAGATGTAAATCTGATATTGTTTTCACTGTAAACTGCATTTGTGCTGTGCTGTGCTGGAAAACTTGACAGCATAGCAATGATTATGAACCAGGGTGTGATTAGCAAATGGTAATCTCTGATTTGTTGGCATTGAAACATGTACACGCCAGACAAAGAAATGTTACATTCCAAGAGCCCCATTTGTTCACAGAGTTTTTCTTCAGATGCAATGTCTGTGTACAATTCATGTCTGAGTGTGAAGCCGGGTGCTGATGAACAATAGAATGGATTGTGAGTTCTTTAACCTCTTCTAGATGTGCACTGCACACACCTCTGACAATCGGTTCCCATCTCAGGGTGCAGGTCTGAACACGTAGGGGATCATTGAAGGTGAGAGAAGGTCTGGCGGGAGCTGTGAATCACTTGGGACAGACAGTGTGGCTGCAGACTCCTGCTACTGATTCAGCGTTCACTGTCTTCTCCAAACCTCCTTCCTGGATCCAGCCGCAGGTATAAATATAGACAGTTGTCATAGCAACATCTGTATAGGTGGCGGGCAATGTCTGTCAACCTGGCAATAAGACCAGATGTGTAATTAGGGAGTATGTGGTGTGTGACTCTGCAGGGTGACTTTTCTCAAGAATCAGCACCTTCTTGTCTTGCATCCTTTCTTATCATCTTGATATTCTCCCTCTTCTCCTTCCTTTTCGCTGTCCTCCTCCTCGTCCTCTTCTACTCTTCTTTTGTGTCTGAAAAATGGCAGATAACCAGGCAAATGGCTGAATACAGATAAAAAAAAAAAACCCAAATAAATGATGATATTTCAATTTTAAAAAAAGTGTGCAAAAGTGTGACAGGTCTATTTTTATCGCCTTTTTTCTGGCTGGTGCTCAACATTCTCGTGTTAGTGGACATATGCTGTTATGAACACACAGGGATCATGCTGAGAATCTAAAATGTGCTCTTCTGATGTGCCAACAAAAGAAAAATATTCTGCTATTAATGCACCAGCAGTGACTTCAATAGAAGTGTACTGCAGGGGCCAAATGCTCACATATGCTGATGATTAGCAGGTTTATCATTATTCACGTTCACCTTCGTTTAACATGGTAACATTTGCTAATTAGCAGTAAACACAAAGTAAATTGAAACACAAAGTAAATTGAAACCATAGTTGTGGACTGACTGAAGTAATTTCCAGCCATATATTCTACAGCTCAGCATTCTGTTAAAAGAAAAGTTCAATTCTCAGGCTACACACTGAATCAAACATCAATGAATACACCATGCCTCTTTTTTCCATCATGGCACTGAATAAAAAGCACGTTTGCCATCGAGTTTCCAGCAGTCAGCCGTTGCATCACGGCAGAGTCTCCTTTCAAAAGATCAGCGAGTTCAGAACACTCAAACTGCCCGCCATCCATCTCTGGCTGCTGTCACTGCTGCATCTGCTGCACTTTTGAATAAAGTGAATATGAAATGGCCTGACTCAGGAGACTGGGTTCATGTGTTTAAAATGTGGAACAAAGTGACCTTCGCTAAGCCACTGACTAATGACAGACAATAAATGCTATAATTATAGTAAGGCAGTGATTATGTTGAGTGGTCTTGTTGGCCCTACACAAAGATCCTTAAAGTAGGGGAAATCTAAATTGTTTTTATTCACAATGGCTGAACTGAATATATACTGTGTGAGAGGAGTTGCTTACTGTGACAATAGAATGGTAGAATAACCATCTAGCGGTGCAGTTGTCCTCATTTTAGCTTCTTTTAGCTCATTGTTTTGGTTTTCTGACCTGCAACCTCTGGTTCACTGTTACTGCTCTCATCAGCAACATTTCTATTCACAGCAGACAAACAATAAGTCACAAGAGTCAACATGATAGGTCTAACACAAAGCAATAGACTACAAATCAGTAAATGCAATCCCTTTGTGTCTGATTGGAGCCAAAAGAGAAAATATGAAGCTACAGAAACCAAAGTCAAAACTTTGTCCAAACTTCTCTAAACTGAAATTTAGTTGCACGCTTTTGCTGATCACAAAACAGACGTTATATAATCTTGGTAAACGAAATTGATTCATCTGCACAGCAAATAATGTTGCACTCCCTTTGCTTGTCAGCAGACTACCGCTGAAAGGAGTTTGGCATTTGTCCAAGGAGTTTTTAAAAATCTTATCTGTGTTTTTATTTCATACTTTCTTACGATCACTGGATCCCAAGTCTAAATAATTTCTAAAGAAACAAAGCCGAAGTCCTGAAGCCATGTCTGACCAACCAGACGTGAGTTATTCCTTAAAGCCAAACATCTTTTGTCCTCAGCAGAGTCATCGCCATGACCACCGCTTCCATGGCAACGTGGTATATTTTGCTAAAACAGCACAGTTCGATCTCATTAAAGATGAAGACTATATGTGAGCATGAGCTACTTACAATTCATGTGATGACTAAATGTGTGCATCTGTGCTGACCTCTTTCCCTTTTTACCTCACTCTTTCCATTGCACACCGTATCTCAGAAATGATGGGGACAATACGGGTGGTGACTAATTTTGTCTAAATCTGCCCCCATCTCTGCACCCGCTTCCCTTTCTGTTCCCCCCACATCCATTTTTTTCCCCAGACTGTCAGTTCTAGATCGTGTCGTCCACTCCCTCTCAAGGCGCGATCACTTACTCGCAAGAGAATCATGAATGATGCTTCTTTAATCACATACTTGCATGAAAAAGGAGGCTATTTATGTTTAATCACGAGTTAATGTCAGTGGAGTTCAAAAGACGTTCAGCCAGTCAAAACACACATAACCAGAGAAAATACAGACTGTTGTGTTTTTTGGGGCCAACTCCTGATTTATTTTGCTAAATCTCCCTAATGATTCCTGTCCTTGTGTGTTTTCCCTCCAGTTAGGTCTGCCATGCCATTGATTGGTTTCACCTGTGTCTTGTTACAGTGTTTTTAGCCTGTGCCCTCACCTTTCTCAGTTTCCAGTTGGTCTTTGTACCTTTTCCAGCCTTTTTCTTCACGTTATACGTTGTGTTTTTTGGTGTTAATGCTCTTTATTTTTCTGGACTTTTCAATCTGCCTGCTCCCTTGGATTTGTTTGCCTGTGTTGGACCTCTTTTCTCATGTCGACCTTACCCGCCTCTACCCCGTGTAAGCCTTTTGATTTTGTGTTAATTAAAATTATTGTACTTCACCCGCTGAGTCTGCAATGGGTCTCGCCCTTTGCTTTACCTCGTTACTCTGCTTGAACTAACACAGATATGACCTTTCCTGTAGTCACATTTTTAGTCACTGATTGACAGCATTGTGGAATATTTATGAATATAACACTAAATTACACTAAATTACACTGAGTTTTAAGGTGCCACTCCCTCTCACTGTACAAAAAGGCAGCAAAAGTCATTACATGAACATTTGTCAATGTGCTTACGACACCATAAGCTCCTCTGTGCTCCTAGTTACTATGGTCCACACTACAGTTGCTTCACCCCTTTCAACTTTTGTGAACCAATCTTTGCAGGCTGACGTAAAATCCCAGTGCTCCATCACAGGAATGTCACAGCAGACACCAGAATTGAAAACGCTGCATGCTGTTAAATATAGAAAAATGTATCTGGTGCTGATAGGCCTAACTTGTATGACTGGAATATAATAGCAGTTCACTTGTGTGTAAAAGTCAAAGCTAATGACTTTCTGAAACATTTATAGAGTTCATTATTACCATTGCTTTATTGAATTTTAAGTGCATTTAATTTCTATTTCAGATGTTATTTCATGCTGTTTAATTATTGTATTGGCCTGTAATTGACATTACTGAGTCACTTTAATGACTTTATTGCTAGTCTGTACTTGTGCTACTCTTGCTGTTTGAGCCCTCGCAGCTAAAACTTTTTCAATCAAAACATTTTTTACCTTCTCCTGGTTAAAATTTCAAAACTCACTTCAGAGCCCACAGTGTTTATTGAAACAGAACCTGCTCTGCCTGCGCGCCTCACCACTGGGGGTAATCGGTGGTCTCATTCATGCACAGAGCAGACGTTCAACCACAACACCTTTTCAAACCTTTTATTTCAGGCAAATACCTGAATGAATAAGTTTGTGAATGAATGATGAGACGGGCCAATGCATGAACAGAAGGGCCAACTAACGTGATTAGGAGTTTGTGCAGTCTTACACCAGTATGGTGAGATCAATTTGGCAGTACAATAAAAAGAAAATGACGAGCGTAGATGATCTTCAAAAGGCGACTGAGCGAGCGAGCGCTGAACACCAAGCTATCACTGCCTTGTTGCTAAGCGCTAGAATTACACATGCACACAGACCCTCGCAGACTGTGTTATTACATCCCACCGTCCCGCCCACACACACACACACACACACAATACATACCCAAACACACAAATACACACACAAAATACACCCACACTGTGAATGAACTCAGTCCTCTCTCCTGATTTGTATACTCGGTGGAGGGATGTATCAAAGCAGAAAGTACTGTGCATGTGTATTTGTGTGAGATGTAATTAAACTTGCATTTTGGGAACTCTAACAGAGAGGTGTAGCCAATGATTTTACCAGAGAGAGAGCCACTGGTGACCAATTGCAGCGCTGAATGCGATACACAGAAGAACAGTTATTTACTCGCAGGTTCAATTGGCTTTTTCCTTTGTTTTTCTGTTACATGGTTGTAACTTGGTCCCTCAGAAGAAATGACTATTGGTAGTTGACCCTGGACAGGTTTCCTAGAAAACACACAACCCTTAACTGACCAAACTTTTGCTGTTTCCACATCAGGGAACACTCAGATTCATTGGAAGGCAATGAAAGTGTGTAATTAAACCTTTTTCATGTCTTGTAGGTATTGGGACAAAAGGTATTAGGAGGCAAAACATAACCGGAACCCTGGGCAAAAGGTAAAATACCTGCACAGTGTTGTGTGTGTTGGGATGTGGAGCATGCATGAAATGAACATATCACACCTGAGTTGTTCACGTGTCATAATTTGACAGATAATAAAAAAAAAACCCTCAGATTTTGACTAAATGGCCACATTTAAATGCGAGATAACAAATGGAATGGAATTGGAATGGAACATGGAATTTGGAATTCTGATGGCAGCGAAAACATGAGAAAGAAGGAAAACTAATCATGTTTGTGACACTAGCAGATGCAAAAACATTACACAGGAAATGCTACAAATGATGTATTCTTCAGTGGTTGAGGCAGGTCAGGAAAGTTTGAAAGAATAAAGAATAGACATCTTTAAGGAGAAAACGCTAGAACAATATAGACTGCCTGACCCTGGGGAAAAAGCAGAGAAACTCGTAGCTCGTACTCATCCACCTATCGTGGCTGATGGAGAAACGCAGTCAGACTAGACTAGTAAGACTGAGGCAACAAGCCCTGGTCATAAAGACCAAAATAGACATCATTAGATTCTCCACATGTCTGCGCCAGTGTTTGTTTTCCCTCCACACTCATCCCTGCAGGAAGTAAATTCATTGGAAAGGTATATTATATATAAGTATTATATACAGTATAAGACTGTCATCCAGAAATGGAAATCATAAAGGACATGGAGAAATGAACAGATCCAAAGCTCTCCGAAAAATCAATCAACAAATATCAAATCAATCAACAAACATCAGGTATAATCCCTGTATATGTCTTCTCCCCCACCCCTGCCTTGGATCGATGTAGCTCTATCCACAATGTATTTATTTACTTTCGTGACTACAGGGCAAAGGAATCGGCCATAATCTTTGCTCACGTTCACGCTGAATCAACAGGAAGTTACTCTTGAGTGTGCCGTCTTGTTCGCATTCAACAGACAGATCGATGAGAAACAAAACTGGAGCAACATCAGCTTGGTATGATTATCCCCTCTGGAACAATGAACATTTAGCAGCGCCATATTAATCATGTCATCCTGCTATTCAGTTCTTCTATTTTCAGCTACAACTCTCTCTATCTAGCCGCGTGATGACATTATTTTGATGGCAGCAGCAGCCTGTGGAGATGACGTTGCACGGCTGTTGACTGGCGGCCGGAAAGCTGACAGTTAAAAAACCCAGATCGTTGATGTTTGAAAGCTGCAGCCACGTTGGAGGCTGTTCATAGCCTGACAGCACTTACAGCAGGCTCTGTGAGGCTTTACCGTTCCATTGGGCTAAATGCTACCATCAGCATAGCAACGCCTAAAATGCTGCACAGTGTTAGCTTTAGCTGGTTAGCAAGCAAACACTGTCCCAAAACACAACCGTTCCTTATGAGTCACAAAGCGTTGATAATCGAGCAGAGAGCGATGAATAAGTTCTGTACTGGTGCGACCTCACACTGATAGGTCTCTCTTTGATTCTTTGCCACGCTTCAGTTGTCTTTTAATCCCAGTTTATGGGTCTCGTCAGAAGTTTTAATTCAATCACAAACTCCCCGAAACTAAGCAAGAATGAAATCTATGCAATGACCTGAATAAAGAGGTCAAGGAAATGTTACACAACATTCTTCTCTTTTAGTTTCAGTTTTCTTGTATTTCTGAACCTCTGTTTAATCTGACAAATTAGTTCATGGCTTCCTGTATTGTAGGAACTCCTCATTAAAGTGAGGTGGCACTCAGTGATCCCTAGATTCAAACATTTGGCCTAGCAGAGGAACCGCAGATGAATTCAGTTTTGTTTGGTCACATGCTGTCCAACTGTGGCCTTTGCAAAGGTTCCTCTGCTCCTTCACAGTGCTACAATTACTTTGTGAATGCTGAATTTTACTGCAGCAGCGAAGGATTCAGCAAAAACCTGGGGCCTCATCAGTATATGTTTTGTATTTCTTTTATTCTGTTTCCTGGAAAGCCTTTCGTATCATCTGCACTCATCTTGCGTTTACCTTTGCCAAACCTTCTCTGCCCTTTTTTCTGAACCATACAAAGTCTTCCAATTGCTTCTTTCTCATTTGAATTCCCAGAGGTTCCTTTTAGATCACACTGGAGGACTTTCATTTCACTGCACTTCATCCAAAACCTACTGCACATCTGCTTCATGGCACTGAAACACTGAATAAAAGCCATCCATAGTGTCAAACACCTTATGTTGGCTGGTTGTAAAGATAGGTGTTCTAACTCATGCTCTCTGAGTGAGTCTCTGCTCAGGCATTCCTGATATTTTTACGCACATCTCTGAATTGCTTAGTCACATTGGACCACAGTTTACTTCTGGTATGTGTCAATCATGTTCAGCAACCAAATTTACTAAATGTGAAACCTAATTCGTGAGTTCTTGTGTGAACAGGACAACCTTAAAATCAGGCACAACATCAGCTTATTTGGTCTCAAGCTGCTCAATCCAAACAATGACCCAAACCTGTTTGATGACTTAGTTATTATGTAAAGCCCTCACCTACATGGATGTTTTAATGCCGACCTACTGAATAGCTTCCTGGTTATGTTAATTGTGCAGTGGAACTGACCTCAGGACCTCTTGAAATGCTTCATACACTACAGCAAAGGCCCTGTGCCCCCCGTCATTATTGTGTGTGAGTAACTGTAATATAAAACCGCTGTCATTTTGGTGATAGAAGGTGACCATGGCCTCCTTGCTTCCTGCTGCCGCACTGTAAAGCACACAAAACTGCACAACCATTACACAACAGCTCGCATTAGAACAGATACACACACCGTTCGATACAAACCTTTGAAATTTGCTCTTGTGTAATTTGTTTTAAAAAGGGAGCACCTTTCTGTCAAGTAATATCAAAGGTCCTTATGGGCATCTTGTCAACATGTGGGAAGTGTTTAATGAATGGAGAGAAACGAAACTTCACACCCAGCACGATCGGCTGATATCAAACAGACCGTTACAGTATGATTCAGTCAACTGATCTCAGCTTGGAGTTGCGCAGTACGTTTGTCTGTATATATCCACCAGATAACTGTTATAAAGCCGACAGTCAGCTATGCTATGTTAATGCTGTGATTGGGCAATCACTGTTCAGGGGGGTCTAGTGAAGATCATGTTGTAGAACCCACTGATGATCATTCCTGCTGGGCAGTAGCATTGTCGCGTATAAAACCCACTTTGGAGTTTTTGTCACAAAAAATACATTTTACACTTGTTCCACAGTTAAACTTTGAACTGGTTCTGTGAAACCACATTAGATTAATGAAATAAGATGTTCATTTACAATTTACAATTTCATTTGCACATCGCTGGACGCTTTTTCTCTGCTGTGCTCTATTCAAACTAAACTTCTCACTGTGAAACAGCAGTAAATGGTGTCATTTTGTGGCAGGAAACAGAACTTTTTCATGTGTGGAACTTCTGTAAATCATCTCTGCTTTTAATACAAATTTATTTACGTTATGTTTTATGTTTGTTTATGTTCAGAACAAAACCTGAGTGTTGTATTACGCACGTCTTCTGTTAACATGTTTTGTCTATTGCTCACCTGCCTTGAGTCTGTACTGTCTTTGCCTTTGTGCTGCAGTTCCAAGTAAGAAAATCCTGGTGTGGTATAATAAATGTAAACCTCAGAATCCCATGTATATTATATTATATTATATTTATATTATATTATATTATCTTAGGTTTTATCGTATTATTATTGAAATGCTCACCTGGAGCTAACATAATGCACACCCTTTCAACTGATGAATCTATGTCAGCAAGCCAACTGCCCCATCACAGGTTCTCACACAGTGTTTATTGTTTTTTTTTTCTTCCTGCAGATGGAAAACAGATTGATTCACTTGTTGTTTCTGTCCTCCTCAGACTTCACAGCGGGATGGAGGCTGAGCTGCCGGCTCTGTAGATTACGACAAGAGATGGTAATTGATGGCTCTGGTCCAAAGCACGGCTTCACGATAGACAGACATGCATAAACACTCAAACACCTCCATCATGTATGATAAACACACAACATACCAGCCTCACTGTAATTTGTGCAGCCTTGTTGTCCTGTTGACTTTGAGTTGGAATAATCAGTCAGAGCCTTAAGGCTGAATGAGATCATGTGAGAGATGAATTTAGAAAAACAATGATGTAAAATAAATTCAGTAGCTGACACTGCATGCCTTATAATGTATGCATATGATGCACATGATATACAAGAGGTTTCATCTAGCTAGCAGCTATCAGAACACAAACGCGCAGCTCTTTGCAAACGATTTGTTACATGGTTTGTCCAGGAAAGGAACAGCAGATGACAGGTTTTCTTGCCAAGAGGTTGAACTGAAATAAGATAAAATCATATAGCGCTCCAAGATCAATCATAAACTGGCTATACATTAACAAGCATGACATTTTTGGTTCTTTACATTATTATCCTAAAGCGGAACCAGTAATGTGATAAATAATGTGATCAGTAATTTATGAGCATCAAAGTCAAACTGATATTCTCCTAATTCGGTGTGTTAGTAACAAAATATACTGCGGACATAGAAAGTCTACACACTCTTATGAAATTGCAGGTTTTTGATATGTAAAGACAGAAATAACAACTAGGTGAATGTCAACCTTGTTCCATCATTGATGTGAAGATCCTGAGGAAAGTTAATTATTAACACACTTACACACTGATTGCAAGTCTGCGCACCCTTTCATAATGGGGCGCTAGATGGGGTAGCAGGTAAGCTATAATGATACTAAAGTTGTTTTTTAAAACATATTTCTGAAAGCTGTCTCCTGGCTGAATGCCTGCGTGCAGACGATCAAAACCACTGCTTGCTAGGTGTGCGCACTTGTCTCACTTTGCCTTGCATTTCTGACTGGAGCATTCTATGGACTGGAATAGCCTTTAAACACATTGTGGAGACTAGCGTTAGCAAATCATGGCATCAGCTTCAGAGTTCAGCATTTCTGGGAACCTGTCGTGCAGTTAAGTTTGTATCGGACTCAGTTAGCTTCTGTTTGGAAAGTAGGGTCTGGTTAGCTTAGCTTCCTAAAAGTATGAGATTCCATGATTCAAATCACAAAACACAGGTATGACATATGTCCGACTAACACAAATGACACAAGAGAATAAACGGTGGCTCCTCAGTTAAATGCCTTTTGTGGCTGTTGGATAAAAATGATGTAGGGGGTGCTACTGATGCTATTTGGTGGTCAGATTTTGTCCTAATAAGTCATCAAGTTGGAAAAATGCCACTTGGACTGGTTTCTTTAGGAAAAATGAATTTTAATGTCAATGCACGGTGCATGATTAATACTCAGAGTTTGGATGAAGTAGAGGCATGTAACGACGCCGAGAGCCTCATCAAGTGTACTTTGGAAACTTTGCAATTAATGAGTGCTCCATCATCAAGCATCAGACCATTCACCTGGCAGATGTGGGTGTTCTCAGCGGCGCTGTGATTCACTTTGTGTTACGCAACAGCAACTCAAACAGAGTATACTGTCTGTCTTCAAGGTCTTGTGTACAGTAATATTTGTCTTCCCCTTGTGATTCAGACCTCTCTGAAGCAATCAAAACACAATGATCATGTGTCTGCTCCGTTACATAAAAGCATTTTCCCACCTCTTGTCTCTCTTAACCCTTGTGCAACCCAACTACAACTCTACAACTGTGTTGTCCAGTCAGAGTTGATCATCTTGTGAACAGGTTTTGTATCTGATCAGGAACAATGGGGGAAACTGTGACAAAAGCAAGGACAGACACTGAAGGTCAGGTGTTGTTGGTGGAGATGATAAATTAGGTAAGCGGAGTAGACGGAGCAGAGTACTAGCTCACAATGAAAGCATTCAGCAAACCTCCTTAATGTGCGTGTTGCGGCATGGGAAAGTACTCATCCAGTGCGCGGCAGTGAAATCAGATTGCAGTTCTGAATATTATCCATCAACTTCTTAACTACAATATCTCAGGTTTGTTTGGCTGCAGTGGAAACAGTTCCTTTGGTTTCTCCTCTGTTGTGTTTCTGACAAAGTACAAGCCCATCTAACCTGGAAAAGTGTTAAACTGCACTTCCTGTCACCGTGGTAACCATAGGTTTCAACAAGTCTACATACTGATGATCAGACAAAGCCCCCAAGGCCCCACTTCTTTAAAGGGTGTGTCAATTTGGATTCATATCATATCATATTGCTATTGTTGACAATATAATAATTGATAAATAAGTGATTCCAACAGTGATCAGTCAGTCTGAGAAAAACAAAAGTACACACAGGCCACATCTGCAGCTTCATGCACGTTTCCCCCATCCATCAGTAGGCCCAGCATGTTTTATTCTACAGCTGTGTCTTATATGTATATTTAATGATAAATACATTGCATTTCAAACAGATAAATGCAACCACAAGCAGAAAGACTTTTCTTTTAACAGTTCTTTTAATATGATGTGCAGTTTGGCTGATGCTAACATGTTAGCCTTTAGAATCTAAATGTGTCTCCTTGCAGCTCGACGCAGCCTTAACTCAGTTTTCACGTTTGAAGTTAAACAATGTATACAGATAATGCACACATGCAAACCAGCCAGTGCAGAGGTTTACTCTCTGAGGCATTAAGAAACACTGTAACTGTGACATGAGATGGTTATATGCAGTAACATATAGTGTGACGCTCTTTGTGCTCCTGTGTGATTACACTGCTCTGCGCTGTGCTCTGTCTGCGCGGTTCTTGGCGATAAGCTCCACACTGTGGGAGAGAACAATGGCAGCTCAGCGCGGCTCCTTCGCCCCGCAGAAATGTGGCCCCTCAGCCACTGGGGACGGCTGTCACTACACTGCCGAGCACACGCACACACACACACACACAAACACACGGACAAATTCGCCAAACCACCGCTGACGTAGGTGAGTACCATACAGTTTGTGCTTTCAGCAGTCAGATGTTTCTGAACTAATTTCACATGGAGGATCAGCACTGTTGTTGCATTTTAAGCAGTTTGCATAATGTCTTTGCATAATCGGGACAAAGTGTTTGTTTCAGTGTGGGTTTCACAGTGTGTCTTGGCTAAAAAGATCCAGGGCAAGTGCAGCGAGTGTGCCTGCTTGTGTGTGTGCGTGTGTGTGTTTTAATGTGTGACAGAAAAAAGAAGAGAGAGGTAGAAGGAGGAAGAGAGGTCTTTTAGTGAAGTCACTGGCACAGGAGTGAATGAGCGAGTGATGCTGCATTCACATCTGAGCTGCATTGAGCTGAGGTGATAGAAATTAGGTGAGGCAGAGAACACGAGCAACATGGAAGCAAAGTTTAAACTGTCTTCCCTTTCTGCAGCCCTCCACAGTGGTATCTACAGCCTGATGTTACGTAGCACCCTCTCAATCTGGACAGTGGGAAGGTGACCTTGTGGCTGATAAGCAGAGATGAACAAGATGGTCTTGTCTCTGCAGTCCCTCAACTAAAGGGTCATGCATATGTTTGGACCTGCTTGGTCGACTGCATTAAACTTAAAAGCTCTAAATGTGCAGTGGGTGCCTAACTCAGAAATTGCTTCCACTGCAGCAACCTGTGGAGCCTACGTGCAGGATGCAAGGGAGCATGGGAAATAAAGGCATGATGAAACAACAGAGATGGGAAACGCAGATCTACTGTGTTTATTCCGATATGTGTTTGTGCAGCAAAGAGAGAGAGAGAGAGAGAGGGGGGAAGCACAGGAGTGAGTCTGTGCTAACTCTGCCTCCAAAGGCCGACTGGCCAACCGATCGAACGCCGCCACTCTACTCAGCGTGACTCATTCTGTTCCTAAGACTGGCAGCCAAAATTAAAGGCCTCTCTGCGACCAGCCTCCGTCACTGCTACAGAGGCGTGTCGTTGACAGACTCATAAAATTACTGTGATTAAATTAGAAAAGCACGTTAATCTCCTTCCCTAGGCGGGCTGAAGAGAGTCTCCCACTGAGGGGTGACGCATGTTTCCTGGTGACAATGTTGGAAAAGATTAGGAAGTAGACGGCTCTTCTACTCTCACCTTCAGCCCTAATGGGGGAGCGTATTCCATGAGGTGTAACTGTAACAAGGTGTCACCTTTGAATATGTTTAATAGGGGACAGTCTATGTTAAATGTCAAGACTTCTTTAAGCTGGTGTCATCTTTTAACAAGGACTGTTGAATAATAACTGCGCTCCAAGATGTATTTATAGTTCATTTGTGGCTTTTAATAAAAATCGTAGACGACCGCAGCAATGACTCGCTGTTCATGTTTGATGGAGATGGCCATGTCAGCGCCAGGCGGCGAGTGACGCATGCAGGCATTTGTCATGTGACAGCTAATGATCCCACATGAGCCGGGATGTGTGCAGAAGTCATGTCTCTGTCATCTCCCATCATCTGCTGCTTCGATCACGCGGCGGCCATCAGCCGTATCGATCCGCAGCGACGGGACGACTCTTTTGTTTACACAAAGGGTTCAGTCGCGGCTCGCCCCATTTACTCTGCGAGGGTGGGAGCGAGGGTGCAGGGGAGGAGAGAGTTTACGGAGGGAAAGCTGGAAATAGGTTGGGGGGGAGGCGATCGGAGGAGAGGGGTGACATTATGGGATGAATTAGCCCAGAATTTTTAGATTGGGGGGAAAGAAAGGTGTTGGTGTGCTACAAATGAATTAGGTCAAGTACTTTATTTTAGTACTAGTTTGAAGTACTTGTATTTTATTATATACTTCTGCTCCAGTGCTGGTCATAGGCTGTTACCTGATATTAAAATAAAACTCAATTGATCTCCAAGGAGAAAGGATTAGCTTCTAGATGAAAACACATTAATGCGTTAATAGACACAATCCAATAATAGACATCATTCACTTTTTTCTTATGAGATCTGCGTACTTCTTTCGCATTCGGTCTTGCTTCCATCTAGGTTGTCTCACTACACCTGAAGGCACTTGGACCAGCGTAAATGCAGGGAAGGGAACCTGCTGTCTTAGAGAAGGACGAGTTGCAAAAGAATCATACTAGAAGTGGCAGAAGTAGTAACGAAAGACTGTGGGAACCATTCAAATCCTGGACAACTGCTGCCTAAAGTACAAGTGATTATTGCATTCTTTTATGTTAATCCATGCAGACGGCTACCTAGGCTGTGCTATCGTTGGTGTTTACCTCGTGCTTTTGACGCGTGACCAAAATCACAGGGCGTCTCGTGAAACTTGGATGAACTGCTTTTCGCTGCAAACCAAGCTTTAACTGTAAACACCACACTGACATATGGCGTCATCAGCCGGATTGCACTTTGAACAATATGACAAATGACAAAAAAAATCACAAAACACAACATCATTTATCCAATTTGTCGTTAAATTGTATATTTTGAAATAAAATTTGCCACATGCCACACTATGATGCATCCTATATGTAATGAGGATTTACGTAGGCATGAAAGGGCAAAAACATTAGGTGGATGAATGGTAACGTTAACCGTAAATCATGAAAAGACTCTGAATGAGGTGGTGAAAATCACTGATTAATTAGTTTGACGTTTATTTTCCTACTTCTTACACCTGAACCTGAACAGCGGCTGCTCTGGCTGACGCACACACATGGAGCAACCAGGTACCGCGTGTAATACACCCTCAGGTTCACCGTATCAGTGGCACGTATTGCTTTACCTACACGTGAAAAGAACACATTCGGTCGCTTTGGTTCCCGTCCACGTCACCTTCTGCTGGTTCTTCACATTCCCACATGTGCGTACTTTACACCCCAAACCATATTAAAACTTGACACCCATGCCATGCCATGCCTTGGTCTGTTACACATTTGCCTGTCTGCATTAGTTACTGTCCTTCTTCATGATGTTGCTAAAGGTTGTTGCTGTCTTGCTTCAATGCTCCATCCATGTAACTTGATGCAAATGTGTGTTTTCTTGTTTTTATTGTTCTGCTAATTGCGTTGCTGTTGGCCGTGCACCTGCCGATGTGATTTCCACTTGTATCCGCTCTTTGTCTTATAGGAAGAAGTCTGGGTAAAAGTCGATTAAACCTTTCAGAGTTGATAAAAGAATACATTTAGCCCGCACTACATCACTGCAGCAGCAGGTAGTAACTTCAATCTAATGAAGCTTTCTCTCTGTTTGTTTACTTGCCGGCAAGAAAGAGGACGAGTGGGCGGCACGTGCGTCTACCTCCTGCACCAAAATAACATCCATTATACATCATAAGCTTGATCTGCTTAACCCAATGACGCCCGTCCTCTTGGATTACAAGAAGCTCCCGCTCCCACACATAGGCTGTAAGTTACGGTCACTCCTATGCAGGGACCACTTTGTTCTTTGCGTAAGTTAATTGGTGTAAATTAGCTCAGCGCGTAAGTTACAGCTGTTTCAATAACACATGTTTACCACAAATAAGTGGACAAGTTGTACAATACCAAGTAGTAATTAGTTTCAGGATTGCCCATTATCAGCGGTGCTAATTTAGTTGGGCTGTCTGAGATGTAAACAAGAGGATGCTCTCCATTGTTTCCTTTGATCAATTTGCCACGCTTATCAATTTCCTGTGCTTTGTTATCTGATTCCTCACTGTTGAGCTCTGTTGCACTGAGCTGACACTGTGCAATGAACTGCCTGGCCGTCAGAGGACAGAAATGAAACTTACCTCGGATCAGGTTTCGTAACTTGGTTGCGGGTGGATGGACAGATGGATGATTGAATGGGTTGATGGATCATTGGTAGCTGTGTAAATAGAAGGATGCTGATGCTAAATATTGCTCATAGATGGAAGGACTGACCTCACTTTTACAAGATAGCTGCCTTTAGAGGGAACACTCTTGCATCTTGTCTATTTCTGGCTCTAGTTCAAGAACCACAGTTCCATTTTTCCAAATTAGCCTGAAGCCTCCTGAAACCAAAACTCCTGCTGGAGAAGAGAAGAGTACCGTTATGACTTTCCACAAAGTTAACTTATTTGGATGAAAAGAAGTTCCCCATAGTGATGAACTTCCAGAAAATGACCACTTGAATCTGTAGCTTACCTCGACTTTCTGGAGCTGCATTGTCAGCTCATTGCTTAGGTGTCCAGCCACAACTTTACCGTTTTGTTTCAGTCTCACCAGACTTGCAGGAATGTTTTTTTCTGCTGCAGCGTGGGGCTGTTTTTTGGAGAAAATGCTCAGAAACAAGCATAGTGAGCAACTAGCTGTTGAACATTGTGAACATTTAGCAGCTAAAGAGCTAAAGCAGGTAAACAAGTGAGTGAACATTGGATTTACGTCGGTCTGGCAGGCCACAAAGGTTGGCGCAAGGTTGATGATGGTCTTGACCTGCTGGATGTGTAAAAAAGCAACTGTTTGCCAGACGGTCAACCAAATAAACTGAAAAGTTGATGACGTGTCTGTGTTGTGGTCACAGCTTGTTTCCTCTGGCTCCAAGAGGTCCAAAATATCAGATAGTGCAGGTATAGAATTAAAAAGTCAGTTTCCACGACCCGAGTCAAGAACAGTTTGTTCATCTTTCGCTCAGGTCACAGATGTCTAACGAAAGATTGTATTATTACCCTCGTTCCTCCTCCCTGCTGCTCTCCACACTGGAGCTTTGTTCACCGTGATTCTCTTGAGTTTCGTGAACCTGTTGACTGTCTGCTGCGCGTCAGACCGACTAAAACCTCATGTATTCCGAGTACAGGCGAGGATACTGCATGCGCTGAAAGTCCTCCGCACACGCACACAAAATACACAAACGCCGAACAGATGAATGGAACGAGAAACCGCACTGAACCTAATGGATCCGGTGACCATGAATGATTTAGTCATGTACATTTCTGGTATCGCCTCCCCCGTCAAGAATCACTCCCCCGCTCATTTTACTTTCCCTTCTTTTTCCATGTTCTGAATTAGTCAAATGAACTGAAATTGTCATTGATCAGACTCAGTCAATGTCTTATTTCATTTGTAGCACGGTGTTGAACTGAATGCCCTTAATGGAAAATGTGTTGTTCACCAAAGGAGGGAGAGGGAACCTGTGAATAAGAAATGTGTTGCAGCCCTACACTGGTGCTAGTCAATATGCGATTCGTTATAATACCCCAACCAATCTCCTTCTGAGACGAATCAGACAGGTGGCCAAAATTTAGAGAAAGGAATAAAAAATCAGAGCGGTCCACTTTGAGAAAAGGAACCTTTGCATTATGATTCAGGACCATACGAAATATTGTATTTTCTTCAGTTTGGATGAGAGTATGCACGTTTGCTCAAAAGATGCTCTGAACTTTGTCTTGAAGTGACACTTTACATTGCATCTTTGAATACTCACCGTACACTCAGATGTGAGCGGTAATGGTTTGGAACTGTTGAATGAATGCCTTTGATTTAAAGCTCTGTTTTCTACTTTTCTCTGTTTAGTCAAACCTAACTCACCCATTTTCCGGATTAATTCTCAATGATTCACTGGTCATAGATACGAGTTGGGATCAGGACACCATCCCCTTTAAAACTGTGGTTGGCTGGGTAGTGACCTTAGAGAGGGACAGAGAGGACATTCTGCCATCATCCTGCCTCAAATAGAATTGTTTTTCAAACATTTAGCTTGTGACACTGAAATCAATAAATGTAACTAATAACCATGGTATATTATCTTTGAATAGCGTTAACGATGTAAAATTAATCATTTTAAAGCTTTTAAAGCTTTTGGTACTTTTGGGCACAGCAGAACAAGCTGTAACCAAGATATCGCCATTATATCACTTTGATGATGATATGCTGAATGTTCTAGCAAACAGCTGACCATTTGAACATGGGATGATTCTCCTTTTAGCTGTGTTTTTGCCTCCACTTTAACTGCCAAATACCCCGCTACATTAACCACGTTTTCTTTTTCTGTCTTTTTAATGAAAAACTGCTGCACGCTGGAGTTGTAATAAGGGTAGAACAGTAAAGTTGGGCAGTAAAACCAAAACAGTGAGCTGCATGATGCTATGAATAATCCTCAGCACACTGGATGCTAAAAGTTCAAAGCTGACAGTACAATGTAATGACTCAGTTCGTACCAAGAGACACACAACAGTTCCACACACCTATCCTTCCCTAATGATTATTATAAATATAATTCGTGTTCATGTTCTGAACCAGATAAATATTCAGTTGGTGAGATATCCCTCAAACGAAAGTCAGATTGTTTGAAGCGTTCCCACCGTTCCCTCACAGTGTTGCATAACACAGCACGAACATTGCACACCACACCATAATATTGACCGTGCGCGCGTCTGCATGCGCACTGTGCGAGTCTTGTGACCAGTTGCCACTCGCTCATGAGAGCTCCTGTGAGCCTGAGCTGAGCCTTCCGCTGGTTGTCCCCCCCCCCCCCCCCCCGCCTTGGCCTGGCTCTCGTCTTCTTTGAAAACATCTCACTGTAAACAGGAGAGGAAGCCGGAGGAAATGATGCTGCCGAGCTGCTGTTTTGATCAACGGTGTTTACCTGTGTACACGCACGTGGACTGAAATTGTGTTTGTTGCCCTCTGGCTGTGTGTTTGTGTCTAATCTGGGTTTTGCTTCGCTCTTGAGGACCTTCTGGCCTCCTAAGAACAGAAAGAGTTTGGCTATTGGTGAATCTTTTGCACTGCATGCAATGTGTGCACAGTTTATTCAGCAGCCATCAGAAGTTAATTTACAGCAAAAACTTAAGAAATGTTGAGAAACAGATATCACCCTTTGCATCTGTTAACCATTTCTGTGGCTTGGAGTTGACATTCACCTCCATATCTGCCACTTAATCGGAGCCAGGCTGAACAGGTGGTTTAAATATATAATCCTCCAGGTTTTCAGCCCTGATTGATTTGATGACACCTGGAGTTGCCATGGTTACCACAACAGCGGCTTGCTGCCACAATAACACTGATTGAGGAGCTGCTTTGTATGCCCTTTGAAATTAGGGTTGCAAATTCAAAGCACTTCCCCTTGTCTTTTTCTAAATCTGATATAAGATTAACAATTAATTCATGGTAATTGAAAAAAATATAAACATTTTGCTTCTCCTGAACAAAACCAAATGCTTCTTTTTCTCAATCAAAGCTTAATTTCCACAGCATCAAAGCACATAGTCTCTGACTGCGCTGCAAAGCCCATGAAGAAGACACTTAATATAATGAAATATAAAATGAATTGATTTTAATTCACGTTCCTGATCAAATTCTTAACAATGGGTTAATAAGTCGTCAATTAATCATTATGATTAAACATAAAAGCCCCTGAGCTGTGAACAGTGAGACCAAGTCAAGTTTTCAAAGTCCTTTATTTTGTAAAACAAAAAAAAAAAGTTTTAGACCCCTGCTTTGCTTTTTGGAAAAACAGCTCAACTGCATAACGAACATGCTAATATAGGAAACATTACATGTTTTTTCCAGCTGGCACTGCTTAAAGCTTGTATCAGTAAACCAACTCCTAATGTTCATGTCACGTTAGTGGATGGAAACAAGCAGACTGTTGCAGACTTTCTCTAAATTTGGTCAACATTTGTTGTTTGAGTGTAAACCCAGCGAATGATGTAAAACTGTGAATTCCTCCAGCATACGTAGGCAGCTTGACTCTCTTGTGGGAAAAGAAAAGAGCGCAAACAATGGAAACTATCATATGAAGAGCTAATCACTGAATGTGAACATGCTGAAAAAGGGCCGTCGAGTCCAAAATCTGAAGAATTAGAACTTTGAGGATGTCGCGTCTTCAGCAACGCCGCAAGACACAGACACAAGCGCAGAGAGACCAAAACAGTCGAACCTCTGCACACTCTGCAGTCTGATGATGTCCGATGATTAACCTGCTGCAGCGGTGACAGGATGTGTTCACCGGTATTCAACCAAACAGGCAGGTTCTCCTGTTTCACACTTTACCTAGGATTCGCAAACTTCACTTGTAATGCGGAGTCATCAAACCAAGTGGCGTCTCTCCACTTTCTGTGACAGATGTCCGCGGAAGTGACAGTTGCAAACACATCAGATGGAAAAGAGGAATAGGTACGAACAGAATCCTGGGAGAGCTACAGCATATACAGGATTTAAGTGTCAGAGAGCACGACAAGGACAAACCTGTGTGCGTTAAATTAAACCATCACTCGACAGTAGACGCTGACGGCCTTCTAGTCTCAGCACAACTTTCATGAGTGCGGTGCAGAGAAAGGTGAAGGCGAGAGATCGACATTGGTCTTCAGCTGCCCTTTATTTCCCTCAGCTTGTTCAGTCCTCCTCTGTCTATTTCCGTGATACATCAATAACGCGTGCAATTACATTGTGTGATAGACCTCTGCGTGTGTGTGTTCGATTGTGTGGTTAAGACCACAGCACACAAGGTCTTCCTGTCTAATCCGCGGGAAGGTAAACACGGTCGGCTGTGTGAGTGGGTGCGTTTCTGTGTGTCCTGCAAGCCGAACGGACGATGCGGGGAAGTGACTGATCTTGCAAAACATTAGATTGTACGTGCGTGTGTGTGGATGTTTTCGTGCAGGCGGCTGACAAGTTTAACGTTCTGATGTATTGTTCTGGAAGAATTTCACCCTCAGTCTTGACTCGTCACACTGCCTCCATCACCTCCAGCGCTGAGTGCACCAGAGGGGTCAGGTGTCGGGTAGGTCTGCAGAACAGCTGACAGAAAACAGCTACGGAATAAGATCCAAACATGCTAGCGTGTGTGTGAGATTGAGAAAGTGTGTGTGAGGGTTTTGCGTCCCCCTCATCCCCACTATAAACAGCAGTGACGGGCGCTGCCTCTGCAAACCATTCTCTATGTAAAACCAACCAGTTGACGCTTACTTGCACCAAAACACATACTGCAGTGAAAATACAGGCATGCAGATAAACAAATGGAGTGTGGAGAAACACACTGTAAAACAAAACAAAACATATGCCTTGTTGCTGAACTTCAGATTAGATTTTGTTGAAGATCTAGGCAAGCCAGTCCAGCATTTATGCTAAGCTAGGACAACCGGCTCTTACATATTAATTAGGATATGAAAACATGAAAGTGAGTGTGTTCCTCAAAATATCTAACTGTCCCTTTATTATATAAGTAGTAATATATAATTTAAATGTATCTATATAATTTATAGAAGACATTTTTTTCTTAATTTCCCAAAATAGTTGTTTGAGGTGTGTCATTTTCATCTTTGTTGAATTTATAGTTATAAATGGATATTTTCTATTTTACAGTACCCAGGATGCAGGAAAGAATGTTTTATGCTAGCGGCGCTGTGAATCAGTTATTGTAACTCACAATAAAATGTGAATGAAATATGAAAAAGAAGGACTTTAGACTTGCTCCTTTTGATTTTGTGGATGAAAAGAAACCACACCTCATCACATCCTTTGAAAACATGTTTCCGCTGCCTGGCATCTGTAAGTCTGTTATTTCCTTTTTTAGCTTTGTTTTTGGTCTCCACCATCTCGTACGACACAATATTCTCTTAAGCTGCTCAATGCTCCGCTGTGTTCACCAGGTAGTTGCAAACCCTGTTGGCCTGGATCACAGGTTCTCTTGTGTTCCACTGTTTATATATATTGGCTGGTTTAAAGGTTATTTATATTGCATCTATGCTTTCAATGCAGTTTTGTCCCCCAATCTCCTTTGTCTGTCTCTGCTCTTTTAGAACCATTTCCTAGATAGAACTTTCTTTCCATTTTCACAATCGCGTATGGAATCTTCAAGGTTCATGTTTGATGCGCGTGTCCTTTTGAGGACATAGCTATAAGGGCAGATATGAGAATGTAAAGAGTCAAAAGAAAAAGCCTTCAAAGAACAGGCTCAGTCAATATGTCTACACGGTAATAGCTGAGAAACATGTTCCCCACAGACTATGCAAACTCTGAGTGACCCGGGTGAGCTACTTTTGGGAGACGATAAAATGCATAATAAATTACATTTAGAAAGGACTTTTCATGCAAAGGAACGTAGCTTAAAGTTCCTCACAATAAATAAGACTTTTGTTGTTGAATCTTAATCATATAGTTAATTGGGGAGGTTGCAGGAGTGCAAGCAATGGGAAGAAGTGAGAAGGAAGCTGAAGGAGCGAGAAGGAAAGGAAGATGGAGGAGAGGAACTCAATTACAGCATAATCTTCACCTGCCGGCTGGGTGTCATGCCCGTTACGTTTTACATGACAAAGTCCTCCGACTCCTTGCGGGCTAATGAACGGACAGTATACCCGGTCAGGGAGCGCCGAGGCTTTCCACGCTCGCTCTATTTCTCCCTCCGCATGGGGCGTCTTCTGCTTAACTAGCGACCTCAAACAAACCGCAGGGGGCGGAGGATGAGCAGGAGTGGACAAGAGGAGTGAAAGGAAACAGAAGTAAGCGAAGAGGCAGGAAAATAGAAAAAAAGAAGGTGAGGGAAAATATGGGAGATGAGAGGGTGAGGAAAATACAAGAAGACACACGGGAGTAATCAGGAAAATAACTACCTGATGCTGGAAAGGATGAAGACATCAAAAACATAAAAGGAGGTGAGGAGATGAGCAGAGTGAAGAGGACAGGAAGACAGAAGAAGAGAACCAAAGAAAGGAGAGGACGGGTAATGAGTAATGGTAATGAGGTGGAGGACGGAAATGCATTGAAAACTGAGCAGTCAAGAGTGAGAATGAGGAAAAACAAAATGAGAAAAGGAGCAAAGAGAACAGGAGAGGAAAAAGAAAAGAAAGAGAGGAAGGAAAGAAAAAGAGGAAGCAGGAGGGAGGGAAGACACGACAAAAGGGAGGAAGAGGAGAGGAGTTAAGGAAGAAAGGAAGGAGATGGGTGATGGGTGGTGAAGAAAGGATGAAAGAAAAGAGAAGTGAACTCAAAAGAAACAGGATGAGAATAGATGAATAAAGGCAGGGAGGGATATGGCTGCTTTATTCCATTTATTATTGTTTAATTTTAGATATATTTAATAAAATGAGTTGACTTATAGTTCAAACAATAAGCTGTGTGTGTGCTTTTAGCAAGTCATAATGAAAAGGAAACGCACACACACACACACAGAGTTCACATCTGGTGTTAATCCCTATATTACAAGACCTGTCAATCAATTTAGGAATGAGAAGAGCTCCACAGGGACTAGGAACATTTCCATCACAGAGACCGGGGTCTAATTTAGGTTCTGGGGTACATTATTATGCTGAACGTTTCTGATTGGTTGACGGTTTGCGGCGTTTAATTTCATCCAGCATTTTTAAAAGCTAGTGTGTTTGCTTCCAGCGTGCTTGGACGTGTCGACGGGAAGTTACGAAAGATGGACCGGCAACCACATCCACTGTACTGTCGCACATGAAAATGAAATGTGCAAACAGCTGTCACTCTTTCATATCTGGACTAATTTGTTGAGTCTGTGCTGGTCTTCAGGTGAAAAGGCACATTAAAAGGCTGAGGGGTTCATCAAAAACTAGTTCCTGGCTACTTTAGGTGAGATCATGGCTTATGATTTAAATTCAGATGGTAATATTAATTTTTAATTTACATCTATTTACAATAAATCACAAACTGTGCCATTTTATTTATTTACTTATTTATGGGTGGATGCGTTTGATGACAGCGTTGGGGCTTCTCTCCTCCACACATCCCAGCTCTAAGTAAACGCAGTAATATCTTCGGCCAGTAGGTGTCGCTGAAGAGCAGCAGTTTATCAATTTCCTGCAAAGAAGAAAAACCAAAGCAGGAAGAAAGAACAAACAAACCCACGGGTTATCATGTACAGCAGGTACAGAAGTTAAAGGTTACCCCCTTTTTTTATTGGTGAAATAAGAATCTGCTTGTGTCAAACGCCAAGTGGCTTCTGGTGAACTGTGAACTACATTTCCCAGAATACACCGAGAAGTCTTAGAGGTTATTTGGACTTGTGGCTCTCCACAGCAACTGTAGCTGTCTCTGGCTAAAGAATAAGAACCTTGCACTCAGTATTGTGCAATTCTCGTTATCTCGCTCTCTCTTTCGCACACACACAGATAAGCGCTGTCGGTCTGCCAGTGTTCACTCGGTGTGTATGAGTGCTAGGGACAACAATCCTGCTGCAGAGAAGCTTCCCGCGCTGCTGGACTGCTGCGGAGGACTCAACAACGTCGACTATTCGAAGGTAAACCCGCAGCTGTTGACACACGCAGGGCAGCCTACCCGCTTAACGTTGATAAAAGTCTCTGACAGTGTTCACGCAACAAAACGAAGCGAAGGTTCCGGTTTGGCTGACTGAAGCAGTCGGCTCCTGTCGCCGAGCTCCTCGCAGTCGATAAACATCCGGTATAGTCGGCTTTTCAAAATAAAAGCATCGTTTCTTTTACAACCCCACTGAACACATGCGTGGACTCCAAGGTGCACAGTCCAACTTAAGTAAAACACGGTCCAAAGGTTACCTTTTAAAAATATATACAAATAAATAAAGAAATACATAAAGTTTCATAGATAATTAAATGAATAATGAAAATTAGTTTGATCATGGACAGGTTACAAAACAAAACGCGCTCTACCTGTTTATTCTAATTTATTCAAGAGAAACCATTTTTTAATCTTTCCTTTAGAAACATATTTTTTGCCAAACTGAAACGTTATGCTGGTCTATGGGTAGTAACACATGTTGTATTGTTTTACATTATATTGTACTGTACTGTCTTGTTAAAATGCAAAAAGGATCCAAAGTTCCCTTAAATCACTGATTTCCTGCAAAGTGTCACTCTGCAATAAAATTAGTGGTTCATATCATATTTTTTTAAATCAATTTTTTACATTTTCTTTTCACAAGAAACATCCTGCAGGGCTAATTTTAACTTTATAGTGAGGCCAACAGCCCCAATTTTATACTATAACTCAAGTGATATCATGGACTTTGTTGTCAGTAACAAAGACTGTAATCATGGGATTTGTTGGCAGTAATAGAGGCTGAAGTATTGACAGCCGGCTCTCCATGCCTGCAGCTGCTCACATGCTATATCAACTGAAATGTCCCTGTTTCACTCAATTACTTGTCAGCTGCTCACTTAAGGTCAGAGCACTCCTCCAGCTTTACAGGGTAACCTTGACCTGTTGCATGTGTCAGTGTGTGTCGCTGGAAACGGATGAGGATCAGAGAGATCTGAGGTCAGCAGATCGTCACCGAGTACAAAAGAAGCGGGTCAGACAGAGGAATGTAACTGAGACACACTGCAGAAAATCTGTGCTTAGTAGTTTGAGGAGTGAGTCTGCTAATTGATGCAGAGAAGTGACAGACATATCATTTAGAGGCCGACTGCTTATATAGCTGTTGTAGCTGTTGTTGAGTGATACCATTACCTCACCAAGTCTGACTCACGGATGACAGTTATGAACAAATGAGAGATCATTTTCATTCCTTGCATTCTTCTTAGTCATCAGAACTTAGCACCTACATTTCCCACAATGCAACATCATTTCTTACTGTTAGGTTGCAGATTTGGGTATGTTGTGCTAGCAAGCTAGCCTCAGACAAGGAGGAGGAGCGGGTTCATTTCTCCACCCACAGGCTTTTTTTTTTTTTTCAGTTTCAGACTTGCCCCATGATGCTGACTCAAGTGACATCACTTGAGGCAATTTATGAGACATCAGGCAACTCCCTCTGGTGCAACAGACTGGTTTATACAGGATATTGTTACATGTAGAGTTTTGAAATGATAATATAGCACATTTGTAAAAACATCTCGCTGACCACTGGCCAAATTAAACGCCAGGTGCTGACCACAATATATTTGAGATCCTTTAGCGCCACCATCAGGCTAAAACATTGCACACAATACATCTCAGCCTAGAGATTGTCCCAAGATTTGAAGAGCATGATCACGGGCAAAAGGGATTTCTTTTTATTTCTGACCTTTTCAAATTTAGGAAGAGAAAAAATAGTTTTCCACACCTCAGAGTAGGCCCTGTTAAACTACAAACTGATATTAAATACTTTGCTGTAACCCAACACCGTGATATAAAACACATAAGAGAGCCAAAGCAACTTAAGGGCATTGGCCCTAAAGACCTACTTGCTCTTCATCTCTGTCGTCAGTAGGGATAAGATGGAAAACCACACAGAGCACCCCAGTGTGTGACAAAGAAGGAAAATGAGTCTGTGCTGCTTTAGCCTCATATTCGTCATTAAAATGAATTTCTATGCCCTGTGCCATGCTTCACTTTCAAAAAAGTGTGAATGATCAGAATAACGCCTCAGATGTTGGAAGATGTCTCAAAAATTGCAAAAGGAACCTCTAGACCAAATCTGTCGGCTTTGACATAGAGTCATGTCTTAAAGCCTTTAAAAATCTATGGAAAATCTATAAAATCTTTAGAAAGTTTTTCAATTTCATTTTAAAAAGTATTGCAAAAACAGTCATTAGGCTGCGGTTCATTCAACAATCCAATTCCTTTGGTTTCTGATTCGGTCTCCTGCAGCTCCTGATGGAAATATCTGTCTGTCTGCTGGTGCTGAGCAGGTACTGTACAATGTGCAGAGTGATCAGAGATTTTTAATAACTTTAATTTGTAACAAAAACAAAACAATAAGCTAAAAGATGCTAAAATGGCCCGTTGAGCTGCCAAGGAGTAACTAACCTCTGGTACAGCATGTAAGTCATTAGGCTGCGGTTAATTCTACAATTCTACAGTTTCATTTGGCGCTCTGAGGTTCTTATCCAAAGTGATGTAGATTAAGTACAATACAAGCAAAGCTCTAGAAAGGTACATTTTTTTGTATAAGTGGCTGTAGAAGATGATAATATAGGCCACAGTTATAAATAGGTTCTGTTTTTGAGTATTTCACGTTTGCTTCTAACAATCACCTTCATCACAAGGTTGTCTCTCTTTCAGATGGACTTGGCACTGATGGAAGATCTACTAAAACACATCAACTTTCACGACTTCAGCTTTTGCATCGCTGTGGTCGCCATCATTTTCAACCCCCTCTTCTGGAATGTGGTAAGAACTACTGTGGATTGTACTGTAGACACTGTAGGAAGCCAGAGAAACCTTGAGGAGCCTTCTTCATATTGTCTGAAGCATGAAGAAGAGCCCTGGGAGACTTGTGATAGCTGTTTGATTGGTTACCAGAACCTGTAGAGGGAGAAACCTATTGAAAGTGTTACGAGCTACAGCTTTGAACGTTATCTGCCCACAGGTATAGATAGGCTGTCACTGACAGTTGATCTGCCTTTGCCAAATCAAGGCAAACTGTCCCGACAGCGTCCCTGAGGCTGATAAAACTGCCCTTCTGTCTATCGCAGAGGGTCATATGTCACAGACAAGATGGCTCCACACATTTTGTGATTCGATTTCCGATATCAGGTTTAAGACTGATTCCAGCGAACGTCGAAGTAGAAACTTTACATAACTCTGCATCTCATCAATATCAGGCCATAGGCAGTGTTGGTGCATCAGGTTTGCCGACTGCTGCACTGTAGAAGAGAGAAAAGGAAAGGAAGAATTTCTCTTTTGTTTTCAATCAGATGCTTCAGGTATAACAAGTGCTGCACGGTCTTTAGTCATGCATTTCAACTTACATCTTCCTCGGTGATGGGGTTTACTGAGTGAATCATGCCCACACTTCAGTCTAATTACGCTTGGAGCTTTACATAATACTACAATTAAGGCAAAGTAGTCACAGAAAGGGAAAACGCTCTCTACCTGCGTTCTTCACCCACGTTCTCTCTGTGTCACTTTGCCATCGTACGCGGTCAAAGTGCGCCATTGATTAAAAGGCAGCTACACATGAACAAAATCAAAATGTTGAAGCACTAATGAAACAAAGAATGAATGCAAATGAGCTAACAAAATGAACAACTCATAAGAGGTTAAACACATAAACCACAGTTTCACAACTCTTATCTAGTCCTATCAGCATCCCTGTACCTACATACGATGCGAATCAACATGTTGCAATGACTTGTTGTTGGTCGGGTTGCCTAAAATTTGCAAAGCTGTCGGATTATCGGCTAAAATTGGTGCAATTTACTCGCTGCTTTTGAAATTAGTTGCACTGCATCGACAGGAGCATGTGTATCATTTCCAGAATGTCCTTTAACTAAGCTTTAGCGGTGACTCATTTGACCATCGGCTCAGTCTCCCGTCACACCTGCACGGCCCCAGCAGGACACACGTTCATCACGCAGGAGCTCTGTCCTCACAATAGAGTGGCCAATTATTTGCATTAGAGTAAATGCTGCTGAAGGGCTCTTGGCCCCTGCACATGATCTCAAATCATCCCTTTTTTTGTGCATGTTGCTTTTAGAAGATAAGCTGTAAGTGGCTGTAATGGGGGTTATTCGAGCACACAGCATCAGGACTGATGGAACTTACTTAGGTAAGAAAAGACCTTTTCATGTCATCTGTTTAAGGGATAATGCCGGTCATCTGCATTTGATTTCATAGAAAAGCATAGAAAAAGATATGAGGTGGATGATCATATACCAAACACTAATTGCTATGGTTTCTAATGTCATATGGTTCTTGCTTAAACTGATTCTACCACATAAGGTGCAAAATTGTATTTGTGTGCATCTGGTGCGAAGAATAAGTTAATAAAAGAGTTAATAAATAGTTAATAAAATACATTTTACTTGTATCAATAGCTGTAGGTCACCTTTTTGCCTTGTTCCATTGGACTCTATTTGCTGCATATTCTGTGCTGGTACCTTGTTGCTGATAGTTGCTAAAGGTTTGGCATGTTAGCAATGAGGTTAATGTGCACGGAAAGTTCAAACACAGGATCTTGTTTTCCTCTTTAGCTGCTAAGTCCTCCACTGCTTTTCCCTGCAAACAAAAGCAATGAGTAGTTAGGCAAGCTGCAAACACAAAACTTACATATTACCACATTTTAAGTTGGTATGATAAACATGTTGGTTGCTTATATAGTTGCTTTCCTCCTCCAGTTGACATGAAAAAGCTTTCATTTGCAGTCCAATGTGTGTCCAATATTCCCTTCTTTATGGTTCTGATTTGGTCTCCTGCAGTTCCTGATAGAAATATCTGTCTGTCTGCTGTTGACGCCACGCAGGTAATGTACAATGTGCAGAGTGATCTGTGATTTTTACTGAAAATACAAACAAAACATTACGCTAAAAGACACAAAACCAGCCCGTTGAGCTTTGTGGAGATGGCCCGTGGCATGAAATGCCGCAAGTAATTAACCTGTGGTACAACATGTATGCAGCTCTGTCAAGAGGTTGCATTTGTATTGGTTCACATTGTGTTCCAGGGTGGTTTCAGAACACTCTACAAAGACAATCTACTCGTTTTTATCTGCAGCTCCTTCATGGGGAGCTTAGAGTTCATGGTCACACTCAAGTGGTGGGAACTCGCCTGAAACAGTTGGGCAGTCTTTCACAACCGTGGTGACCTGAACCTGTATGAATGAGAGCAACTCTTTGCTATTATTAGCTAGAAAGAAGTCTGCTGTCACATGCTACACAAGGTTCTTCACGCACAATATGTTCCCACGGATGTTTAGCTGAATTCACCCTCTCTATGGTGAGGTGGTCGTTTGTCATGTTGGAGCCTGAAGTCAGCAGGGTCATCGAGAGTTTGCGTCTCATCTTATCTGTCAAGCCTGACCTGGACTGGATCCTATGAGAGCTCTACGTACATACTAGCAAATGGGACCATAAGTTCTGGGGTCAGCTGCTCCACAGCTGGCAGATCCATGGAGATCTCATCGCAGTTGAAATGGTCAACCACCCAGTCAAACCCCGCTCACTTCCTTCCATACATGTACAGTCCAACCTTGCTAAATGCCAAGTTGTGTCTGAATGCAGTGTTGGTAGAGGGACGTACATCAGGCTGTAATTCAAACAGATTATTATAAAATCAATCTTTCTGAAAATTTGCTCAATTTAATGGAACTTGATATTTATAGATAAAAAAAAACCATATTCTTTCTTCTCTAATTTGCTTCTCAGGTAACCACACATGGTGTCCTAACCCCACAGCTGGGAAAAGACCTTTTTATATAGGAGGAAACATAATGTCAGGCCTGTGGAAAATGTGAAAGGGGTGCAGAGAAATATATGTTTCTGTAAAGACTGGCTTCTGATACAAAACGCTTCAGGTTATGAATCTCGAAGTTTGACCTTTTAAAAAACAAGTTCAAACTCTGCTGGTACCAGTGGGAAAGTCTCTTCCATCCATGTGCTGTCAACAAAAGGAGGGACTCCTTACCTGCTCTTTAATAATGGACCTATACTTTGCATTCTCCCTGAACACAGTGTTCCTACTGGAACAGAGACACAGCAAGGCCTGTTCCTTGAATTTGTGGTGTGTGTGTGTGTGTGTGTGTGTGTGTGTATTTGGGCACAGATCAGAACGTACCAGCACCCAACTACCACTGCTTAACCTTTTATCTTTTCACACTGACATAAGCGCTGTCCATGAATGAAACACTGATCGCACACAGACACACTGTACACGAACACACACACACACGTTAGAGGTCTGCTGGAAAATAGGACTACAGCAAATGCTTTGACTTGTCCTTAAACATATACAGGTAAATTTCTCAATTCGTTTGCGATGAGGAGGCAGGTTGGTCAAGTGACTTTCTATAATGATTCTGCTTCGGTAAATGACACGTAGACAGCCAGAAAACTGAATTAGAAGTAGAAACGGGACATCATCAGCGTAAAAGCTCTTGGCTGTGTGAGGCCAGGAGGTCAGTGTGCCAGTCAGGCTGTGACACATTGACCTTATTGTTGAACAGAGTCAATCCTGCTGTCACCAGCGCCGGCAACAGTCAACCATGGGAGTGGAAGACTCTCTGCAGGCTCCTGCACAGTGTGGGCTATCTGTGTGTAGGTGGCCTGTACAGTGACTCATCTACAGACTGAGAGTGGAGCCGCTGAAAGTCTCTGCAGACTGCAGATGCACTTTGTGACACGGAGAGAGCCTACCCGTCAGCCGGCACAGCGCAGCGCTCTCGCCCGCTGATGCTAATTACACCTGAACACTGATTGCAGGGTTTGCCATCAGGTGCCAATGATGTCACTTCCCTCCCGCTAGACACAACAGTGACGAGTTGTGCGGCAAGCTCAGTTCTTGTTGTTTGTGTTTGTGTGCGACCTGTCATGCATATTCATAATCACACCTCAGACAGTCCTGTGCCTACAGTCACAACCTCCAGGTCGTGACTGCTGTTTGACAGTGGATCTGATGACTGTCTGTCAAAGCCTGCTTGACTAACATCACTGATGTCAGTGTCATTGAGGAGCGAGATCATATCACAAACTGTCTCTGGGCACTTATACACACAAGGTGGAGACCCAACAACTCCCAGCTTGAACAAACACTATGCCACAGCAACAAGGACAGTTTAACAGGCAGAAACCCTGAGAAGAACTTTAAAAAAGAGAGTACCACAATGCAAGTTCTACATAGAGATGTAAAGTAATGGTAATAGTAGTGGTGATAATAATAATAATAGTGTTGCAGTGGCTGCAGGAGCATGAAAAGCAGGCTGCCTGCAGTCATAGATCAGAACTCTGCAGTTCCAGAGGCAGAAATACCCAGAGAAATCATCAAGAGGGTAGAAGAGAAAGCACGAAACTGAGAGAAGAAGTTAGAAACTCTGAGAAGCTTACTGCATCATGGGAAATCTCCCAGCAGTCCTAAAGCAGAAACTCTGTGACTGACTTTGGCGTGCCAACAGGATTCCTCGATAATATGTGCAAATTGGAATCGATCTAATATATATGTCCTTAACCAACTTCGTGCTGTTGTTTTAATGCCTATTGAAGTTCCAGTCTCTGCATTGGCTGGATGATCGATGGTGTCTAATGCAACGCTAAGATGTAACAACAGTCCAGAGGCAAGTCCGTTGTCTGATGCAGTTAGATGGTCATTTGTAATAGATTAGTCACTGCATTAGAGGAGGCATTGAAATGTTGGGTCGGTCAAATCCAAATAGGTTGAGTTCAGTTATGTGGGAGAATGGACTCCTGCACGTTTCACTTTGGTAAAACAAAATTATGTCAGTAAATCATGAGAATCAGCTCCAGCCCTTACCGTACCATGTTTTGTTTGCCAAGATGGCTGCCAGATGGCGGCGCTTGTTGGTAGGGACTTTGCTAATACACAAGCCTGACCACTTCGTGTGTCCCAGAAAGATACCCAATGCCTGATTATGAGCAGCCACATGAGAGGAGAGTAGTCACATGCAGCAGTGACGGGCACTCCTTCAGCCCGAGCACGTTACCCATTTTGGAAATGACTTAATATCTGCTCATACAATTGTTTCGTAGTGTATTCATAACAGTTGTCCTGTCATCTTCCCGGTGCACGTCCTCTCCTCCGGCTCTTCATTTCCTTTGTTTTTGTCACTTCACTTCTGTACCATTTTCCTCCGCTCGCCCCCTGCTGTTTTCTCCATTCAGCCTGTCCTGCTGCTCTCACCAGCCATGCTTTTGTCACAGGGAGGGTTAGTGAATCACACAGTGGTAATCTTCTCGTTTTTCCTGGATGACTAAGCCTTCATATCCCCTCCCGCCACTCCCCAATGATCCCCAGGTTTTTCTCTTCCCTTTGTGATCCTTGGCCCCTTTCCCTCTATCTGTCCTCAGTGATTGGCCTGTGCCTCTGCCCTGGCCCATGGCTCGAGACTTGGCATCCCGTTGTCTTGGCGACAATAGAAAATGTGTTCTTCTCTGATCTTCTCTGCGACGAAATGGATTTATGTACATATGGAAATAACTATTCGATTGCAGTCTTTATTATTAATCTGTCTTATTAATAGATAGATAGATAGTAGAGATGGTGCTACATCCTTATCCTGCGTCTCTCACTTGTTAAAATTCAAAAGAACGTAGTAAACTCACTTTTGAGGTCGAACGAATCCAGTTTTCCCCCCGATTGTGCTACATTGTGTTACATCGTCTAGAGGAGAGCTACTGTTAGTCTCATCTGTTAGTTTGAGTCCTGGGGTGTGTTTGGTCTGTTGTTAGCTAACAAAGCTAACAGCTAACAGGCAAAACACATTAGGACTTTTAGTCTCTGTTAAGGGAAACATTAAGTTTTAAACAGCTGAATGTGACAATACAAGTTTACAGTACTAAATAAATGTAATCTGAAACACTTCAGCTGAGTACAGTTTGGAGGAAAAAGTACTTTACACTGGTATTTACAGTCAAAACGTCTGTCACGAACAGAAGCATCAAGGTCCACTTACACCAGTTCTGTGCTATAATACACTGTAAGAAGTATAAGAATATGCAAGTTTCAGAGCCTTTGCACTGTACACACCAGTCCTATGGGAAGGCTACTGAAACCTTAAAATATAACTTGTAATCGATGTCATTAGTAGGAATTCACCTCCAGGGACATAATTATACTGAAAATCATCAAATTTTAAGTTCTGGCCAGTCAATCATTAAATCCAGATCACTGACTGTGCCCGTTCAATGGAAACAAATAGATGTTTTGTCTTCAAAACTTTATTTTAAATGCGACTGGACCTTTTTTTTTTTTTTTTTTTTAACTAATTCTGCTCATTTAAAGTGTATTTTTTAATATATATTCTTCTTGTACTACTGCTTGTGTTGAAACATGTTAAATTGAAGACATTCGTCTTTAAGAAGTTCAGAAGTTCTTGCTCTTCAAATTGAGGTATGAGTATTGTTTTATCGATAATACACACCCTACTCATGAAACCAAAGGTGCTGCCAAGATCATGACGAGCAGGAGGCAGCGTTAAAAGTAGTTTAACGCTTCTTTTGTGTTTTCTGCACATTTTCGTCTTCTCTATTTCCTCTGTTAACTCAGAGGTCTACACAATGTTCACTCTCGGTTACATCACTGCGGTGTTACTCCTGCTGTTGTTTTCTGAATGGGAGGGCTGATAAACACATTGTTTTCAGCTTCAGTTCCTGACTCTCTGTAATATAATTCCAGACTCAAAGTCTAAAGCTATTCTGCATGACAATCTTGTGATAAGTTTATCTGAGACCGCGTTTTTATTGTGCTTTCGTATCCAATGTGTTTTAAGCCTTTATCTCAATCATTACTTGTGGCTATCACCATGAATTATCAGCTGCTTACATAAGCTTCTGGGTGTGTGCAGAGGATTGTACTGGGAAACCTCACCTCTTAGCGCATAATTGCTGAACTGCTGCAGTTAAGAAAGTGTTTTGGAAAATGACATGCCTCTTTTATTTTCAGTTAAGAGAGAGAAGAGGCCTACAATTTCCAAATTTTCCAAATTTACCATTACACATGCAACCCCAAAAACAAGCCCATAAACTGTGGTAAAATTAAGAAATTGGGGTTTTCGTCTTGCACTAAATTTTCCACTGCTTCTTCTCCTTAAAGGTTCCCCCGTTTAGTTTTTCACCACTTGTGGCGCTGTGGAGCATTGTTTTCATGAGTGGACCTGTGTTTTGTTTGCAACCTGATGCACAGGCACAGAGGTTTGACACAGTGCACGTTGCTGCCAGTGGATTCTGATCTTCAGGTATAAATAGCTAAGGGCTAATAGAGGGAAGAAATAGACCGACAGCTAACTAGACCAACGCAGCAGGTTTCCTGTTGCTATTACAGATGTTGTCCAAGACTAGAAATGCAGTCAACAACAGAGATTTTTGCATCAATGATATGTTTTTGCAAGAAACGTAAACAAGACTTTGTTAAGCTGAAAAATCATTTACAAAGGAAGAATTAATAATGTCTTTTTATGCATAAATATGATACATGAAACACTTTCCCTTTGCTTACTTACTGCACTCTTACTGAAGTCTTCACTGTCTGACAGTAAAGCAAAAGCTCAGGCGGAAAGGCAACACTGGTGGCACAGATCATTTAAAAGGCTTTTTTTAAAAAAATTCCATTTCATTTGCTCTGCTCATCACTCAGGCCTTTGTGAAACAGTTGCTCAGGCAACAGAAATGTAAAGTATTCCTGTGCTCAGTGACAGGAGAGGAAACAGTACCAGATGCAGGACGGAAGATGAAAGCTGATCATGAACATATTTGCTGAGACATTTGTTGTTGTTGAGGATGACTCCTCATTCTGATCTCATTTTCTTTCTCCTGCGGCTGGCAACAGGTTGCCACTGCTCGAGCCTCTGAAGATATCTTAAACTCTTTTAACGTCAAATCTGCTCCCTACATAAGTGAGATTAGATCGCGTCTCGGGCTCCATTAGATACATGTCATGCTGACACTGAGGCGCTTGGAGGAAAGTGGTCAGTCTGTTCTTCTTTTATCTCACCGCCTTAGGCTGACATCTCAGCTGGACCACGTGGGCATGACGTCAGGGTTTAGATAACAAGATGTGGGAACTTGACTGTGTAACTTAACTGTTACAGGAAGATCGCTGTGCAAACCATATTCTGCAGACCTTTAAAGTAAATAGTGGTCTGCAGTGTTCCGACGGCGAGTCCTGCAGACTGCATCAGCTGTGGAGGTTGTGACCAGTGGATATGTATAGCCTGATGCGGCATAAAACGATCCTTTGAGAGTAAAGAGAGTGAACCAAGACAAGGAAGCCAGCAAAACAGGTTGAAACTCACTATAAATCTGCAGTATCTCAAACATAGCCACAGCCTACCTTGCTGTTAACTTTACAGATACTTAGGAATTACCTTGGTTATCTCCTCACCGACTGAACCCTTGGTCAACAGTAGTCCCTGTTTTTAGGTGAGTCTTGTAAAGAAAAAGGTGAGCAGTGACCATTCACGACCACAGATACGACCTTCGCTGCTCCGGTGCCCTCCCCGTATGCTGATGCTAGCAACAAATTGTGAAATCAAATCATATCAACGTATTCAGAACACGACAGAAGCTGTGGGCGGACGGGTTCATCCTGCAGGGCCGTGGACGTACAATCCGACAAGGAAGGTTCAGAAGCTGCTTCTGAAAGCGTCTCGGCCGACGTACGCTGCGCCCCCAGCGATCTCACACCTGCGTCTTCCTCGCGCCGCTTTCAAGCCTTAATCACGGCTGACACGACGGCCAGACATTTACATTCACAGGAATAAACCCAAAAGCAGGGCCCCATGAAATTGCATGTGAATAGTCCGCAGATTACGCGCTGACTTTCACTCACACGTAGCAGTGAGTATACATAGACTCGGTGATGTAAGGCTCCCACGTTGTCCGTCTCTCAGGGGTCTTAGAGGGAGAGAAGAAGGGACAGGGATAGGTGTTTCATTTCATCAGGAGAGCCTCAAGAAATTGCAGAGTAGAGGGACAAGAAGATGAAATAAAAAAAACAACAGCTTCAAAGCTGAAGAGAATATAAAAAGCGATAGAAGGGGGGTGCAACGTGATGTCAGCGTGACCTCCAGTGTATACCCGTGATTATTAACAAACTCTAAAAGGAGAGGATAAATGCAAACAGCGAACAGCGAGGCAAAGGGTCCTCGTGCGGCTTATTAAGGCGAGGAGAAAAGGAGGAAAAATAAATCAATTCAAATAAAAAGAGACACTGAAGTGAGAAAGCAGCAGAAATGTAAATTGCATGAAGACTCAAGAGGGGAGCGAGGGGGAGAAAAAACAAAATTGCTGGGTGAGTAGATTAGAAAAACAGGTATAAAATAAAGATTTTAAAAGTGGGGGGGGGTGCAAGGAAAGGACACGTGAGAGTGAAAGGTAGCGTGATGAATCTCTCGAAGGAAGTGTCAGGTCTTTGTAATTGGTCTGTCAGCTGTCTACCCCGAAATACTGCAACTCATATTTGGAAAAGTCACCATTTTAAGTGACTTTAAGGCTAGTGCCGCAGAACTTTCTTTGCTTAAAGTTGAAGAATTTTAGACTAAAGAAAAAATGAGTGACACCTACTCTTCACAACTTGTATTGTCATTCAAGAAAATCAAACAACAAGCGACTATTGAGGGAACGCTGAGATACGAAAGGTCACCTCGGAGCATGTGCAGTATTTATAGTTTTTTATTTCGTATTTTTGTAGTGAAACCCATCAGTTTACACGTTGTCATGGCAGCGTTGGAATGAAATCCAACAATCAGACGTTCAGATTATTTTTATGGTCTGACGCACAAGTGTTGCGCACATCGGGGCATAAAGTCTTTGTCTTTGAACACAAACCTAATGGCAGTTATATTTAGGCTGATTATTGGCTGCGGACTGTGCATTAAAGTGTCACAGTTGGAGTGAGTGTGAGCGTGCATGCGCTTCTATCCTTTCAAGACCCATTTGTAGCTGTAGAGGTTGAATGACAACATTTTTGTGAAGTCAAGTTTTTGGCCAGTCCTGAGCTCTTCAGGGGACTCAGTGTTCGGAAGGGACTGGTTTTACCTGAGGATCCTGAGAGAGAGATCCTGGGGCGTGTATGAACGACAATTCTGTATTAATTTGGATATCTTATTTCAATTTGCGCGACCGTTACTAGACCAATCTTGGCTGCCAAGCTTTCCAATTTAATATTTTGTCTATGCCGTTTGCACAGATGACACTGGCAGATTTCGCTTTTGAAATACATGTTCATTTTTGAAATAGCGAACTTTGATTTTCCACAGAAGCGAACAAAAAAACAAGCCTCTCATTTTCAGTCAGCAACTGTGAATTTTGTCCGCTGTAACTGTGACTGTGGCTGATTTTATTAGCTTTTTTTTTAAGTAGCTAGTTAATCAATGCTAAGCCTATTCAAACTCCTCGGTTGAATATTGGTGTCGCCAACTTGTTTTAAAGCGAGAATCAAGTAAAAAGTGCTTTGAGTTGTTCAAACCCCCCAGAAATAGCAGGACCTGTTGTATGATTCAGGTCCAGCTCCCACAATGGATGTGCCAGACCTGAACCCCCCCTTTGATAGCAGCTCTGTGAGGGTGATTAGTGGCCCCCTCTGCTGTGCCAGTTTCCACTGGACTGCCGTCAGGTCCAGTGTGCATTGTCCTTTCTCTGTGATCCTGGGATCTGACGAAACAGCTGTCACTTGACGTTGTTGATTCACCCCTTTCTCAAAGATTTTCCATCTAGAGTTCCTACAAACATCAATGCCTTGTTGAGTCTGTGTTCTACAACGTTTTGCAGCTGTAACCTTTTTTTTTTTTTTTTTAGTGTCCCTCGAGATTCCGGCCAGCCGAATCTGTGCCATGTATTCTGTCCTGTATTATCAGTGCACAGCTGTAGCTTGTTTCCTGGGCAGTGGAGCCTTTGAACATTCCCCCATTTCTCCTGTTCTTACTTTAGCGTCTCTGTGTGCAGCTTCATATTGCTTGCATTTGGCGTTGTCTGTCTAACGGTGAATGGCAAAGGCATCCGCTTCTTCTCCAAGCTGCTGTGCAATGTTTTGTATTCTACGTTTCTTACATTCATTACTTTGAAGGTGAGTTGAAAAAAAGAAATACAGGTTTGCCAAACTGTGCACCGTGACAGAATCCCACGTCTTAAAGGGGTTGAATGGGTTCAGTGTGATTGGTCATGTCTGTTGCGCACTCTCTTGTCGTGCACAGTAATGTATTCTTTCTGTTTCCACCCTGTATCCAAGTGTGCCAGAAGTGTACCAGACGACTGTGGCCACCGAAGTACCAAAAGTACACTTGACATATCCCTGATGTGCAAGGACACGGGGTCATTTGAGGTGGTTTGTGGGCTTCTCAGGGTTCAAGAACAAGACAGCCCACTACTTAGTAATGGCACAAACAAAGTCTCCCCTCTCACGGTGCCCTCACAAGCAGAGGTCAGCCTCAGCTGAACAAATAGATGCCATCCGGCGCATGCATTATCAAACTGCCCATATGAGGTGATGAAGCCGATAGAGCAAACAACATATTAAACGTCATCTGATCTTCTCCCTGCATATGGAGTTGGTCTCAGTCATCAGGTCTGTTCTGCCCAGTGACCTACATCCATGGGAACAAAGTGCTCTTCAGCTCATGCTGCCCACGCCGGCTGCTACAGTGGCAGGTATTCTTATGCAGCTGAAGCTATTTGTTAGACACTGGTGGTCAGGAAAAATCAGAAAACATGATAGAAAAGAGCCAAAGAAAGTGAAGAACAGCCAGTTGGTTTTAATGATTCTCTCACATGCTCTCAGTGCTTTTTGTTTGATTGTCTCTTCTGGCTGAAGACATTTAGATGATTAGACTTACGCTAGTGTTCTTTTTTTTGGGTACCCATGCATAAAGTATGTAACTGGTTTTTCAAAATTCATCTTGAAACTAAGTTGTTGAAGTCTTAGTCTCAGCTTTAAAGAAAAGCTATGCACACTACTTAACTTAGCTGAACATCGCTAAAAAGAGGTTCAGCAAAAGCCGAAGCAGTCAAACAGTGACCCTACAACTAGGAAAGGTACAGCAGGTTAAACCTAAAACAGGAAGTCAATGATGGCCACAGCTTCAGTCCTAAAATAAAGTGAAATAGCTTTGGTTTTTGATGTTCTTGCGCAAAAACTTAGCTGAATAAAAAGGTTTCGAGTAGTGTGGATCCAACTGAGACTCAACTGAGAATATTCTCGTTGGTTTGAAGACCGAACCACATAAAATACCAATGAATACTGAATCTAAAACTGCTGATGAGAGAGAACCTTCTCCTGTTGATGTTGCTGTCTTCCAGATGTATACGTCTGAAAGGCAACTGTTTGGCATCGCTGCAGTCATCTGAAATTGTTAAAGCACTATTTTTATACTGTAATTCAGGTTGACCTCAAATGACTGCAATTGTGAAGGTAATCCAATTGCAACCAATCTGAGACATTTATCAGTTTCTTTATGTATTTGGTTCAGTCAGATAAGAGATATTCAGATAGATATTAATGACTTCAGTGAAGACCTTAAGATTCAGCTCATTGTTTTTGTGTTTTTATTCATTGGACTCAATTACACTGATTGCCTGGGTGATCTGACCTCAGATGTTCCCACGCGGTGTAGGCTTATGCTCCCGTGTTTGTGTGTGAGTCACAGTGGTGGGCATTGCAAGCATTGTCAGGAATGCTGGTTTTTGTCATTTTTCCGAAATCCTTTCTGCTGATTTTACTTCTGTAAGTCCAAGTTAAAAAAACACAGGTGATGGAACACAGGAGATATTTCAGATTTTATTTTCAATGAAATTTATGAAATCGCTTAGGTGTTTAACATGTTCCTTCAGTAACATGAGCACAAATGCAATGTGATTACTTCCTGTGAACTTAGACATAAAAAATTACACTAAAACATTTATTTACCGTAAATTCGAAAACAGAGGACCCAGTTCGTTACCTCATGATGAACCATCACATGTCCCTTCTGGTTCAAGGCCGTACCAAATCTGAAGATGTCCTTCCAACCACTGTACCACAGATCGGTTAGTGGTCCTCTGTCCTAAACCCTCTCAGAAAGGCAGATGATCAGTGTCAAGAAGCCAAACCACAGCATGACTAAAATAGTTCTCTACCTGAAGGGCAATGATTATAGTCACTTAACTGTGTCCATGAAAAACAGGCCACAGCCTGACACTGTGAACTCCTACAGTCCCGACATTTTCAGCTTTAAAGTCACTGAAACCGATCTCCCGTTATTTATTTTTATTTATTCCAGTTTATTCTCATGTTCCAGGTAAAACTGATACAGAGAGAACATTTTGGTCCATTATCCTGACGTGTGCGTATTAATTTCGCAATTTCGCCGCTGCCTGTAAGCATTTCAGCTGAATCATCGTTGATGACATAATCAGGGTGATATAATAGGTTTGACCTCCTGCCTTTGCCTGGAGGTAGAATGGGTGCAGCCATAGCAGAGGTTGTAATCTCATTAGACTTTTACTAACATGAAAGAGATGTCTTAAGGGCAAAATTAGACTGTGGTTATTGGAGAGCGAAATGGCACAGTTACTGTATTTTTTCAGTTTAGTGATATGAAACCTTCATTTTTCAGTGTGTCATCTGTTCAGGTAGTAAAGACACACATTAAATGAGCTACTGACAGTTAGCACTTGATAATGTAACTGCCTGAACCCCGCCAGCGCTTGTGGTAATCTGTGAACATGTGTTGTGTTCGTCACTGTGTTTAATGCGATCTTAATGTCTGCTGGTGTTTGATGTCCCGTGACATTGCCGAATGGAACTGTCATGTACAGAAAGCAAATTCCATCAACCTTCATCACATCTTCATTGATAAATCATTTATTGACGGATTAATCATTTATTGACTGATTAATCCTCTGACTGACACGGTAACCTAAGAATTGCGGTAGATGAATGAGGTCATGAGGTCACAAGCCAAAGGATGTGGCCCTTTAGGATCATAACCATGACCAAAGAAATTACATCGACTGTCAGGTAAAGCGAAATCTGCTGTGCGAAGCTGACATATTTTTTAGCGGGCGCCTGACCGAAAGGCTCGTGAAGTTTCAAAAATGGCGAGGGTTCGTCTTCTGAGAAGCATGAACTGAGTGGAGCGTCATTTTTTCTCAGTGTCTTTATTATATTCTTATTTCTTGTGGTGGCCATGAATCCACCATGAATATCCACAGCATATACTGTGGAAATCAGGCCACTAATTTTCCTGAAAATACCTTTTCTTTCCCCATAGATACCATCATGGTCCATTAGCGGAGGCAAGTGTTGCCATCGCTCTGTACTTCGGCACAGGTATTTAACAGGTATAATGTTTACAATGGTTACTAGTGGGTTTGCGCGGTTGCTAACAATTTCTAACTAGCACTAAATGTAAGTCTGAGCCTGTGGGGAATATTATTATTCAGGCAGATACTTGATATCTGTTGGACATCTTGAAATTTGATTGGGTAATGACGCTAATTAAAAAAATGGGATCAACAATTCATCTGGAGGGGAGCACGAATGTCTAACATGCACGAATGTCTTCGTAGCATGGAACAGTTGTTGTGACAGATGTGAACTGATGGCAGTCTGATCATCAGTCTGATTCGCTGGGACGCATCCTCTGGGAACACGATTGTTACCATCTCATCCAGGATTTAAAATTTGGACCTGCTGGTGGCGCTAGAGGAAAGACGATCCACTCAGCTCTACAGTCAGCATTGCTTCATCCTTTAGTGAACGTGACTTTTAATGTCACTGGAATTCATTCAGTATTTGTTAAACTTCAGTCTGGATCAAACGGGAACACCACTGGATTGACAGACAACATTGGCACACATCGGTCTACATTGGTCGCTTGGCAAAAAAGCTTTTGTCCTGTCCCCAGTTTTAAAACCATGTTTATCTAAATTTAGTTTGTTTTGGTGGAAGAGCATGTGCTCAGTATTTTCAGCTCTGCAGTTGACAAAATGTCTGTAAATCCCCGGATTTAAAAACATTCAGTCGCTGTTGTCTGAATGGAGGAGGATTTAATCAGGGTGTCGCGGGTGTGCATGTGATCCGCCTATGTTCTTGTCCTCTTTCTCCCCGTTCCTCCAGGACAGCACACACCCTCGCATTAATACCCTTAGCTGTGCGTGCGTGTGCATTTGTGCCTGTGTGCAGGCTGTCCTCCGTTAAACACAGCTGTACATTGATACACTCGATTAACCACCAGCTGTTGATCAGGTTGGTTGAATCACAGTCCAGGCTGTCAAGGTACTCCAAAGTAAGCTCTTCACTCGGTGGTATTACATAAGTTGCACTGTCGCTTCTGGTGTCCATGTGTGTATTCTTGGTGTTCTTGTTCTTGGTGTATGTATGTATGTGTATGAGGGTGTGATTAGGTGAGAATGACTTTTGCTTAGAGCTATCAAGGAACACCAGACGTCAGAAATCCCCGTCAGATACCTCCCTGATGTCCTGAGTTCAAGCCTATTCAAGTACCTGCATCTCAGGCTTAAGTGGGCTGATGGAGACGCAGGAGGAGCCTGTTACCTAAACCTTGATTGAATCTGTTTCGGAGAGCTGCGAGGTCTGCCAAGCTGGTGCCGCTCTCTGCGCTCTCCCGAGCCCTGCCTCCTGTCATTTCCCCGGCTTGATTGATGATTTGATAACATCATCAGTAGTCTGTCTGCAGAACACTCGAGTATTTTTAGTGTACTCCATCAACCAGTGTAGGGTTTTAAATCATCTTGGACGATTGAGGGAGGGGCCTGCAGTCCTAGTCGCTGCTCTGTCCCAGAGCGGTCTGGCCTAATTGGCCGGCTTATTGGAATGGTGGAGGGTCGCTGACATGTTTTAATCAGATACGCTCTTGGATTTCAAATGAACTATGTGCGTTTTTAAAAAGGAAAAGGAAAACGAATCAGATGTTCTCACACCTGTTTCATGTGTTTGTATGGATGCAGAATGTGCTTTTGTTGACCGAATCACTTTTATTGTATTTTGATTGGCTGATTTTGCTGTCATCACTACCTCAGTTTGCATTCATCCTCATTAAGGTTTACTTCTCATGGACCATAGGGGGGGAAACACAAGGACAATGTAATCATACAGTTCTCCATTTTAGAGTTCATCTGCCCGCACCTGAGCCAGCGAGGGAAGTCTCAATGCTGCCGGTCGCGAATATCGGCTCTTGTTGTACAGTGCAATACATTTTTATACTGCCGCAATTTCCTCCTCCTTTTATATAAGAGGTGAGCACACACCAACTCTTTCTGCCATTTTTCTCTATTTAGCTTTCACACAGTCCTTTATGTTCGGTATGTACTGAATCCTCATATTGCGCGGCTGCTACGTCCTTGTGATACGCTTGGGTGCTGATGTGATTTTTTAAAAATGTGTCTGGGAGAGATATGTACTCAGGCGAACATTAACAGTGCCAAGCCAAAAGACATTTTTGCTTTTTTTGAAAATATTTAATTGACTCTCTGGCTGAGGCGATAAATGAATTTTGTGATTAAATTATATTTCTCTAAAAAATATAATTATAAATATATAACATATTTTTAGAAATATATAATTTAATATATAAATAAAGCCATGTCTAAAATGGACAGAATAAAACAAAATCAAACACAAAACAGAAGCAAACAAGCTTGTAAATAAGTACTGACCTCGATAAATGGACTGAGTTTGATTAAATTGTCTAAATCATTTATATAATTTCCTGTGGTGCCTATTTTTTTTAATACAATGCCATCTGATACAACGCTAACAACACAAATCTCTCTGACACACAACAGAAACAGAATTATCTGCTTTACAAACACACAACACGCCGACACCGTCTGCACACCAGCAACACACTGTCGTTAATAGTAACAGAGTAGATAGTAACAGAAGTTAATGTAGTTAACAGTATTTAATGCAGTTAACTGTAGCTCCAGCTCTTGTTAGACTAGAAGGGGCCATTCACAAACTTGTTACCTGCACGGTTAATTCCTCCAATTATTCCCGCCATTGTTATCGTTATTGTTCTGTCTCTGCGGCTCGCTGTGTCCCAGTGTCCTACGGAGCAGACTGTAATGTAATCAGCGTTTGGACGTAACCTCGGAGTGAGTCACAGAAGACACGTGTGCTTAAATTGTTGGGCTTTAATTGCGTAGCAGCTTTACTCTTCGTCCCCTGGTGTTGGGATGGCACGGGGGGATGGAGGGGGCATTGGGGAAGAAGAAGACGAACCGAAAAGAGCAGATTCACGTTGCAGATTAAAGATTATAAAGCATGAAAGCGCAGTGACTAATAGTCAAAATCTGTCAGCCTATTGTAAAATAAGACTGTCCATTCTGATCCGTTCTCAACGGGCTTGAACTCAGGACATCAGGGAGACATCTGACAGGTAACATTTCCCTTTGAGTGGCTTTATTCTGCAGAAACTTGAACCCTCAATCTCTTTCTTTTCTCACCATATAAAGTTTATTTCCTCTCACCTTTATTCATTTTCCTCTCCTTTCTTCCCTCCCTCTCCGAACATAGAAAAGGTGTTGCCACGGCAACATTTGTCCCCCCCCTCCCTCTGCTGTGGTTTATACTCATCTACGCACTTCCTCAGCCCACAGACAGTCGGCCATCAACAGCCCTTTCAGTCAGTAATGCCACAGAGGGCTTCGCCATATGCACAGACAGGTCAGATGCTTTTTTTATGTTGCATAACTGGTGAGAGATGAATAGGTTCTATTTTAAATGAAGAGCATCTTGGGAAAACTGTGGTTTAAGTCCATGTGGGATATGCATGGTGAAAGCAAATGCACACAAGCTCCTAATGCACCTGCTCTATTAGAGATGTAATTAAATAAGAACAATTAGAACAGACATTCAGGAAGCTTCGTCCTCAATCATGCAATGCAGGGTGTACTGTACCCTTAGCACTATTCCTACCTCAAGATCCAGTATTAAGACCTGAAACCCTGAAGAGGTGAAGTTAGGGGCCGTCTCCAAAGTGCAAAAAGGCACCAACAGAGCGTTTTAGATTATTTTTGTGCATGGCTTTCAAATTTTTATCATGACACTTTATGCAGATTTATTTTTACCTGCAGCCCCTCCCATCACATGCACAACAACCAAAAAATGATGTAATATGACCCAATTCACTTCTGATTTGTGTGTGGAATCACTTTATGTTCTCGCCTTTAAAAGTTACGCAGACTCTTAAAGTTTTTTCATTTAATTTTAATTTTTAATTAGGTGCATTTTTTATATTTTGTAAGACCCTAAATTTCCAAATACATATGAGGAGAATAAAGCACAGAAAATGACATTTCTCAACCTGAAAGCAGATATTTTTGTGAAACAGACATCAGTTGCTTTGTGTCACATTGAAAACACGAATATCACAAACCCAATCACTTGATGTGGCATTTCAAGATCAGATTTGAAAAGCAAGTAAGGAAAATGAGTCTTGAGAGGGGCACATCCATCAAGAAATGCACTCGACGCCCATATGTTATACGTCCACGAGCTCAAAATCGTGCGGGCGCCTTGCAATCAGTGCTCTGAGTGAAAGCGCTTGACACGGCTCTTGTGTTCCTGTAACGCGCGGGTGATGATTGAAAACATGTTTATATGGAGCTTGTTTTCTCGACAGAGCTCATTATGTTTTCTTTCAAACGTTCAGTCTTCCTCTCAGACGTGCCTTTTTTCTGAGCGCAGTGTCAGTGAGTACATTCAGTCAGCCTTTGCATCCACTAGATTTTTCTAAACTTCTGAATGGATTCTGAGCCGCGTAGTGTGAGGTCAGATAGGAAGACATTCAGAGGCATCTCATTCTCGCTTGCTAATCAGTGCTAACGCTTATGAAACCGCTGTGCTCGCAATGACACATCAATTCACCAACCACTACGTTAAACACCAACTTTTTCCCTAAAAGCCGAAGCGAGGGATGATGGAGGTGATTACAGGCTTCAGTGACAGGAAGAAAGAGCGCTTCGATAATGTTGAAGCTATTACCGTTGAGATTTCGTCAAAATGTTAGAATACACTGATTCTGACATTTTCAAATAGTAAGAGAGGGAAGGAAATGAATCCCTGAGTCACACAGCGCTCTGCTGTGAAAGTGAACAGGCAAGTGAGTGTAAGAAGCAACATTAGTACAGTAGTTAAAAAAAACCAAAACAAATAGCACTCAGGCTCTTTTAAATCTCAAAGAGTCGAGGTGAACAGTAGCGGACAACAAGATAATGTCAACTTTAAAGGCGCTATGGTAGTTTTCTGATTTTCCTCAGCTCTACATACCACTTTAGCACCTTTCAGCTCATTGTTTTGGTTTTGCAGGGCACTGTTATGGAGATTTTAGCAGCTCAATAGCCACATATATTCAGAATGGTGCTGGAAACCAAACCAGAGTTTAAGAACAGTACATTGTGGTCCTAACATTCAACAGGTTACCAGAAACAACTGCAAACACATGCTCATGTGGCTCAGTCTCTGTTGGATGTCTAAACTGGCGAATGTTTGCTAACATACAGGTCGGTCAATGTGACGTTACAGGGTCACCTGGTGTTTACAACTAGTTTTGTGGCTAAACAAATGAAGACAATGTAGATTTTCCTTGACATGCCTAAGTCAGCTTTACAAACGTATTTGCTCTGCGTCTCATGTCCACGTGCTCTATGTCTCTTTGTCGTTTCAGGTGGCGAGATGGGAGCATCGCACACGGAGTCTCTCCAGGCTCTTCGGGAGCCCCTACCTGGCCTGTTACTGCCTGGGCTTTGTCATCATTCTGCTCAACGTGTACCGCAGCCACAGGTGAAGCGCACACTTTTCTCCTTGTTACGCCCAGCTGTAGCCTGAGCCGGTTTGTAATCTACAAACCAGCGGCGTGAGTAGTAGCAAGAACCCCAGTTGTTTCAAAAGCAGAATCAAAATGAGGTTCGTTGTCATGGCATTTGAGAAAACACAAGACAGTAAAAAACAAGTACTGTAAGTCCAGATTAATAAAGTATTTAAGTACATTCTAATATTTAGAATGTATACCAAAAAAGCTTAAAGTGCCCGAATTAGTAAAAGTGCGGGTGGCTGGACGGAATGTATTAGCTGTTACCAAGGCTACAAATGAGTGTTTCAACATATTTGTGTCTATTGGTTAAGTATGGAGTTATGTCCAAAACATAGCTTTGTGTGCATAATTCAGTAAATCACCAGACAGCAGCCAACCCCAGCCTGCACCTTCTGTCTTCCTCTGCTGTTTCTCTTATTTACATTATTACTTGAAGAGACTAAACGCTTTTTTTTTTTTTTTAACCTTCCATTCCTTTTACTGTCAGCCACATGAGCGTGTCTGTCTTCCCAGGGTTCCATGCTCCCAGGGTCTTAGAGCCAACTGACGTTATACTCTGTGAGGCCTACACCCTCAAATTTGCGGGCGAGATAGTTTTCTCGGCTGAATGGCTTTGATATCTCCATGCACAGCGGCTGACTGGATTTTAACCATTCAAACTTCATTTGAATCATCTGGCTTCCTCTGCTCCCTAAGATGTCTTGATACAAGTTAATATCAAGGTGACCAGGAAGTGAAAAAGCCTGAACCGTATTGGCTCTGACAGATGGTGCTGAGAAGTAATTCAGTAGATTTCTCGCTGATTCAAACTACGCAGTGGAAGCCTGTCTTATATAACGTTGCTCTCATTTATCCAGTTTGGTTTCTTTTCTCTTGCTGATTCTAAACGCACAGCCGAGCAACTTTGACAAATCATTCGGTTCAGTTTCTGGCACGCAAGACTGCCTCTCTTCTTCTCTTTCACCCTGTTTCTCAGATGCTTCCTTCTTCTTCTCTCTTCCACCTCTGTGTTCGTCCTTCCCCCCCATCCTGATCTGTGCCCGCGGTGCTGTATTTGCCAGTGTCACCCCACGCCCACCGTACCCAGTGGATGCACACGCTCCCACTCCTCCCACTATGGATCAAAATGGTGACAAAGCACCCTCAACAAAAAAAAAACCAAAAAAACACACACACACATACAGTATGCCAGTCCTCTCTCTGAAAGGATGTCTGTGATGCCTGTTGCCGGGCAACAACGCTTTTGGAACAAGCTGCTTCGAAGTGATAAATTGTCTTGCCAGTTTTCTCTTGAGCCTTTGAGGAGAGTATTTATCAACACACAGCGCAACATGAGAGACTAAAAATAGTTGTAGCACATAACGATTCATTTACTCAAATGTGCAGGGAACAGAGGATGTGAATGAAGTGGAAAAATGGCCGCGGGGCTCCATTCTCCAACCTGCACTTACTCCTGTGAAAGTAACTGCAATAACCTGCATGTTGTTTCACATGCCTTTAGTTTCCCTGTTGCACTGTTGTAATAACCACATTCTAATAACTGCTTCAAAAACATGGGAAGTCTTTTTGGAAGTCTGTGTTTTGCATCCACAGCTCCTCTGATTTAAAACACGAGTGTCAGACAGAGGTCTGTGCAAACCGAGGGCTCGGAGTTTGAAAGACATGGACAAACGCCGGGTAGGGAGGGAAAAATTGAATTCTGGGAAACGTAGGTTCCAGCATTTTTTTTTCAAAAGACGCAATTCACATTGTGCTGTTTGCTTCAAGCTACTCTGCTGATGGACAGTTTGTGGCGGCAACAAACCAACAAACATGGCAGCGCTGACTTAAAGTGCCACCAGCTAATCAGTTGCAAACAATTTGCGCCACTTCAATGAGAAGTCAACCCTGTGGGTGCTTTCGTCACTGCAGCACATGTCCAATCAATCCCTTTAACCGTGGCGGCGTACTTTTTAATGCTCCGTTTGCTCTTTTTGCTTCCCACTCACCTGAAAGCCATGCTGTCACCTGCTGACGCCTCCTCCGGTGCAGCATTTCGAAAGGTGACCAACGGACGTTGACAATTCGTATTTTAAAAAAACAAATAAAATTCCCTTTAAAATCAATTAGTTACAGCTTTTTTCATGTGCAGGTCTCCATTCAGCTTGCCTAGACAAATTCAGTCGGGGTCACCTTCCATCATTTCAGATCAGTAATAAAACACCAGACCAATGAACAATAAAACATGCAATAAGCAGCAGAGAGTTCAAATTGATATTATAGTAATTATGAAATGAAATGCAGTTAGGGTGGGAGGTATCATTTAAAAAGATGAGTTTTGAATCCTGGATTGGAGTCCAGGGGACGTATCTGAAGGGGGAGTTCAGAAGTTTGGTTGCAGCACAGGGGAAGGGCCGTTGTGCTCAGGTGGGGCTGCTGCTGCTGATGGAGACCACAGGGCCAGAGGAGGGGCGCAAGTCTAAAGGAGGTCTGTGAGACGAGCAGGGGACAGATTATGAAGCGCTTTAAATGCCAATAATAAGACTTGAAAGTGAATCCGTTGTGACACACGGAGCCAGTGTAATTGAATCAGCAGGTGGGTGACATGTTGGCTGAACTTTGAATGCGTGATGATGTGTAATGTAATGTAAGCACAGCTGGGTGCTACTGTTGTTATTAGAAAACAAATGTAGTTCTCATTTATTGGCCTCTGCTGAAATGTGCCCATTCTAGTGTTGTCTAGCTGATACCATGAAGCAACAGTCATCAGTAGTTAGCATGGACTAAAGATGCTTCCTAGCTCTAGTGCTAGCTCAATTCTAGGTCACGTCTGTCACTGCTGGTTTATTATTGTTACTCCCTACTCTCTGCTGTCCAGAGTCAGAGCAAAGTACTTTTCTGAAGGAACAAGTGAAACAGGTCTGGTTCCTCTTGTGTATTTTCATGAAGCTGTGCTAACATTACAAGGATCGTTGCATCCCAGGCCGATGGTATTCCATCACTCTGACGGTCAGTATGCGGGCAGTGATGTTTGCGTGTGCTTCCAAGTTTCATTTACATGCCTGCATCCTCCTCTGAACGCCGGCACGTCCTTAAGCTCGAACTCTGAACATATTAATTCATTCTACTGTAATAAACTACACCCATACCTGCAGCTCAGTGGCATTTCTGAGGACAGTTAGTATTCTGTGCTGCTGTCTGGACAGGCTGGGTTCAGGAACGAGCCTCAGCGTCACACACTCCTACCTGCTATTTAGACTTTGGTGAGAATAGTAACCAAAGTAAAATGAAGAATAACCAAAAGAAAATCTTTAAAATAAATAAAAAGGGGGCTAAACAAAGTGCACGAATGTCCTTTTATATACACACATTCACGCAAACATACTGCAGACTTGTTACTTGACAACAGCAATAAAGGGCTCACGTAAACAGCCAGTGACGTAACAGAAGTCCAAGTTTACAGGTTGAGCCGGTGATCATTACCAGCCGACAGACTGTTGTTGCAGCCTTTTGAAATTACACACAGACCATTTCATTTAACTCGTTTCCGAACAGCATTTCCACAGTGACTCATTAGTGTGTTCATTCATTATTTCCTTTTCGGTATTTGACACCAGCGGCTCACGCATGTTTCGTATCTGTGCAGTGAATTCGTATTCAATTATGATGTGTGATTGAAGGCAGTTTAATAGCGGATAGAGACGTCCTGAAAGGGAAATGTTTTTCTTTTTTTTTTCCCTGCGCCGCCTGTGTCATCCTGCACAGTTACATCTAATAACCACAATTATTTTCAATCAGATGCACAGCCCTGTCATACAAGCCTATGAATAATGCCTTAAACTAACATGATCTATTGTAAATGGCTGTTTAAGTTAGTGGTTATAAAGTGGATGGTCACACCGTCCACTGTGCTGCCTAGCGACGCTTTGATTAGCCTCTAATTAAAATAAAATCAGACAAAGGGCAGCTGCTGCTTTGCTAAATGCGATGTAGAGAAACTTGCTTAAGGAAGTCAAAGCTTGCTGAAAGGGAGCAACTCTAACATCTCGAGTGCCGCCAAAAGAACTCTTTCTGCAGGGTTAATGTGGTCGCTCTAAGATTATTAATCACTTCTCTGCATGCTGACGTTAACGGCATTCCAAATTCACTTTCTGGCCCATTTTGCTGTTTGGAAAAAAACATTAAAAAATGCAAAACCAGTGTCTTAAATGATGTAGGTCAAACTGCTGACGTCATCTCGGCTTTTATTTTACAGCCCCACATCTCGAGTTTTTAAAAAGCCATCCAGGCTGTTCATGTGAAATACACTTTATTTAGCATCTGAATTATCTTACTAGATTAATGCACAACGTTGTCAGTAAAGGCCAGTATCCATTAGCATCATTCTGTGGTACAAATGGCTTTCCATAGGACAGTGTTGCAAGGTAAAAATTGCTTTTTTGGATGTAATGGAGGTGGGCTTGGTTGCACAACAACAGTAATCAAGGCTTCTGCAGCTGTTTGTCCAACAGCTCACTGGGTGGGGTGTTACATATTTTACCCTCCACCCTGAGCTGTTTCTGGTGCCCCTGGTTCCCTAAAATAAAATCTGAATTAGTGTTTTTTTTTTCTCTCCCATAGACAGTGTTACGTGACTCCCACTGGGTGCTTTTCTCCAGCTTTGATCTTCATGAAACTTAAATCATCTGTTTGTAGAACATCTGGTTACTTGAAAAGAAGTTGAAGGAACACGCTGGAAGTAAGAGGAACAGTTTGTACTTTACTGTATCTTGCCATTCACGCAAACAGACTAGATTGTTAACCTATCCAGTAAAGTCCCTTGTTTTATACTGAGTGACACTGAGGATGCCATTGGGGAAGAACCCTTCAGGACCCAGCAGCTCCACGTCCTCCTTCCTCCTGCTAACAAAGCATCATTTCTCTGGCGTCAAATACTTGTTTTTACACCACTTGTTTCTTGATTTACCATTTTTAATGTGGAGCAGCAGCAGAAAATTCACTTTACATTTGCGGTCCTCATAAACTACCGCCGTATGGCTGTAATTCAGGTCTAGGTAAACAGTGAGGCTCGTACGTCTTTCAAATCTACTGGGAGACGAATACAGAAATACTTGTTGCTAATCTGTTTAGCAAAAGTCGCGGTGGAAACAGTATAAATTTGGCTCTGCTCGACATGGCGCACGCTCAAGTCCATCCACCAGAAAAACCTGATTACTGATTCCACTCCCAAGGGAGAGACTGACCGATTGACCAGCAGAGTAATCACCTTCCAGCTTCATTGTCGTCCTGTTTGTTTGTCGGTCTAATTGACTTACTATACTCACACACTGGCGTGCCGATGTCTTTTTATAGCTCCGCCGCAGCTTTATGGGCTGTTTGACAGGCATGCATGAGGATGCTGGATGTGTATTTTTATCTGTCGAGTGCGCAGCAGTGATGTTCTCTGCTGATTGTGCTCAATAATGAACCTTTAGGAAAGGCTCCAGGGGCCTTAACAAGTCCATTAACGCTGTGTGTTTAATTGGCGCTCTTGCTATTCACAGGAAGCCTAATGAGATGGGAGGATTGGGATTAACACATTTAGAAGTATTACATGTAAAAATGTTCGACGTCCACTCCCTCTGCGTTTACGCCAAGGAAATATTCAGAGCTAAAAAAGGAACATGTCAAAACCCATATTTGGAAATGTGGATGATATTTGGAAACAGACAAACAAATATGAAAGAAGAACCTCCTTCCATACGTTTTTCTGTCTTGAATGGAGTAGTGTGAACAATTATTGAAATATTTATACTAAAAATGATATTACTAATTATTTTACAATTTTACAATTCTGTAAAAATTGGATTAGTTTACCCCCCAAACACGATCCTTCTTATCTGCAGTGGACAACGCAATGTTAAAAAAAATGTATGGATTTTTTTTTTTTTTTTTTTTTAAATACAACCACTTTATATTCTACAGACAAGACAATTAATGGTGCTGTCTGACATCATTTTGTCATTTTGTCCAAAAATGTTCAGACCCCTGTGTGGAAGTCCGCCATGTGCAGGCTGATGGGAATGTGAAATATGGATGAAAGAATGTCCCAACAACTTTTGGATGGATTCCCATTAGCGTTCAAGCTCGACTCACATCACACATGGTGGTGATCCCCATTTCCATCCAGCACCAGCACCGTGACATTTCACTGTGTCTGAAATGTAACTTTATGACCAAGTACCTTGAAAAGTAAGGCAGGCCCATCTTCCACCTTTCGCTGTTGTATTGGTTTGAAACGTCAGAAGTGACTCTGCGTGTGCGTGGGCACACACGTGGCTAACTCAGTACACCTTGACTGTTTTGGCCTGTAAGTGAAGTCAGCCTTGGACTCATTGCTGCGAGCGTAAACATGTCACGTTGTCATCCTTGACACATTTTTGGTTTTTTTATCCAATCAATAAATGGTAAAAGAATGCAAGCGTGAAGATAAAGAGTGGGGAATTCACGGGAGGATGGAGCACACATTCAGGTTATAACATCAATATCCAATTAGACTTCACTGAGTATAAGCAAGTATTACTGGGAGCATATGTGACACTGAGTGAAGGTTTTGGACAGCTGCCTATCCAATGTTTAATAAACTTACCGAACAAATGGACATGGTGAAAATCTGAAGCTTTATGTTGGAAATTGTAGAAAAAGGTCCAGAGTTTAAGGCTGAAGTGTGGTTATGTGACATCAAAAGCCTTGCTCCCTGTGCTTCTTGTCTTTCTAAGCTCTGCTGTAAAGAGGCTTACTGTGAAAAGGACTTACTCCCACACTGAGCCTCCCACTCTCATCTACTTCCTCCTCATCCTCTTCATCCTGCTGTCTTTCTCTTAAATCAGGCTTTCCTACGTCCTATTCTTAAAGGTACAAAGAAGGTAGACGCATGGCTTTACCAGGAATTGGTATTTAGTGTTCCTCCATCTCATACCAACAACCCTGTTCTGTTAACATGCACGGGCAGCACACTCCAAATATGTGTGATGTGTGCCGTAAAACAGTGCTAACCTGAATTAGCAATTTTTTGGTTTTCTAGAAGCTGTGTGGTGCACTACATCAGCAGTGACTCGTCATCAGTCGTAACAGGACATCCAGCAGTCAGACCCTCATACCTACTAACCCCTACCCACATTTCCGTCCCCCAGACCCTCTTTCCCATCTCTTTTCCAATCCAAATCCCAGCAGTATGCCTTGCACCTTCCCAAACAGACAGCCCAGCGGTCGCTCTTTGTGTCTGACGTGGCACAACAACACAAGGCATCACATTACACTTCCTGCTTCGTTTGACAAAGGGACAGCGCCATAAGACTCACAGCACAGACCCCGTAACCCAGTTTTTTCTTATTAACCCCAAACCTAGTTTTGATTTGGGAGCCACTTTTTCTTTTTTTCTGTACAGAAACCGCGTAACTGTGAGGGTGTGTTAATGCACACACAATACTGCGTCCACCCGAGGACCTTTGTGTGTGTGTGTGTGTGTGTGTGTTTCTTTCGAGTTTGCAACATTCAAAACTCTTTCAAAAGTGAAAATTCTGAACTTTTGAACTCTGTGGCTTAGTGACGTTCAGAGGCTGCAGGGCTTAGCAGCCTTAACGCTGTTTAGACCATGAAATGCAAAATGAAGAGCAAACTGGGGACTGATATAAATACGCCATAATCGCTATTATTAGTTTGGGAGTTTGCAATTTTGAGGACTCAAATTATTTTCCGAAAGAATATCTTCAGGGGTGAAGGTTACAAAGCATCTAACGCAGTGTGCAAAAACAGATTCTCTCACAGGAGCTCCCTTCAGCTGCTCCAGTAAATTCACTCACAGCTTTGTGGTTTAGAAAAATCCCTCTGACCTTTACACGATCAAAACAACTCATTTGAGAATTTGTCACTTTGGGTCCTCGGATGCGTTTTTCACTCCTCTCCAACACACTAACACATTTAAATCTTGATATATAAAACTACCAATGGGGATTCATTTTTATGCAAAATATTGATTTCATACTATATGTTTGTACCCTATAGTACAAATGCAGCAACTTGATGTTGACGATGGATTCTGGGCTAATTTTGTCGTGACTTATCTTGCAGTGTTCATACCAGTTAAGAACGCCATCATCAATGCAGGTCGGATAGTCTAGAAAGCATCCCCACTTCTTTCAAACCGTGTTGAAGGCACAGAGATTTACGTGATGCCACCACATTTTAAGTAGCGTTATACTAGCACGCCAAACTAGACTGATCTCTCCCACTAAATCCCCCCCAGAGTTGGAACCAATCGTTCCACGTGAGCACAAATGCAGTCTTCGTGTCAGCACTTTGCAGGTACCATCTTCTATGTAGAGGCAACATTAAAAACCGAGCTGAACGCATTTTAAAAACAGACACTCGCCCTTTCAGAGATCCTTCATCCAAACATCGTGGGATAACACAGTGGATTCAAAGGCGAAATGCTTTTACTGTGTGACTACAGTCGGGCAGCAGCACGACCCTCAAACCATCTGTCAGCGCAGACTCCAGAGTGTGACGTTAGGTAAAGTTAAAAGCACTCTCCCTAACCGGCGGTCTCTTTCTCTCTACGCTTGCACTCGCACACACACACACACACGCGCCACACATACACACACACTCGATGCATTAGAGGAGCTTGTGGGAGACTTGGCAAGAGAAGAGACAGCTGGTTTTCAGCAAAAAGATGCTTGATCATGCCTGCAATTACTGAGGCTTTTGTGGGCTACAAGGTTAGCTTCATGTAGTCAGACTTACTTCCTGTTTGTTTGGGGGGGGTTCTATATAGTTCTAGGCCTTAGACCTGAAATTGAAATAATGCAGTGTAGATTGGCTTGAAAGCTTAAAAGAAAACAAGGGTGGACTCAGAGAGTGAGTCAGGAAATGAGTGAAATTCTCTTGATGACCCTCAAGAACAAAATGAAAATATGACTTCACTCTATAGCACTATCAGAGATAACGTCATGGTGCGTAAAGCAGTTCACGGTAGCAAATATCACAGTAACATCGATTCACTGATTGCTCCCCTGGTTGTCCTGGCTGTACCTCCGCGCAGTGATGTCACGTTCATACCTCAGAGTCGGTTAATCACATTGTTATTGTGTTCAAACCTGACGCAACTTGATGATGGCGAGACGTTGCGTCTTTGCACTGATTACCCATCAACGGTGGTTTGAAAATAGATTCAAGGGTTCTATTTCCACTTTGTTTTCATGTCTTTATTCAGTCAGCACGTTCCTGGTATTTGTCTGGCAGAGGGGACATCATTTGCCTCCTACTGATCATTAGCTCATAAAGTATCTTGCCCCCATTGACGTGATGTTCTAGCAGTGCTAGCACCGTGGCTCACTGGATGTCAGTGCTGGTCTGTTGGTGGGTCTGTCCACGACTATTTTACAGACTGAAATATCATTATCACAGCTATTGGATGAATTGCCATGCGTTCATTGTCCCCAGATGAAAAACCCCTGCTGACTTTTCCTCAAGTCAGTGGGCTTAGTTTTGCTGGTCCAGGTTCACCACTCCATTCAATGGCGCCTTAAAGAATACAATGTGAACCGTATTGAGTACAGTACAACATAAGGGGATTAACGACATACAGCTAATCCTAGACATCTTTTGTTTTATTGTTTTTGGGTCATGAGAGTCCTTGTGGAAATGGCACACTGTTGCTGAGGCAACGGAACATTTTTCTTGTCTGCTAAAAAAATCAGTATCACATCAGCTACGCTACTGCGGCGGTTTTCTGATGTAGGTCCGTTTTTCTTAAAGTCAAGAGTGAATTAGCAGTATTCATCATTTAACCTTTTCTTCTGGCCTTGACCTTTCTTGTTTAAGTTGTTGTTTCTTGGTTACATTTTATTTCTTGTGCACTAATTTCCCATCATTGAACTTGAACAGTGACACGTTGGTTAAACAACGTTTGCTTTTCTTGCAGCATGACAGTGGCGATGAAGGCCCAGGCCAGGTGGGAGCTGATGGACAGGACAGATGTCTTCTACATTGGTGTGGCTCTCATGGTCTTGGGCACCGTGCTTGTGGTCAGCAGCTTTCTGGCTCTGGGATTCACCGGAACCTTCCTTGGTAGGTATCGAACACTACACTGTCACTGAAGCTTGACCCATAAACTCGACTTAAAGACAGTATGTCTCCACTCATGAACCCCTGACTCTTCTGTACCCATCTGTGTTTTTGAGTTTCTGTTGAACGTGTCAACTCTATCTAATAAAGTTTCATACAGTTTTAGCACGCTAACACAATTACCTAAAATAGACAACACAGTAATAATTATACATGCTAAAATTTGTCATTGTGGTTATGTTAGCATGCTGATGCTAGCATTTAGCTTGAAGCATTGTTGTGCCCAAGCAAAGCCATAAATAGTCGCTGACATAGCTGTAAACACTTGACCTTGTTGTTTTAATTACGTGCCTCTATTTATGTTTATTTATGTATACATACAGTTTGTATTGCACTTGATATATTATGTATTTCTATTACTATTTATATACATTGAACAACACATCAAATTTGGGATCATGCGTAAGTTACGGAAAAACATGCACACACGTGCTGTATCCCAACAAGGACATGTAAGCATGAGCAAAGACACGTGAACTCAGACATATTTATGCCAATTCATGCAGCCGTGCTCATTTCTATGCATGCAGGCATGCAGACACTTTCATGTCCTTGCACATGGGACATGCAAATGTCTCTGCGTCTGCCGAGACAAACATGTTCCTTTTCATTCGATGTGCCATTGAATCCACCCAGGCGTCGATTCAAAGGAACACGAGTGCGACATCTCCGTTATGACCATTTGGCAAGCTCTGGTTTCTAGTTTCTAGGTCATTCATTTCAGTGAGTCATCCCTAAGATCCAGAATCTCTGTCCATCGCTGTCCTAAAAAACCCGTCAGTCCATCACTCTGTCTCCACTAATTCCCAACTGTGACGACAGAGGAACTGCAGGTGGTGGCTGTAGTTGGCAGCAGCGCGTGTGTGTGTGTGTGTGGTTTACTTTGTACACAGTTAAAACAAACTGGCCACAAGGGATACTGCCGGTGTGTTTCATTGCCTGACCAACTTGGTGACATTAAGGTGTGTGAGTAAGGAGAAGCACCAGACCAAGGCCAGCCAGCATCGGCCAACAGACAAGTTTCCCATGTGCATGTGAACACAGAGAGGGGGCAGTAAACACATCACAGTAGTGCAGAAAACTGTGATGAGAGGAGTTGAGGCTGCCCAGTTGTTTCTGAGAATGCAGTGTCTCATAAGTACACACACAGTTTGAGCTCCCAGGGTACTGTAAAATAATAACTGTGTGTCTGCTTCATACCTGTTTTAGCAATTGCATTGCATGGTGTCTGAAAAAGCTTTAAGTCTACCCTGGGGATCTAAAGGAAAATTAAGAAAGTAACGAAAATTAGGGAATGTGACCCTATCGTGACAGATGTACCAGTTTTAGTAGCTATTTTAACTACTGTGTCCTCAGGTTGTCCACCTGTCTTCCCCATTCTTATTCTCTTCACTCTTGTGACAACAATATCTCAGGAACGCCACGAGGGTGTTTTCTTTTACAAATTTAGCACAAATTTCCACTTGGATTCAAAAGAGCTGATTCCGTTTTGGTTTTCAAGGATCAAAGGTGGCTGTGACCTCGCAAAACACATCTGAATTTGATATCTCTTGAACATTTTGAGAGATCCCCTTGAACGTTGGCGCAAGCATTCAGTTGGACATTACATTTTTTTTAATCCAACACCTGCAAGGCGGTTATTCCAGTTTTAGCCAAAATGTGTCAAATGTCGAGCCATAAAACCACAAACAAGAGCTATGTAAGTGACAGCAACGCAGTGCTAAGACATGTCTGCAGGTGGCAGTGCAGCAAGTATCCCCTGTTCATCTCACAACGCACCCTTTTTTAATGAATCCACCACCCTTCCCAATCTCATTGTAGACTGACATTTTCAGAGCGTTTTCTCTAATTCTCATTGGGAAAGGATTTGCCATAATAGGATCTTTTTCACTTAAAAATCAATAAATGGAGTAGAAAATCAAGTGGAAGTTCTCACAGATCTTAAATAAACATGTCCGAACAGCATTCGCATATTAAACAGCAGCGGAATAATGAATAATAACAAAGGTCAGTGATTGAGTTAAAAGACCGAAATACATCTACAGTGGGATGAGATCATTCTTCTTGCTCCCCTGACAGACTGTGGCTCCCTAAACCTGACTTTGCTTTTCTTTGCAACATGGTGGGGATCTTAACACATTTAGCTACTCATTCAACTTTTTACCAAATTTCAGGAATATGGGCGTGTTTATGCGTCTGCATATGAGGGGATTTTTTTGTGTCTCCCCACGACGCACCCACGCCATGTTTCCTTTCCAAATCCTCCTACCTCAGGCGCCCACGAACGTACACACATACACGCTCTACAGGATATAGTCTGTGGGTGGGTGTGTGTTGTGATTCGCTGTGTCTTCTTTGCTCTATATTAAGCCCCTTGAGTCACCGTGACCTGATGAGTCAACCTGATGGCACACGGGCCCGAAACAAAGATCCAAACACAATCAAATTACACACGGAGCGTTACCTTATTAACCAGCTGGCCCGGGACCCAAACTCCCAAGATTCTGATCCCAGACACACTTCTCTTATCTCAGGCCCACCACAGTGTCATCACTACTCTTTACCAAATCCAGGTTGCCCATTTTCATAACCAGAATGAAACAGTGACGCGGGAATATACAAAAAAAAATGTTATGCTTGGCTTTGAAATCTGAATTGGTTACCTGTAGGTCAAAAATGAGGTTAGGGTATTGTTCTGAAGGCCAATTACAGCTGGTTCTCTATTCAAAACCAAACACATTTGTTTATATAATCTCTTTTTTGTCCTGCCCTACTTGTGGTGTTTAAATGATCATACATAATGAAACTTGTTATATAACTCGGGCATTAACAGCCTCTCTTTGACAGAAAACAGGGCCAGCAGCACCACATGTGTAATTCAGCAGGTCAGGTTTACCTACTGGAACCCTGCGTGTGTGCGTGCGTGTGTGTGTGTGTGTGTGTGTGTGTGTGTGCATGCGTGCATGTACGTGTGGGTGGACGAGGGAGGCATAAGGGAAGTATTTGAATGTTGGTGTGGGTTTGTGTGCACACAATACCCAGGGAACTTATTACATAGCAAACAATAGTAAATGCTCAGGTTACAGTGAGCGCTGTCCTGCAGCGGCTCAGCTGCCCCCAATATTTTATCCACTAAATCCCCACTGCGCTGCAAGTAAACACTGCCCACATCACTCTTGCTTATTTTTGTTTTGACTTTGGACAACAAATCTAAAATGTATTGCTCTGTAGTGTGCAGGTGACTACTAAAAGGTATTAATGTCACTGAAATGGCATTGACCACAAAGACCGTTAACCAGCTGCAGAACTTAAGTTGTTATGCAATGCGCGCTTTGATCGGTCACTTTGTTTGCTTTGGAATCCAGCAGACATTAAAACACTAAAAGCGTTTTAAATAGAGAAGATATAGTTGTATGACACATGTCCCGCCCCCTTCCTCCCAAAAAAGCCAATCGTCTGCTGCCAGTGAAGCATCCACTCGTGCAAGCGCATAGTTGAGATCCACAGTTTCAACCCACTTGGTAGCAGGAAGCAGCAGGTGGAGATGGACTGTGAATAAATATTAATCAGTGTAGCTCCAAGTTTAGTTGATATCAGCCAAGCGCTCTGGTTGGATGAGGTCACGGGGCTCTGTACTGAGCCGTAAAGGAACCTGGTTTCATGAAACCCTGCACATTACAGAAGTATAATCAGGGAATGGGGCTTTTTAAACCTTACTTTGGGGCAAAATCCACATTTTTAAGTTGTGATTCTTAATATGTGGTTTTGATCATCTCAGTGACCATTAAAAGTGATGTTATGGCTCTCTCTCAATTCATTCAGGGTTCCTGATAGCCTGAATTAATTGAATTAACGCCCTATAGAAAGAGGCAGCTAACAGTAGCTACAGCACGCTCCTTAAATAATCTGGGAGTGTGCAGGAGCTCAGCAGTGGCACGTGGCAGGTGTTGCAGGCTTTCTGTGGGGGACAAGGACACTGAGACAAACCAGTGAGGATGGCAGTGCTGTATCCAGCTCTCTGAGTGCAGTCATAGTCTGATGGTGTCTTGTCAGGACCCCAGAGAAGTTGTAGCCTACATAATATCCTCGTAGACTGCATCATATTTTCTGCAAAATGTGAGAAAAATGTTAATTTCTGTCTTATTTCTTGCCGCAAGTCCTGGTACAGTGATCAAACATTCACTCCTGGAGTTTTCACATGAGGTCATACCCATGCGGTCATAATGTTGACATCAGTAGCGGCCGGGTGATGTTGGGCCAGGCAGACAGTGTAGTGTTAACAGGACTGTGTGGTGCCAGAGTCATGTTCCCTGGCAACGCGTCATCAGCCTGACTTCAGAATTTGCTGTTTGTCAGAAACATGTCAAAAATGATTGGAGCGTGACGAGTGGACCAAAATCTGTCTGGTCTGAGTTTGAAGCGAGTCATCTGAGGTTGATGACACGGCAGAAACCATGGCAACAGTACAAAACACCCTGTTTGGCACTGATTCCTGTCCAGCTGAACAGGTGCATAAGCTGGTGCATGGAGCATCTTGTGTTTGTGTTTATAGAACCAAAATTCTCTTATGTCCACTTGTTACAGCATTAACCAGCTGTGTGTGTGTGTGTGTGTCTGTCTGTCTGTGTTGGTTTCCCAGGTGATTACTTTGGCATCCTGATGGATGAGAAGGTGACAGACTTTCCCTTCAACATCATAGAGAACCCGATGTACTGGGGCAGCACTGCCAACTACCTCGGCCTGGCTCTCGTGTAAGTGCGTGCATATTTGTGTGTGTGTGACTTAACAGGAAGGTGAGGTCACTTTCGTGAGTGTATCTGTGATCAAAAACAGTGTAATTTGAATTGAATGTTGCCAAACAAGCTGACATGGGCTCCAACACGTCATAGCAACAGGTTATTTTTTACCAGGTGCATCATTAAGCATTACTTAAGGAGTTGTTTACTCACAAATAAAGTGAAATTCCAGAAAAATGACCCGCTGCAACGTGCTGATGTACGTCAAGCGGTTCTAAATAAAGTGGGAGCATGCAGAAGCGGCATAGATAATAAGCTCCTGCCTGCAAAAGGAGAAGGTTGTTTTCTCTAAGTTGCAAATCACATCCTGTTTGAAAAAAAAAAAAAAAAGGTGAGGGGGTAAAAACTTCTATGTGCGACTCGTTTCTATGACAACTGTGACCACATCTCCCGCCGCTCGGCGTGCGTAGTTGCTAGGTGAGCGTTCCAGGTGGATAAGCCAGTCGCCAATAAAAGCTATGGTGGACTCTGGCCCTGATCCTCCTCTGTAGTCCATTTGTTGTGACTAATTTTGCCCCATTTCATCTCTGTTTGGAACTTATTTCCCTTAAAGATCACTTAAAGGTTGCTCTGCAGCCTTCACTGCCGCCTCCTCTCTCTCTCTATATCTGTCCATCATCTCTGCCCACCCCCTTACCTCCATCTTTCTCTCCCCCTCTAATGCTGAGCACAGATACAGTAGCAGCCTCCGTCTGAACCCGCTCTGCTGTCGTCAGTCTCTGTTTGGCTGTTGATGTCCTCAGGATCTGCAGAAACACAAATAAAAAGCGCTGCAAATAGGCCTGTGGTTTAACGCTCCTCAAGTGAACTGACTCAGTCCTGCTAATGTCAGTGGACCACATGGCCACGTGTACGCTCGTAAACATGGCGAGCATGGTGGAGCGTTTAGCAGCTACACATCCAGATGGACCAGAGCTAAAATGAGCTTCGACATGGGAGTTTCATTTTCCCACATCTTCTTCTTCTTCATCTTCTTCCTCTCCCTTTTTTTCTGCATTGCTACCATGACTGCACACCTCGTGTCCATTAGCAGCAGCACCCTCTGCTCCCGGCAGAAATCCGCATCATGTGACACCCATTTGTTGAGCAGTGCTACATGTGTTTATATAAAGATGCTGGTTGAACAGGAGATACAAGCTATACAGGTGCTGCTCCATCAAAACATTGCTCTACAGTGCCACTAGTGGTCAAAAACGTCATAATGCCCCTTTAATTTATAGGTTCTATAGCTACTGTCACCATGACATTTCTTGTTTTCTATCATTTGTTATTAATTAATAATAATTCATGCAATTAATTTATACAAGATATGTCGATAACTGTGATGCAGAAGCAATCAAACCATTCAGGACATTCTCCACTGTGACTGAGAGCATTTCAGTGGTCCTTAAGGATTTTCTGTCACATCCTCAAATACACACACCGAACACACTCCGTCCACACACACATACACACACAAACACACACACCAGCTTCCACTTCCACAAGCCCCTCGCTGCACCGGACGATCGCTCCTACACATTAGACCACTTACTGGCCTCTCTGTGTGACCTGGACAGGAGATTAGCTGACACACATTAGCAGATGCACTTAGACTAGTGCATGATCACGAGCTGGACTCGTGTTGCTAAATAAATAAGACGGGAGCTAAAATTGCTACATGATGCCGCTCTGTTTGCTGGTTACGCGTAGTGTGGTCAGGTAATTTTGCATGCAGCTCTGCTCCAGAAAGATGACCGTAATATCAACCTGCAGCTGTCCCCTGTCTTTTCTATTATCTGTGCTGTGTTTTGAAGGGTGCTTGTCATATCTGCTCTTCAAATTACTTTAACGTTTAATTTTAATTTACCCATTCATTTAATATTTCCACAAGGCTCAGTTGCATATTGTGTTCCTAATAAGCACATGTTACCACAGTAACATAAATAAGTATATAACTGTGGTAACCATTATTCCTGCTGAATACCTGCATGTAACATTTATTGTGGGTAGATTAGCATGCTGGTGTTAGCATTTGCCTCCATGCATGTTCAGCCCCACAGAGAGCAACCTAGCAACCTGCTGATAAGCTAATGTTGTAATCAGCACATCTTATACTGCATAATAACTAATGTTTCACTTGCACTGTGAAAACTGTGTTAAATGGCAAATAACCTAATGAAATGATGTTTAACATGAAGGATGTATACAGTATACTTAGGTTACATATTTCATTTCATGTCTGAGGCTTTCTTAAGAAAACTGTGTGAGGTGCGCCCATTCCCACAACACTGTTTTCCATTTTGAGGGTCGTACCAACAAGTTGTACCCGTGTTTTGAAGATCCCAGGTGGCCCCAGGTGTGTTGCTCAGGACCCAGCGCAGCGTCGAGTATAACATCATTCAGACTAGCATCTCTCAAGAAAGCTGCAAGCAGAAACTACCAGAGGCCAAGATTCAAACTGCTTTCAAACAGGCATGTTTTGAGCAATTGCAGAATGCAAACACAGTGCAGCAAACAAGCCTTGAAGCTATTTCAAGTATTTACCCCTTGTGCCTTGTTTCACACTCTGAGAAATCCCCCTCCAGTTGACTCCACAGTCGGACAGTTGGACGCAGCGTCATCACCAGAGTGTTTAACGGTGTGGTGAGGTTACATCACAGACCATTATCATGTGTTGTGCGTGTGGGATGGAGCTGTATCTTTGGGCGCAACAGAACAATAACGCTCTGACTTTTGAAAGGTTACTCTCAGCTTCGGGCAAAATCACGTCGATCGATTCCCCGCTCTGCTCCACCCTGTTGCTGTTCAGCCGTCGCTGACACTGCAGTGCGTATAACCTGAGGAGAGAAGAGGGAGGGTTTAGTCATAACACACTGAAATGTATCTCAGGGCATGCATCGGTGGACAAAGCATATATTCAAGGCTATATTTGCTACACCGTGATCACAACGTACCTCCGGTGATGGGAGCATGGTTTTACATTTATGTTTTTTAATAAGAAAGAGATGATATAGTCATGTGACACCAGTCGGTTCAGGCTTTAGCTTGTGTGACATGTTGGAATTTATTTCAAAAACCTCATTTCTGTCTACAAAGCACCACAGAGCCTCACTCCACGTATCTCGGACATGCCTGCCAGATGCGAACCGATCAGGCGCTTCATGTCATGTTGCACAGGCCGGCTGATTGCTTCAGCAGCTAAATCCATAGTTGTTAAAGCAGCTCTTAGCAATGTGGTCCCAGCTGCTGCAGTGCTGCATCAGATGTGCCCCAACAAACATTCCCTTTATCCTGAACATTTGAACATGTTTTACCTTTGTTGTTTATTACCTTTTTGATTTCTTGCAGCATATTTTTAATGCATGTGTAAATACTTTTGATCTTATTTGTTTGCTGCGGTTTAAGCGCAAAAGGAAATGAAAAATGTTGCAAAAATCATCCACAAATTCAAAAAGGGTTGGACGTGAATAATTCCAATTCTTGTTTTCCCAAGAGTTCTCACCAAAACCTGCTCCTTTTCCTTCAGAAAGCCAAAGTCAGGAGCTCATGTTGCTGTCTGAGACGCTCTCTTCAAGCTTTATTAATGCCTCCACGCACCTGCCATATATAAGCCAACCTTTAAACGTCATTGTGGTGATTATCGGACTGGAACCTTTCAGCTGCCGTGGTTCCTTCCACTGACTTTATTTTCCAAGTAGAAGAACAGCAGTTTACAGTTTGGCTCGCTGGCAAAGTATCTCCTGAACAACTAAAGATTCAAGAACAGTGCCCCTGTTCCTTAAAGAACAGAGCAACAAGACAATTTGGTCAGTGTCATAACATTATTAAAAACACATATGGTTAAACATCTACGACTAATAGAAAGTGCTTATAATGATCTATTTCCTTTCCTCAGAGCAAGACTGCTGAGCCCTACGCAAAATAGCAACACTCTGTCCCGTCATATTCACTAATTAATGCCTCGTCAATCACGCTATTGAAGCGGCATGCAGTAATGAGCAGGCTTCAATATTTGGAGCGATGACGGAACAATTTCCTTTTTACTTTTAATTTGTCATTCTTCTTGTTCCTGTCTCGAGACGTTCATCATTTGAAACTGTCTTTCTCTGCTTTTTTGCACTTTTCCAGGAACCCAATCACAACTCAGACACCTCACATTCCCCTCTGTCTTTGAATCCTTGTCTGCCACCACCATGTTTCCCTCCTCCTCCTATCTAACCTCCCTGAATGTCTTCACTCTTCATTTATTCGCAGTCATAGGTGGGATAATTGCAGCCCTTTTATGTGCTGTTCAGTCTGATGGAGACGTTTGTGTGAGTCTGTCATTAAGACTCGCTGAATGGATCGCGCCGGCGATGGAGCTGGAGCGACCCTGAATTCTCGCTTATCTCCTGCGAACATTTAAACCCATATGTCAGGGTTTTTGTGAGAAATTGGACGCAGCCGTCATCTCCTGCCTGTACATTAGACCACAGAGCGGGAAAAAAAATCTATCTACTCTGCATGGGCCTCATTAGTTCAAAGGTTATTCCAATTACTGTTGAGGAAATTATACAAACTTCCAGTCCCAGTCGAAATTTCTTGCCAAACCTGACACGTGATCTTTACACTCTCCTCCAATCAGGCTGGAAAGTGCGTAAGCAGATGGTCAGAGCAATCACAACGCAAAACATAAGCAACTCTGGGGCAGGTTATGTTGGAGGTGAGAGACCAACTCCTCCTCTTGCCCAAACAGTTCGTTTGGATCATGGAGGGTCTCTCAGGAGGAAAGGATGTTCAGAGAAGGGAACACCTGTTTGTATTTCCCTGATCATTTTCATGCCTCCACTGACTTGGCTGCAGGCATTATATTTTGGGGCTGTACACACACACACACACACACACACTATATATATATATGTGTGTGTTTGTATAGTATTTCTCAGGAACATCTCCAGGAAATCCCTCCTAATTTGGCACAAACATCCACTTGGACTCAAGATTGAGGATTTTGATTAGATTAGATGGTAACTGCAACCTCATTGGCTGGTAGGGGCAGTAACCCTAGTTTATTTGAGAGATATTGACTGTTGATGGGATTGACTTATTTTCCCTCACCACAAACACCCACTAACATTGTGTCTTAAGTGTGAAAGGGCACAGTCAGCATTCAAACCTGGGCCAAATGCCTCTGTGGTGGTGCCTAGTGGTGGGTTTTTATCCAGCTCAACACCCGGGTAGACACAACCCGTTTTAATCCCGCCCCATTTCTGGGGCTGTGTGAAGCATTTCAGTTTAAGCAGCATTGGAAAAGCGTTCATCACTGAGCTCTGACTTTAAACGACCGACTGAAGATAAAGATGTAAAACAGTAATCACCTGAAGATTGCCCCTGGCCTCCATAGTACTTTTTCTACACCTTGGGTAATGCAGGCAATGTCAAAGTTATTTCATTGTGCTTTTGAATATCAGTATCATCCTACATGTTATTATCGCCGATGCATTGCTGAGTAAGCATTTTAACATGTTAAATGTTTCATGTCAAGGTGCGATGACTACTACTACAGACTACTTGCAGTCTCTACTAATGTACATAGGATGCTGAGCGGTAAACAGAGATGACAGAAAACTGCACCCGCTGTGTAAGAGCAGCAAAGAGGACTGTGCAATGGCAAGAAGGATCAGTAAAAAAAAAAACCATTAATAAATAACGTAAATAAGTAAACAGTCCGATTTCACATTACTGCTGTCAGGAAATCTTGAGACTGTGCAGCATTAGCACACATGAGTGAATTAGTCAGTGACGTGTGTGCTGTGGTCTTCTGGAAGCAGCGTTCATTGTAAAGTCTGGCAGCAGCAGGAAGGGAGGGATCTGCTGTCACACAGTTTCACACAATGCGGGTGAAGCGGCCTGTAATTGTAGTGTATCATGCTATCACACAGAGTGCTCAACCGCCAGGGGGTTAGAAGACGCCAGTGTCAGTGCAGTTGTTTATATTTTGTATGATTTTCACTGATCTCAGGTTTCTATGGTTTACTCGCATGCAGGTGCAAGCTGATGACGGCATCGCTTTTCTCAGAAAGCAGGTCAAGTATCATCTTTGTCTTTATTTAAAGGAACTCGGGCAAGTTCACCTTACTTGCACTACTTGGCACTACTTTGCACACTTGTACCACCTCACAGATCCATAAGTTACACTGGGTTCATATCAAGATCAAGTTTTGTGTCCACACTTAACCCTTCCACATTGTTCTGTTCATTTGTTCTGTTCATTAGTTTATCTTGTAAATTCATAGCCTTATTTTAGCTTACTTAGATTTTATCCTATTTATCTAATTTTATTTATTTTATTTTACCCCATGCATGCTTCTTATTATATGTTACTTATTTTTATGTTTGATGTATGTACCAAACCACTAAGGCAAATTCCTAGTAATGTGAAACCTCTTCAGTTACATGGCAATAAACACAATTCTGATTCTGATCTGATTCTGATTCTGAACACTGAATCACTGCACATTCTGCATTCAAAGCAGATGGAGTATAAGGATGAGGAGAATAGTAGTTAAAATATTATTAATGACTAACTGTCAGTGAGTGGACCTCTATGTTTCTGCCTGAAATCTAATGCTAGATGATAGTTGGGTTAAAATGCTTTGCATGGTTAAAGATTCCATATTATCCTAATATAATCCTCTATTTGATGATATGGTTTTATATTCTACAGCATACTGATGTCCAAATTCATGTTTTCAAGCAGATTTAAACCAAAAAACACCAAAATTGGTGGCTTCTGTGGTGCCATGTGTGCTGGTGTATTTGGCAGTGATTGCCATAGCAACCGCCGCTGACAAGCTGTTGATAAGATTCAAAGCCTTGTTCACATTTGTCACTAAAAACATTTGGGGTTTGGCTCGGCAGTCGCAAACGCACCTCACTGATGAGATGTAATTGGGCCACTTTTAGATATGATCCGAGGTGCATGTGGCCGCCTATGATGTAATTTAGTGAGAATGCAGTGCTGTTACCGTTTCATATGCCCTGAATTGGCGGGCAAGCACTCCTCTCAGGTTGAATATAATCCTACAACAACTGCAGAGTGTATGACCATCTGACCTACATATTCCTGCAGACCAGATAACGAAGGTCTTGCCTCCAGTGGCCATGTCGTTGTTGCTGTTGTTATTTTTCCAATAGTGCTTCATATTTACATAATTATTTCTGTGCATAAGCATAGATTATTAAACCTTTTCGTTCACTTTTCACGTCTGTAATAGATACTACAGATACTCTTTTTTAATCTTTTGCATTTACAATCATTTAGAACCGTTTATCCATTTAGATCATTTATGCCATCAGCACATACATTGACTGACCAAGTTAGAAAATGAATATTTATTTATTTATTTATTTATTTTAAATCCGGTTTTTGGCTTCCCCATCTGCTCAACGTCCTCGTCAAACACTGCCGGCACATGAGTGTCTTCAGCCGTATTCACACAGACGGCACATATGGAAACACACGGTGCGTGTGCATAGTGGCAGATTTCCAAACAGATTTGGATCACAGCATGCGGGGAAAAAACTGATAGCACTGCTCTATTATCAACAGTCATTTATTCAGATGCTCATTAACTCGCACCAGACTGACAGATGTTCTATCTGCGAATCGTATGACTGAGAGCTTGATTATCTCACCACAGAACAGGAAGAGGGAACCAAAGGGCTTATATACAAAAAGATTTTTGTAAAGAATGACTGTAAATAAAAATGAATGCTGGTTTTCTTCACTGAAAAAGTTTGAGACAAATTGAATCCCAAAGAAAAATCAGTTCTAGTTGAAGGAAGCACTAAATAAATACCTTATTTGGAGTATTTTCCAGTTTGGCACAAGCAAGTCAGCCGATTTTCTGACCTGTCATCTGTAACGACAGTTTGCGATGTGGGTCAGTGGCAGAGATTACCACGCAACTGTCTACTGACTCATCATTTGTGTCACAAACACAGTGTTGTGTGTCAAATTTGGTCTCAATGAAAGCCATGGATCGAATGTAATGACCCTTATTACTGAGCTGACACAGAAATCGAAAGTCACGAGGGAAATGCTCAAAGACTCGACAGCTTCCGTCTAGGGGCTATTAACGCTAACACAGACTCCACTCTGGCACAGTAAATTATGAAAAAACACAAAATAGCGGTGTTACAGTGATATCTATTAATAAATATGAGTATGTTGGATTTAAATGAGGCACAGTGAGTGTTTTTTGTTGTTCTGAACATAAGCGGTCCTGTTTGTAGCCGTCTTTGTGACAAAGTCTACTGAGTTTGTTGTGTGAACCGAGTTTCTCCTGGTGTGAGAGAGAGGCACAAATAAGTGCTTTTTCCTTATTCGAGGTGCTTGAACTGCTTCGGTCAGCCGTAGTGTGTCTAGGTACGCTCAGGTTGCCAGAGAGGAGAAATAAAAAAAGTTACTGTGCCATCTTCCTGCATTCTTCACAGCTGCGTCGGGTCCAGACTGTGAAAAGCAAGGTGCCAGCTATGAGTCAGGTTAAACTTATTTGTTAACTCCAGCTGGAGAGAGAAGTCTGCGCATTCTGATTGTAACAAAAAGGAACAACTTCCTATTTTTAAATCTCCAAACAGAAAGCTTCCGGTGTGGGAGCCCATGCTGCGATCCTATTTTCTGTGGCTTAAAAAACTGTCAAAGGCAGTTAAATGAATTGAAAGAGGCCATTTTGGGAAACTACAGGCAGTGTAAAACCTTGCACCACTTCACATATCTTGACCTGGTTTGTGGTTCAGCGGGGAGAAACGCAAAAACACAGCATTGTCTGAGTGTAAACTTAAAGTCTACACCAAACTACAGCGAAGTGGTGAATCTGAACTGATCCTTTAAAACCCAGAAACACAAGGATACAAACTAACTAACAGATGGAGGCAGTGGTAGACCAGCAACTCCAGTGTTCTGTAAGGTAAAATTACGGTTTCTGACAAAGGAGTCTGGTTAATTGTGAGACAGCGTAGAAGGCTTTAGCAGCTTCAGTTTCCTGTCCTGGGGCTGTCTGGCAACAAGGAAAATATTCTAAATACATCGTACACATATTGGGCTTTTGAGGTGTCTAAAATGTGTTTTTATGCCGCAGCAGTACATTGCTTAACCCCCTGCGCTGGTACTCCTGCTGCTTCTCCAAACTGGGGTGCTTGCTGACCGCCATCTACAGAAGAAAGCTATCTTTTTAGGGGTTACCAGCATTGGGAGGATGTGAATGTCAGCATAGAAGTTCACAGCAGTCTTCCCTATAGTTATAGATGCATTTTAATAAAAAAAAACAAACAAACCAACAACCAAGATTTTTACCTTTCATGCCAGGGTATCAACATCAAAGTCGATATACACCCGGGTACCTCAAATGACTTTCCCAACTTTTATAGCATTTCATCCAGCAACAGTTGAGTTCTTTCAATCCGTGGTGGACAAAAAGATGTAAGGACCAACATTTCCACACACAGAACAGCTACTAGCTGATAAGATTTTTCCAAGGTCTTGCTCAAAACACCTTTGTGTCCAAGTGTTTTCCCATAGTAAATGTTCTCCAAATGTTATTGATGTTATTGAATCGCAGGAGGAAATTGAGAGTTGAATGTAACTTTGAGTTGAATGACATCTTTATATGATTTGATTTTGCCTTTATATTGTATTAACTGTCCAGAAAAGCACTGAATTTAACAGGACCTTCTCCTCTTTATCCTGGTGCCACCATCACTCCCTGCTTAAGTAGGTCATGGTGGACAGTTTTATAAGCTTCATCAGCAAGTCGAATTTAGCTGGCCCCACAGTGTGCTGTTGTTCTGATTGATGTGATTATGCCTCTTTCTTTACTTTAATGACAAGGTCGGCTACAGTGAACTTTAATGGGCGATGCAGCGAGGAATTAAAACAATTTTTAAGGGGCATTGAAGTGTCCAGGAGTGGCAGTCCAGATATCTCAGAGTGTACATATTGAACATGTGGTATGTGTCTGCAGCGGCTTCAGATAATAGCTTTTGGTTACTCACACTGCTGCTCCACGAGAGGGCTTTTAGTCCAGCTCTTTACTTTATTACACATTGTGCATTAACTCCATCATACATATCTGTGTCCCTGCATGAAAGTGTGCCAACATGTTTTTCGTGTTTGTTTGGGGTTTTTTTTTTTTTTTTAATAAATCTGTGTCACTATGTCACTTTCTGATCAGGTATATGTAGGTCAGTGTGTTGTGTGTGTTTATTTTCCATCACGCGGGCGAACTACAGGGACAGTTGTATCTTTTTAAAAATCATTTCTTTTCCTGAAAAATGTTCAACTTTGCTGTTCTATATATACTTTGACTTGATCGACTACTGTGTATACCAACAAATAACCACCTAAAAAAACTATATCACTCCTTTTTGTATTTCTCTGGCATTCAGGCAGACACATCCAGCTCAGATCTTATTTTTTTGTGTTTTTTGAAAGACTGTGGGCACAAAGGTTTCAGATTTTTGATTAAATTTTGAAGTTCTGCCTTTGTTCCATCAGAGACAGGTGGCCTGACGTGGATTCACAAACCCACGCTTATTGTGTCGTACACACAATACATAACCTAACTCATCTGCTTCTCTCCCTGTCTGTCTTCAGCGGTGCCAGTCCTGTCGGTCTAGTCCTGACCACCATAGTTGCCGTGGCTTACAAAGTGGCAATAAGCTTTGAGGGGTAAGTCGTCCTTGTTCCCTGTTCATATTTTTAAATAAAATGCATTTGGATAATTAATCGTGCACAGGAGGAATGCACGCCACTATGCACTGAGGACCCAGTGAGGTCCCATGCAATTAAAACACTAGGGGACCTGATATACTTCCCTGTGGAACTCCGCTGCACATCTATCGCCATACAGATGTGTGGTCTTAAAGGCTACACTAGGTTCTTTGACTCAACACAGTGTCATTCGTCCTTGTTGCTTACATATAAAGTCATGTTTTGACCCCTGCCTACAAACTAAGCCCACAACTTAGCCCACAATGCCATAACATAGTAATTTAGAAAAGTACACTACCATGTCCTGTTCATTAGCCAGCTATTAGCTCACACACATGAAAACGCATTACCAAGTTCCCTACACAGCACATTTCTGACTGTGCTGTTATTACATACTAGTGGTTACTGCATTTGAATCCACCTGTAATCACAAACCAATACTGCAGTCTTGTAAACTTTGCAGCCATCAGAGCATCAAGCGTGAGAGATGTTTTGCCATAGCAACAGTATTGTACAGTAGCTGTGGCCAAGATGAGTGGCTGACACTAAATGCAGGTTATTTAACAAGACATACTTTCACTGAAGTCGCCGGTAAAGCTGTCTGTGTGCACTCTGCAAAGAGCACTCGCTCACAAGAAACATTATTCCTCCCACTGAGAGAGTTGGCATCCCATTTGTGTCCAACCAACGGCAGCCTGATCAAATTGAAAATAATTGCCCACCCCTAAAGTAGAGGCTACTTCTGCACTCAGTTTATTGATGAAAATTACACTCAAGAGGATCGAAGATTCTGTATGAAATGCATACACGCAATCTACACTTACAGCGGCTCTTGAATCCATTTACATTCAGCTTTTTTGATAAGCCATAGCTTTGTAATCAGCTTAAGACACACAAAGTGACGTCAAATATTAAAGTATCAGTTCTACTCTGATCACTTAATTATAAAGTGGTAGTTCATATATATTAATTGTTCTGCTTTGAGCTGCACAGTCCGTATATAGGTCACAAAGAAAGAAAACTCTGCTGTAAGTCAATTGAACTTGAACTTTCTGACTTTTAAGCCCTGATTTAGCAGAGACAACCACCTGCTCCCACTGCACTTTCTTCTCAAATGTCATCTCTGATTATTGATCACAACATTGATGATGTGAAGAGCTGAGACAGACACTGAAACAGGTGGTATTCAATCAGATTTTCTGTTCACTCCTGCGTCCTCCTGCTGCTCGTCCACGGCAATTATGAGATAAGACAAAAAAAAACAGTTATGAGTGACCTACTTCTGGACATCCGTCTGCACAGACACCTGTGCAGTAATACACACTCCCACGCACACACAGAAATACATAAACATGCTGCGACTGCATACGCCCAGTAACAAATGAGGCAGAGCTCAGCATGGAAGCAGCTGCTATGTGCACTTGCCCATTAAGCCTATTTTGTGTCTGCATGTTTGTGTGTGTGTGTGTGTATACTGAGTATAGGTGTTTGTTTGTATTTACATGTGCTGACTGTGCAGCTGTCCTTTGCATAACATGTGTGACACAGTGCCCCGTAACAGCTTATAGTCCAGATGTGCACAACAGCGCTAGACAGATTTACACGGTGGTCCCTGAACGCAACAGGGAAGTAGAATCTTCACCTGGATAGTAGCAGCAAGGCAAATGCTGCAAAATGACTAGGTCACAACTGACTGACCTACGTTTATCACATACATCTTAGCAGATACAGTCACCATAACACACACTCAGAAGCAAAATTAGTTTATAAATCAGCAAATTGCATCTAATGAGCCCTCTTTGTTTATTTCTCACCTCATTGAGCACCCAAACGCTATTTTGATTGTTCCATTCACATGAGCTCGTCTTTATTTCTGCCTAAGTCATGGCTAGCGTCGGCAGGAAGACAAAAATCCAGCCACCTTGGTCTCACGACTCTTTCAGAACGGCCTCAGTTGCCCTGTGAGTGAAATGAAAAAGTCACATTAGACTCGAATAGGAATAGAGAGCTTTTCGGCTCTTATTGTCGGCAGCACGCTTTTCTGAAAACGTCGCACATTAACACACGCTGTGAAAGAGAGCGCAGGTGTACATGTCGCCGCAGCAATTTCCGGCAGCGCCGATCCACAATTGTGTCATTTAGCCCGAAACTGTGAATTGAGGGAAAGGCAGGTGCCAGATTTTACCACACACTGTGACTGGGAAAAGATTCATATGCTATATTTATCTTTTGCTTCTGGCATAGATTCTGAATGATCTCATTTAGTGAAACTGTGTGAGGATAGCAAGGCGGCCGGTTGGATATTACCTCACACAGGGACCGGAGTGGGTAAAGGCACCGGTGGGATTGATGCAGGAACCACACTGAGTGGAAATAGTAAGTCTAGTGAGTTCACATGATGCCTCAGCTGTTTTTAGCTTAAAATTGCTCAGAATGATACAAAGTGAGACGCAGCGATGAAGGCCGATGCCAAATAACGATTTTTAATCACTTCCTATCTTTTGTGGAGAAACTTTGTCTTAACTCCCTCGTCTGCCCTTGTGAGGATTCATCTATTCACAGCCAAATCATTCCATTATGTTTCATTCAACGTCTGATCTGTTCCTTGTCTATTACGAAGTCTCATCCAGACAGTAACAATATTGATATGGAACGTGGAAACTTTCTGATCTGGTCTGCCTCTCGCAGACGGCCCCAGGCATTTCTGACTTCTGACACACAAGGAACAGGGCTGCTGTTCTCTCTGTTGCAGCCATTAGTTTGCTATGGGGGTCAGTGATGCAAATGTGTGTGTCTGTTCATGTGCAACGGAGTGGAAGAACATGTGGAGACACAAGGCATCTTCCAGTCGTTCACACACATACGCCCGAGCTCTCTCACGGTTCAGCACACACAGGCGGACCTGGCACAGAGTGGTACGGCGTTCCAGTCTCTGATTTATTGTCCCATTATATGTTTGTTCTGCTGTATTTACAGACCATTCACTGCACAGATCTATCAGGAGAGGAGTCAGCGCCGCAAGCATGAATAATCACCACCCTCCCAGGTGCTTCCTGCTCCTGGTTTGGCTGAGGATTCCCATCCTGTCACGAGGACAGTGAGACTGGACAACAGACGGACTTACCAACAGACTCGATCATTAATCCGCCTCCAGTGTCAATTCAAAGGCTACAGTCACACTGCAGCTGCTAGCGTTCCTTTTTTGATTTTGTCTTCGGCTTTTCTCATGAGATTGTCTGCCACATGGAGCCGTTTTTCTAATCTCTAAACTGGACTGAGGCTGCCAGGTTACAGTAATAGCTCCATATTGTGAGAAAACGGAGCATTCTTGGTAAGAATTAGGTGAGAAGATTGAAACATGTTCTTGAGTGAAGTATGGGGTTGGACTCAGGAGGTGATTAGCTTAGCTTAGCTACCACAAAGTGCACAGGCAACTGCCGCAGATGCTGCAGAGAACAACTGTCCAAATGTCATTCATCTGTATATAGCTACTGTTTCCATCCTCATGCTGAGCTAAGTTAACCTAAACGTAGACGTTTGAGCAAGATTAGTCTCCTCACTTAATTCTCAACAAAAATGCAAATGTGTACATTTCCTAAGATGTCAGATTAATCATTTTAAACTGCCCGAGGTTAGATTTCACACACCAACCAACACCTTTGGCCTAAATCATGAAGATACAAACCCAAAACCACCGTCACTTAGGTGCTGTACGCAAAGCCCACTTTTCTAATTCATGTGAGTCAAAGATTAGAGCCGAATAGAAAATTCAAGAAGTAAAGTCGAAGGTATCTGGAGATGTTTACCAGAAAACATTCTTGTCATAGCAGGAAGTCGGTACCTAATAACACCAACAGTTGCTTTGTTCTATTTAGATGCACCATTGTCAGTGAGCCACCCATGCACAAGAGCAGAACCCTGCAGCTACCACACCTGAATGGAAGTCATAATTGATGTAAAACACAAGTCGATCCAGCCACCGCTAATGGTTCCATTTTACTGTTTCATATGGTTAGCAAAGACTGAACAAAGGGAAACAGCTAGCATATTTCCCCCCAGTGGTTTTTCACTTGTTATTCAATCCCACAAGCTCTTGATTAATCTCAAATGCTGCAGTTCCCACAAATACCCAATGTGATGGCTACATTTAATGAAAACACTGTGCCAGATTTGAGGGTGTACTTGTTTTTCCGTGAACTGTCGTCATCCAGGATCAAGTGGTGTGACTAATGTCTTCGTAGCGTCCTGCTAAAACAGAAGCCTGTAACAACACTGCCATTGTTATAACAGCAGATTGCGTGTCGGCTTTGGCTCAAAGGCGGAGCAGGACGTCAACCTATCAAAAAACCGGTGGTTCAGGGTTGCATGCCGAAGTGTACTTGGCAAGACACTGAACCCCAAATTGCTCCAAATGGCTTCTCTGTGTATGTGAATGAGCGCTAATGCTGACATGTATTTGTAAAAGCGCTTTGACTGGTCAGATGACAAGTAAGTACATGTAAGTACAGTCCGTTCACCTTTTCATGTGACACTGTAACGCTGTCATTCACTGTTGCACCCAGTTTTGAATTTTACGTGAAATGTGAATCCATTTAAACGTCAAAGGAGCCACAGCGGTAACTTCATACCGTACCTATGCAAACCATTCCGAAGTGAACAGTACACACTGCCTAGTGACGGATTCTGTTAATGGGACGTTTTATGTAATAAAAGAGTGACTCAGGTTTTTAGAGCACTGCTCTCTCTTTGTGGCTGAAGAAATCAGGACTGCTCACGGATGCACTAAGTACAGCACCTTTGCATATCTGCCTCTTACAGGGGGTAGATTAGCAAAGTGCTACTTCTCTTTACGACTGCAGCAAGCAGCGCTAATGCAGCACCTGTGTTGACTGACACATTTGACTGGAATATTACTAAGTAGCTGCTACATACATAATGGCTACTTTTCTTCTCAGTCGCCTGTTTTCTTTAATTTATGTTCCAAGCCAAAGGAAATGGGGCTGCTGCTCTGCACCCAATTATACCTCACTTTCATCTGAGGTTGCCAGTTTGAGGTTGTTTTAAAAGTCGCAGTTGAAAACTTGTCAGTGCTCTCTGTTGGACAATGTGAATGATAAAGTGAATGTTTTGAAACCACCGCCAACATATTCGGCATTTCAGTAATGGCGTTTCTTGTTACTTACCCTGACATAACAGCGTATCTGCTGTTATCCATCTGTCCTTGATAAAATATCGGGCAGTAGAAACACTGATGTGCTGTTCATCAAACAGTCTTACCTCAAGGTCTCTCCTTTCTCTGTTTTGAAGCTTTTAATCATATTTTTGTCCACTGCTTTTTTCCAGCGCGTAGAATTAACTTTCAGTCCTAAATGGTACGCGCAAAAGTGGCAATGGAGAGGTCCTTTTTCTAGAGGCGAGTTCTCACCTTGTTCAGTACGATGACCACAAACTGAGAGCGTCACTCATTCACACAGTCTGAAGAGCTTGATGAAATGAGAGAAAAATACACGTGACCTGACCCAGCTACTTCTGCCGCGCTACTTCTGCAGCTACTTCTGCAGAACACCTGCAAAGAAATGAAATGATCCAAATTCATTGAGTAACAACGAGCTCTCCTCATCGTTATGCAACTATTTCATTAAGGCTTTGAGTCTTAGGTGACATATGGCAAAGTAAGTACATAGTAGGTAAGTATGAAGATTACAGCTCGCACCTGTTTGGTCACATTCTAAGCATTTTAAAGACATTGAGTGTAGAACTCTTGTGGTTATGTGAACACGGCACCTTAAAAAGGCTACTTTTTGCCTCTTGTTCTCACTTTTCTTTTCCAATATAACTCACCAGACTCTGCTTCCTTCCACTGATCATGTCAAATGAAGCCTGAGTGAGCAAGAAGAGCAGTAATTCCAGCGACTGCTCTCTAACGCTCCTCTCCTCTTTCTCCTGCAGCGAGCACTTATTTGCGTCAGAGGCTGGAGCAACACAGGCAGCCCGAAGCACGCTTTGACTGCTGATTGATAGAAAGCATTTTCAGACTATCTCAACACGGCATACAACGACAATCTCATGAGACGAGTATTTACTCTTACAATGAGAAGGAACATAAAGCAGGTGAATCTGAGATGAGTTCATGTTGGGCTAAGTTCTTTATATTTCTTTGTGTAGACAGCACAATGAGAATAAATTACATGGATGACATCTGGACTAGAGTTAATACTAAAAATATAACTGGAATGAGTGTGAGGGCTGACGCAGCAATAGTAGTCAAGAACACAACCGAATAATAATAATTTTAAAACTGTCCATGGATGCAGTGTTGTTGAGAGACTTCTGCTCTTAAACGTCTGCAAGCTGATGTTGGGGTTGGTGAAAAGATCTGTGTCTGGGGTGAGGGATGTGGTTGAAGGAGGTCCGATACGTGAGGAGTGTTCTTACACGGAGCAGAGTGGATGGTTTAGCACTGACATACAGTCGGGTGTCATCTGCATAGCGGCAAACTCAAGACTGTCTTAGGTTCCTTGTCGCAACAAGAAAAGAGATACTGCAACTAAAGGTTTGTTAAAGGTGTATTGTAACAATTTCACAAGGGACAGAGTGAAATAACTTGAAAAAGACATGAATATAACATTTGACTCATAAGTGTCTGTGATGTTCAACAACCCCTGCTTCATCCAGTTATCCAGTTAGATCTGATTCTTCATGCCCGCGACTTCAAGTCAGTCATGAAATAGTCCACATCCATTTGTGAACAAACAAGGTAAATCATAAAAAGGGCTGATTAGTTTGTTTTAAGCAAGTGACTGTTTTCCCTGTTTTCATATTTATGCTACGCTAGGCTAATCACCTCTCATAACTTTCATATCCAAGCTTAATCATTCATTTGTCAGATTTTTTAACCGAGGGAGGAAGTTTTTTCAGTGTTTCTTGATCATTTTTTCCCCTTTTTTTTGTTATTTCGCACAGTTTATGTAAGAAAGCAAACAACTAAGCACTTTTCATATACTCAATATAGGCAGAGTCACCTTGAAAGAAACTTGATTACCTTTTTTTCCACTTTTCCCTGCGTTCCACTCTGTCTCATGAACAGAACCACTCTCGGGGATGCTGGGTACATCACACTGCATGTGTCCTTGTAACTACTTGTAGAAAAAAGCTTTTTTTATCTGAATAATTTGAGCCACCTGGATTTTTTGGACGTACGCTCTCACATCTGTCGGATAATATCTGCAGAGCTACAAAAAACGCCAGCTGCAGCACACATAGACGGTCAAGTTAGGAATCCCACATTATGCAAAGTGCGCAGTGAAAATCATGCACTTCTCTTTTTGGACTAATTGAGTTGCTCTTTTGTTTTCAGCAGCGTACGTGCAGGAATTCAGGTCAGGTAATTAGCTGCATCAGAGCAGGACAGAGGCTGGGGCAACAGTCACATCTGTACTTACAAGTTTGTCTTTAAACACTGTTTTTCCCTTCAGTTATCATCACCTAATTATAACTGAGGCAACATTTGGATATTTGCAAGTTTAGTCCAAGCAACGTGTATTAGCTGCACTCCCCGCACTTACAGACCGCCAAAAGCAGAATGATTTGACGTCACCCTCCTGTCTCAGATGTGCAGGCCGGTGCCCTGAAGCAGAGATGTTTTAATTTATTTTGAACTCCAGCAGGGTTTTTTTTTTTTTTTGTAAAATTGCCCTTTTCACAACTAGCATTCTTCTTTTATCTGCTCTGTGTCAACAATGTCGCATATTAGTCTCTTTAATAATAACTATATTCCTTATTTCTTGCAGGAAAACCCCTGACTAATATTAGAATTATACTCTCTGATGAGCCAGCAGGTTTTGGGCATGTCAGCGGTTCATTATCCAATTTCCCACATGGCTTCTGGTAAAAGATCCATTCTTTAAAAGGAGTGAACTTGTTTTAATGTTTTGAGTCATATTTTACATGTTTCGGTCTAAGCTTTGAGGTAACTGTGATATAAAAGAGATAACTGTGATATGAAACTGAACCTCGCTGCAAGACACGCACTCCATATTGCATATATCCTCCTGACACCAACAGCTTTCCTCAGCATTGTTAAAAACGCAGTTGTCTTATTTAGCATAACTTTGTTTACACTGTTCAAGGACAAAAAGGATTGGGATACGACATGGATGGATATGAGATAATGGGTGCCTTGGCACAGATGTAGGAGCGTCCTCAAATATGTATATTGTCTATGTCTTTTAGTGGTACAGGGGGGCAAAAGAGTATTTAGTCAGCCACCAATTGTGCAAGTTCTCCCACTTTAAAAGATGAGAGAGGCCTGTAATTTTCATCATAGGTACACTTCAACTATGAGTGACAGAATGAGGGGAAAGAATCCAGGAAATCACATTGTAGGATTTTTAATGATTGGTTAATTCCTCGGTAAAATAAGTATTTGATCACCTACAAACAAGCAAGATTTGTGGCTCTCACAGATCTGTAACTTCTTCTTTAAGAGGCTCCTCTGTCCTCCACTCGTTACCTGTATTAATGGCATCTGTTTGAACTCGTTCTCAGTATAAAAGACACCTGTCCACAACCTCAAACAGTCACACTCCAAACTCCACTATGGCCAAGACCAAAGAGCTGTCAAAGGACACCAGAAACAAAATTGTAGACCTGCACCAGGCTGGGACTGAATCTGCAATAGGTAAACAGCTTGGTGTGAAGAAATCAAGTGTGGGAGCAATTATTAGAAAATGGAAGACATACAAGACCACTGATAATCTCCCTCGATCTGGGGCTCCACGCAAGATCTCACCCCGTGGGGTCAAAATGATCACAAGAACGGTGAGCAAAAATCCCAGAACCACACGGGGGGACCTAATGAATGACCTGCAGAGAGCTGGGACCAAAGTAACACACTACGCCACCAGGGACTCAAATCCTGCAGTGCCAGACGTGTCCCCCTGCTTAAGCCAGTACATGTCCAGGCTGTCTGAAGTTTGCTAGAGAGCATTTGGATGATCCTGAAGAGTATTGAAAGAATGTCATATGGTCAGATGAAACCAAAATAGAACTTTTTGGTAAAAACTCAACTTGTCGTGTTTGGAGGAGAAAGAATGCTGAGTTGCATCCAAAGAACACCATACCTACTGTGAAGCATGGGGGTGGAAACATCATGCTTTGGGGCTGTTTTTCTGCAAAGGGACCAGGACGACTGAGCCATGTAAGAATGAATGGGGCCATGTATTGCGAGATTTTGAGTGAAAACCTCTTTCCATCAGCAAGGGCATTGAAGATGAAGCGTGGCTGGGTCTTTCAGCATGACAATGATCCCAAACACACCGCCCGGGCAACGAAGGAGTGGCTTCGTAAGAAGCACTTCAAGGTCCTGGAGTGGCCTAGCCAGTCTCCAGATCTCAACCCCATAGAAAATCTTTTGGAGGGAGTTGAAAGTCCATGTTGCCCAGCGACAGCCCCAAAACATCACTGCTCTAGAGGAGATCTGCATGGAGGAATGGGCCAAAATACCAGCAGCAGTGTGTGAAAACCTTGTGAAGACTTACAGAAAACGTTTGACCTCTGTCATTGCCAACAAAGGGTTAATAACAAAGTATTGAGATGAACTTTTATTAATGACCAAATACTTATTTTCCACCATAATTTGCAAATAAATTCTTTAAAAATCCTACAATGTGATTTCCTGGATTCTTTCCCCTCATTCTGTCTCTCATAGTTGAAGTGTACCTATGATGAAAATTACAGGCCTCTCATCTTTTAAAGTGGGAGAACTTGCACAATTGGTGGCTGACTAAATACTTTTTTGCTCCACTGTATTCTTGTGTTTTTGTGGTACTTTTGCCTCTTTGTAGCTGTACTTGTGCCCAGTAGGCCCATTCGATCCATCCATTTTACGGGGTTATAATTGTGAGCTCCACGTCTTAGTCAACTGATCAGTACAATGTTAGCGTTAAAGTCTCTGTGCAGGGAGAACTGTTGTGTGTTGTGTGTGTCATGACTGGATCCAGTGCAGGATTTTTTTGTTTTTACAGGCCTGACTCACCTAAATACACATGCACAGTTATTCAAACACTGTAAAAAAATGTCATACAGCTGTAGAAGCTAAAAAGTAGCTTATTTCACATTAGAACTGTGCTACTCGAGCACCAATTTGAGCCTCAAATGCTACGACGACTCTAAGGGAACACTCGAGTTTGATATTTTGTGAAATAGATGAAAATATTAACATCACTCTTGTGTCTGCAAGATAAACTGCAACCATCAGCCAGTTAGCTTAGCTTAGCATAAGACAATGAAATGTCTGACTCCACCTACCAGAACCTCTATGATCACTAAATAACAAAAACCAAGCAACACTGTCAAGCTAGCATTTTCCACCTGTGTCCTGTCTTGATGCTAAGCTAGGCTAAGCTAAGCTAACCAGGCTGCTGGCTCCGGGCAGATATGAGAGTGGTTTTGATCTTGATTTAAACATTTTGACACAGCAGCAGATCTGACAATCATAACAATGACAAACGGGAGTTATTTGACAGTCATACATCTTTTTATGTCTTTATGCAATACATTAGCTTCCTGTTTCATGCTGCATACCCCATTAAAGTAGATCCTACATGCGCCAGAGCTTTGTGCTAATGTGTCCGTTTGCGACCTTTAACACATTCGTACACTGCATGTGCATTTGCAGATTTAAAGCATATATGCTCGTTCTGATTAATGCAGGAGTTGTTTGCATTTCTAAAAAATATGTTAATTATTACATTTTTTCTTGGTATTTCATGCCAGTCTTTAGTCTGACTTCACAAACCACATCTCCCCGCGTGATGTTCATCCCTCCCCCAGTGTTTTATGAGCCGCCGGCCAGAAGTCGTATTTGCTCACCGTCGGCACCATTTGTTTTTCCACTCGCTGTTTCTTGTTCCACTGCTGGACACCGCGGCATCAGTCCTTCCTCGCCGTGTCATTATCTAACAGACAGCCAAACATGGCCGCTGCTCTCACACCACACCTCTGCCTCATTACTGCTCCCTGCACGAGGGAAAATAAATGCACATGCAAGCCCGCTTTCATATTTTTATTTCATTTTTGCCTCTGATCTTTGCAGGGATGGAATAAAGGAGAGGTGAATGACAGGGGAAGCGTTCAGATAGTCTTCCACACTTTTTCTTTTTCGTTTCATTTACGTGTCACCGATCCGTCCGAAGCACCTCAGCCTTATTTGTGAAATCGTGCTTTTTTATGAACTGTGCACGCCTCCTCTGTGTCTCACTCCTGGGAGGTTACCCTGGGTAGCAGACTAGAGAAAGTACCTACACACACAGGAACACATTATTCCTGTTCGGCTGCCCCAAGACACGCAAACACTTAAAAGACACTGGGTCATGACTCATGAGAAAACAGCACATTCACGCAAGTGGCCAGGTCACGGGACACAGAAGGTCAGTGTGGCTCCGACACCCTGCAGAGATCTTGTTTATCTGAGCAGGACGCCTTAAGAAAAATACATATTTAAGTTAACAGAGGCTTTGAACGGGTCGAGCAGCATCGTCCACTGAGTGTGTGACGCACAGTCTGTAGCTGGTTAACCTGATAAAACACTGACACGGACAATACGCTTACTGATTATCCCGGAGTTTAAAGGCTCAGGGGCCAGTCACACTTCACAGAGGGAGCTTTTTTTCTTTGGTGGGAACTCTGGATGCTGCTTTAACTGTTCAGTTATCACAGTTTACCCTCACATACACTCACAAATAGTTGCTTATAGGACAGCGATGAGTTGTTTGAAGCTTGGAACCGCAAGTTTGGGCTGTGCACTGTGGTCATGCTGTAAGAGATCCTAAATATGTCTGCATTTCCAGTTTGATTACAACAGTCACACCTGCTCAGCTGCTCATTGATGCAAATATCCAATCGGCCAATCACACCGCTGCAGCTCAGTTCATTTATGCATATAGGCATGGTCGAGATGACCTGTCCCACAGCTCAAATCATCTCAGCCTGGCTCCTCGACCTCTGCAGTTTAGCAGAGCACCTCTGGATTTTGGTGGAGCAGGAGGATTGCATCACCTGCAGCCGACAACTCTGCAGCAAGTGCGCAGTGCTGAAATGTCAGTATGAGGCGAAAGCTCATTGTAATGTTTGTAACACCTCGTCGGTCTATGCCATGAAGAATGAAGGCACCTGTGAAGGCTAAAACGTGTCCAACCCAATATTAGTAAGCTGCACCCAATAATACAGTGGCTGGTGAGTATACGGTTGCTTGAAATCTAACTCAATTGCACATCATAAGATCATAAAAATGCTGAAATGTACATTATTCATTTATTAAAATCCCATTGAAGCAATCTGATGATTTAGCACTGATTCAACAACTTAGCTCTTTTTCTTTTTCCCAGTTTTAATATCTGAACACTACAATGCACTGGACTCATTTCTGTGGAAGTAATGTGAGACTGTACTAAAAACTAGGTCAGGGATAACCACGACTGACTGTATCCCTATCGATTGGATATTTGCCTCCTTTGTCCAGGCTGCATGGCTCCTTTAAACTGACTGCTGTCACATGTGCCCAGCCTGATCTCCATTCACATTTAGCACCGAGTTTAAAACCAAGCGGAGTTGACAAAAGGAAATACAAAATGATTTGCTAGTGTTCTGCAAATATTAGCAGCTTGGTCACCGTAGAAACAATTGCTGTTAATTCCCCTTCAGCATCAGTCAGAGCTCAGAAATGATGCAGAGGACGTGATGGAAAGTTACATTCGTGTACACAGCTCAGTGGTCTCCATCGCACTTTGCTGCATTTTGCTTTTATTTGACAACTTTTTCCCAAGAGTGAAAACTGTTTTTGCAATATTTCAATATTTTTTTTCTCCACTCAGGCCTCCTATCACTGCTGATAATGCTGTGGTGTTGCCAGCTTGGATAGCGAGAAACCAGGGGTGTGGCCTTGTTGGACAAACTGCCACTTCCTCTCCAGGGATGCACCCCCAGGTGCTCATCCAGGCACCTGGCATCGCGCGTCTGCACAACCCGCAGCTCAAGTTCAGGTTCTCCTACATCACTCGTGCAGTTTACACAGTCTCGTGTCAGCTGGAGTGCACAGAAGTATCCGTAAATCTCAGTCCAGGCGATGCTGCAATCAGAATTCTCACGTTTATAATATTTTACACCACTGAGTCAGCAAATCGGTCTTCACCCCTGACTGACTGACTGTCCTTGCGCCACCTGTTTAACCCAGGAGCTGCCTCCTCCCATTCACTTTACACGAGCCCCTTCATTCAGTTTTATGAATCGCCACTGAGGAGAGAAGCTGTTGTACGTGACGGATGAACGATGATGGCAGTTGACGGGTTCGAGCCTTTTTGCATTTGCTGTGTGTAATAACAAAAAAAAAAAAACTAATGGGGACTGCTTATATGCTCACACACACACACACACACACACACACACACAAAGCTTTTCCCCTTAGCTTTCATAGGTAAAAGTCGTTTATCTGGATAAAGTCGCGCCCTGAGTGCCCCCTTTTGGTCACCGTGGTAACTGCAGCATCTGACTCCTCGGCCGTGCAGATGCTCCGTGCTCCTTCTGGCTCCTGACATGAATAAGAAGCTGCAGCAGTTGGTGACTATATGAATAAATGCATTGATGAACAGATCTCTGCACGTCCTGATCAGGCTACAGCTGTTTATCCACGACCGCTGTACACATATGATCATACTGAATATAATGTATTCTGTAGCCATAATAGAGTTTTGCTGTTTTTCCCTGTTTTTTAAAGCTTGAAAATAGACTAAAATCAGGATTCAGCGCAGGTTGGGAACTAAAAATAGCAGTAACAACACATGAAACATCAACTAGCCTGATGTTTCAGGGTCAGTGATGGGTGATGAGGACCAGGAGTGTTGTAACACATTTGCTGGGTTCTGGGAGAACTCGCGTCCGCTGCAGGGGTTTGATGTTTTGAGAAAATGTCCAAGGTCCACGCTGGTTTTTAACACAGTGTACCAAAAACGGGTTACATGCCGGAAGAAGAGCCAATCATTAACTTGTTCTGTGGAAGTTCTGTTTTGGCTGTTACGCACGGTGCCAGTCGCCCATTCCCATCGCCTTCACGTTATACTGTGTCCTGTTTTTTTTTTGTTTGTTTGTCGCTGATTCCCAGCGCCCCTTCTCGTCTTCGTTAGAAATGACAGATTGACGCACCAGTGAGAGTTTGGTCCGCGTTTCCCTGCGTTCAATGAAGCGCGGAGCTCCTGCTCACTGAGCTGTGACGTCTCGGGGAGGAGGGGTCCGCCGCGCGCTTATATACAAGGCTCCAGTCCGGGCTTCAGACAGGAACGCACAGCAGAGCAAACCACAGCATCTCTACTGACCAAAAGGCTCCTTTAACCGCCTTTCACACGCTTATAAGCTCCGCGATCCCGGGTGCAGCCATGATTAAGAAAATGTCTCCCTCCGAGAGCGATTTTGACATCCCGGCGAAGAACTGCTACAGGATGGTGATTTTGGGATCCACCAAAGTTGGGAAAACTGCCATCGTCTCCCGGTTCCTGAACGGGAGGTTTGACGAGCAGTACACGCCGACCATCGAGGACTTTCACAGGAAACTGTACAGCATCAAAGGAGACGTTTACCAGCTCGACATACTGGATACATCAGGCAACCACCCATTCCCAGCCATGAGGAGATTATCCATACTAACAGGTACTTGTCCACGCGACATGTTTAAAGATTAGTTATAGAGAATCAGAGTGCAGTGGCGATCGTGCAATAGTGCATTGTGGACGCTAGAAACACGGTGCGACTGTGCGCCCTGAGCGCACGGCTGCAGGACGCACGAGTGCACGTTACAGGGGTTAGAGAGAGCGTACACTGCACCTCTGACACTTTGTGCATCTAAAGCACGCCGAGTTAACTAACGCATCCTCTCTCCTTCTTTCTCCCTGCAGGTGACGTGTTCATCCTCGTCTTCAGCCTGGACAACCGAGACTCCTTCCAGGAGGTGCAGCGGCTCAAGCGGCAGATCTTCGAGACCAAGTCGTGCCTGAAAAACAAGATCAAAGAGAACATCGACGTGCCTCTGGTCATCTGCGGGAACAAGGGCGACAGAGAGTTTTACCGGGAGGTGCAGCAGGAGGAGATCGAGCAGCTGGTGGCCGGGGACGAGAAGTGCGCGTACTTCGAGATCTCCGCCAAGCGCAACGAGAACGTGGATAAGATGTTTCAGACTCTGTTTACCTTGGCCAAACTACCTCACGAGATGAGCCCCGACCTTCACCGGAAAGTCTCCGTGCAGTACTGCGACATGCTGCACAGAAAGTCTCTGAAAAACAAGAAGATGAAGGACATTGGGGAAGCGTACGGTGTGGTCACGCCGTGCGCCCGGAGACCCAGCGTGCACAGTGACCTCATGTACATTAAGGAGAAGGCCATTGGAGGCGGCCAGGGCAAAGACAAAGAGCGATGTGTGATCAGTTAAAAAGACTCTGAGGCGCAAACTGAACACAAACCTTTGAAAAGGAGACGGAGCCTGGTGCGGCAGCTTGAGATGCGACCTGTGCGGCCGGCTGCGCTCAAACTGACACGGGAGGTGTTGGAGCCGCCGCCGCCGCCGCGGCCGCCGCGCGCTCTGACGAAGCGCCGTTTCCTAGGACAATGACTGGACACGCGAGTCCGCTAAAACTGCCAAAAAAAAAACAAAACACACAAAACATTGCCCACGAGACGTGTGAGAATGTTAGCTTGTCCTGTCAGTCAGAGCCCAATGTGTGACGTGGCTTCATACCTTGTGAGACTCGCGCATCGATGCGTAAAATGTGTTTTTATTGACGTCATGCCTTTCACAGATGTCAGAGGGGAGAGAAAAGAGACCCTTGGTGGGGAAAAAACAATGTTGTTTACATCCTTGCATAGATTTTATAATGGCTAAGTACACTTGAATGCTTTGTTGCAATCTTTTTTTTAGATGGTGGATGTATATTTATTGTGAATGTCCAGTTTTGCAAAGAGGTTAAACAAAAACTTAAAATGTAATAAAAAAAAACACAAACTTAAACTTTATTGCACTGCTTCTCATTTACTCTGCAACACCTTCCCTGCTGTCAGACAAAACCCATTAACTCCAAAAGCCCCATGCACACACGCACACACACACACACACACAGACGGGTGCCACCTTATTCTCTATTCCTGCTTTGCACCCTGCTTTGTGCAGCTCTGCAGAAGAGATAACAGACCCGTGTCTCACTGCTGCAAAACTCATGCAGACGTCTCCCATTGTGCAGCAGTGATGCAGGAGTGAAACGGCCGGAGAGGCGCTCAGCCTGCAGCACGGTGCAGATCCATGTGTTGCACCTGATAATGTTTATCAAATAAAGAGCCCTTGGCACAGATAATCTGGCTTCATTCTCCTGAGAAAACAGGGCTTTCATGGTTGTTTGAACAGCAGAGGAAGTCAATCTGATGTTTAAACAGATCAGCACACCCTCCTTTTTGGTCTCCAGGTTCAAAATCACATCTGTTTGCGCCGCTGTGACTCCACATTTAGTCAATTTACCCAAATCCTCGATGAATCAAGTGGCCCACTCAGCACCTCTTTCACCTTCTCCTCCATCAAAGTGGCTGGACATGAGCCCCTGGAGCTCAGAACTATAAACTGAGATCGCGTGTGAATATTCATGCGCACACTTTGCACATTTTTAAAATGAACCAGGTGATGAGCTGTTACATCACCCAGTGCACCCAGTGGATGTCTGTAGCATGATGTGGCAGGTTCTGCACCCCTCCCCCCAACACCAACATCAAAATCAGCATCACCATCACCATGCGTGAGTCCAGTCATGCATTTTAATAACAGGCTGTAAAAATTAAAAAAGGAACACACACACACACACACACACACAGAGTACACTGGAGGATCATTACAGCCTGCAGCTCCAAACAAAGCTCACAGTTTGTCCTCTCTGTGGTTTTAATATTACGTTATTTGCACCTGCTTCAACCTTTTCCCCTGAGATGAACCAGAAACACAGTGTCCAGTACTTTCTCCCTCTCTCTCTCTCTCTCTGTCTCTGTGACGCACCGGCTCCTCACTATCAGCGATAATCCTGTATACTGTATCCCACACACACACACACACACACACACACAGAAAGAACATCCTGCATGTGTGTGTGACAGAGAATGTGTGTAAGGAGTCAGGGACGCGCAGTGGCGTACTCTAACACTGCCCTCCTGCTAATCAGTAACACTGTGTGCTCTACGCCGGGCTGCATTCATGATGAAATGACATAATTATGATGTTTATTAATATGTCTAATGTCTGCATCAGCTGAACATGAGACTGGAGATGCAGAAATACTGTATAGTGAAGGAGATCAGCATGTTTGAGCATGTTCACACACTGTGACCCAGTCGGAGCCCCCACCTCAGTTGCGCTGGCGTCAGAGCTGCAGAGATAGATAAGTACACACTGAACAATGACGGGGAGGGTTACAGTGCAGGAATTCTTCTTCTTGTGCTTCATATCATCTCTACCACAGATGAAAGGCGCCACGACCAGCTGCTGCACAGAGTGTTGGAGATGCAAAGTCTTAACTCTGTGACATGAGCACAGTTTTAGTAGGTGGGTCCAATGACCGAGGCTCGTATTCTAACAAGTGTATTTTCAACCTAAACCTGCAGCTCTGGTGTCCCGGGAGGTCAGGTGAGCTTCTACAACTGACGCCACGCTCCATGCTGCGGGTTCAAATTAGAAAAGTGATGATGTGAAGTTTTTTATAAAAAATCAGCATGTGCTAATTATTCTTAACCATCGAGCATGGGACGGTTTTCCCACAATGCCACGCGCTGACAGCTGAAGAAAAAAAACATTTCCTGTTTTATTTTGTAGAGTTCCCCTCCATGTGTCTGCGTGTACTCACTTCCTATCCCTGTCCCACCTGTTTTCATTGTCACCTGCGTCTAATTGGTTCATTAGTTTCACCTGTGTTTAATTGGCCTTCCTGGTGAGCATATGTTGAGTGTTGAGTGTCCTCTGTGTTTCGGTTTTCCGAGTGTTTCCCATGCATACTTTGGATATTGTGGTTTCTTTGGACTTTGCCTGGTTTCATGGACTCTGCCAGCCTCTCGGATCTGTCTGCCTGTGTCGCACTGATTCTGGTTTTGACCCTGCCTGCCTCCACGACCAACCGTGAGTCTTTCCCCTTGTGTTTATAAAAACCTCCCAACTGTCTCTGCTCCGCCCCCAGCTTCTGCATTTGGTACCACTCCCTTGTGTTTTCCTGTTTCCTGTGTTGTCTGTTTGTCTAGAGAGGCAGTCTGTTACCGATACCGGTCTGATATGCGAACTATGAATTATCAGCTTCTTTACTTGGCATTTAATCCATTTTTCTAATTGAAAGGTTGCATAAAACTGTGTATTTTAGTAAAAGTCTCAAGAGACCACCTCGCTTTCAGCTGACAAAGTTTACAGGTCACCGTAGTTTTGTTGGTTTCATGGAGAAAAAGTTGTGTTGCGTCTTTTGTGTTCGCAGACAAAGCTCTGTGACGTCTGATAAATGTCCTCAGGTGATGTCAGTTAGCGTCTGTTGTTGCTAAGGACTACAAGTTAGATGGAGTCAGAAGGAGGTGAACTCATCGTCTGACCTCATCTCCGCTGGAGGCTAACAGTAGCCGCGGCTAGCGTAACACGTGAAAATCTACATAAAAGCTGGAGCTGTGAGATAGCCTCTGATTCTGCTGTGTGAGCTCCCATTTGTTGACCTTCTTAACTCCAGGAAAAACTGAAAATAAGCAGTGCAAAAACAATTTATGGTGACAAGTCACGTAACGTAAAGAGAGGTCATTGCCGATGGAGCAAACTGAAGGAAAAACGAAGGTTGGGAAAGACCGTCGGTCAGCTGAGGAGAAGGGGATGGAAGGGAGAGAGGATTTTATGTATGAAATGTGGTCATGCTGCAGCAGGAAAAGTGAAGCACGGGAATGAAAGGTCAGGACATGAGTCAGTGGTTTATTCTCGAAGTGCGTGGGGGCGGGGCACAGGAGGACAGTGCCAGGTGAACTAATTGTCCCTGCTGCAGCTTGCTGACTAATCAGTGTTTAGTCTTTAAAACGCAGCAGCGTGCCAGACCTCAGGTGTCTGCTGCAGAGGCGGTCAGGATCACTCCTTGTCACGCTGGACGCGACCGTTTGTGCTTCAGCGGCCAGAGGTCCGTGCTCACGGAGAGACGGGCTTGCTCTGGAAGTCAAACAGGGCTACAAACACACATATGATTACAAAAGTCAAATAATCCAGAAACATTGCCACCTCAAATGACCATACAGCAGGAAATGAAAGGGCACTTTGATTTTCACGGCACAGACATCAGCGACCTCGGCTTCTTAGAAATTTAAGGTCTCTGTAAAAGCAAGAGCTGCCATGAAATACCCCAACCTACTGCCGTTTAATTAACTGACAAGGATCAGCCTGACACGCATAATTAAAGGCGCACAGGGAGACAGAATGGAGACGGACCGACCGTATTGGTGACGAATGACACGGCGACGGTTTCGCGGGATCCTGCTTATGCAACGCGGTGTCGTAACTGACCTTAAGCAGGTTGGGAGCATCAGGAAGTTAGCCAGGAAGCGGAGATGGGCTCGCGGGCGAGGTGGTGATGTCATTTTGAGTCGGGGGAGATGGAAGCGGTGCCACACTGCAGCCTGGCAGTCTGTGGAGAGTCGTGAGAGAGCTGTGAGCAATCTGCAGCCCAGGAGTTACACTGTGATGGCTTTAATCTAATGCTGCTCACAGTGCAGCAACCAATCGGATCAACTTCCTCATCCTGTTATTATTTATTTGTTTACACTGCTATATTATCACTTTATCCAGATTTGGATTTGATGACAACTCAGGCTGCAGCATCAGTTTGTATGACACTGTTCATTTGTAGCTCCTGGATGCAAATCTACGGAGGCCTTGAGTGGCCACAAAGAGGCTAAGCTTTGCTACAATGTAATTAGCACTCAGCTGGTGTATTGTGTTTTGTTGTCTTTTCTATCATTTCTTTCAGTTCTTAAAAAGGACAAACTGCACGGAGAAGGTGACAAAATACACTTGTTTTTTTTGATGACCGTGCAAGAAGCCGTGCATTTCAGCTAGTTTGCATATTTATCTATATATTTGTTGCTATAACAAAAAAAGCCCACAGCTAATCAGATTTCTGCAATGACAAGCACAGAAATTGGCTTCACTGCCGGGTGCCACTGCAAAAAAATCTGGCATTTTATATCCCCGAAACTATTTCTGCTGTCAGACTCCACCAGCAGCACCACGTCTGGCCAGTCACACACAGGAACGAGACTAACGTGCGAACAGTAGCTGCCTGTTAAGCCATGCCATGGTTTGGTGATGATTCCTGGAAATGGATACAGATCTCAGTGCAGTGGATCATTTCTAAGAAAACAACATTTGAAAAAAAAATCATTACTTACATAATTTTCCCTGCAGCCCTCATTGAATTCTAGCTGTGCTGTGTTATGTTTGCGGCGTTGCACAGGTAACACTGCTGCTCATTGCCTGAACACCTGACGGTACGAACACCAATCATCTCAAATTAAATCTTGCGATAAGGGCCCGATCAGCTGGAAAACTACACAACCTCAATTTGTCACCCAGCCTTAATTAAATACAGACTAATTCAGAATGCCGGCTAACCTTTGAGGCGTCCCCATTATGAGCCATCTTGGAAAGGCGTTTGTGAAAGAACTGAGCATATCTCTGGATATTTGCAGATCTCAGAGCAGGGGACGGAGAGACGTTTGGCCCGAGGAGACTAATCGCACAACACGGGCCTGAGCGCACGGCTTGTTGTTACACCAAACCGTCACCTCTCGCACAAAGAGATCAACTGATACAGGGATGAGTAGCCCGGCGTCTGGCAGCATCGCTCTTAATCCGTAATGTATTTATGTTTTCAGCAGAGCACCAGCGCAGACATGCAGGGATCAGACGGATGGGCCGGGCCTCCATTACACTGTGACATAACAGCACCACGGCACCACCAGCTCGACAGGCGCACCTACCGTAGCTACAACTTCACGGTCATTTGGCGCATCCTAGTGCAAGAAAGGGCTCGCTCAGGATGTAGCAAGAGAAAAGTAAAAATGGCGGTGTGGGCGGCGGGTGTGCGTGAAGCTCATTTGACTTTTATGCTTAGGAATGAAAGTTCCGACCTTTCAGAAGATCAAGTCTGTAATCATTAGCTACGATCTCTCCCTAACCCTAACCAAGTGGCTGCTGCTGACTGTACTGTAACAATGCTTCAGCTGTCAGGTGCTTTGGCACGACACACGTGGTGATTCTGCACTTTGACTACAACTGACTGATTTGGCAACGCCGCAGTCTTTCCTCCACCCAGATTAATCGATGCCACGATAGCCGGCGTTGGACAGTCAACAGAAAATGCTCACCAGACATATTCCAGCGGGTTTGCAGACAGTCTTCCAGCGACTTCCAGCTGGTAGTTTTTGCTGCCGACTTGACCAGTTTTGAAAATTAGTGTGTAACGTTTATAATTTACTGGCACTTGATAATCTAAACTGATTAATCAAGACGTTTAGTGGATGAATATAATTGTTAGTTGCAGCGGTAATGAGAAAACTCAAACTCTGACCAGGACAGTAATTAATTCACCTGTTTTATAATGAATTTAATTGGGCTGCTGGTGATTAAAATTCAGTTTTTCCTGCTTTACCAGCAACTCACATCTGTGAAATTATATATTAATATTGTAAATGTCCCGATCTCTATATGCTTTTTGACTTTTTTGTGACTTTGCATTGAACCTGCGATCCTCGACAGGTCGCAGATGCAGATAAATGCTGCACCTGCAATGATTTCGTCAGTAGTCAGTATTAACTCACCGTTTGAATCGCAAACAGGAAGAACTGAATACATGCATATGTATGTGTAGGTACATCTCAACCAGGTTTAACCCAGCCTTTGGTGCGTGTGTGTGTGTGTGTGTGCACGTACGTGTACCAAACCTAGCGACTGATTACCACACACATCCTGCTCCGGCCACAGCAGCACATGATCAGGTCGACTCTGGTTAGGATGTAACAGAGCCACAGGAAGTCACCTAAGGTTAAAAGTTAACACCGGTGTGCTAACTGAGCGCACGCTGACATTTGTCCATATGGATTACACAATTCATGTTCATGTCTGACCAAGTGTCTGCTCATCTCCAGATAACAGGGCGGTTTTCCTAAAGATCACCAGATCATTGAGAGAATCAGTTAATTCATTACATTTTGGGTTTTTTGGAGATGATTAACCTGCTAAATATCCTAAAAAAAATGACTTGATAATGAAATAATTCAAGTATGAGCCTGAGAAAACGGAATAAAATAAACTGACTGCAGCTAAAACGTTTTTGGCCCCCGTACAAATCACGTCCTCTTTATTTGGGACCTAACTTTTTTAGCAAAGAAATTTCAAGCTCGATGAACTCTGTCATTTGAATTTTGGGACAGTAACATTAATAAAATCTAAAAATATATGCAGCGCAGACTGCAAAATGTTTGGACTTGAAAAGTGGAACAGCAGAAGCACATTTTGGGGCAGAATGATACAGATTTTCCTTTGTTCTGTCTCCCTCACTCAAAGACACAAAGGTACACACACACACACGAACCAACAAACACATGAAAATTGCTCACAAATCTAATTTCGGTGCATCTGCAGCCGCGCCATCTGTCCGTCCTCCACGTCTGTGTGACACAGATGACTGCTGCCTATTTGTCCGTCTTAGCCCAGGCTGGAAACAATGTGTGTCATCTAAATTTAACGTTTTGCAGATACGTAGATGGCTGCTCTGATTTTGAGCAGCGCGAGAACGAAAACGCCATTCAGCGTGAGTTAAGGACGCCGTGTCTGATGTTCGGTCATTTAAAGTCCTGACGTGGACTCGTGGACGAAAAGACCGATGGAAGTGCAGACAAACGTGCATATCCTCTACTGCTGTGAGAACGGGACTGAGGCATTTAAAGCACTTACAGTTTTCCTGGAGACGAACGGATGAAATCCCAACAAGCAAACTTGTGAAATCACGGAAACTGGCCAGAACACAATCTTTATATTTTAATATTTTCATTTCAGAAGCGCTGTGAGGCCCAAGATGCCTCCTCCTCCACCGAGAAGCTCTTTCTCAGTTCATGCACACTTCTGGTTTTCACACCTCACACACGGAGGTTGCATGTTGGAACATCATCTGCCCTGGTGTGATTGCCACAGAATCAGGCTCATGCAGGCAGGTGTTACTCTGGAGAAATTGCAGCTCTTCATGGTTTGGTGTGAAAACGGGCTCGAGGTGTCAAACTCTGCAGACAGTGCATCGGCAAAGCTCGCGCGTCCATGTGACCACAATATTGTTTATCTGGCACAATCTGAGCCAAAATATAAAGACAAAATGCACCAAATCCAAGGTTCTTTTACATCAGAGTGTCTACAAACCTTCTAACTACAACTGTGTAAAGGGGGGGATCACACCTAGTTTGTCCGCTATGCATGCTGACATATTAAAAACACCTTGGCAGTGCCCGACTGAGCTGAAACAAGCTGATGGATTATGTGGAACATTCAAATATGAATTAAAGTCCTGCAGGCATCAGAACAGAGAGGCAGTGGTGAAGTGAAGCCAGCCTCTTACTTGATTTTGCTCATGACAGTGATGATTGCTGGGGGAGGCTGGATACGTGTACTATATCTCGTCTAATATTAAACAGTTTTGATAGAAAAGGAGTAACTCGGCACCTGTTAGCGCCTCGTGCCAAAATAAAGCTGCTAGCCCGCTGCAAACACTGAGTCAGCAGGTTAGCCTGTGCTCACTGACTGATCGCGCTAAGCTAACCTCCAGCTTTAACTGCAACTGCAACTTAGCATTAGTTCATGCACCAGATAGAGTAAAGTTATTCATTTGTGAGTTTGAATTGAAAAACCTGCCAGCCTGCCAGGCTCAGAACCATGCTAATGACTTGGCATGTAGAGGTGTTTAATGGACTTTCCTATGCTGCACATCAACGGTTGTGTCAGATTAAGTCATAAAGACATAAATTCTAACGGAATATTCCAAAAAAATCATCTAATCTCAGTTTGTATCAACTTCTCCAGGTTTGTTATCTGGCAGATATCATGCTGCTAACACTCCGGTTGTCTCCGTCGGCAAACACGTCTTTGTTTCCAACTCGCTCACCAACTTATCAGAAAGGCAGTCTGTTCTGGGATCAGCAGCAGCAGAGCGGCGGGGACTTGTATGACAAGAAGCTTTTTATGAGAAGGAGATGATTATTTTGTGTGTGTGTGTGTGGCATGCGACGATAATCTGCTCCTCCAAAGGCTTCAGATCCGAGTAGACAAGACACAGGAGTGAAGATTCAATTACTGATGATATAAGACGCTTTCATCAAAGGCCCCTGTGATGTGACTTTGTGTGTGTGTGTGTGTGTGTGTGGAGGGATAGAGGCAGATCCACTGACGCACAGCATCACTCAAACAGAAACAATATAACAGGCGTCTTACGGCCACTCAGACCGACCACCAGGATTCAGCGCGATGATGGATTGGGCGCGCGGCGGGTGGGCCGTGACTCAAGGCTTTGAAGGACTTAATTGCCTTGTTGTGGTGCATGTGCCGACCGTCCCACACATTGCCGTGCTTCGTCACTCCGCGGCTCTGTCAATGCTGGCTGCGTTTCGCAGACCTCCAGGTCCACATTAGAGCTTTCATTCCACAATGATACAGTGAGGCTGTCCTCCATCTCAAAGAGCGCTGCTTTGGCAGAAATGAAAAACAGCTCGGGTGAATGGGAAAATAAATAAATGTGGTCCTTGCTTAACTGAATGATTGCACTTTAATGGACTGGAACATTTGAAGTGATGTAGGTCTGGTTATTATTGCCAATGTAAAATGATTATGATTATTTATTTTTATGGCAAACCTTTGAAAACAAACTCTTTGGCTGCGTGTTTTTCAAACTGGGCGGCTTATTTTTATATATTTTTTCCAGTCAAGTCCACGTGCCGGAGCTGTGGTATAGCGCACAAATGTCATGCTGGGGTTCTATTGTGGGTTTTGTTAAATGAGCACGCCAGCGAGTGTCCACTGAAACACACAGTTGGGCTGCACTATGGGAACATTTTTGGCTCAACCCATACTTCAGTTTAATCAATTTACGCTTGTTTTTTAATTATGTCTTTAAAAACATGCCCTAGTTTTAAGAAAGCACATGACTAAATCAGAAAAGAGGTACTTAAAGCACTGGTGTGCACAACACGCGGGGACAGAAGCACTGACAAACCTCTGAATCAAAGTTTAAAGAGGACACAGAAACCCAACAAATAGATTCATGTTGATCTTTATTTGCCAGTTAAGTCTATTTGGAGTTATTGAAATCTTTAGCCACTTTTCAAGTAGCATAATAAATACTACAAATTAAATATTATGAAGACAATATCAGCACATCAGCCTGAAGTGGATGTGAGACCTGGTTCTTGACACATTCTTATCCAGATCATTGAGTCAGCAACGATGGATCACTGCCTGGCTTCCTGTTTACGACCTGACCCGCTCACAAACCGAGCAACTGGGTTTATCCCCTCTCCATCCCCCGCTGGAATAGTTCTTGATCCAAAAGGAAGACTTCAGTGATAAAACTTGAACTTAGTTGATGTCCTCACAGCTCTGACAAACTCTGATTTTTAATCTGTTGTCCAGTCCTGAAAAGCAAAAGTGACCCTCGATCAAGACTGAACCCACAACGCAGCAACTGATCTGTTATTCTTTGAGCCCTCTGCTACTCAGGGGTTAAAATGAATGGGTTTGATCTGCGATTGGTCAGCCCCACAGTTTGTTCAGCTGATGTTCTGTGATCCAGCTTCCACAGTGCTAACCTGCGATCACCCCTCTGTTTCTATATTAAAAAAAACTGTTTCTTTTTAAATCTGCATAGGTTCTGATGCTAAGATTCAAGTCTCTTTTGCCAATAAGCGCTTATTTCTTCTTATTAAATTGTTGCTCACAGGGATATTTAGATCTTTGCATGTATAAAACATCACTTTTGTGCAAACCCTTTGTTCAAGAGGACCATCTGTAATGAAAAAGCATGACAAACCACTCACAGATACATTAGACTGGACCTCTCGGCTACCGACTGTATCAAATCAAGCTTTTCAAACTTTAAACAATATGTAACACAGTACAGCTGAAGGTGCCAACAGCAACATCCAGCCAGAAGGTTGGGCTGAGTGAACAGCTTGGCTTTATGTAAGGAGAGGAGACTTCGAATAATTTTTGTACATTGAACTTCAAAATTTGCAACGTTCTGAAAAGAAGCTGGGGAGCGAAACAGAAGTTTCAAAAGATAGCTTGCTATCTTGCTTTAAAGGACTACAGCCTTTCATATGGTTTGGATTGTTTCTGTATGTTGTATTGTTTGGTGTTGTCTATAGCACACACGTGACAAACTCATGTATTGCAAGGTTTTATTTTGCAATAAATGTTCTTTCTGTTGAACAAGTACTCATATTATTCTACTGGACAGTGCCCCATTAACTATCAGCTTCCCATAGAAACAGAACAGGTTGCTTTACAGCTGCATTGTTTTATTAATTACACATTATACAGTACAGTTGATTTCCTACAATATGGTGCTCTATACCTGCCTATACTCGAGCTGAGCTGGCGTTCTTTGACCCTGCTCGCATGGACATAGAGCCTTACTGATGGAACACCTAATCATGATCTATTTTACACTTTGAATGGAAAGAGGTCAGTACAATGGAGCTCAAGGATTAACAGCAGGTAACTGCTCAACAACCCCCAACCCCCCATACACAGGGCGTATTCCAATAAAGCAGTTGTAGTAATATGGAATCCTGCGTTTTACACCTCCCTGGTGATGTGCTCAAAGCGTCCAACTCTACGGTGGATTAGCGTTGACCTAAAAAAGGGGGGGGATTGTTGTGTTGCACACTTAGCAGCTCCGATCTGGATCAGAGCAGGACTTCAGCTGTCAGCAATGACAATAACAAAGATGCGTGTGTGTTCGCGTTCGCCGTCTCGCTCACTGTGACTACGAAATAGTTATGCAACTGGCTTTGATGCGCCGCATTCCATGTGCTAGCAGAATGTGGCACCATATTTATGGGTTTTAAAAAGCCCAAAGATGGGCCCACAGCACACTAAAGATTCATGACCTAATAAAGTTTAAGATGGGGTTGTAAAATAACAGTGATTAAGGCGGTATTTCAGAAATAAAGTACATCCTGTTCATAAGCAGAAGACCTGAACTGTTAGAGCTTGCGGTGTTAAAAGTACCAACAGTTCTTCCTGGTTGTTTGGGCTTCAGAGACATATATATGCTTCCAAGTTATGAATGGCATCTAGTGTCACTGACTTCGGTTTGAGACGACTTTTTATTTGCGTCATATACTGTGTGTGTGTGTGTCACAGAGTAATAAATGTCATGTGTCCAAATACGCAATCCCAGCTTCCACCTTAAATGACTCAGTGACGAACGGTCAAAGCAGTGACCAAGGAACTAATCTTGTTATTCTGAATGAATGAAAGAACAGGATTTTAGTTTGTTTTGAGGAGGAAATGCTTATGACACAACAACACATCTGTTTAAAGACGGTGGGTCACTGTGCAGAGCAAATTAAAACATGGCTGCATGTACAGTTGCACACTGTCCAGTGAAGTACTCCAGTATACTTCTGATGTAATTTTACTCTAGTATTTCTGATGTTAGCTACTTTATACCACTTTTGTAACTCCGCTCCCATAAAATTCAGAAAATATGCATCATGTAAGATATATTAAACATAATATGACAATATGTAATGATCATTTTGAGTATTTTTACTTTATATATTTATGTTTCAGTAATGTAAAATTTTTGGAATGCACTACTTTTACCTGTAATAGATTACTTTTTGACTCTGGTGTTGCACTTTTTCAGTTCTTTTCTGAAAACAAGCTTGAAAATGGACAGAGTCAGAGTCAAGATGAGTATTGCAATGTTATAATTTGGCAATTCTAATCCAAGCCTCAGATATAATAACATATTACATAACTAAATTCTAATTATTTTTTTAATATATATATATATCAGAATAAGATACAGCACCACATGTGTATGTTTTTCTAAGTCTGTGTGTTATTCCAGTGCAGCTGTCAATAACTAATTGGGATTAATCAGTAACTCTCCGTGGTATTACTCCCTCAGTAAACATCTGCAGGTGGGTGGTTCGGCAGGGAGGGACAGGATATCCTTCATCCCACGTGGTGATGTTTACATCTGCGAAGAGAGGCAGATACGGACCATGAATCGTTGTAACGTTACACATTCCGCATGTACCTGTTATCTACTATTTAAGTCAGCAGCATGGGAAAGTAAAGTTACTGTGGGCAGCTGTAACAGTTTAACGTCAGTCAACCCGACACCTACACAGGTTCATCGGCGTCTTATGGTTCTCTTCCTTGTTCCTCCCTCCATCTGTCACACCTTTGTTCCTGCTTCAACCTCCACGTTTTCACATTCACTCGCCGCCTCTTCAGCATCTGCTCCTCAGCGGCAGACAGCGAGCAACATTTCTTATCCGTCATTTAGTATAGATGCCACTCTCTATGGACAGCGTCAAATGCGGTGTAACTCTCCTCCTTGCTGCTTTTTTTGGCTGCTAGGGGCAACCAGATAACCTCGAACATCACTTAAGAAACAGTTATGCTGGAAGTTATTTGCGGTTTTTATATCTTGTCAACATTAGATGACAATTGCCATCATGAAATGCTCAACTTTACATGTACATCTTTAGATATTAGCATGATGGTTGTTTTGACAGCCAAGTGCTGCTAGCTTAAGGTTACAGTGAACTAAGCTAACTGCTATTTTGCCTTTTATTCATGTTTTTATATATTGTATTATGAAAGCAACCCAGAATCATTTTGCCACATTTTAAACAGAACTCATTTTCATTAAATCTTGTCGAAAACACTTGAAGTTAAGTCACGCAGCAAGTGTGTGTGTGTGTGTGTGTGTCTCACGTTCGCTTCAGCCATTCAGTCACAGCACTGTTCTCTGTGCTAAGCCGCTGACACACACCGCTGACACACACCAGTCCAGGCAACATTTTGTACCACTTCCCCATCTTCCTTTTTTCGAGTGCAGAGCAAAGAAATATCAGCAGCACAGGGCCCTAATCGCACCACGTGAAGCAGGAGATTATGCGTCACCTTTTGAATGAGCTTGGCTGCAGAGAAACGTAAGCGTACTGAAAAATAAAGCATCAGGAAATCATGTTGCCCCCTTGGGAAAATCAATGTTTCTAGTCAACATGATTTTGTCATTGCTTAAAAAAAAAAAGAGAAGTTTAAAGCAGGGTGATCTCTAATAGAACCCGGCACAGTGTGTTCTCTATGTTTCATGCAAACATTAATAAAATGTCTTGTTCAGTAGGTAGTCACGGCTGCTGGTGCCGGTGTCTTACAAGTATCCCAAAGGGAGTGGTGTAGTTTGACAGTCACTGGAAAACAAATGTCCTCCCCTTTTTATTTGGAAAGATCAGGATACATGGACTAGAATATGACAGCCAAAGTCCCCGAGCCTTTGGGATTCTGTACCTTAACTTTATACTCATATCGTATTCAAGAAACAGCAAACTTTCTGTTGAGTTGATCAGAGAGTGCATTACTGTAATTAGAATCTAAAGACAAACTTGTGCACAGCAGTATTAGCAAAGTTGAGTTGCTCCCATATTTAACTTTCCAACCCACTTACCCCAGGATGTTAGTTAAAACTGAAGTTTGAATCATTGACATGACGCAGCAAGGATGAAGGTCCTGCCTTAACTTTGTAATGTTTGCACATAACCTTCCTCATGTCTGCTGCTTACTGTCATGCCTTCAACCCGGTTAACCGCTAGACCTCTCTCCTCTTTCATTTCGAAGCAGTGCAAAGTGTGAGCAAACTCCATTCAGTCCACAGAGTCCTTCACAACCTTTACAAAAAGGCCAATAGTTTTGTGAACACCCGCTCACCCAATGAAAGACAATTTACTCATTTATGTAAAAAAAATGAAATTCACAATTTTTGAATAGTGTGCTATGAATAGCACGTTAGCATTAGCAACATTGGGAGTGTCAATTAAGAACAGTGTGAGTTACAGTCCTCCATTCTAGCATCCTGTGAACACACACTCACGACTGCAAGTGAGAGTATTATCTACTATATGTTTATATTTTGTGTTTTTGTTCACAGTGGTTTGTTCCTCCATCGTGTGACGCCAGGGTTATTATGACCGTGATTTGATTTCCTTTGTGCAGTTTGTCTGCAAGCACGCATTTTTCAGGCACCCCTGGGGAAAAATAATATTCCTGCCAACTGGTCTGTAGATTATCCAGAATAACCACAATATTTCTGATTTATATGCATCTTATCCCTGTCTTTGGAGTGAAGCTCCCAGAGACATAGCAGCCGTAACAAGCAGTTGTAAAACAGTTGTATACCATGTGCATTTGACGAGCTGTCTGGGTATGCCATGCTGCAGGCACGAGGCGAGTCAAGCATTTGGGCGTGTTTGTGTTGGCCTTAGATAGCTTAAGTCCACAGAAGTGCTCATCATCTATTGGCTTAGCATTAAAATGACAAACATGTGACATGTGGTGGATGATTTTTATCAAGCATATCCGAGTCTATGACGCCAGCATCCATTGCTGGCCGCACAGTTCCCAGTGATCATCTGAAGCTACAAAGGATTTCTCTGGGATGCCTCAGTGACAAATGTCTAATAAATCATGCCGAGGCTGGAACCAGTCCATTATAAGAGGCTTGTCCTTTCAAAGAACTTGTCGTTTAGTCATTCAAGTGGAAAACATGAGCTACAGTGTTCAGGCTGATCAACCAAGGATTGCAGTGCTCCATCCTGAAGTGGGCATTTACTGCCGATTTCTCTGAACTGCTGTGTGATCAGCACTGAGCCGGACATATCCAGTCTGATCTGGTCTGACGGTCATATTTGTCCATAGCATGTAAAGAGATGATCCCAGTTCTGTGAACTATTATCACTGGATTCATCATTCAAACAACTGCATGCTCAGTGCTCAGAGATGTTGTTTGGATCTCATTAGCCTAGCCCGGCCTGGATATCTTTTGATATTTACTCAATATTTGCACTATTTTTAAAGTAGTTTCAGAGAAAAATGAATCTAATACGCGAGCCATGTGCTGATGCCTCATACATATGAATTAAGCTTTTAAGATTGTGGAGAGTAGACAAGTATAGTAGAGTGGATTGTACAAAGGCAAAGTAAGATCATTCCACTTTGTATCTCCACTTAGTCCTCATTGAATCAGCTTGAGAGAAGGCTGGTCGGGCCAGAGGTTCTTGGAAATAGTCTTATTTATGATGATTCACCTAGCCATAAAATAAAACATCGAGGTATGCCTTTGAAACCCTTTTCTTACACAAACGCTGTACCTTGTGACAAAAACATTTGAGAAGCGTTGAGCTAGCCTCGCTCATGAGCCCTCTTCTCTGAATAGTAAAAGTCCCAGTGTGAGGAACAACAAGCCTGACTGGTTCATTGATTTTTGGCCAATTGTTGTGAAGAAATTTGGGAAAGAACAGGCAGTGTACGCAATTTCCAGATCACCATGCTGTCTCACAGTAATCAGGACACCACTAAGGTTCAGAATACATTATAAATGTGTGTATTACTTCAAAAAGTCACAATATTTGCAACAAGTAATTCTGAAATGTTCTGTGAGAACTTAAGAACATTACTGTCTCTTGCCGGTGGGAATACATACAGTACGAAACCTTTAAGGATCCGATCCACATTGAAGCCACTGAGTGCAGGAACTAGTGTCATGTTTTTGGCTGTAATGTCAACCCATCCGGACAGATAGACAGCATTTTCTCACTCCCTGAATGTGTTTTGATACCAAATACAATCTACTGTTCAGTGGAAACTGACACAGGCATATTTCAGTTTCAGTTTAAATGAGACTTTGAACTTGTTTTGGTCACATCTTTTAGCAGAATCAAGGAAACTGGATCTTTTGTTTACATTACACTGAAGAAATCGGGTTACTCCAGGAAGCTGGAGCCCAGGCTACCCAAGAGCATGCTGCCATTCACCTCCACTCATTCACACCCATTGATCAGCAAGGCATACCTGCATGTGTTGACATCCACCGTGTTATTATCAAAACACACTGATGTCATCATGAACAATACTTCCTACTTCTCCTTACTCCATTATACAACATGCATGTTTGTGTTGAAGTCATGTGTTCAGTATGCACTGTACAGTGAAAGGTATGACGTTTATTCATTTTTGGCCACTGCACTTAATGAAGACTGCATGCAGTTTCCCTGGTACTGGCCTTGCAGTGCTACAGTAAGTGCCTCCATACCCGCAAGTGAGTCACCACCTGCTGTATTTGATTGGATCACAACCAAAACTGATGTCATCTTTGTGCTGCGCTGGAAAACTAACATACCGCTTAAAAAAATCGTATGTGATGGACTTTAAAGGTCCACTGGTACTGGAGTTTGGATGCCTGCGCCCATAACGATATTGGAAAGTTCAAATAGATACATTTTCATTATTTTTGTACTGCCAAGTCCAGTAGTTCTAGAAATATAAAAATACAACCTATGACCAGAACAATGATACACTATACAGCACTAAATGTATCTCTCAAGAAAGTTATTATTTTTTCCATAAAGTCACTAGAATTGACCAAAGATAAGATGGTAAGACTCATCATGTTGTTGATATACTGGGCTCTCAAATTGCATGTGTACACCCACATCCTCCCCATTAACTTCTAAGGAGTGTAGATGCGTTCAAATACCAAGAAAAAGGTGTAATGTGTTATGATCAGAGACAAAGTCCCTGTATGGAGGAAGCTGGCGTGGATGGATGTGTGAAACAAACACAGGACTTTAATCCAGAAGGCCGGTGATTGTTGACTACGTTGACCTGACATAACGTGTAACTTGATGTGCTTATTTTAACCCAGACCATGATCTACTGTAGTTTGACCAAACCAAGTAGCTGCATCACCTTTTAATGTAAATGTAGCCATATGTAGTATCAAAGTTTGGGTGTTTGATACATGTGCTGCACAAAATAAGTACAGTTGCTTTCTTTGGATGCAGGTTGACGAGATCAGGCTGAAAAGCCACTCGAGTTCTTTGTTTACTGTGTCCTCTCCACTGCGACCAAACACGGTGGTATGGTGAGAATCGACTATAAAGACGCATTTTGAGCGCAGAACAGTGTATCAGACATGATTTTTGTGGTGACCTAGCGGTTGACTGACAGCAGAGATTTATTTTTCCTGGCCTGCGCTGCCTAACATCTGTGGAATACGGAGCCATCGCACTCGGAGCGACATGTTTCTCACCATGCAGACGGTTTTAACCCGTGGAAATGAGCAGCGTGAGCCAGGAGGTTTCACACTTTACAATGTGGCGGCTCTGTCAAGCTCTGCACAAACCAGTTCCATTTACAAAGCTCCCCAGCTGCCGTTAAAACACAGCTCCAGCCTCTTCTTGCTTCTGCAGATGTCGGTCAAGAGGCCACATGCAGATGTGTTTAACATCTGCGGTCGTTGCTATCCTGTGTCTGTGGGAGGAAATCCCAGGATTTTTGTTGTAAAGCTGCACTGATGAATGCGCTGTCAGCCTGAGCACCGTGTGTCACTGCCTCCCACTGTGACAAGCCAGCGCTTATTTCTCCCGAGGACCTCATGACGAGCAGAAAATTGTTCATTTTTCACAGTTAAGGTTTTGTTTTGAACTCCACTCCAGTGTAATTTTGTGAACAAAGATGTGTGCGCTGCCTCAAAGCGCTGCCCCGTACGAAAAACATGTCCGGTGTCACTTTACCCTGAATTCTCCGTCACATTCCACATCTCCAGTTTATACTTTTGGGAAATACATACTCAGTAATCTGAGTGTGTGCATCATGAATATTAACTGGCTTTCTGTGGACTTCTCTTTAATTAGGATTTCTTGTTCTAAGGGACTGTATGAGATTTATTAGTAAGAGGTGTGTTAGAGGAGGGGCAGGGTTAGGGACTGTCTTCAGAGGGCAAAGGGGTGGCTTCATGTATGTTTTCTTGATTTAAATCACATTGAATATTACCGTCAGCTCCATGCTCAGTAAGCAACGCACCACTTGTTGTGTTTTCCATACTTTTGGCAAATGCTTATTTCACTTCAAATGTGCAATTTGGGTTATAAGGAATTATTTTCCAATCGGTATATTAAGTGTGAGAGTGTCTGAAGAGTGAGATCAGGGATGAGTCGAGCCATAATAGCAGAAGCTGTTTATTTCTTTAAATTAAGAAAGATCTGAAGCTCATTTCAGATTCAAAACATTTTCATACAGCCCCTAACTTTTTCAACTGTTGCATGTGCATGAATTTACATGGATTTATGCATAAAAAACATTAAGTCTTATGTTCGTATGACAAAAACATATGTTTTGATAAATGTTAAAATGAAGAGCCGCTGGCAGTATATTGTGTGTGTGTGTGTGTGTGTGTGTGTGAGTGAGCGAGAGTGGGAGAGTGTGTAGTTGTGGATGGTTTAACACAGCTGATTAAAGGTTGTAGTCGTTATCTGTATAACCCAGCTCAGCATCCAGGCACACAATGCTCCTTCCAACATCCCCTCTCTCTGCGCTGACCTTCCCACAGTGCTCAACAACTCACAGCTGCACCACTCACACACACCTCTCGCTCGCTCTTGCTCTCTCGCTCTCTCTCTCTCTCTCTCTCTCTCTGCATGTATAACATATGGCAATAATCGATTATACTACCACTCACATCACATTGAACACACACAGTATTTGTATTCACAGCCACTGTGTAAACTAACGAACAGAGATGAGAGGTAATGACTCTTCTTTTACCCTCCCAGCTTAGAGAGCGTCCGCAGTCGCATACACAGAGCACAATCTGGATGCACACGGCGAGCAAAGCAATCATGCAATTGCGTAACAGCTTTGTGCATGGTCTTTCATATCCTGGCTGGTATTTTTCTCTGCACAGGCAGCGGGTGAGTGGGTGAAGAGGTGGCAACAAGAAGCAAACATGACAGGTGTTAACGTACGGCCTGGATCCAGTCCTTTGTGAGAGCAAGGTGCAAGGCTTTGAGAGCATTCATTTGCAGGTTCACAGTCCTGCATACAAGGAAGGTGTGCGTAAGACCAAAAGGAGAGGGCAGTCGGAACAGAGCATCAGAGCTCAAGCTCAAAGACAACACGGCCTGAGCAGAGGGCGCTGAAGTGAAACGCTCTGCACGAGGCATCGGAGCGGATCAAGGACACTTGTGTGACATTTTAAAAAAAAAAATGCAATCTGAAGTCTGTGAGGCGAGATAAAGTGTCAAAGAGGAGAGACAAAACAAAAAGCAATGAGATGAGAAAGCGAGCAGAGTGAAGTGCACTTGCGTGTGTACGTCACTGACATTCTTTCGTCATTCTCTTTTACCGGTACGCACACCTTCAAATGAGAGTATGTGATTTTTCTCAAACGAAGGCCACAAAACTGAATCTTCGTCCATTTTCCACCAGTGCCAGAGGTGGACCGGCAACAAGTGTACCCTTTGCTAACATCAGAGCAGCTAAAGCTAGCTTATGTTAGCCACCGTAGCTAATACACTATATGGTACCAAGTAAGGCTGCAGAAAATCTGACTGTTAAGGCCGTAATTCATTTGTTTGCAGGCTAAGCATCACCTGAGCCAGATTGTGATCCAGTGAGAGTCGGAGCTCCCTTAAACGTCCACAGTTTGGCAGGAAGACAGTGCAGAAGAGTTGCAGCAGGGACACGGAGGTAGAGGCTGGAAAGTCGGTATCAGGCCAATCTACAGCGCCTGTAAAAAGTTTCCATCCCCTTCAGACATGTGCTCCAGCACGGAATCACACGGTTTCGCGATACCGATAGACACAAGAGACTTTTTGTCTAAAAAATGTCTCCGTCTATATTAAGTACAAATAAAAAAGCTAAGATAATTCATTGCATAAGCATCAGTTTTTTGCAGAGGTAGCTCTGGCAGCAGCTACAGGCTTCAGTCTGTGTGTGTGGATCGGTGTCTGTATCTGAATTACAAATCAGAACACTGCGACTTGGCCTCATTCTATTTGGTAAACTGGATCAAGCCTGTAAAAGTGTCATGGGTGAGTGGGACAGCCTGCTGTGGGAAGATTTACACCTGTCCCAGTGAGCTACTCATTTATTTGTTTCACTGTCCACTTGGTTTTGCTCAGAAGTTTGGTATTTGGATTTGATGAACTTGGTCTGAGGTCCAAAGTCATCGTGTATCATGTCTCTGAGCAGCCTGGATACACCAAATATGGCCGCCCATCCAACAGCTACTGAGCTTTTTCACTCTGTAAGAGATGAACTGATGGACCAACAGCCCACCAGCAGCACTGGGCATGTGTGCACACTTAGATGGTGATTCCTGAGTTAAAAGAACTGTTACAAACCCATCACTCGCATTGTCCATACGACCCCACGCAAAGCTAATGCATCATTTTCAATAGCAGGCTTCTGAGGCACGTCATCGAGTTCATACCGGTCTTTTATGACCAACGTGAAGCTCAAATTGAGAAACAGTTGAAACCGTGAAACATCAAGCTGCTACAACAATGTAAGGTATGTTAATGGATGATTGTAAGAAGCCAGGATTAACCTAAAATCACCTTGATCACACACAGATGAACTCCATTTAGTCTTTTTACAATGTACACAGCAACTGGCAGCACCACAGATGAGTTACTTTCTATTAAGTGAAGGTGCTTAATATAGAACCTATACATTTTTAATTATTTAAAAACTTTAATTATTATTATATTTCTATATGTAGATCATTTAAGCATTCTGAAACTGCCACCTGTGACCCAGTTATTCTTTATTTCATGCAATTTGCGCCAGATTTTTAATTTTAATATTCAACAAACTCCCACAGTTACAGTATCAGCAGATTACAGAGCGATTAAAGAGCGTTCCACATAATTATCACACGGTGTGTGTGTGATCGAGGTGTGACGTCACTAAAATGTGCATGACATCAGTGTGCCTCCCCCTTTTTGATGTCATGCACCACACTGGTTGCGGTTTCACAGCTGTGTCCGTGACCCAACGAGTCACAACTGCTCTCCCGTGACACACTGATTTTGTCGGAGCTGTGGTGATCAAGTTAAGAACATTTTAGATTTATTTTGTGCACAAAAAGCTTCTTTGTGAAATATGTTTTACATTTTTCTGTGAAGAAAGACAGAAAGAATAAATAAAAAATGGAATTAAAAACCTTAAATGTCACTCATACAGACTTACAGGGAAAATTCCATGCATATTGGTTTGATTTTCATAGAAATCCCCTTTAGCAGATTGCAATATCTTTGTTCTATTCTGTAAAGTCTTAATTTATCTATACTGTGCGTAACAACACTGCAGTGAAATTACTTGCAGCAACACACACCCGTGCTTCCAGACAGCGGTGTTATGGCAGTGACCTTTGCAGCTTTATGGCTCTGACACTCACTGTAATTACAGTCTCCTGCCTTCATTCTTCCCAGATGAGTGTCTTATAGTAAATGGCAGATAATTGGGTTACTCATCCGAACCCATGCAGCAGTAAAAATGATGAAACGCGCTCATATTAAACAGCCGCCAACTGCTACAGTAATGCGTGAATCCCTCGAAGGTTTAACGTCAGCTCATGTGATCTGCACATTTTAGTGAAAATCTTCTGATCTACTGTCATCACTCGCTACGCATGTGATTAGTTCTTTGTGGTAGTTAGGTTGCAAATGACCAGCATGGGAGAATCTCTTTCCTGACAGCAGAATTCCAACGAATGATCTTTAGCTGTGTTCGCATTTGGATTCATTTCCTGGAACTGGACGTGTCTCTGTTGTTGTGTGGCCGGTCAGTGAATGCATGACCAAAACAGGAGCTTGACTGAAGCAGCCAACACTAATACAATATACAATATGACATTATAACAGAACTTAATAAACAAATGGTTCAGCACTCAAGGCAGAACGATTTCATGCTGAGATTCATAGCACACTCGTGTCTGTGCTCTGATTATGCAGCTAGGTCCAGCAGGCAGTTAGCTTAGCTTAGCTTTGCATAAAGACTGGAAACAGCTAACCTGGCAACATATACAATACCTGTGATGGGAATGATGTGTTTTTACTCAGCCAACAACACAGACTCCAGTTAGTCACAAGCTGTTTCATCGCTATGGATTAGATCATGGTTGTGGCGATGGTGCTAAGGGGTACAGAACTGGCTAAAACTAGCACACATATTCAGACACTGATTTTGTATATAGAGGTGAATTTAGCCCTCCTTTGACTAAACTGTATCTCAAACCAAGTCAGTATTGCATATACCAACTTTACGCTAAACTGGAGTTAATAATCACATTGTTCACTAGCCAAAGGGTAAAGGTACCCTGTGGAAATTATGGTGTAAACAAACATGTTATGCTAACATTCGGTGTTTCTCACCCACATCACATAATGCACATCCCTGAGGTCAAACAAATGTACTGACTGCATTAACATTTGGTCATAAAAGACTTTTTCTTATTGTATCTTCATGTGCGCTAGCGTGTGGCCTTGTTCCTTGGTGTGTTTGCTATTCTTTCTTTTAAGCCATTGACTTTCTAGAACAGCGTGGAACAGACGACTGTATGTCTGACCTTTGTTTTCATGATTCAAGGACAACAGTTACTGACACATAACATAAATGCTCTATAGTGTAAATAGTAGTTAAAAGCTGCTGTACCTTTAAGGTCCTTGCTACAACAGAGCTGCTACATAAGTTCCTTAAGTTTAGTTTAGCTGAGCACAAGACGTGATGTTGAACATCCTCTGCAGTAAACACTGTACTGATCTTTATTCATATCTGTAGGTAAATGTTTGGCCAGTTTCAGGTCCAGATAAACAACAAAACTGACTAAGAAAACACCCCCACACAACAAGTTTTGGAAAGCAATAGAGAGGATGTGTACCAGATCTACCAAACTGATGCACCTGACAGGCAGGAGGCCATTGACGGGTTTCAAATGATAGAGGATTACATTATCTCCCTCAAGAGTTGAGAAAACCAGCCTGAGAAGATTGCTATTGAGAAGACTGCTATAAGAGCGGTGAGGCGAGCGATTGAGATGTCAGGCTGAACGACACGACGGCGCAACTTAACTCAGCCGTCCTCTTGACCATGGCTCCCGGTGGCTTTGTTTTGCTGGAGAAGAAGGACTTACATTGCGCCGATCCTCTTAACATTCGTTTTATGATGCGTCTGCTGGTTAAAAAGTGGACAACAAAGGACCTACTCACGCTGCTGGGCCACAGTCAGAACTACACAATAAAAACAAAAAAAACAAAAAAACACAGATTATATTAAATAAAAAATCACATGCGTTCCTTTTATCAGCTCTGAATTGGATTAAACCTCAGTCGAGCTACATTTGATTTCATTTAACTGGATTTGGATGATGATGATCTTTCACACAGTTTATCAGCGGCACACAAACTTTTCCTGGAAGTGTTATTACATAAATCATAGTTTGATTTTTGGCTGCTTGCTCTCTCGAAAACAGAATCTTTGTCTCTTTACACTGCCCTCAGTTCAACCCAGCCAGCAAGACGATGCCACTTGCTTTGAATACCATGGTTTGTTTACTTTAGCCTTTATATCATTTTGTGTGTAATCATATTTTGTATTCCCGGTATTGCAATATCCTTGCTGATTTCATTTTTTGCGACTTGAACACAGGCTCCTTTCTTGGGCCTAATTACTGTTCTCCAGATCACTCCTCTTGTTGTTTATTGTAAAGCAGTTTGGAATGCAGATTTTAATAAGTGCTGCATTAAAATTCAATTCAGTTTTATTTATAGATCGCCAATTCACAACCAAGGTCATCTCAGGGCACTTTACAAACAGAGCGGGTCTAGGCCACACTCATTGCTATTTATTACACCCAACTACTGTATTTCTCTTATTTCCTCTTCCTGTTTCTCCCTCAGTCTGATCTATCTGGCCAGGTTAAAGCAGCATCGGTTGGCTTTTTTGGTCACTTGTTGGCAGCACAACAGCCTGTAAACATAATATTAAAAAACTATCATTAGGAAATCATTGTACTGTTTACCTGATGAATCCAATACATACGTACATCCAATATTACTTCCGCTTTGAGCCCTGCTTTAGACTCCAGCACCTCCTGAGGGGAATATGTGATCATTTTGCATTGAACTCCACTAGCTAGTTGCTAACGTTGACTATTGTTTGGTGCTGGGTCGGCAGTGAACACCGTGTTTATCAGAGTTTTTCTCACTAAAATTCAAAATGAGCTAAAAGATGCTCTAAAGTTCTGTAGGAATGACGGGGAAACTGGCCAACTACTTGATGAATCTGTGGGATTGTCACCATGGCTGACCATTTTCACATAATCCAGTTATTTGATGCATTTTCAAGATAATAAAAAATGGATTAGTGCAGCTTTAATTGATCATACGCCCAAATATATAAATATGAATTTGAAAGTATTCAGAGAAACCAAAACATGGTCTGTGGATATGTCAGATGTGTCAACCTGAAATCAAAGCTTTCTGCATAGTTACATATCACTACTGAAGGGCGGGGTTACAGCAGCTGTTAAAGGAATTCATCCACTTATGGAAAATAACTTTCCATAACTCCACAGTAATGGCCAATATATAAGCCCGGAGGCAGCACCAAGAAGAGACAGCATTTCTAGGAATATCAGACACTCACTGTGGGGGATGTATGCACCTACATTAGCAATAACAGGGATGAATCAAGTTGGCTCTTTTGATCAGCATGCATGTGTGTGCGCACATGTCTCAACAACCATTAGGTAGGCGTTAATGGACTGACGCGCACAACCTCGGCGCACAAGCGTAGGTCGACATCTGAGAGAAGTGAGCATCTGCGAGAGCGTACGATTGGTTTGAGCCCACAAGTCTCATGGATCACTTAATGGCCTCTTGTTGTTTCTAGACGACTGTGCACAGAAGTGTTGTTCACTTGATTCCAAACACGTCCTGTAATAGGTTGTTTGTCAGAGCCTTTGAAAATATTATAAATATTTATGTTGGTTTTTCAAGCCTTTATAGTTTATCATTACATTCTGACTGTGTTCCAGCTGCTGCAGATGATGCCTGTCTGAATATGACATAAAATTCATACTTAATGACAGCGTCAGCAGATTTATCTTTATTTGACATTTTAAACAGAAGCTTTATGTCAGGAGTTTCAGTTGAGTGTGATTGAACTGAAAGCAGGGAGGGCCTAAAAAATGTTTTGGTTGCATCATGGGAAATGTAGGATCCAGTGTTTCAGGGGCCATCTTTGGGACTAAATTAAATTTCTTTTTTTAACTGTATCCCGTGAGTCCACCCACTAAATGTTGTTACATTGCTGAATCGCTGGATCACATCTTTATTGTACACTATAAAATACAACTACAACCACAATTCAAACCTGTAGAACAGTTACAACATTTAATGATTTATACTGCAGTGGATAAGTGATGGACACATTGTGCAGCTGGAGCGAGATCAGCCATATTCAGCGGACGTGAAGAGTGAGGCCACAGAAACAAGACATGTAAAGGACAGAGCTGCACGAGTCAAACGTTTTACAATTTGCTGTATATCTGATGAACCCTTGTTGAAAACTGTGTGTCATTTTATTTTTAGTGCACACTTTTTTTTAACACTACTACACTACACTGAATAATTTAGACACAAATGAGGTTTCACACACATATGGGATAAAAAAAAAACAGCTGTCAACACCTAATGCAAGGTGATGATTTCCCTCCCTGGCTTATTGGTTTAGATGATATAATATTACATTAATGTTCAGAAGAGACAGTATCTATTCATAAACATCCCTTAAATTTAGCTTGTAATCCACTCGTACACAGAGTGTGTGTTGTGTCTCATGGAGGAACCAGGTTTCCCGCTGCCTGATGATGACACACAGCGTCAATCTGTGTCTAAAAACAACAAAACACCAGGGGAATAGAGGGAATGCCATGTAAGGATTAACATACTGACTCTGAGGAGTGGCGCGCACACACACACACACACACACACACACACACACACGCATTTGTGAGTGACAACTTGGCATCAGCGCGTGGCCTCACACTGTGAGGCACACTCTGTGGGGCAGCCTCAGTCTGTTGAGCAAAGACGTCAATGTGTGAAGTTTCCTGGCACCGAAAACGGAGTCGGAATCGAGGATGCTCATCGCGTGTGCGCACACACACAAACACACACACACAGTTATATACAGTATATAAATATACACACAGAGTACAGGATAGTGGGTGGGTTAAAATGGCTCAGCAGGAAAATCCATCATGACTGGAAAAGAGTGTCTCCTAAGAAAGAGAGGGGACAAACTATGAAAGAAAAGTGTAATATTCAGCACTTTTAATGATTCCACAGCGGATATTGGGCCACTAGAGCGGCAGACAACAATGAGACACAACTAACACACTGTGGCATCACAAACCCCCGGAGCCAACAATCCGAACAAGCTGTTATTTCGGTTATTTCACTCCCTCCCGAGGTTTTGAATCCACAGGACATCCCTGTGAAATCCTCCCCTTTAGCACCAGCTCAGAGGAGACGCTCACACCAAACATGATTCATCCTCCTAGAAAGATATTTTTGTCATTTTCTCAGTTTTTCTGTATTCATTTTTTTTTCACTTCCTCTAATTTTAGCACTTTTAATCTCACTTCAGAGCTGGATGATTCAAGACTTAGCGGCGGCAGCTCTCCATCCCCTCGCTTTTCATGCACAAACTGTACACTCAGCGCACGCCAATGAGGGACTCTGTGAGTCAGCCTGTGCAGTGTGCGCTGGCGTAGAGCCCTCTCTCTTCATCCCTTCCCTTCTCGGGCCACACGCACATATGCACACAAAGACACAAGCACGCACTGCGTCATTTGCGTCATCGTCTATTTCAACAGCTCCTGCGAAGTCTGAGTCTCCTTTGCCTCCGAGGCCGCTGCATTATTTATCTTCTCACATTCAGTGGAAAACTTCAGCGCCTCGGCTCAGGTTCTAGGAAAACGACTAGAAAAAAATATTAAATCCATTGATTATTAAAGATTAACAACACGACTACTGAGCAGCTCAGTTACCAGAAAACGTGAAATATATTCACAGCACCACACTCAAACACTTTAGGATCCTTCAGGCAAGATTTCTGTCAAAGCAGTGCAAACACGAGTCAACACGGCTGCTGATTTAATGCCTAAGGATACCCATAGACACGTTTCTCCGTTTCGCTATCAAAGCTGCAGCTTCCTGTTGTGTAGCGCAGCACTGAAGCTTCTAACAGTTACCCGTTGTTATCAAGATGCTTTAAAGTTGCACTGATCGCTACTTTCACGTTGCCACAGGTTTGAGTGAGTGTGGCAAAATGTAAAAGAGTCGCCCGTAGTGTCAAACTCACAGAGAATCATCACCTGACTCAGCACTTTCTTTATACGTAGGCTTTCAGGGACCTTCGGCTTCACAAGAGCATCTTTTCCATGAGGCAGGCTCTGAAAAACTCCACTACCTGCCATGTGGACAACTAACTGCCAAAGTTAGCATGTTAGCAGGCCCGTTTCTCACGGCACGCAGACGATGCGGTTGCAAAAGGCCCCAGAAGCCACTAGGGAGCCTCCCCCAACCCCCCAGCTGGGATTCTGCCTCTGCTTTCAGAAATCGTCTCAACGTAATTTCACAAAATATGGGCCCAACAACACTTTGCACATGGGGGGGGCAAAAAGCTAAAAACAGCCACGCAAGCTAGCTAGAGTTAGCTTATTTACCTGCTAAAGAGACAGTTATTATTTTGCAGAAGCTTGTGAAGATCTAAACAAAGCTTAAAATGAGTGAATATTGAGCAAAATTCATCAGGATAACAGAATCATAAGTCTAATTTAATGCTAATGAATGCAATTATTTGTTAGCGCACTGGCCATAACAACTTTATACAGTGATGATACATCAATGTAGTGTTTATGACTTGTTCTACTGACAAAAAAATCCACTGGTGCAGCTTTAAAGGCAAGCTGCAGCAGGTGTTGGTCACCTTTTTACTGTGCAATCGATTACACCACTGTTAATGTTAATATAATATGTTTTCTGCTCATCAGTAGGTTTAGAAGCCAGAGTCCATATTTTTGCATTTGAAAATGGACACTATGCAGGAACGCCGCGTCGGCAGGGTGGTTGTACAGGAAGTTGAGGGTTTCATGGGAAACGTGGTCCTTATTTTGGGCAACACATGTAGCTCCCTGAATAAGCGAGTGCGGTGATTATGTGTCAGATTTAATAAGGTTAACATGTAACCACACAGAGGACCGTCAGATAGCCAAATTTAATTAACAGGAATAGGATGAAATGAAGTGTGTGTGTGTGTGTGTGCGCGCGCGCGCATGTGACGTGAGCAGCCTAATGTGAAAATTTTCCAGCCTGGAAATGAAGCAGCTCTATAAAGAGATGCTACCTCTCCAGCCATGAACGCGTCAAGAGCCATATCTGCTCCTCTGAAGATAGATGGCGAAGTGATGTGGCCCGTCTGGTCCGCCGCTGTGGAAATGTACCTGTTCTCCTTCCCCACTCCTCTCAAAACACGCACACACAGCAAGGCAGCGTTAAACAAATACACACACGCCGCACTGTTCTTCCCACAGAGACCGAACACATAGGAAATTAATGACGATCAACCTTCGGTGCACACGGCCGATGCACCAACAGCGTGTTTTCTCTTTTAATTGTCAGGGAAAATTACAACTGAACTGTGTTTAACTTCTTCTGTTACCATAGCGCTCGGCTGCGTCTCTCACTCACATAACTAAATCTATTTTCCCATCACTTTTCCCCTTTCTGCAGAATCCATCAAGCCTTACTAGGAAGCAGATTACATTTGCAGGAACCGTCGGCAGAACAGAATTCGCAATTAGTGATTATGTGAAGTAAGTGTGTGTGGCACTGGGCAGTTCTACTTCCTTTGGCAAAAGAGAAAGAGAAGCACATCAAATCTGTACTTCATTAAGAGCTTGTTCCACTCCGAGACGAATGCAAATTATATTGCCTTCCCCTGAAAATGAAGTCCCACCACCTGTGAGCTTGACATGTGCTAATGGTTTCTTAACAGAAACCTTTTCACGGAAATACCTCAAACTCTGTGAACAGGCACAGACTGAGATAAGGAGGAGAAATGTGTTATTTAACCTTTGTTTCAAGTCCACCATCTGATACTTTAGATCCATCTCCATTTAAAGGAACGAAAGCCTCGTTCTCGCTTGAATACTTTCATTTACCCTGCTTCACCTGCGTCTACATTACTGCTGAATGGCTTGAGAAAACAGGTGTAAACGGTCAGATCAAAATGCAACAGAACCCGCAACTACAATGGCTTTTGTACTGCTAATGCTGCTGTTAGTAGTCTGCTTACCATTCATACAATGCGGTGGTACTGGAGGAGAACAGGTTACAGGTGTTTGTTCAGTTAGTCAGAACATCAAAGCTTCTATAATCCATATTTTTGTATCGACAACGGATCAATGACAGTGAATGTGAATTTTAGTGTCTTTCAGCTCACTGTTTTGGTATCACCTCTACAGCAGAGTTGCAACTTTCCTGTTTTGGTTCACTCTCACCATCCATCAGCATAAATTCCAGATGCAGGCAGCTGTTTAGCCGTGTGCGAGCTAGCAGACAACAAACAGCAGACTGACAGGGTCAAGACTGGTACAGCAAAGCATTTGGCTGCTAAAGAGCGTGATCCTTCCTTTATAGGTTGGTGGAGACCAAAAACCGAGGTAAAAACGGAATGATTTTACTTTTACATGACCTTAAACTCAAAATGAGTGCTTCTGTTGCTTCATGTCTGATTATAAAGCCGTCTTGGGTAACAAGTTAGCTATATTAAGTCTAAAGGTGGCAACATGGCCGCGTTTGTTTGCAGCTTGTTTCCATTGCCCCATGTGACGAATAGAAATTAGTTATGACGACAGTTTACAATGTTTGATTTGTTGAAGAGTGCTACGGGAGCACAAAAACTGCAGTGTTGTCAAACAGCACCGCCTCCAGAGGGCGCACACCAAGTTCCTTAAAAATCTTAAGGCTGCAAGGTTCCACAGAAATATCTAAGTAGACATGATCAAACTGTCTGCAATGATTCCACACAACTCAAAGGTTTCACTTTGAGCATTGGAGTAAAATATGAGGGCTGATATAAAGAAGCCCGTCTCTGCACGTTACCTGCAAGTGACATGCCTGTGACCCACATCATGAAGTCTGTGCCTGATGACATTTTCAACACTGTTCCCTCAGATCTTACCCTCTTCAAAACAGGACAGGGTAAGATCGGGGCCGACCTGATTTTAGGTTCATTTTAGTGTCAGACATGAGAAGAAATCTAATTAAAATTAAAAATTGAAAACTAAACGATAGAGTTTAGAACTGAAGCTGCTTGCTGCTGAGGCTGGGCTCAGTCAGTTACAGTCAGATAAAATGAGAGTATGCTGAGTTAACACAGCAGACTGTGAGACTGACATGAGGGCAACGACAGCAGATACCATAAAAAAAGCTTATCAGTGTGACTGCATTGTAATCAAGGGCAGGTGTGTGTGTGTGGTTTTTTTCAGTGTTTGACTTCCACCCATAACACCAGCTCAGCAAAACACAGCGTCCTGTTCCTTCAGCCACACACACAGACGGACGGATGGATGGATGACTGATGCGCACACACAGAGAGAAAGACAGATGACAATAAGCCCGACCAACAGACTGGCGGCCTGCTGCCTGCAGATTCATCACTCACAGCTCCACTGGCAAAAACATGCAAACTACTGACTCAGACATTACATAGCAGCATGTGGGACATCTCTCGCGCAAGAGGACCCACGTGCACGTGCACACAGGGTCAGGCAACACACACACAACACAAAGAGGTGAGCACAAGAGTGCGAGTGCAAAATTACAGTTAAATTCAAATATAAATACATAAAGTATAAATATGAGAGAAATAAGGTTTAAGTGCATTTGAGTGCAGGAAAAAACGTGGAAGCACGCATAAAAATGTTAAAATGACACAATTAGCTTAGAGAAATTAAATTAAAGGACCACAAAACGATAATGTAATAAGTAAATATAAAAATGCAGAAGCACTAATGCAATAATGGAAAAGGTAAACATCGTTAATTGTAGGCCATCTTGTAAAAGTGACGCGGCATTTTGACACGATGCCCACCTGTCACTCAAAGCGACTTTGCCCTTAATTATGCATAACTTTACAGTTTTTATGATGGCACATTGTGGCCATGATGGCTGTAGTTTCATTCATTCACAGAGGTCGGCTCCTATTTTGAAGCAGCACCTCTGCTGGTTATCCAAAATTCATAGAACAACAGTGATATAACTTATGGAAAACTGCTGATGGGTTCAAATGCAAAACCGGGTAAACGCTATTCTTCAGTTAAGCGAATGACTTTAACCTTTCATTCTTATATCACCAGTGGGTCAGATGACTACGCATAATATGAAAGGAGACATTTGACCCAATCGGACGACAGGGATTTTGCACCTTTATGCTTTTTCACTGGATTTTCACAAGATTTAGGATTTTAAACCTGCAACAATTTATTTCTTGGTCACAGTAAAGACACCAGGAAACCCCAGTTTATCCATAATGAGCATATACCAGCTAATTCTAGTTCATGCTCTCCACCTTTCAACCCCTTGAGCGTGCATGTATGTCAAGTCTTGCAACAAATGCGATCACTGCGTTGTATGTTATCTCATCTGCAAGCATATACAAAGATAACAGTCCTGAAACCTCACTTTGTGCCATCTAGAGGCAGGCAAATTAACACTGACGCCTGCATTGTGTATTGACTTCAAGCAGGAACAAGCTGTAAACACAGCTTTGGCATGTACATCATCGCCTTTTAAGATTACATTGCATAGCTGTCAGTAAACAGCTGCTTGTTTGGACAACCAGCAGTCTGGCGCGACATTATTATTTCCGTCTAGCTGATGAATCTGTGAGTGACCCCCTTCATCCTGTCAAATATGAATTATACCATCTACAGTTGGTTGATTGGTTAAAATGTAACATGAAGATTTCTAATCCTGAGTCATTTTAGGAATCAAAAGTATAAATGATCAAGGGTTTGCTGTGCACGATCTGCTCTAAAATAAGCCCAGGCTGTAAAACCAGACTTGTTATATTGTTGCGATGTGCCGACGACGCTGTCTGGAACAGCTTTTGCAACACACTCCGAGCGCGCCTCTTTCCGACGCCGCTGTAAAGCAATTAGACAAACGGAAGGAGAGCAATCCAAACAGACAGAGGGGATAGCAGGGGGGGTAGGTGGTCCAGGGCTGTGACGGACGGAACAAAAACAACTCAGCAAACAGGAAGAGCTCCAACCTGACCTGTTCTTTCTACCTTATGTGCTTCATCGCTCTTTCCGTACCTGCATTTCTTTGTTCCGTTCATGCATTTGTCCTGTTCTTCCCCATGCAATGTACTTCCTCTAGAAATAAATCACTGGCCCGTGCACAAACACTCTGGCACATGGAACACAACCATGGGAAGCTCCCACGGAATATGTCAGTCCATAATTATTAACCTCCGGCATCAGCAGCACGTGGTTAACCGTAAACCTTAAGTCTAATCTAAACATTACGCCGATTCGAAGCATAAGCGGGGCCTCCAAGCCCACGCCGTCCGACTGAGGACGTCCTGTACGTTGTGTCTCTGCTGCACAAACAACACAAACAGTGCTGTACAGAGAATTCCCTCAATAATTCATACGAGTGCGCTCCCATAAGGCATCTGCGTTGATGTTAAAGATAAATTCTTGCTCAGTTTTACTGCTCTGTTGGGATTTCCTCCAGACTCTGACGCATTTGCCCAGTGAGGCCAGACCTTCGCACAATGCGCCGCAATCAGGACCGGGCTGTACTCTCTGTATATAGATCTCTGATTGGACCGATTCCTGATAAGCAACCGAATTAGTCCGCCTTTATTGTACTGGAACTTTGTGTTTAGGTTTCATGGGATTCCTGTAACACTATGGCTTTGTGAAACACAAACAAAACAAAATAAAAATAACTTGAATTTTGACCAAATATGTCAATATTGACAATATTGTTGACTATTAGCTACTGATGAGTTCAGAAAACACGCACATTCACATCCAAATCAGTCAGTGTTCCTAATGTGTGAACCCTAACTATGTGTAATGCACAAGCTGGTTGGGATATACGTTTCATTATTTAACATGTTAAAGCATACATTGTATACTAATAATATATTTAATAGTTATTTGTCTAAGAAAGCAGCTTTCTGAGCACCTTTGTACAGTCACATCGCTGCTAAACATTTATTCATTACATTTACATTTATTTTCATTTTCGCTCAAAAATTCACTTTAACTGCAAACACAGTTTATTTATAGAGCGTCAGTTAGACACATCACAGCATGGTAGGTATGATCGCCCTCAAAGTTAGCATTTAGCAGCTGGGACCAGGCACTTTTCCACAGGCTGCTGGAGTCGCTCTGTGTCCGCTGGATGAGTTAAAGATAAGATACGATAAACTTTATTCATCCCAAACTGGAAAATGTCCACGTTGTAGCAGCGATTTACAGGCACTCAACATGACAAATAGACAAATATACCAAAACACGTATTTACAAGAGATAAACAGAGATAAATATATATAAGAAAATACAAAAAATCGAAAACTAAAATAAAGTTTACTGAAGGTTACCAGTGGCCCAGAAGTGTGCAAGTACAAGCTGTGTTTACAGCTTGTCCTCTGTCACACACAGATGAGGAGTTATAAAGTCTTATAGCTTGTGGCAGGAGACTTCCTGTAGCGGTCCTTTAGACAATGAAGCTGCCTGAGCCTTTTGGAGAAGATGCTTCGTTGTCTGTCCAGTACAGGGTGGAGAGGGTGGTCGGGGTTGTCCATAATCGATAACAGTTTGTTCAGAGTCCTCCTCTCCACCACTGCTTCAAAAGTCTCCTGCCTACAGCCAATGACGGAGCCAGCCTTCCTCATCAGTTTATTCAGGAGAAAAAGACAGAAAAAACAATTATTTGCAACTTTATGAATGTTGAGGCTCAATGTTCAGGCTTTCTGATGACTCCAAGTAGCCAAACATTTAATTAGTAAAAAGCTGAAGTAAAACCTAATATTCATTGTCATGTTTAAGCAGAAATACATTTCCTTTAGCATAAAGAACACAACTAAGGATTGTCCTTGCATGTTTTTAGCGTCACGCGATGCTCTTAAAGCTGATTCGGAGACAAACCCGATGGGAATAGAAAGGAACTCTGGGAATTTAAGACTGACGGATATCTCTACAGTATATCTGCCACTGATGGCTCCTGCCAAATAATACAGTTTGCTTTAAAAAAAAAACTGACGTCATTCAAATCGTGGCAACAACAGCAACAGGAGCGGCTGTGCTGCGCAGCTGTATTTCTGCAGCTCTACGTACGCTCCGAGTTTATTTTTCTGCTTGTTGCAGGGAAACCACGCACCCTCCTCTTGCGAGCGCAGCAGCACGACACACTGTTTTGCCTGCGGGCGAACTGACACATACATTGGAAATATGGCTGTCAGTGGGTCTGACTGAGTGCAGAGCCAGAGAGCAAACACACGACTGTGCTACACAATGCACAATGTTATGGGTGGAAGTGAGTCAGAGTGTGGGTGTCCGGGTGATGACTGACAACTTTTTAATTTACATACAAACACAAGGAGACCATGTGACCATGCACACACTCTATAGTATTTCATTCTGGCTTTATGCACTATTAGGCCACCTATTATGAGTTGATGCATGTCATTGGTTGCATTCATAACCACCGTCTGTGTTGGAAAATGTTCCACGCAGCAAATAAAACCTGAGGACAATCGAATCCTGGTCAGATTCCCAGTTGTCCTTCCTCCTTCAGTGATGTTTTGCTGCTTCTGAAGGCCTCCCGTCTTGTTACTGACCATGAAGTTACACCAGGCACGGTATATTTTTGGTGCGATGACGCACGCTCATTTTGCAATCACACAGATTTGTCATCCATTAACATTTTACAGATCACAAATGATTTTATTCACACCGTGCTAAAAACGCAGTCCCGTCCAAGCTGGGATTTGCTCGCCGTTTGCGTTTTGTGCCATTTACGGCTTTTTGAAATTAAACAGGCAACACGTCCCTCACGCTCACCTCCACCCCCCAACACTCCAAACACCTCCACTGTGCTGACGCTGGGCCTACATTTACAGTGCACATCATCTGAAGCAAGTTTCCCACCTCTATATCAATACATGCAGAGGACTAATGGCCTCCATCTGGCCAAACTCACAGCAGACACAGCCCGGACTGATGCAAGGTTCTGCTATTCTGAACCAAACTACCTTCCCATTCCTATGCCGTTATGACATCACTTCCCAGCATGCTTCCAATGGACATGATGGGGGACAATGCAAAAACACAAAGTGCAAAGATAAATTATCTGAAGTTAATGGAACTGTCCATGCAAGTGCATGCCCAGAACAAGTTTTGGCAAATTTTGTCCCCCACCTGTTCCACTGTGGGCGCATTAATATGGGATGTTTTACTGGTCAGCATGAACAGGAGGAATGTTTGCAGCAAGCAAAAAAAACAAAAAAACATCTTTCAGTGTTCAGTGGACTTTCAGGAACTGAAAGAAGATTTACGTGTGCTGGCAACATGCACAGTCCTGTAACGGCTCCACACATCATTTGTCACTGTGTGTATGGTTGGATAAAAACAGATTATGGCGTGAGAGCTCGCTGCAGGTCTGTGATGCGTTGTTTTATCCCTTTTGAATATTACCATTGGACATAAATGCAGCTTTTCTAACTGAGAATGCGTGACTGTGAGCAGAAAGTCATTGCTGGTTCATTTACTCAGTTCCTGAAGCAAAAACACGTATATGTCAGCTGAGAAAACAGATTTTTAACTAACTTCTGTCTGATTTGGTCTCAGAAACATTAGTTTTGGCAAGTGCGTGTATGTAGATGAATTACAGCCATTAAAATATCCCAGATATGAGTGGAAAACCATGACTTTAAGATCAGCTGCATCCATTAGATGTTTGTTCCTGAGTGCATTTGGCTCAACATCCAGCATAGCCTGTGCTATTTGGATATATTAATAATACTAATAACAAAAACAACATAAAGGCTGAAGATCCTGAAACACTCTGGAAATGCAGCCTCTCAGTCAGCCACACACTGTACACACCGAACATCCTTTATTTATGTTTGTCCTGTAGTGGACCATCAACCTGTTGGGTAACCATTCCCGCTGCTCTTTGCCAATGCATGCTGGGATGGGGTCCAACCCTTCAGAACCCTGCAAAGAGTTCCGTTGACAAATCACGAATGACACGTTGGCGAGGTTTTGTTCCATTCAGCTGCACAGTTCTAAAATTACACCTCAACTGAGCCACACAACAGACCTCGGGTCCACGTTAAAGACAAGACCTGAGTGTAATTATCAGGGCCAAAGACGACCTAAAAGAACCTCAGACCTGCGCGAGTTAGATAAAACATTATCTAACTCCCCTCTCTGCACATGCTGTTCCGTTGCCAAAGCATTACGGAAAATGACGGCGCACAATTGGCGTGTATAGTCAAGGGATTACGCTGTGGTTCAAGTATTTATATTTTAACACCGTTAACATGGTGCAAAATCAGAATGGAAGGCCGACAAAGCCTACGGCATCAAACTAACGCACTTACACTGCTGGAACTCTCTGTTAAATCAATAATTATGCGCCATTTTTCTCCCCCGCTGCAAAAACGATGATCAGCAACACAAACGTGGGATATTCATTGACAAAAATGGCCGACGCACAACTGACACTCATGCAACGGCTGACTGGCTCTTTGCCGTCACACAGCTTCATTTTAACAACAACCGCCTTCAGGTGGCTGACCACATGGAACGGACGGCGCTCCCGATGAGTTTCACCGCGGAAGCTTCCAGCGCTTGTGAAAGACAGCTGACCTAGATCAGCAGGTCACAGACAGAGGTCCGCGTCGCGGGCCAGCGACAGACACCATGAGAGAGCCTCAGGGTTCTGGAAAAACATTCAGTATTGACTGAAAAGTGTGTTTGTGTGTATCTTGACGGCAAACTTCGTTCTCCAAGTTCACACGTTCATCTGAGAGTTCGCCACAAGTGATGTCACTTGAGTCAACGCCGTTTGTTGCTAAGAAGAATTAGCAAACAAACAAAGATCTGATGATGCCACGTTAGAAGTGACCTTACCAGGCTTCCGTAGCTCCCTCCTCATTTCTGCTGGTGGCTAACATTAGCCACTACCAGCAAAACCCACCCAAAGCACTGTATCAGCTGATTTGCAGTTGCATTGTGGGTAATGTAGGTACCAGGTTTTTGACAGCAAAGAGGGATAAAACAGTAGGAGTCTAAGCGAACAGCTCCGTCTCCTTGGTGTCCATTTTGACCTTTTTTTTATTTTAAAATGTCCCCTTTGGACTGAAATGACGCAAAAGTCCTTCTCACCAAGTGCTAACAAATTCATAAAGCTTCCGTCTTCACAACTTTCTGACATTTTCTCAGACATGTGCCGTGTTTTCTCCATCTAATTTTACCTGTTGCTTTCTTAGCTGCTCGCTCCAACCGCACATTATAGGACGTGACACCACTTTCACTGCGTCTTCGCTGTTGACATTTGACGTCGCGTTGGTAAATTCCCTGTCATTATGATCATATGTGGGCTTTCTCTGACGCACGCGTTCTGCTCTGCCGAGAGACAAAAGCGAGTTTCTCTTTCTCTTTATTTCCTGTTTTACACTTTTATACTTCAGATCGTTTATGTCCCCTGCCGCTGGGGACGATTTCACATAAACAAAGTAATTACAAAATTACATAATAAAAGCTTTTAATACCATATTCATTGGGAAATAAAACAATTTTTTATGAATGAACAGTTATGTGGCTGCAGCTTAAGTCCTTGTCTCTGACTGGCTGTGGGGCTTAAGAACTGTTCTTAAAAGGTTCCTCCTACTCTTTGCTGTGCGTAGGAGGAGGTCGGTCGCTTGATGAATGTATTATTTTTCATTTTTTGCTCCTAAATCTGCCCTTAGTAACATTGTTTAGTGTAAGTCTTAGCGATTTGATTGATAAAATGTCCACGTGTTAGTTCTCCAATGAAAAAACTGTAGTGAGCTTCATTAGAAATGAGAATGGAGGCAGAATTTAATGTAACATCAATTTAAAAAAGGCAAGAATCTTTGGGTAAAAGCAGGCAGGTGTTGATATTTGATAGCCAGCAGTTTCTCGTGAGCAGCAAAGTACATTGTGTTAGAGTTGAAGTGGACTGAGAGCAAGCTGCAGCGTTCACGTTCGGCTGCTTCTTCATGTGTTCCTAGCTGCTATGATCAGCAGAGAGAGGGCCGCAGCAAAGAGCACAAAGAGGCAGAGAGCGCTGGTCATGATTAGTCAAACCGCGACAGATGACAAGTTTCCAAACTTCTGTCAAAAGCTAGTTGGGAGATCATGTGACGTCTGGCGGCGTGGGCCTCGATGAAGCAGGTCTAAAAACTGAACAAACAGGGAAAATGAACTGCAGCTTGAATTGCACCAAACAGAGGACCATTATGATGTTTTCTGGCCCCACACTTAATCTTTTCCTTCAAGTGACGTGGAATAAAAGCACATCTGAGCGTCGCACATTAGACCAGGCACAATAACAGCACACAGCACTAAGTGCGTCTGTCACGGCGCATGTTCAGCGTCTTTTCAGGGAAAGCACATTAGCAGGCGAACTTGGAACTGACCTGCCAGAAGTGGCTAAAATGGGATTGAAACATGCTTCAGGTGCGTTTTAAGTGACCGTGAGGCAAAACGTGCCTGATGTAAAGTTGTTATTAAACGTCCGCTGCCTTGAACGCACCTTAGACAGAGGACAGCGATGGAGAGAACAGGGCAGTTCAGTTGCTCAACGACAGAAAACGTGGATTTATTATATAAACCTCTGACACTTACCTGCTCATTTTAGCGCGTTTGCACAAGGCTCACTGTGCAAGATTTAACCAGGAGCGAATCAAACATGGAACAAATTGTCTGACCGGCTGTGTGGGAGTGGGGCACGGACACAAGAAACATCTTCCAGCGTAAACATAAATCTCTCTTTTGTGTTTAATTCACTCTCGCATCTGGAATTTTTTTCATTTCCCATCTCTTTTTTTTTTTTTTTTTAAACATCTTTCCCTCATTTTAATCCCCAGCACACATTTTTCAGCGACTCTTATTCCAATACACTCGACAACGGTGACGGTTATGGCAACATGCGTGCGTGTTTGTGAAATTTGTGTTCTTCTTTTTGTCTTCGTTTCTTTTTTGCGCGTCAGAGAAGATGCATAGGTCGTCGTGAAACAGAGTACATAAGTTAAAAAGTGAAACACCGGTACAGATCGTATAGATCGACCGCCGTGTATCAGCTCTATAAAACAACATGAAACATACGTCTCTGCACGTGCACGTGTATATCTGTCCCGAGACGCAACGCAGCACCCTCCCAACAAGTACATGTAAATCTAGTGACCTGACTCGACAGCTACAGTGTTTGCACGTCTGCGTCACTTTCCTGTTTGTGTATTGCACGTGCTCGCCAGTATCTACGACTCATGGAGGCTGTTTTGTTTTGTTTTTTTGTACGTTCAAGTGTAAAGTGGAGTGCCTACTGTTGTGAGTGACTTACAGTCCACGGACAGCTCCAGTGGCTCAAAAAATATAAAACTTCCACAATGAGAACCGAGAAAAACAGAGTATTCAGACAGAGCAGCTAATAACAAGTTCAGAAGTCTCCCATTGTTACCCATGCAGAACTGGTTTAGTCCTGGTGTTGTCACAGTTGTTTCAGTAAAATTGGTGGAGAAGTGGTTGTGAACCCCAGTCTCAGAGTGACCCCTGGTGGTCAAACGAGTGGCTGTCCTCTCCCGACAGAGCGAGAACTGCTTTGTGTACAAACATCCAACCCGTACGTTGTTCATTTGGCTTGTCTCAGTGTTTAATCTTCCCTCTTTTCAGGGCCCAATGGAACTGCCTGCGTGAGACAAGCGCCCACACCGGGCTCGCGGGCGTCCTCACTGCCTCTTGTTGTCCAGGATGGCCCTCCAGTCGTCCGACCAGGACAGGAGTCGTCTCTGGGCCAGGCTGGTGGAGAGGTGCTTGTTGTGGCAGGCGGTGAACAGGATGTGCTCCCACGTCGGTTTGGGCTCCACGCCTGGGCGGGAGACACGTCAGGCACAAGCGTTACGCAAGAAGTGACGACCACGCGCACAATTCACAGCGAAGAGCGTGCAAACCGCTCCTATAGACGCCCCAGCGGATCTGGACTGACTGTGCGCACACTGTGCCAGCTCTCTTTACAGGTGCAAATGAGGCATTGAGGAAGCTGCATGTAAATACCCCCCCCCCGGACACGAACCCTCTCCTCTTTCTTCCTCCTTATCTCGGAAACACACTCTCATGCTTGCTGAATGCTGTTCATTCCGATGCTGTTTACAGCGGCGCGTTTGCATGTTGTTTACGTTATGTAACGTCGGTGTCAGTCAGTGATCATCATAAGCAGCGTGTCGTTTCAGTCCCTTGAACCTCTTCAACTTCAAAATGCTGCTCTCTCTGTTTCCTTTCAGCTGCTAACTCCACCCCCAAAACTCTGACTGTCCAATCACAGCTTAGCAACCACAGCATCCAAAATGTTTGTATTGTCTTTCATTGCTAGCATGTCGCGCCAACTAGTGTGCTAGCTACAAATCAATAACTAATTGTGTGTGTATACATGCATATTTACATACAGATGTGATATGTATACACACATACATAATACATATACACATACACAAAAAGCATACAAACAAATTAACATTACGATAAATATGTTGAAATGTGACATATATATATACATATTCAATGCATGGGAATACATATGCATATACTTACATGCACAACAAGCGTGCGAATGATTACATAACAAATATGTTGGAATGTGTAATGTGACAGCTGCGTAGTCATCAAGACAGATACAGAATAATTATGAATATCATTACAATACATCATGCAGGTAGTATATTAAAATGGTAATTAGCAGGCGAGATAAACACACACACACACACGCAGAGGAACGGGTTGGCGGTCCTCACCTAGAATGTCGGGCTTGTCGTCTATGAGGATGTCTCCGCTGATTAATGTTTTGTCTCTGGTCAGGATGACCTGCTCCAGAAAGTCATGGCCCAAATGTTTCTCTACCCAGGCATACTGGACAAACACACACACACACACACACACACACACACACACAGATGAGATCTAATTAGAAAATGGAAACAGTGCTAATGTAGAGAGGCTGCTGATGGGTTTGCAGAGGGCTCACCTTCTCATACGCGCAGTGTTTGTAATGTTTTATAGGACTGGTGCAAATGAAGACATCTGTGCTGCGGAGACGGAGGAAGACAACAGGGGGGAAAATGAAAAACAGACAAGCATTCGGATGTTGCAACTGCTTCCATCAGACGGACACACACACGCACGCGCGCGGCTCTAACCGGAATTAAGAACAACAAAGAGGTAAATAAAAATCAACGTGAACAACATGAGATCACACCATATGGCAGATTCTCCTGATATGAAAACTGGTTTATTCCGGCACTGGCGGTCAAAGAGGCCTATTCACGTCCACCAGGAGAGCTAATGTAAACACACGGCCTCGTCTCTGCGCCGGCTATATTTAGACGTTATTCCACCGGGTTGTGTTTTCTGAGAACGCTCTCTGAAACTGCAATCGCCGCCTCCTTCGTATCGCTTCAGACGAGCATCTCCGCAGTTATAGGCTGCGTCCAGCAGAGCGCTCGCTGCTCGGCAGAGTGCGGCGGAAGCGCGTGGCTGCTTTGCAGGGAATCACAGCGGCGGCTGATGACGCCGACAGTCACTGCTCAACGTTACCCGTCTTTAAATCTGACTGCACACAGGATTCAGTGTTTCTCAGTATCAGCCTGCAGCGGCAACCGGCACATCCTGTCTTAAATGCAACGCACCCCTGCTGGAACCTTATTTAGGTTAAAAAGCCACTACAGGCTGCTCCTGAATCAGTGTTCCTCTCATCATTTCAGATTAAAGCTTGTGCAGTGTGGGATTTTTGAGACTTTTTGAGAAGTTAGATTACTGTTACAGTGAATTTCTGAGCTGGAATGAAAAATAGACTTTTTGGACTTTTGTGGACTGTGCGCTGACATGACAGGTAGCTGCTCTCCTGAACAAATAACTTCAACAATCAACAACATATTTCAGTTGAGTTTTCTTTAATAAGTTCGTAGTGACACCAGTATCTCAGCACGAGCCTTTTATTCTGCAAGATGTTCCCAAAAGTTCACATTTTTGCATGTAATGGGAATTTTTATGCGATACTTGATATAAGAGGGACGTGTCCGCGACAGGAGAATCGATGTAAAACTGTTTCTTTCTCACCTGTTTCTGTTTCTGGGACTTGTCTATATCGCATGTTACTATTAAATCTAAATCTAGGAGTGAACTGCCTCTCCAAGACCTACTTGTCCATCTGGGCCATCTCTTTGACTGCCTCCACCCCTCCTGGCAGCGGGTCCAGTTCGAGGAAGAACTCCTTGGACTCCCAGATACTGATGGCTTTTTCCTGGAGTCACAACAACAAACAATAAAAAAAACAATAAAAACACACACACACACACAGAGAGCTCAGTATCAGTGCGCATTGATAAGCTGCGTGTGTCTGCGAGTGTAGTCCACGTGAGTGCGCTTGTGCTTTGAACGAGAAGCGTCCAAAAGGCAACTTTTTCAAGGTCACATACGCGCTTGCATTGCTCAAGGGTAAACGGGAACCACGTCCTCTTCTGTGCTCACGGCCAACCTGACCTGATCCGTGTATTCAATTTGCACGACAGAGCTTAAATTAAATAGATTTTGGCCATTTTAGAAAACAGTATTTGAGCAAGACTTTTCCACAAAAAAACAGATCGATTGGTTTTAAGGCGCTATCGCCGGAAGCAGGTTCATGATAAAGGCCAGATCTATGCCTCGCTCGCTCGTGCATTCTTTGCAGTTTTATTAAAGCCTCAAGTAGTCCACTGTTGGTTAATTAATGTGCTATTACACCATAATCCCACCAGTGATATGACACGTCTCCTGCCTTCGAGGACACTAAAGTAAAGGGACTTTCTAGGAATTTGCCAGACTGTTTGAATGGTTTTATTATTTGTCTCTACTTATTTTGTCATTACACGCACATTACTTGTGACTATTTAGAAATAATCTGTCAGGTATCAGGTCAAAATGACTGTGATTTTTAATTACTGATTATTTTTTTTCTGTCCACACTGCCCAGCCGTATTCATCGCTACTCACTGTAAATACATTTTGGGTTTTTTTTTTCATACCACGGATTAAAAAAAGAAACCTAAATGTTACTGTGACACTCGCACACATGACTGTGAATGGCCTCTGCTGCTCTTAAAACGCTGGAAATAAAAGATCATCTGTTCACCACAGGCCTGTGACTAACTGAGCAACGCACGACTACAAATCAGCCGCAATGCAAGTACCCAGCCAGTCAACAGCAGACCCCATGAGATACTGCTGGTGAGGCCAGGGGCTACTAAAGAGACTCATACTGATTGATTGATTGATTGATTGATAATTGATATATATCTGGCAAAGTTGGCCTAAACCAACAGAGAACAGCTGACTTTGTCCTTATCAGAGCTTCTGATAATGAATGAAACTCAACTATGAAACATGACAAGTGCATGTGTGCAAATGCATGTACTGTATGTATGGGACATATGCAGGGTGCACACATGCACTCTGCTTTGTTTCAATGCAAAACAGTGTTGTGCAGCCCACTAAGTCATGTCTTGCGTCGTAACGCAATACTGATCTTTTAATCTTCTTGTAATGTGTGGCGGCTACACGCTTCCGTAGTCTCTAGATCTGTGTGTGACTGCAAAATGTGAATCTGTGTTGGACATGTCACTCACACACAGGTCACTCCTCAGCCGCCCGTACTGCGTCGACACCCAAAACCCCCTCCTGTCATCCAGGGTGATGTAGGGCTCGCCCGGATACCTGGCTCGGTACTTCTTCAAGAACCCCCCCTCGAAGTCAGCCAGGACCCCGTCCATGTCTACCAGGATCCGCAGTCTCTTACCGGTCTCAGAGGAGGAGGACATGTTTACGCAAATCCTCTTAAACGGATCACGCAGCAGAGTTGTCCCTCTTCCGAATAGGCGTGTTGCGCTGGACACTGACAACATTGTTGACTCTTGACCGAGCGGCTGCCGCAGTAACGCTCCCCGCTACCGTTAACGCTCTCTAACCGACGACAGGAAACGGTGGATAGAGTCCGCATGGGAGTCCAAAAGTTTTCCAAATGCAATTACACCGTGTCTCTGTCGACACGTAGCATTTTCCGTGTTATTAGTTTTTTGTGAAGTTTTGTTTCACTGTTAGCTTAACTTTGCCACGCCGGGGCGGCTCTCGCTGCTAGTCAGCTGCAGCTGTGCTAACGGTCGGTGGCTACCTTTAGCTGACAGGCTAGCCGCACAACAGCGGGCAGGTCAAATGTGACGTGCCTTTGGCCGCAGTGTACAGGGAGCTGTTTGCATCGTATGTCAGTGTGTATGACCGCCACAGCCTTTCTCAAGCCCACCACATCTGTAACAGCGGCTGCTAGTGCAGCCAGTACCCGAAGAAGGAGGACACAGCTGGCACTGCAGCAGCAAGGGGGAGAGACACCCAGCAGCGAGGACAAACTGTACTGCAAGACTCTCGGAAGCAAAGATATTGTACAAGAACGAGATGCCTCACTACGCATTTATTTGCAAAGTATGAGAGCCATGTGCCGTTATAATTAGCAGATGTACAATATTGTAAATTTAAAAATGTATTGAACGCAAAATAGTATTTATTTCTGTCTAAACGTGACAAGTAATAGCCAGTTATTAGTAATTATTAATAATATTCCTATTATTAATCAATGTAAACAGCTGTACGTTATTTGAAAGTGTGTCAAAATGTTAATTCTCTATATCTGTTTTGTGATTATTGTTCATTTTTAAGGATTGCATTTTTTCCCACCAATCAAAACTACAGTGCATACTTTAGAGAAACACTGTTGTACACATCTGATGTTACACCAATTAAAAAACATGTCACTATAAGGAAATAACAGAATTTATACCAAGCGTTTGAAGGTAATGAACCAATGTGCTGTTGGCTTCTATATCAGAGGAAAAGACACATTTTCAAGATATTCAGTGACAACATTAAACTGTAACATTATCAACTGTATCATGCATCAGTAGACCAAAAATGTTTACACACAGTCTTACAGTCATAGATAACTAATGAATAAGTGTTCCATTAATGCGTATTATCTAATGAATTTCAATTAGCTACAGTATAACAGTATATCAAAGTATAACACTCAAGCCTGTTACATGACAGTATAACAGTTACTCACAAAATGGAATGACTCCAAAATTGCGAGGGCAGCACAGATGCTTGGGATTTGGCACTGATGACTATAATATATACATATCCAAAGAACAAGATCAAGTGTGTGTGATAAGGGGTTTTAAAAATAGATGGATGGATGCTGAAACTGAAATCTACACAGTTACTCAGTTCTCAACATAACAGCTGATTACTTGGTCTATAAGGTCTGCAAAACAATCTAAATTTTACAACAGCCACAGACAGGATTGTTTCAAATAGTTGTATTTATTTCAGAAGTCCAACAAATGTCTATAAACAGTGGATGATTAAAACTCAGTTAGACAGGAGCTCTTACATTATATAGCATCTTCGTTAAAACCCGAGTAAAGTGTACGTCAGTTCCTGTATTTCCTTTTCCTTAAATAGGGACCTGATACTGCAGACTGAAATAGACATTAGTATCCCCCTAAACACATAAGACATATAAGACACATAAGAATACTATGATACAATACCTTAATACAGACATTTTAAAATAAGAAATTATGACAATTATATCACAATTACATTCCACAAATCGTGTGCCTGGCCCTTTAAGAATCCAACGATCAATTCGTAAACCCGTTGCAGTCTGCTCTGTTCTTATAATCTCGCGATAGCTTCACCTCAGTGGCGGCTGTGTGGCCCCCTGTCTCAGTCCGGACGGAGTTGTTTCTGACGTTTGAATGAAAAACAGTGCAAATTACCTCCACTTTGGACCCAGGAAATAATGGCTTCAGCCTTGGAGCAGTTTGTGAACAATGTGCGGCAGCTCTCCGCTCAAGGTAGGGTTGCTAAACTCATTCGAGTGGCAAGTATTAGCTAGTTAGCTAGCATATGCTATCCAATGCCTTGCCGATAGCTAGGCAGCCAAACTGGTCAGAGCCCTCTTTTTGCTTTATCATGTAAACACACGGCAAAAATGACTTTATCTGACTGCCAGAGTTCCGTAAAGTATAACCAGAAGGTGCGTTAGTACGCAGGGACGCCGAAGAAAAGCGCGAACAAGGTATCTTATCAAAGAAAATGTCTAAATCATACTTTTTGTTTTTGATCTAGAAAATAATTTCTGGGGATTGCCTACCGGTAGTCCCGCCTTGGCCCCTCGTGATTGGCTGGAAAACAAAATTAGCGGATATTATTGGTTCAAAGTCAGGTGTCAATCCCACTTGCATTACCTCTGTTGCAAGGCCTTGACAGGACACTTGACCGGCCGATTTATATTGGAAAAACTCACCCACCGCACGGTGATTATAAACAATTTTGTAACTTAGTTTGGTTTTTACATTTGCAAATAATAACCCCTTGGCAGTCGTAGTCAAAAAATTCAATTTTATGATAAATTTGACCACTAAAACAATAAAGAAAATGCATCAGCATACAGAAAAAAAGTATTGTCTTCGTCTTCTTTGGTGACTTTTATTCATTTAACTTAATCATTTTAAATAACAATGGCATGGAAAATGTTGTAATAATATATAATTTTATTAACCTGTGTGGTAACATGTTGTTTATGCATACCTGCATATCTCGTGTGTGCAACAGGACGTAATTAGAAATAGTTTTTTGTTTGTTTGATTCCAACACAACAACTGAACTTGATAATGAAACCGTGGGCCTGCTTTAAAGCAGGGATTACTAAAATGTGATCTGCATCTAGCATTGTGATTTAAATTGTCTTTCCAAAGAACTGTAGGGCATGCAAAGAGGGCCAAAGTTGTTGACTCTCTCTCCCTCTCTCTCTCTCTCTACTCCTGCCCCCTAACCTACCCCCAGGCCAGATGACTCAGCTGTGTGAGTTGATCAACAAGAGTGGGGAGCTGCTGGCCAAAAATCTGTCCCACCTGGACACGGTGCTGGGGGCCTTGGACATCCAGGAGCACTCCCTTGGCGTTCTAGCTGTGCTGTAAGTAGCCTGCTCCGTTCTTAGTCTTTCCAGGATTCCCTTTGCAAACGTTGTCGGGACTAGTGAGGAACCTGTCCTCCATCCCTAGCGGCGTCTGCTGTTTTATTTCCCATTTTATTGTCTCTTGTGCCTTTTTAAATTCTTTTCAGCGTTGTCTTCCTCCACACTGCTGCCTTCATTGTGCTGCCGGCTCCTACTCTTTTATTTGCTGCACCGGCCAAAGAAATTCTTTTATTTTCGTTTCTTGAATGTCATTTTGTACTTTCTGTGACAAATATGGCAGAGGTGGTGGAGCCTTTGAGAAAAATAGTTTAAACACGAGAGAATGGTCCGCACACCGGTTGCACCCATTCAGTTTGGGTGAGAAATGTGACTTTCCAAGTTGGCAGTCACATACTGTTTGCATGTTGTGTAAAGGGTTTCCTGCCATTTCCTGCTTCTCTGTGTTGTGTTTTAAGCCAAGCCACATGCAAGTTGTCTTGTCACAGAGCAGCACAGTGTAGGCTCAAACTAAGCCTGTGGCAGAGGAATGATTTAGTAGATGAAGAATTACCTCATGCTGCATTCAGTGTTAAACTTATAGAATAACTCTTTGCAGAGATGGACATTGATTGCACATTATATAAAATACAAATGCGAAAAGGGAAGTAGGTTCTATTTTTTGTCATGACAGCACTAAATGTGATGAGCTCACTTCTGCAACACACACTTCAACATGTGAGTTAACCACAAAGCACATGGATACTATTTGACTGGTGTGCTCTACATGACAATGAAGCGTTAAGGCCTGCGTCGGGCATCCCTGTGTTTCACGGTTAAGGGTTTTTACTAACCTCCTACTCTTCGGTTCCAGATTTGTGAAGTTCTCCATGCCAAACATCCCTGACTTTGAGACGCTCTTCTCCCAAGTCCAGCTCTTCATCAGTACCTGCAATGGGGAGCACATTAGATATGCAACAGACACTTGTAAGTCCCGATCAACCGTCCTGTCACATTTAGCTGTTTAGGGTTTCAGTTGAGCAGGGACCGAGCCATACACTGATCAGTGTTCTGCTGCTTATCATTGAGTGCACATGCTCTGCTGAAATATACCCTGTTCTCTGCTGAACTGTGCCGCCCGTATCTAAATGAGGCCAGCCATTACTCACATTTGCTCAGCTGTGGCTCTTTGTCAGATACCATCTTTCTCTGCTGTCCAGCGACAAGCTGCAAAGTGTTTTTCAGGCTCATCTGAAGTAAGAACTTGTTGCGTTGCTATAGTGCTAAAGCATATTTAATGTAGACTGTGATGGTCAAATACACCCTAAATACACTGTAAGTCGCAGTCCATTCCTGCAAATGTCTCCACGTTTGACAAATCAGATGATCAAAGGTGTTTGACACGTGAACATGAGAGTTTTATGGAAAACGGCGACATTACATGTCAGCATATGTTTGCGGTTTGTGCCTCACTCCCACGTTCCTGGACATCGAAGTGTAGCTGTATCCTGCACACACACACACACACACGTGCGCTGAAAGAGTCAATTATCAATTCCTTCTCCTTCCCCTCTGTTTCCTCCAACAGTTGCTGGTCTCTGCCACCAGTTGACAAACGCCCTTGTAGAGCGGAAACAGGTAAGATCATTGATCCTGTCTTAGTCAGGAGAGAGATGACCCATGTGATATCATCCCCGAGCCTTTCAAATCACTAACGTCTCTCCTTTAAAACGTCAAACGTGACGCTGGGTGAACCAGGACATGGGAAGAGCAGCGCTTTCACGCGGCTACTTCTTTCCAGATCGTGCCGATTGTCATGCTGTCATGCTCGTTTCCATTCATGACTCACAGCAGCCTTTGCAGCAGTCCGCAGTGCTGTGGTTGCTAATGAACGCTGAATGGTTTAAACATCAGACGAGAATACAGAATGCAAATGAGGTTTGTTTATTCTTAGCTTATTCCAGCCTTTGCCCCTCGCTCGGCCTCGGGTTTGTGAGACCTACGCCTCCAGCCTCCATCAGATAGTGAATACTCAGTGGCAGAGAGCTGTCTGAGTGGCACAGACTAACACCTGTCGGAGCTCTGTGCTACTCCAGCTCCTCTAAACTTTGACACTAGAATCATCGGAGTCGTCTCCGTGTCGTCATGTAGAGGCAACAGAAAAGCACCCGCTCCTCATCACCTGGATTAGACTGTTTGCGTGGGTCTGCTGCGTGTTTCGAGGGTTCCGCGACGTTCCGACGTTCCGTTTAAAGAACACCGCGCGGTGTCTCCACAGCGACGCCTGTGAGCGGGTGAAGCTCTTTGTTTTATTTAAATGCCCTGCGCGCCCACAGCGATGGAGAAACGAGAATATTTGAATCTCATTTTTCAGCACCGTCCGACAAGAATGAGTCATCCTATTGCTTGTACTTCACCGACTTTCAGCATCCAGGAGTAGCGTGTTTCCCCTCCGTCTCGATCTAAATATTTTAATGCATTTTAAAGCACAGGCACGGGCCCGGGCCGTTGTCAGCGTGTTTGGATGTGTCTGGGAAAGCTGCTGCGCGCTCACTCAGTGTGTTTCCCCCTTTCTTTCGCAGCCATTGAGGGGTGTTGTCGTCCTAAAACAGGCAATAGACAAAATGCAGATGAACACAAACCAACTTACCTCAGTTCACGCAGACCTGTGTCAGGTGAGTCATCATCCCCGCGGCTGCACACGCATATTTAATTAATGTGTTTATCTCTATTGTTTGTAGTCAACATCCATGTTGAATATACCATTTAAAGGGTTGTAATGAATAATTTAAACCGAGGCTTAGTCCCTGCTCACTTCCCCTCCCGGTCTCACTGCCCTCCTATTCATCCCCACTGCATACCTGTCTCCTCGCAGCTGTGCTTGTTAGCGAAGTGCTTCAAGCCCGCCCTGCCCTTCTTGGAGTTGGACATGATGGACATCTGTAAGGAGAACGGCGCTTACGACGCGAAGCACTTTTTATGTTACTACTACTATGGTGGCATGATCTACACGGGCCTCAAAAACTTCGAAAGAGCACTGTATTTTTATGAACAGGTACTTCCCCCAGCACTGACTCAGCACACTGCCACTCTGAGCCGTCACTTCTACATATGCATATGTGTGGACAACCGCGTGTTTCTCGTGTTCCTCTCGTCAGGCAATAACCACTCCAGCCATGGCAGTGAGCCACATCATGTTGGAAGCCTATAAGAAATACATCCTGGTGTCACTCATCCTGCACGGCAAAGTGCAGCCGCTGCCCAAATACACCTCACAGATCGTAGGGAGGTTCATCAAGGTAAGGGCGAGGCGGCGTGGGTGGGGTGAGTCTCAGGAAACGGTGTCAGCTTGTTAGGTACGCCTAGCTAAAACGAGTGTGTTCTCTAGTTGCTAATAATAGTTATAGTAGTTAATAATAGTTGTTGCTTTAGAGAGGCAGTGATTCAGTGTCATCTTTGTTTTGGACCATGTAGCTCCGCCCTGTTTATATCAACGGGGAGATGCTCAGTGCGTCACGTTCAGCAAAAGCTGAACATTAGAACCTTCATGGATTTTTACTGTAGGCATCAGACTTTCACATACAGAGCAACAAACTGAGTCTACATTTATACTTCCTCAGAACCCGCCTGTAAACATTATGTCCTCCACTTACCCAGTATATTTAAATCACAGCTCTATTGCAGCTGCCTGTGTCATTGTTCATGCTTAAAACTCTATTCATTAACTGTGTTTACTGGTTAAATAATGCAAGATAAAATAGCGACAGGTAGCAACAGTATGCATCGCTGCAGTAATGCATAAGGTTGATAATTAGGCTAATATACATGCAAAGCTCCCATCAGCGAAGATGTAAACAAGGTTTTGCGCCACCGGCTTGACGAGCGTTACTTCTCTTTAATGTAACTGTTGAACATAATGTTGGTTTAGAAGTGGAGACACCCCCCCCCAGCGCCCAGAAGGATGCGCCGTCATGCATAACCAAGCTTCCTTTAAAGTCAAATAGGGCAGCAGCTATGTTTATTAATTAAGATTTTAGTTATAATTAATCAGAAAGTAATAACCGCAGGAATCTGATGAGCCGTTAACTGATGACCTGTACTGGGGGCAGCTTTATCGCTGTGAACAGCCACAGTTTCCCTTGTCTGCCAGTTTCCATACAGCTGAATAAAAAGGGACTTGAGTGACTCGGTGACGATGTTGCCCACAGAGTGAACCCGTTGTAAAAACCGGTCAAGGTGTCCCGACGCAGTGGATGATTTGCTGGTCGTCTCTCTTTCGCCTCCCGTCTCTTCCTTTTAGCCCCTGAGCAACGCGTACCACGAGCTGGCTCAGGTTTACACCACCAACAACCCGGCCGAGCTGCGCAGCCTGGTCAACAAACACAGCGAGACCTTCACACGAGACAACAACACGGGCCTGGTCAAGCAGTGCCTCTCCTCCCTGTACAAGAAGAACATCCAGAGGTTAACAAAGGTGGGTTTCGTGTTTAACGTGAGTCGGATGCCTCTGTGAGGGGGGAAAAAAGGAAATTCCTCCGATCCTGTCCTTCATGTGGTGAGGCTGTGGTGTGAACCAGGCCCTGTAACTGCTGTTTTGACTTGAAACGCGTACCCGTTTGGTTTGGATCATGTGACAAGCTGAGAACAATACCTCCTTTAAAGTCTAATCAGAGACATCTGGAAATGTGTCTCAGGCCTCCGCGACAGATCATTAGAAGTGACAGCGACCAAAATGACAGGAAGCAGCCCAGAAACATGGCTGAGCGAGGGCCGATGTAGACATCTGATAGCCAGCTGTGATTGGCGCTCGCAAAGCTGAGCCAAACAGAACTGAAACAAGAGCTCGCTGTCTTCAGCTAGAGCTGGGTAACACATCACTTTAATATCTATGATATGACATCAGAGGGGATGTAGTATTTTTGCTGTTTTGATGTCATCATTTAGCTTTGATTTGGTATTTTCTGGCCTGAGGCTTTGCTCCAGCTGGTGCAGTGTTCTGTTCTGAGTGACTGAGTAATAATGCCTCCACCTTTAATGCCATTATATTCACATTAGGGATCTCCTATCTTCAAATATACCTTTGTGTAAGTGTCTACAGAGATAGACAGCTACAGCCACATACTACCATGTAATTGTGCTATTTTGGACAGAATGATGAAGTCAGTGATGATTGGCTGAAGTCGGAGGCACTGTTCAGTAAACGAGCCGCTTGGTTTGACGTGATGTACGATCAAACCAATGAAAAGTAACTGTTTATTAGGATACGCTCAAGTCTTCAGCAGATCTCGAAGTCTAATCTCTTCTAATATCAGTTTCTGTTTCATCTGCTCGCCACAGACCTTCCTGACGCTGTCTTTGCAAGACATGGCGAGTCGAGTGCAGCTGTCGGGCCCGCAGGAAGCAGAGAAATACGTCTTACACATGGTGAGTTGGACCCGAAAACGACCAAAGCATGGAAAGTCAGTTTAAAAGCCAGCCGTTCCCCGGAAGTCTCGTTCTCTGAGAGGACCGTCTGTGACGTCCCTGAGCCCAGCTCCAGAAATCCTCTGTTCGGTTTTCATCGTGCTCCTCTCCATGCTTCTTCGCAGATTGAGGACGGTGAGATCTACGCTAGCATTAACCAAAAGGATGGCATGGTCTGCTTCCACGACAACCCCGAAAAATACAACAACCCAGCAATGCTCCACAAAATTGACCAAGAGGTGAAGATGTCCAGCGCTGTCTTGTTTTGCGTTCAGTCTTATGATAACATTACTGCATGCATGAATCCCAACACTAATGTCTGTTGGGAGCCACTTTTAATGTGAACTGATGCCATTTCTCTCCTTCCAGATGTTGAAATGTATAGAGCTGGATGAGAAACTAAAGTCTATGGATCAAGAAATCACAGTAAACCCACAATTTGTGCAGAAGGTGAGACAAAATACATAAATATGAATGTTTGTTCGTTAATGTGGATGCGTACTGTGTGGAATGTAACAACTGTTTACATGTAAATATCGTGGAATATAGTTGTGTTTCAATGCTAGATAGCCATTTTTCTTGTTTATGAAAGAGTAGCAGGAAGCAGATCTTAACATGTGCCAATTTTTTTCTTTTCTACAGAGTATGGGATCGCAGGAGGACGATGTTGGTAGCAAAACATCAAGTTATTCCTGAGGGGCCTTGGACGGGGAGAGAACGCTGCAGCCACCCAACACGTTCTTCCCAGGATGAGTTGGATTTTTTTAAAAGAGGAAAACAAACATTCTATTGCGTAAGGACATTGGTCAAGGAAAATCTAATTGTGTGGAATGATGATGAATTTGGTTATTCTTTCTTCACAGTGTCTTAAGGATAACAAAAGATCCTTACAGAAAAGGAAAAAAAAAAAAAAAGATTACAATTTTGTCAGTGTTTTATTTATCAATGTTCAGGTTGGAGCGCCACTGCTACGTTAACAGAAACCACAATAATAAAAACTGGACTTATTTGTTCCAAACATATGTGTGAATAATCTCACTGTTTGTTTTGGTTCTGCTGCATGATGGCCGTGACAAGAGGGCATTACATATGAGAAACATCTTTGGCTGATGAGGAATAAATCTGACATATACATTTGTAAAGACTGCAACGATCGTTTCCCTCTCACTCCTTTCGGTTAGAATGTAGATATCATCAATAGCAAATCTGTACAAATCTGTATCTGGACATGCCCTTGACCAAACTCGGCACAATGGAGGAGTCGTTCACAATCTGGTGCACTGTTTTTGTTTTGTTTTTTTTGATTTTGTTTTATTTCATTTTTTTTGGTTTTTGGTTTTGTTTTTTTAGGTCGGGTCCACTAGAGGTCGCTAGAGCACTGTATAGAAAACCGATTTGACAGCTTGTTATTACAAGAGGTGAAGTCAACAGATGAAACCAAACTGTCATGTCATTTGGGAGCTTGAGCTTTGCGATTGTGGATCTGTTAATAATAAATTGTTTAAGAATATAGTTCTGGGTTTCATGGCTTTGTGAAAAGATTCTCATCCATGTGGTTCTGCGCCGACTGCAGCGTGGATCTGAATTTCCATCCACTCTTGACTGTCACATTGTAACATTCTTGCTTGATACCATGAAGCTGATTTATTCCTTAGCCAATAAACGTCCTTAATCGAGCGGATGTGGTTTGCAGGAAAGTGGAACCAATCACCTCGCAGCACCAACTTCATAGAGGCGGGACTTAACCGGGAAAAGAAAGTTGTTATACGCCAATCATGGGCAGCACTCGCCCCTCATTGGTCCAGCGTTATGAATGAGGTGGGTCTTGACGTTCACCGTGTAAGCTACTGTTGAAATTCCAGTGCTAACCAACTTTAGCCTGCTTGCTAACATGTAATATAGCGAATGTGATGAAACGCATATACGGCGCTGTTTTGGCTTCACGTGCATACACAATATGTCATGTCCAGTAGAAGGATATTGTTAAAAAAATCGTCTTGATGTTGGCTACTGCGCGTGTCTCCGTTACTGCTACTAGGACATGTCCAGTTAGCCGGAGCGCAGGATTCGGCGGATAACGAACCTGGCAAGCTAACCAGCCAGCCCGTTTGGACTGGGTCTGCGTTGAGGGATTTGAGCAGGTTTCATCGCCCAGAAGAGAGTAAAGCCGGATGCTGTGACTACCATGAGTCCCGCGGGCTGCCCTCATGTCCACAGCTTCAAAGTGGACAACTGGAAGCAGAACCTGAGGGTTATTTATCAGTGTTTCGTGTGGAGCGGTTCAGCCGAGACCAGAAAACGCAAGGTAACAAGTGACAGAGAGGGGCGAGTGTTTAGAAGAGACTCTAACGTACAACCTACAGTGTGTGTGTGTGTGTGTGTGTGTGTGTGTGCGTGCGCGCGCGCGCGCGTGTGCGGGCTGCGGTCGCGTGCGCGGACAGCTCCCCGCCCTTCTAAAACAACACAAACATCCGACGCAGAGACACCCTGAGTGCCAAACTACTGTTTGCCTTTCAGTCAAATCCTATACACGCTCAGAGTCTGGCTTTTAGTCTGACTGCCCTTAATGTCAACCTGAACACCTGACAGACTCGCCACAGAACAGCCCAAACTGAAGCAAACTACCGGCTAATCACCGGGTAAACCCCGCGCAGCCGAACGTTAGCTTACTTCAAAGCTAATAGACGTGAGAGCCGATGCGCATCTGTTTGCGTTGGCACTGCGCGTGCAGCGGCTCCGCTTCCATCTACCAGCATACCGCAGGCCAGCGTTACACGGTGGCGTTACCTTGCTTAGGGGGTAATTAATGTATTTCAAATCTACTAACCAGTTATGGATCTTCTCCCCACATCCAATTATCTTGCAAACCGTACGCCATAATTGACAGATGCACCACTTTTGCCTTTGAACTGCATGGCAGCATCAACGAGGTTTAACCGGAAAGGCATTTTTGGTGTTGCGATCCACACGAAGTGGGCACAAAGCAGATGTGCACAGTATTAGCCTGTAGTGCTTGTATCTGCATTGTGTGAGCATGTGCCCTGCTGCATTGCTGGGTTGCCCTGTCTACATGCACGCTGCACCTGAATGTGTTCTGGGACAGCCCTGCGTCCCCTGTCATCTGCTTGGGATGGTTGGGAGCTGCCAGTCCTGGAGGCGTGTTTGCAGGAATAAATGATGTAAATATTTGCTGGATCTCTTCCTGCTGCTGTTGCCCCGCTCTGAGCTCCTGCCCCCACCCCAAACAGAGGAGCAGACAAGGCTCCCATCCCTGCTGCGCATTACCTCCCTGTGGCACTATGTTTTTATTGATCGCGGCTGAGTTACATGTACATAACAGACAGCTGTTCCATCCGTCACTCTCCGCTCTGTGCTGACTGTGTCGGCTTCAGATGGTCACGATCAGCATTCGGCGTGCATCAGACGGTCCACTGACCTTCTGACGCAGATGGAATTTAAAGCGTTTGTTCACCTTGAGAATTCAGAAGCTCCACTCTTTGGTGAGCTACAGTGTCAATCACAGAAGTGTCTAATCACATCTGAGTGACAGGTGTACTGGATTCCATCAGTCCGCCTCAAAACAAACTTTTTTTCAATAGTATCTGGATGGAAATGGAAAACGATGACTGGAGCCTTGCAGGTGGATTTGTTCTCATTTCTCAATATTATAACATTGAATCAAACAACTAACCTTATTATTGCTCATCTTTGCAAATATTAACACTTAATCGGCTCAGGCTGTGCTGCACATGTGAAGACGTGTGCACCACACCACCAAGAAACAAGACCCAAATCCCACAGAATCATGTGAGTCACTCTGAGCTTTGTACCAGAATCAGCCGTTCTTCTCCTCTAAGTCCCGCTAAGGCTGCCTATTGTTAGCCTGCGCCACTGCTGCTGCCCCCAGCACTCAGTTCAGCAACACAAAGTGCAATCATCGTGGATGAGGTCCAGCGGATTATGAACTCAAAGCTGGTGGCAAAAAGACAGAAGATCTATGAGCTGCTTGAATGAATTTCATGTGTCCTCAGGATGGAAGTGCACCGAGATGCTGATCTTGTTTTCATCTCGTCTTTTTCGAGTCCCTCTCATTTCCTTTTACTGTTTGTCTTGTCCGCACAAGGAATGTGATTTGTTTGTGTCCTTAAATTCACCCATGGAGACACCCAGCCTGGATGCAGGCCTCTGCCTTCAGTGGATGAGACAGATGTTGTTGCATTTGGCTCACAGTGTGATAATGTCCTCGCTTACACTTCTAACCAGGATCTTTCCAGCCCATTACCCTCTTCCACTGCTCCCCCCTGCTCGTCGCAGACATCGCAGCGCTCAGAGAAACGCGGACAGAGCTCAGGGTGCTGGGGAAGACCACAAGGCCTCACGCAGAGCCTGTCTGTTAGAACATGAGCAGTGTGCTAAAGCAAAACCACCGTATGTCCATAACTACTCCATATCTGTGCAGAGATGCCTGCTGCAGTGACAGAGGAGGATGTAAGGATGCGTCGACAGGCGGGCAGACACAGATTCCTACATGCATACGGTGTTCTACAGGACACACATGCGTACTGTAACGCTGTCAGTCGGAAGGCTGAGTGAGGAGGGATTGTTGCATATTGATGCCTTTTCATAATTCATGTGCTGTCTAAGCACTTGTGCATGGAGGCGCGCGTGTGACTGGAATAAGAATCAGTGTTTTTGTATTTTGTTTTCCATTTCAGTCCATGATTAAGCTGATTTTTGCCGAGCAGATGCTAAAATAATCCGTAAGAATTAAGCGTGTAAATGATTTGACGGCAAGTCCGGATCGAAGTTTTTAAGGTCACTAGTTGCCAGGTGGTTTTTGGTGGGTGGAAGACTTTAAAACCCTCATTTCAACCTGGATCAGACTGTTTTCTTGCTGAGAGCTGGGTGAGAATATACTGACCACGCTTACGTCTGTAAATGTGAAGCTACAGGCAAAGGGGCAATTAGCCTAGCTTAGCACAAAGGCTCAAAACAATGAAACACTGAAGCTGGTGTTATTTTGTAACCCCAGACAGTTTCTTGAGACAAAGGCCATGTAAATTTTTTGCAGTTGCAGTCATTTTCACTGTTCTGATTCCTCTTTGATAGTTTTCAGCTTTTAGATTCTAATGATCATAAATAACCTGTGCCACCGTCAATAGGCATGATGGGAAATGATGTTTTTCCCCATTGTCTCACACATTATGAGCAAAACGTCTGTAGCGATGATGCACCGGATGCTGCCGCAGCGCCGCCTTTCCACCTTCGGGCCAGGTTATTAGGTATTCTCCTGCAGACTGAGCTTACAGTATGCAAAATGTGTTGGCACAGGCGCGAGGCAATGCAGCAGCAGAGGAGCGGCCACTGAAAGGTTCCCTGCGCTCACTGGGAGTTTGATGTCATTTGTTAAGGTGCAAGTCATTCTATAAAAGGTGTTTGTTATGAGTTTATGAGTTTTCCATCTAATAGAATTTAAATATTGAACCTTAAATATGACATAAACCTTTTGCGGTAGCACCAAATTAGACTATAAACTTCAGATACCCTCTCCATCTCTCCTCTTCGCCCTCGCGCCTTCTTCCATCCTCGTTCCTCTCCCTCTCCTCTTCTCTCGTCTCCCAGGCATCGCTAACGTCTCCTCACCTCTTTGCGCTCACGCTGGCTCGGTGGCACGCCGGCGTCTCATCTGCATGCTTTTGAACTGTCGCTATTCGCCCTCTCCCCACAGTCATGCCCCTCAAACCCCCAGCCCCTCGTCTTCCTGCACGACTATCAAACAGCATACGTAGGACTGCATTAATCATTAACAATCATATATGGGTGGATGTGTGCGTATAGAAACACGTTAGAGGCCCCAGGTTTTCTTGCCTTATGTTCATTAAGTCAGTGAGAAAGCCACACACACACACACGCACAGACTAATATGTTAGATTGCTTTCTCACCCACCCACTGTGACTCCTCACAAGGCGCCGGAGGTTACAGAAGAGCTGTGTACAAACCACAAGGTGCGTCCCGAACAAAGGATAACGTGTCATTACAGCGTGGTTAAAGTGGGACATTTGACATTTTGAAATGTCAGAAGCAAAAGTGTGTGTCCACCACAGCGTCACACCCGCTCCCTGCTGCAGCGTTATGGCCCCTACCTCACGATGAATTAAGGTTTAAGTATGGGTGTTATTATAATCATGTGGGGTGACCTGTCATACACCTGGACGAAGTTGCCACGACGGCCGTTGACAGTCGTGTATTTCCCGATGCAGCAGACGCAGAGCAGCGTTAGCAGACATTCGGAGTCGTGCTGGTGCCGGCCGGATGCGTGACAGTCCAGCGCTCGCTCTTTTAGCTCAGCTTTTGGTCTCTACCCGCCCCTGATGGAGTGTTTTGCTCTGCAGCTGCCAAACGCTGAGCAGCTAGTTGCTGACGTTGTCCGTCTCCTGTTCAGTTGGTTCATCAGATCTCATGTCAGACCTCAACCACATGAGGTCACATGACGGGACTTGCAGGAAGTGACCTCAGCGTTGTGTTACCTAAAATTAGCTCGATGCAAACACATTGTGTCTGCAACAGTTGTGATAATCAGTCTTTCATCTGTCTGTCTGTCCTTCCCCCCCCTCTCTTCCCAGGCCAAGTCATGTATTTGCCACATGTGCGGCGCCCACCTCAACAGACTCCACTCCTGCCTCTACTGCGTCTTCTTCGCCTGCTTTGCCAAAAAACACATCCACGAGCATGCCAAGAGCAAAAGGCATAACCTAGGTATGGTTACACACACACACACACACACACACAAAGGCCTTCACAGTGTCTGCAGGTGCCGTGGTGTCACACCAGTCACCCAGACCTGTAATTATTCCCCTTAGCTTAAATGAGTTGGTCCCTGCCTCCTAAACAGACACACTCCCAGCGCATATACATCATGCACACACACGCACACACACGACGCCGTCAGTAATGCTCCCCGGCTCCAAACAAAGGCCGCTAAAGGAGCTAATTATACAGCCGAGCGGCTAATGAAGACGTGGCCTGGTGTGATTGAACAAAGCGCCGACGGTTTGTAAACACAGGAGCGCGCGCGCGCGTTTGCGTTTATGTTCCTGTGCGTTTAAAGGTCTGCTGTGAGTCAGTCGCGCACCTTTAGCGCAGCATTTAAACGAAGCGCTTCAATCGAAAGCAACACGGAGGGCGATTACGCAACCTGATGCAACGTAATTGCAACTCAGCCCACAAGGCTGCACGGCCTCGTGGGGGATTTGCATGTCACCTGTGTGCCTGGCCTCATGTAGCCTGTTACAGGGAATATTTGTATTAGTGAACTTGTTAATTTGCAGGGACTGAGTTACAGTGAAGCGCCTAAGGATGAATCTTCGGGGTGAGGGTCCTTGTTTCACAATCAGCTTCATCGAAACATCCAGTGCCGTGTGTGTGTGCGTGCGTGTGTGTGGGGAGAACAGTAACAGGAGATTTGCCTCCGCCTTGTTTTGACAGGATTATTATTGCGGGTCAGAGAAGGTAACGTACAACATTGCACGCCGCTGATCTTCGGCCCTAATCTGCATCGGATTTGTTGAAGTATTCCTCCCCGATGACTGAGGTGGCTCCTATTTTCAGAAGCGCACCATCCGCGCCGCGTTTCCCGCCACAGCTCACTCGGAGGTCGCCTCGTTGGCGGGCGCGCGCCGTGGCAAACGGGAAACTTGTATTCCCCCCCGAGATGATCACGTCTGCAATATTTTTTTTAATATTTTAGACACCAAATAAAGATGATTCATGGTTCAAATATGCGCTTTATGTGTCAGAAACACATTGGTTTCAGTGTAATTATACTTAAACTTCACGGAAATCCACCAAAAAGCAAGTATCTTTAAAACTCTTAACAAATCCACGATGTTTCTGAAGCCAGCAACAGTCGGGATCTTAATACTGACCCGAATATTTGTCATCATGACTTCTGTCAGTAAGGCTGCTGTCTGAGATGAGCCACAAGAGCAGCTCGACACCGATGCCGACGACGACAGAGGGTGACATTTGAAATGTTGCTCCACGGTCTCCCACAGGTGTTCGGCTGTGGAAAACGGCACATCGCTCACGTCTTTCAAACCCCCGGGAGGCGAAACTCATTGTGTTTGTCTTTGTTTCGCCAGAACAACTGCAGCGCGGCTATCGCAGACCCCACCAAAAGGCAGTGTTTAATAAGTCTGCGTTATTGATCACTGTTACACTGACTCGGGCTCAGCATCGGGCTCTCTGTTTTTCACATTTGATGCAGCCTCCACGTAGAGCTGGCCCGATAAATCAGCCGAGACTCGCCGCATAGAGCCGCAGCGCGCAGACGCTTGTACAGCCCTCTATTGTTTCTGACAGCGCCGAGCGGAGCAGCAAGGCTTCAGAGGCAACGTGGAGGAGACGGTGAAAACAGCACATTATCAGCACACGCCGTCATCCTGTTACCAGCCCTGCAGCCGCCAGCTTTCTTCTTTTCATCCTCCACATAATGGAATTAGGCTGTTTTTGCGCTGCGAGTGAAGCGCGCTCCGCGGCGGCGCTGGGTGGAGAGGCGCTGCAGCGGGGACACGCGGGGTGTCCGTGACAAAGGCTGGGCTTTGGCAGATGTTGAGGATCTGCCAGTTTGTTTTCACGAAGCCTCCCTTCGGCTTCGGCGTTATCGCTCAGCTCAGGAAGACCCCCCCCCCCCCCCCCGGTGTGTGCTCGTGTGTGTGCGCGTCACCCACAGAGCGTTGCTGTGAGTTTAATTAGGTTAGCTGCTGAATCAGATGCTGCAAAAAATAGTGAGAAGCGGTCGAATACAGAGGGAGGGATTTTTTTTAAACACATCTCTGCTGACTGCTGGAGAGGTAATTAAGTCCTGGAATTAGCCTCCATTAAACCCCCGGCCCCTCCTCCTCCTCCCCCTCCTTTCTTTCTTCCTCCTCAATTCCATCTCTTTCATTCATTCTCACCCACAGCCATTCTGTCAGTGCTGGGTGCAGCCCATCCATCGGGCTCATCTCTGCCCGCCATCCTCCTCTCTTTTGCCCCCCCCCCGTTCCCATGGTTACCTGATGACCCTTGGAATATTTAGAATCGTCAGAGCCTTTCACCTGATCGCGCTCGTCCGTCTCTTCTCGCTGCTTTTACTCTTTTTTTTTCTCCTCCCCCATCAAATCAGTGAAGTTCTCCCCTTTTTTTTTTTTTTTTTTTTTTTTACTCTATACCTGCAGAGGATGTCAGCCCGGGAGAGGCTGACAGGCAGGTTGTCATGGCAACAGCAAACAGGTAGCTGCAGGGTACAGAGCAGGTGAGGAGAGGAGGGAGGGAGGGAGCGGAAGGATGGTTTTGAACGTTTAAGTGAGTGTGCGACGGGGAAAGATCACAACGTCAGATAGCTCACACACACACACACACACACCCCATCTCCTTTGGGACGTCACTCCGTCGTTCCTGGATGGTGTTAACAGATAGCTGATATGTCAGCAGATAAGCCTGGCTACCTGGCATCGCAGCGCCATGGCAACGTGACCCGAATAGAGAAAGACTGAGAGATGAAGCAGTGTGCAGTTCAGCTTATAGGGAAACACACACACACACACACACCTACCTTTTTTCATCCTCTAACAAGCAGATAAAGCGAGTGTCCCTGCCTCTGAATAAAGCAGCTCTCTCACCCATTGTTCTCCTCCTTTTCTCTCCAGCTATTGACCTGCTGTATGGAGGAATTTACTGTTTTATGTGCCAAGACTACATTTATGACAAAGACATGGAACAGATTGCCAAAGAGGAACAGAGGAAAGCCTGGAAAATGCAAGGTATGACAGCGGCGAGCACGCGCGGCCATAGCATAGCACGGCGTTGTCAGTGCTGCAGGATGTCTCACCTGAGGCGCTCCCGGTTCAAAGGTTAAAGTGAAACCCGAATCAAAGCCTGGAGTCTCAGTTTTGCCATAATAATGCAATTCAAACCTGTGTGTGTGCGTGTGTGTGTGTGTGTGTATTAAAGGCATAGGGGAGAAGTACTCGACGTGGGAGCCCACCAAGAGGGAGCTGGAGCTGCTCCGTCACAACCCCAAGAGGAGGAGAATCACCTCCAACTGTACTATCGGTTAGTATCTCAGTGTGTTTCGCGCACACACACACACACACACACACACACACACACGAGGACCAGCATCAAAGCGTCGATCCTTCAGCTGTGTACGTGACCACCTGTAACCGGTCCCCAAACCCTGACAGCACCCTGTAATAGTCGCATCCAGATGCTGTAAGCAGGCAGACTCACTGTCCCTGGAGAAAAGCAGCAGGTTATATTAGAGGTGACAGCGAGCGTCAGACTGAGGCAGTGTTGGGGCTCGGCAGCGCGTGGGCCTGAGGAGAGCTGCCATACGTTTAACACCTTGTAGCAGCCTGCAGGAATCTGCTCCGAGCATCATTAACATCCCTGGCACTGTCTTAGGTGAGGGAAATTACAGGCCTGGCTGCTCATCTTAAAGAACACCACCTCCCTCCATCCTCCATCCTCTCCCCTCCCTCCCTCCCTCCTTCCACCTTCTCTCCCGCTTTCCCTCTCCTCCCTCTCCCCTCTGTGTGTGTGTGTGGTTTGGTCTGCTCTAATCCGACAAGGGTTTCCCTGCATTCAGTCCAACGTTGCCTCAGGGACATCACGGTATTACTGTGTAGCGCGCGTGTGTGTGTGTGTGTGTGTGTGTGTAGTTAACAGCACTGCAGCTTTGATGCCCCACTGCAGCAGCCAAGAGAAATGATCTGGCTCTCCTCTGCTCTTTCTCTCTCCTCTCTCTTCCTCCGCCCCCTCCACCCATTTCTTTCTTTTTGTCTCTTCTTTGTCTCCTGCGTCTTTATCCACCCCTCCACCCCCCATGAGTCGCTCTCTCTCTCTCTCTCTCTCTCTCTCTCTCTCTCTCTCTCTCTCTCTCTCTCCTAATCTCTCTCCCCCGCCTCCACCCTCAGGCCTGCGAGGTCTGATAAACCTGGGCAACACGTGCTTCATGAACTGCATCGTCCAGGCGCTGACGCACACCCCGCTGCTGCGCGACTTCTTCCTGTCCGACCGACACAAATGTGAGATGCAGAGCAACTCCTGTTTGGTGTGTGAGATGTCGCAGCTCTTCCAGGAGGTAACTGCTATACAACACCCCCCCCCCAATAGAAAAACAATAAATATGAGGTTCTATCAAAAGGTTATCAGACTACTCCTAAAAACAAGTAAAAAGACTTGATTTGGACTCGATTCCCTCTGAAGTAGTAACCTTGTGCAGTGATACACAGCTCCCAGTGCTCCTGCCACACTAGGATCCCTCCCTGCAGTCACGTGATGGCATGTAGCGCCGATCCTGACAGTAACAGCGAAACCTGTCTGAGAACCTTTTGACGGCCCCTCGTAGAAGCACAGACAGAATGTCTCTCTGTCTTTCTCACGCACACACCTTCTTTCTGCAGTTCTACTCAGGCCATCGCTCGCCACACATCCCCTTCCGTCTTCTCCACCTGGTGTGGACCCACGCCCGTCACCTGGCCGGCTACGAGCAGCAGGACGCCCACGAGTTCCTCATCGCGGCGCTGGACGTCCTGCACAGACACTGCAAAGGTTGGACGCAGACACTGAACACTAAAACCAGCAGAGAGGGGCAGCTGTGAGGGGGGAGGGAGAGGTACGAGGAGGGAGGAGGCTTTTAGCTGAGCGCAGGAGAGACGGGTGGAGGTGCTGGTTGGAATGAGAGGATGAGCGGAGTTGAGAGGATGAAAAGAGAGGAGGGAGATGCAGTGACTGACAGAGATGCAGAGGCACAGTGCTGAAACCTCTTGGATCTGTGTCTCTCTGCGCTTCACAAGCGCAGAGGGTGGTGTGAAGCGACACAGCATTGCTTTTAGTGACTTTGTGCATGTGTGTGCGCGTGTTTTTGTATCCACACAGACGACAACGGGAAGAAAGCCAACAACCCCAACCACTGCAACTGCATCATCGACCAGATCTTCACAGGGGGGCTGCAGTCTGACGTCACCTGTCAAGTCTGCCAGTAAGTGCGATCGTGCTCTTCCAGGAGTAAAACACAAAAAGCCCCTTCAGGCGCCGCTCGAGACTCTGCAGGACCGAACGCGACGGCGCCGCGACCTCGCGCGCCGCAGCGTCGCCTCCCATCACAGTTCTGTTCCGGTTCACCGTGTCTCACATGTCTCTCACCGTCCTGGATCAGAACTGTGTAGTCTCCTGCCCTGAGGTGACCCCCCCCTCCATCATTCACTCAGTGCGCCATCAATGCCACACACACATACTCGCACGCTGAACGACCACACTGCAGCAACAGGAAAACCCTTTCATGGCTCACAGGCTGGAAAGCTGATCTGTAGCTCCACCTGGTGGTCTGATAGAGGCTCAGGTCTTCACGCTCTGAGGAAGTTCTGAGAAACATAAACAACCCAGTGGCAGCAGAAGCATTCAGACCTTTCACTAAAGTAAAAGTGCTAACACCACGCCGATAATACAAGTGAAAGTCCTGCAGTTTAACTTTCCTTAAGGAAAAGTATTAATATTCCTGCTGCATCAGTGTGTATGATGCATTTTACTGCTGCGGATGTGTGAGACTGAGCTGTTTGAGCTACGTTATATACTGTTAGCTAGCTTCCTCTACAGCAAGGCAGCGAGTGCTAATATCGTTACACGTTTCATCGTATGAATCCACGTTTATCTGCTTCTCACAAGCTCAGACAGTCAAGTATTGAGCTTCGTCAGTTTATTCAGCTGAAAACATTCAATTAGATTAGATTCAGCTTTGTTGTCATTGTGCAGTGTGCGGGTACAAGGCCAATGAAATGCAGCTCAGTAATAAAAATAATAAATAAATAAAAATAAACACTTGAACTTATCACAAACCTTCAAACACACGTGTATGGAAAGTAATGTGTAACTAAGTTTGTCAGACAGATGTAATAGAGTAAAAATGTTGCATGCATGAAATACATAACGCATCATAAACACAAACATAAACACAACGTTTGCTCCCGAGTTGCTGTGAAACAAGTATAAAGTTGCACAAAATGGAAACACTCAAGCAGCATGATGTTGTAGATCTCTGTGGTTGAGTTCACTGTAAATACACTGACACGACGGTCTCATTATCACTGCGTATTCCTCCATCTTCAAAAGTCATCATCGATGTTTGTCAGTGAGTGGTCGCGACCCTCAAAACAACCAAATCTGGTGAGATTCCCAATAGAAATCCACTTATATGAGGAGAGAGAGTGAGGGATGCTTGTTGATGTTACAACAGACAATAAGATGTTCTGGGCTCATTAGAGTAGAGTGCAAAGTGTTCCTCTGAAATGTAGTGGAGCAGAAGGAACGTCAAGTGGTGGGTCAGAGAGCAAGGAACTGGAAAACAATGATGGTTATTAAAAGAACGCTGACGCACACTGGGAAGGGTTTCAGATTCATAGCTGAGGACCACAGACTGCGATTTCCATTTCCCTATTTCACGTCAGTCTAACGTGGTGCCCACTGGTCCTCTGCCCTGGACCTAAGAAAGCACAGAGCTGCTGTGGAGGAGTTGGACTCCATGTAAAAGTATTAACCTGGACCGGGAAGAAATATTAAAAAAAAAAGAAAAATAAGTTCATTTATACTCAGAAATGGATAGTAAGATAAAGAAGCATCAGTGAAAAGCCTTTGAGAACAAGCCGTTCATTAGACAAACGCTCATCCGACCCCAGAGGGAGACTTCTCCGTCCCCTGTTAGCCAGGACAGCAAAGGCTCGTGTGTTCCTCCGAGGTGTGAACGTGGGCGTTAGTGTTTTTGTGCGTTAGCCCCGTGACAGACTGGCAGCCTGCCCGGCCAGCGCTTGGACAGACTCCAGCCTCCTCTGCACCCTGCACGAGATGTTTCAAGAAACGCTCTGCTAGCGAAGAGGGCTGCTCACAGTAGATCTCCTCCCAGATGAGGAACTGCTCTCGCTCACTGCAGTTTGTTTCATGCCTTTAACTGCAAGCGCTGAGCTGCAGCGCGCGCGCCCGAGTGAAGCTCGACAGCGGAGTTATCTTCATCACACAGACGGAGGAGGCGAGCTGCCAGTATTAGTAGTGCAAGGGTCTGAGCCACGGTGCCAACATGGAGTCAGTGCCAGACTTCTTACATCCCCCTCTCACTGATGTGTGTGTGAATAAAGGAAGACACAACACAACACTCTGCATTAGACACTCTCTCCCCTGTCTCTCTGTCTTGCTCCCAGCGGTGTTTCGACCACCATAGACCCATTCTGGGACATCAGCCTGGACCTGCCGGGCTCCTCCACCCCGTTCTGGCCCCTCAGCCCAGGGGGAGACGGATCAGCACTTAACGGAGAGAGTCACACCACTGGAGCCACGACGCTCACCGACTGCCTGCGCAGGTAACTGGCATCAGTGTTTTGTGTATTAAATGTTGTTGCTTTCTGTCACATGGACCTAAAACAGAAGGCGCCAGAGCAGCGTTTGCTTTTCAGAAAGTAAACACGTGCATGCACTCGCAAAGCCAGGCAGTTCCTGGAATCACCACACCCAGGCATTACAGAGCAACACACACACACACACACACGCTCACACACACACACACATGCGCGCACACAGTATACGGTTCCCTTAAACCTAATTCCCGCTCTTCACAAGTCATTGGAGCAGAGATTTCCGGGACAAACACACACACACACACACACTAAACCTCACCCTCTCCTATCCAGGTTCACTCGGCCAGAGCACCTCGGCAGCAGTGCTAAGATCAAGTGCAGCGGTTGCCATAGTTACCAGGAGTCCACCAAGCAGCTGACCATGAAGAAGCTGCCCATCGTGGCCTGCTTCCACCTCAAAGTAAGACCCGGGCTTGGATATACATGAGCTCATGCTGACTCTTGTCACCATGGCGACCAAAGCTGAGATTTCTCAGGGGTCAAGAATTGATTTTGGGTTCAAGTTACGATTTCGATGCGATGTGGCAAACGTAGCAACGTCCTGAGTCGTCCCCAGCAGCGTCCCAACACGTGTTTCCTCGCTTGTCTGCAGAGGTTTGAACATTCGGCCAAACTGCGGCGAAAGATCACAACCTACGTCTCCTTCCCGTTGGAGCTGGACATGACCCCGTTCATGGCCTCCAGGTGAGCACAATCCAGACGAGGACTGGAAGCAATCAGCTAAAAACAGAAAAGGGAAGAAGTAAGTCGCACGCAGACTCGAAACACTGAAGGGATGAAGCAGTTAACTGCCTCTGGATCAGTTAACTGACTCCCTCAGCTGTGGCCGCAGCGAACAGGTCTCAGCTTCACAGACATGGACGTAGCTGCGCATCCTGGCTCTAGCTCCAGTGTGTGAGACTGACTGAACTGAAATCTATTATTCTAAAGGTAATTGTTTAACGAATTACGTTCAGAGCACCTTTTCATTGTCCTATCACAGCACAGTTCACCCAGAAGGAGCTCAAACAGCTCAACATGTCGCTGTTTCCACAACATTATCAGTAAATCAGTCTCACTTTGGTCGGCCTCTGTTTGACAACCCTGCTGAACTGGAGTACTCATTCAGTACAAAGTCCCCGCGCGGTTAACGTTTCCTTCTTCAAAGCAGACGTTTTAAACCGTTTGGTGCAGTTGTTGCTAAATGTGTTGCGCTGTGTGTTTCAGTAAAGAGAGCAGGATGAACGGGCAGTACCAGCAGACCGTGGACCCCTTCAACAACGACAACAAGTAAGGCAAACGTGTCTGTACATACACCAGTGTCTGGTTTATCATCACTGTGTCGCCCGACACCTGAGCTGACGGAATGAATTGTGGCCCTTGTGAAGCAATTACATCCAAAAATAAGCCAGTTTGTATTAATTCCAATGCAAAAACCGCCTCTGAAACGTAAACTTTAGTTCTTTTTAGTATTTTTTTTCCCGAATGCACCACTAGTTTTATTCATAAATGCAGTTTGTTTTAAAGTTGCAGCATTAAACCTCCTCTCGCTCTCTCCCCTCCCGTTCCAGATACAGTTTATTTGCAGTGGTGAACCACCAGGGGACGCTAGAGAGCGGCCATTACACCACCTTCATCCGCCAGCACAAGGATCAGTGGTTCAAGTGCGACGACGCCATCATCACCAAGGCCAGCATCAAGGACGTCCTGGATAGTGAAGGGTGAGCGGGTCGTAGCACGGAGCTTAGCGAGCCAAGCTCAAACTGTTTTCAGTAGATGTTCTAAATTAAAATCAATACTGTTTCCTTCATCAGTGGTGCTTCACACTACTTTTATCCCCCCAGGTATCTCCTGTTCTACCACAAACAGTTCCTGGAGTACGAGTAGTTCCCCCCACCAGCGCAGCCTGCAGGGGGAGACGAGGGATGATGCAAGGATGCACAGGAAGAGGTAACAGAGTGATGAGAGAGGCATGGAAACAGAAAAACACAAGCCTACCTGAATCGCTCTTTAAGTCGCCACTCTCACCCTTAACATGGAACCACCCTCACTACATGCTGATCTACCCCCCACTGTACGACACTCGGAGAGAACCGGGTGCCGTGCGGGGGGGGGGAGCAAAACAGTGCAGGAACCAAACAAAGTGCAAAAGGTTTGGAAGGGAGGTTTGTATGGGCCCTGAAGGGATATTGCATATAAAGGCTTTTCACTTGAATTCAGGAAATGAAGAAGAAAGCAGCTGTGATAATCTTCTATAAGAAAGACCTAACGTCTGAATCGGGTCCATACTTTTTCCCTGTTCAGACACAGACGGGCAGGAGGCTTTTGGTTTTTTAAGTTCACCTGGGGAAGATTTACTTGATCACGAATGCTGTCCTTCACCACCGTCCGGTTTCACGTTGCGCAGCATTTGGTATCACCTGGAGGCGCTAAGGAAGCGGAGTTGCATCCTTCCGCGGGGGTTCAGGGCTCCGCTTTTGCAAATACATTTTTTTATTATTTTATTTTATTTGAAATTCTTACCAAGACTTAAACTGGCAACTTCTCGGACACAAGCACACTTGTCTCGACACGCCCGCACTCCTCCAAACGACCAAATACTTCAAGGACGGAAGTTGTCTTATGCATTTTTTTTTTTCCTGGAAAGCAAAGAGTGGAAAGGAGAATCACGAGATAAATGGTGTTATGAACTTTGTACAGAGAGAGAGAGACAGTTTCCATTCGTCACCGGCGAGACTTTGTCTTTAACGGGGACGAGGACGCGTTTCCTGCCTCTCATGCTGCTTCCAACAGTCACGGATGGGGGAGGGAGGGAGTGGGGGGTCGGGGGTGGGGCATATAACACAGTGAATATTCTATTTTTATACATACTGTAATTAAAAGGTTTGTTTACAGTTTTGCATTCTCCCCCAAACTCTCGCACTGTTCGTCTGCGTCACTCTGTGCCGTCAATCATGTTTGTTTCGCCCACGGCGCTGAGACGCTCACTGCCGCTGCGGCGGCTGAATCCATTCTTCCTTCCTGTAATTTCCTTTGATTTCACTTCTGTCACTTTTACTTGGAGTTACAGAGGTTTGTTTTCCTTTTCTCGAGCTTCGTTGACTCGATGGTGTTTCAGGTAAACGGCGAGAGAGGTGGGAGACAAAAGAGGGCGGCGTCATTCTCAGCGCAGAGCGTGTACAGTGGGGTCAGGAGCTCGATCCTGCAGTGTTAACTGTCGGCCGCATGTTGCTCTAATTCGGTGTGTTTGTATGTGTGTGTGTGTGTGTGTGTGTGTGTGTGTGTGTGCGTGCACGTGTATGTGCCCGAGATGAGGAAGGAGGGGCATCAACAACAACAACAACAACAACAAAAAAAAACTCAGTGTCGGTGTGTTTGTGTAAAACGTGTTGTTGCGTGTAAAGAGAAAAAGAAAAGTGTGTGTGTGTGTGTGTGTCTTTCCGTGTGTATGCACGTGTGTCGTGCGTATGTACCGTACGTTCGTGTACTGAATCAGTACTTGCATTCAGCATGCCGTCTGAGCTGGGTATCACAGTTTGATAGGACTTTTTCTTTTTCCACATGTTGATGATGTATGTATAAGTATATATGTACAGTTTGTATGTTAGAGACAAATGGTGAAACCTCAAAGTTGTTCTTCTATCTCGCTGGAACCGGACACAGGGGGTGGGGTGGGACGGGGGACGGGTGGGAGGTCGTAATCAGAAGAAGCTTGTCTCGACCCGGTCAGTCATTCCTCGCACACACACACACGTAAACTGCTGCAAGAACTGGACACAGTGACTGAAAGACACTCAAATAATAAAGAAAAATCTATATCTGTAAGACACTTTTGAGCCTCTTATTCATTTTCCATGAGCATGGGATTTATTTGTGTTGAATGATTTGTATACAAATGTGCATTAATTACAAATATTTCATTTAATACAGCTGATTGAAGAAAGGTAATATCTACGTGTTAGGCAGAAAAGCAAATACAAGCAGAGTGAGTACTATTACATTACACATTACCCCTCAACAACGCTAAACATAGTTAACAAACATACAATGTACATATTTGTGTCAATACTTGCATTCATGCGTCTGCTTCCCCATTTATATTTGGTGGTGATGACATAGTTGAGTCCCAATAGAGGAATCATGGGACTGTGACATTTTTGGGCTTTGGTGGCACCTAGTGGTGGTATAAAAAGCTGCCAGTTCATTTGCTAATGATGGTTTTCTATCCTCATCTGCCACCCCCCTTTGAAATTTGGAGTCCTCCAACACCTACTGCCTATATAGCAGGGCTGCTCAAAGTGGGGTGATGTGATTAGATTTGGCTCAGCAAATGTTTCCAGTGAAAACAATGAAGTCAGTCAGTTACAAGAACCTGGAGTCCTGCTACCACTTCTGTACCTTAACAATACAGTTGAGGTTTGCATTTGACCCTTGGCCCACCAGTAAGTTTAGTTTTGGCATCTCCAAAGGAAAAATGAACCCATCTGACCCATAGTAGTCTCTCTATCTAAAATGTCTTGCTAAGTTTGTTGTGTTTCATTTGTTTATCAAGAAAACAAGAGTCATCGACCTTGGCGCATCATTCTGCCTGTGACTGTAACTTTCAGAGATGTTGTCTCGTGGAAATGTGATCCGACAAGCCAAGAAACTGCCAGTTTAGCGGTCAAATGCCCCTTGAGCATGTGTAGGTGACTGAACGTGCCACCGTTGTCGGTGGCCAGTCCTTGTCACAGCAGTTTGGTTTGTTGAATCAGAAGCTGTCAGAGAGGGAGGCAGCTGTGAAGCGCTGACCCACTTTCTCTTGATTTTCACCTCCACCTTGTCTTTGTTCTTCCAAAAAGCAAAACTCAGCAGTTCCAGTAGCAACATTTTATCACACACGCTCACACTTTTTCGTTCATTTCATTCTGCATTGAATGTTTTAGTCTCTTAAGGTTTCAGTTAGTTTCACTGTGTTTCATTAAGATTACAAGTATAACTCAAAACCAACCTTTAAACCCCCGCAAAAAATACCTTTTCAGAGGCTTGTGGGAAGCCCACACTGCCCAAAATGGAATAATCAGACATTAACTCGTAACTCATTTTCACTGATACTCTAAAGTATAATTTTTTCCTGTCCTGTGTCACAAGGTTGTGCATTTCATCAGCATTTGTTCATTAGAAGGAAGTAAAATTTTTCACGTTTAATTTCAGTCATCAGCTTTTGACAAACTTCTGATTGAAAGTTGTGGGTAGATGAACATGCACCCTTCTAACACAGTTCTTTCAGTTTCACAATCCAAACACTTAAAAACCTTTGCTGTGACATTAGCCACAATCTGAATGAAAGTCCAAAACACTGACAGTCATCCCGTTAGCTGCAGACTCAGTCGACCAAGTCGTTGTCTGAGACAGCGAATGAGCCTCACCCTACTGCAGCCTCCTCCTGTACCTCCCTTACAGAGTTGTACATGTTCCCCTCAGACCAGAGAGACCCTCCCTTTTGGATCTGGTCTCTATGCAGGACAGCCTGCGGGTAGAGGGAGAAAGGTGGTCTCAGCGGCCTCTCACTGCCATGGCCAAGTGCTTTCAGATCAGGGAAACAGTGGACACAAACGCAGGTCTCAGTAGGAATGGAGTCATCCAACGGCTCACGGTCAGCTCGGTGGTTTGAATTAGTTACAGAATCTGTAGAGAAGCGGACACATTAGAGCAAAATATATGAAACAGATGTTGGGATGCAACTGCAATCTAGAGACTAAACAGTTTAGTAAAACAACATAGTTGGAACCTGGGAGGTTCTTTCGAAGAGCAACTGCTGGTCATAATTTTACCACTTGACTAGCAGGTTATTCCGGCTAACTCTTACCACACTAACCTTTGGCGCTCTGCCTCGATTGGCTACCAGAATTGGCAGCCTGCTGGACTACATGTTCCTGGTTGTGGTTGGGCTCCTTGAGTCCAGGTTTGGAGGTTTTGGCCCTGGTTCCCCTCAGAAGGACAACCAAGGCTAGAGACAAGCTAGAAAACAGCAGCACTATAGAAAAGGCTAGCAGGGGGTACAGCAAAATAGTGGAGTCTCCCGGGGCTGTTGGAACGTATGACGGAACATCAGCTGGGAGGGTTCTGGTCATCACAGGAGGTAGAGTAGCTGTGGGATGAAAGATGGATGGGAAGACTATCAGTGTCATAGAAGGAAAGACTTTTCAGGACAAAACGACTAGCGCTTCTGCTTTTGACTGACAACTTCTACTCTTCTAGCGGTCAACTCATTCTCTGAAAACTTTGTCCGCTGAGGTACAACTCAACAAAACATTGGTATCTCCGAGAAAGTAACTGCAAAAAAGAAGAAGGTCACTGAATAATTTAAGATCATATTCCACAGGGGTCGGTACTCACTCTGGCAGTGCTTGGAGCAGTCTGCTGGATGTCGGCCACAAATGTCCGCACACCTCACACATTTCTTGAGCAGCCCATCATAGTAGTGGCCAGGCAGCGCCTTACAGTTTGCAGCTTCTAACTCAGAAGGACACATAGTGTGAAAGTTAGGAGAGACAGATGATCAGTTGTCTTCACCTCTGCCCATGTAACATTCTGTATATAGTTTCAAGGATAATCTGGATGTTATCCCTTAGCTAATTAGCTGTTTCTTTTGCTATCACTGCTAGATCACCTAGAGAACATGCAGGTCTCCTCCTGGAAATCATGAAACATTTTATATCCATATCTTGTTGATTTAAGGCATCTCTGATAGAAAGAGTTTTGAGTTAAATTTAAAAGTGAGTCTTTATTCTAATATGCACAGACAAAAGTTCCACACTATAGCCTTAATGTAATCTGTCTGCGCTTTAGAACTGTAACATGACATTGGTGGAACATGTAAATATTTGTTTAATTTAAGCCTGCAACCAATTTAGTTGCTTGGTAGTAGTAGTTCTTTGAGTTCTTCTTTGCTTATCCTACCGCTTGACCAGAAAAGTTCTAATATCAAAAATAGTGTTCTCTACTCTACCTATTGGAAACTTTGCCGCTGAAAGTGGAAACATAGATTCTTCCAGTCTTTCAATTCTTTAGTCTGGTGTTGCGGGGAATCCTACCAGGTGGCAAAATTACAAATTCCACTCTGGCTGAGGAGCAACCATCTCTAAACCATCCTCTGATTAGTTTACCCTGATCTTTCAACCACGACAAGTCATCATCATCCATGGCTAAATCTTACCAACCCAACTGACCAAGGCAACAAGTACATGCTAGTCAGAGGCAGAGGCCTCTGTGTCACGCTTTGAATTGTATTTTAGTGACCTGGTAACAGGTTCCAACTTCCAACAGCCAGTCTTCTCACTGAGGGTCTCGTTTGATTTTTGTAGGTTGGATAGAAGCATCAGCATTCAACTGAAACTGATTAATAACCAGTTTAAAACTCTCTGCAGTACATTTTCAAGAAATTAAGTGAAAACATAAACTTGAGTTGCATTTGCCCACCACAAGTGTTGCCTCTGGTCCAGCTGGCCATCAAAATGCAACCCTTTCAACTATTGCACCTGCCTTTAGGACAATCAGGGTATGAATCACATACAGCATGAACAGGATACAAAAATGCAGTCAGTATATTATGATCAAACATCAGTGGTCAAAGTTATTTGAATAAATGTGAGACTATGTACCTGTGAACGTCAGATTCCAGAGGATTTAACATAAATACCTCTGCCCTGACACGTGCATGTCTGCGTATGCGTGCACTCACCACAGTAATGGAGGCATCGGGGGATGATTTGTAGCCGCTGGCATTCTAAACGACAGTGGAAACATTTTTTGATCAAGGCATCCCAGTACTGATCCACACGGCAGCGTATGTCCATCAGTCCTGATGAGCGTCACACTAAAAACACACCACAGAAATACGTGTAAATATAATTTTAAAAGCAATATAAATGAGTGTACTGATAAATATATGAGAGATAGGATTTGTTGTATCATATGTGGGTGTTTTAAGTCTAAGTCCACTGTGTAGCCCCAAAGTGCTCAATATTTGCTAAACACAATGAATAAATACTACACTTATTTACATCATTATTATAAAATATTTGTTTTTCATATTTCATGATACAAGATACAATGATACAAGATGTCAGTTAAAAGTCTGTTTTTGTTTCATCATGGCATTTTCTTTTAATGACATTAGTTTTCACCCACCCACCCTGCTCATCGCAGACTCACCAACTATTACCTAGAGTGTTGCATGCTTAAATCATTGCATCTATAAACGGCGACGCACTGCATTGTGGGATTGTTGGCAGGTGTGCGTGTACTTGCCATGGACAATACTTTATTTGTTCCATTGTAGGATTTACAAAACAGTGGACATGTAGCCTACAAATCTAACTTCTGAGGTATGCTAGCAGTTGCTTGGCTCGTGGCGATGGTGTTGGAGGTTTCAGTGGTGATCCGGGCTGTCTTCGGTCTTCGCCTCGAAAAATCCAGGATCCAGGTTCCACAGGAGGGAGTTCACATCGAGTGGAGCAAACCTCTGTGGATTGGTGGTGGTGTACTTGGAATTTAAAGCAATGAACAGCATAGCGTCCATGTTCCAGGGGGAGCAGAGCAGTGTGCAGTATAGAGGATATGGCTGTGGAGATGTTTTCAGATATGTAGGAATGGTTTTCACTCAGTTATGTGTTCAATGATGTAGGAAACCCAGAGTTCACTCACTATGATTCCTTCAGTCCCTCCACGCATGGACTGATATTTTACCTGCTTCACATGGACTTGTGTCTGAGAGACAATGTACTCATTCATCAGGGAGATCAGCAGCTTTAGCTCTGCTATTTCTGTCAATCATCTCCGTATTAATAGAGTCTTTATTGAAAAAAAGGTATTGCATGTAAATCAGCGCTTTAAGTGCATCATTTCTCTATAATGTGCTGCACGTTGCACATCCACCAGCTCCCGTTGTGCAGAGAGATGCAGACGCACATGCGGGCTTCGTGCTTGGAAAAGCAGCGTTCATCTTATGCCAAACAAAGTGTACCTAGGATGGCCAGAGAGCCCAAACTCTGTCCGCACTATGACTGATCAAACAGCCGGGAAACAGTTATCGTGTCACCTACGAAACCCTGTTGCCCCCTCGGGTCACTTGGTGGCGTCCCTTATCAGTCCCCCTCTTACACAGACACACCTCACTGTTCACTGGGAAATCCTCGTGGTCCCTAACTTATAGTTTTTAATCAGCAGACTCCCTGAAGGTGTATTGTTTTCTACTGGTAGTCATGCATAAAACATATTGAGCACAGTGGGTTGGCGGTGATCACTTACTGGTTTGCAGTCAGTGATTTTCTGAACGTTCTCCCATAAACACAGTTAGTGGGTTTAAAGTAGCCCTGAAATGTATATATTATACTATACTGTACTATATGATACTATACTATACTACACTATTTTAACTTATACTAAACTATATTATACTATACTATATTCATTTATACTAAACTATATTATACTATACTATATTAACTTATACTGCACTATACTATTTTGACGTATACTAAACTATATTATGCTATACTATATTTACTTATACTAAACTAGCCTACATTGAATTATGCTATAATTTACTATTCTGAATTATACAATAGTAAAATATAATATATTCTACAGTATACTATATTCTTTACTATACTGTACTAAGGAAAAAGTTCTGTTCAGTCTTCACTTTGATGTAAACTCAGTGAGAGCCAGTTGTCCTTGCTGGAATTTATTTAGTTTAGTTTAGGTTTAGTTAAACTTTTAGAAGCTTTGGAAGACACGGTCTGGAAGGATCTGCTCCACCTGGGGTCGGGGGGGAAAACAGTCTGCGTGAATCTCAGTCAGCGTTGTTTCACATTCAGTAACCGAGACATCGGGAACATCCACATCAATGTCTTATGACAGTTTATGAGAATATGCTCTAGTATTGCACTGTAATATAATCATCAACAAGCCCTATGTCTTTACAGCTAAATGCTGTATCTTTGTTTCACCCCACAGAAGGAACTGTTGGATAAATATCAGATTTTACTTGAAGTAATTGACATTTAAAGGTCTGGACTGTTTCGATATTACAATTTTAGTTTAGCTTGTGTAAGCTGTCCTTGTGCAGGATGCAGAATAAAGACTGTGGACTCTGCAGTTGTACTGGTGAGACACAGCTGAGTTATTCTGTTGCATACTGGATGATTTGGGGTTAGGCTTTTAAAATGTAAAAAGTCATTTGCTTCGGAAGCAAAGCAGGCCCACTTCCTTTTGTGTTCTTCAAGTTCTTTTTCACAGCAAACCTCGCAAACCTCGCGCAGAGTCCGGCGAATCAAAGATGATGCCAGCAACGTGCCACTCCTGCTGCTGCTGCAACACCTAAAGCGTCCGTCCTTTCAGAAATCATGTCTTTGTTCTCAAACGCGGTCCTGCTCGCTCCGTTGAGCACTGAGTCAGCCAACTGTGAAAGACACACAGATCTGAACCTCCTCCACCCTCCGCTGCTTTCACACCCATAGCTGGAAGACTGACCTCTTCTTTAGAGTGTTTGTCACATCCTGTTAACCTTCACTCAGTGTTTTACTCGCGCCCCTTTTAGATTTCACGTAAAGTTAGTACAAAGTGTAGTTATCATCACCATATACTGTGTGTTATGGCACTGTAAGTTAAAACATTGTAAGTTTTGCATCTTTGACCTCAGCTACATTAACTTATGGTTATGGTTGTGTGCGTGCGTGCGTGCGTGCGTGCGTGTGTGTGTGTGCGTGCGTGCGTATGCGTAAATGTAACTGGAGAAAGTCGTATGCTGACATTAAAACAGAGCCATTTCTGTTAATTAGAGAGCCCGCTGTGAAACCTCACGGCCAGCACAAGCTCCGACTACTTAGGAACTGTGACGCCAGCTGAAGGTGGCGGTCGGATTCCCACCCGGACCAGCCCGTAGAGACCACAAATACTGAGTAAGCGTTAAAAAGGCTCGGCTTGCTGACGTGACCCGCCGTGAGGTGAAAACGAGGCTTAGAGGCATCACTCACCTGCTGAGATGAAGACGCGAAGGGAGAATCCTTGGTTTGAAGATGAGAGTGAGGCAGGCCTGCATTTCAACACTGAAGCTTATTTGGGTATGAACTCGCTGCCTGATCTGGGACTTCCCCTCTGTGTGAGAGCAGGATCCCCCCCACCCGAACGCACAGCATGGTTAGACCGAGAGTACAGTGTGAATATAAACAGTTGGGCATTTTTGTGGTTTCAGGCTCTTCCAACAATAAATGATGGGGAGCAGCTGGGATGTTTGGGCAACAATAAGACAACAATCAGACTCATACATGTACTTAAACTGGATTATGATTAGTAATGAATTCATTTGCTTATCAGTTTTATGTTGCAGTCAGTAGAGGTTGGGCTAATTGCTGAATTTCATAGATAATAATGTATTAGCTGCTTAACTTGTTGTGTTACTAAGCTGTTTATATTAGTATCCAGAGCCAAATTGAAATTTCTGCATTAGAGCTGTCGTGTGTTGCTTTAGCCGTGCTATTTCTGTCAAACCTCTCCCGTATTAATTGAATTTCATTAGGAGAAATGTCCAGAAGGCTTTGAGTGCGTGATTCCCCTATAATGTGCTGCATGTTTCACGTCTACAAGCCCCCGTTGTGCAGAGAGACGCACATTCACGCGCGGGCTTCGTGCTCGGAAACGCGGCGTTCGTCCCGTGCACGTATGATGGCCGAAGAGCTCAAACCCACAGCGTCCCTCATGTCACCTGTGAAACCCTGTCGCTCCCTCAGGTCACTTGGTGGCATCCCTTATCAGCCCCTCTTACACAGACACACTTCACTGTTCACTGGGAAATCTCTGCAGCCCCTAACTTATACTTTTTACTCTGAGTGACTCATGTTTGAGTCTTTAAATGAGTTTTGTTTTTTCATTTTTGTTTTTATGATGCACTTGTTTCCCGCCTTTTTGTCAGAGAAGGTCTTAGCAGGAGCCCACAGGTTTATTTAATGTTACTGAGACATGGTTTAATACATGCATGTGAGCTTTTTCTGCCACAGCAAGTTTAAAGCTCGTTCAGAAGTGACAAAAACCCACTTTCTCACATCAGTGTGAAACTGTCAGGCAGTTTCAAAACATGTGTTTCACTTTCCACTGAACACAAAACTAGACTTCAGTCTTTCACCTCTGCTGCAGTTCTTATAGGAACTGGGATCTTTCTGGCCACGTGGAGCTTCTTTTTAGCCTGAAAGTAAACACGCTGAATTATTTTTAAACAGGTCATAAACACCTGATGATATTCAGCATGTGAAACAGATCTATTTCAGTCCCGTTTGAAGTCAATGAACAGTGCACGTTTCCTCATCTAGCACCAGCAGTAGATACTAATGGCATTTTAAAATAAACTGGAATTGGAAGTGGAACTCGGGGGTTGATGGTGGTAAATCACGTCAAATCTGGAGGAGATGAAATTTGAGGTTGCAAACAACTCGTCGCACGTTGCAGGGAGGCTTGTCTGTGCAGCTGGCAGAAGACCCGGAAATTGTGTGGTGACAAGACATTTAAAAGGTGTTAGTTTTGCTTTAGAACACGCTAATTTGGTTCTGCTTTGCGGCATCGAAAACAGTTAGCTGGAAGCTGCTTGCAAACCAAGAAAGTCAGACTAGAAGGAACAGAGGAGGGTGCGCAGTTCTAGCGGAAAATGAGGAGACGTGAAGGTAGATGTTTAACTGCAGGTTAGATCAGCAGCTGCTGAGAAGTGGCGGTGCAGCTGTGCTGGTAAACGTGCGAGCATTTCAGAGAAGAAGAATGGTTGCACAGCTTTGAACGTTAGTGATGGACCGTGACCTAAAGTGACTTGTTCTCTACTTCAATAGCTGTCATTTGATACACACTGCTGGTTTATGGTTAGAAAAGTCACAAAGTTTGATGCATATGAGTCATCAAATGATCACCACATCCATGCACACACGCACATCCACACACATCCACGCCACATTTAGGAGTCAACCCGCTTTAGCTTTAATTATCAACCAGTAGGCATCATTAATGCATTGCCGAGAGCATGATCCCTCACTGGCTTCCCACCCACGAGCAAGTTAGAGAGACAGCCCTCAGGAACTGACCCTGGACCTCTGTAGGAGACCGGTTCAGTATCAGGCTTTCTGATTGGTCAAGAAAAGTCTTCTCCAACGACATTAAAACAACGCTATGAAGTCTAGCCTCTGAAATTAAATTATACTAGCAAATAATTCAGCTTTATGAGTTGAATCGCAGCGCGACTATGTTTACAGTAAATAAGTCAGACTTCCACATTGGGGACATCTGTATGTAAATCATCTGAATGCGACCTTGTGTGAAACCCACAGATCCAAATGGTCCTCATTTGAGGAAGCACAGATCAAATTATGACTCGGCTCCATGTTGAGTCACAGTGAAACTAAAAGTTTCTTCACTTTTTTACATTTAGCGATGATGAAAAGTTGTCGACACACCAAACTCATGGCCAAGGCAAGTTGTATTTATTCATATTGAGAATCAAATCATTTCTTCTTGATAAATGTGCAATAAAACAGAATGAGCATTGGGTAAAAACACGTAACCAACAGTTTGGTGTAATGTTTTGTGTGTGTGTTTGTGTTCATTAACTGTAAAGTGTATTTCATCATTTTAAATGAATTTATTCAACATGACCATTATAGCCTGCTAGATGATAATTAACGGGTAGGAAGCAAAAAAAAAAACAAAAAACGTTTTAAAAGAATATCAAACCTTACTGTTTGGATTGAAGTTCAGTTCAGTTTTCAGTTCACATTTTTGAAATGCGCGGCTAGATTTTTGAATTTCTGAGGAATAAAATCATGTTTCGCCCGATTCTGGAGGAAAGAAATATGAGAAAATGCAGGAAAACCAATAAAAATTCTCTGCATCTGTGCAATGTGACTGAATTCAGCTACGATTCATATCAAAAAGGTGCATGATGTCCCCTGCAAAGAAACTGGCAGCAGTGGGGAAACGTGCAGACACACAACTGGCGACATGACGTGTCACATTATGCATGCGTTACTGCTCATACCTTCAAAAACTGCTAACGGAGAAACGAAATGATCAGAAATTACATTTCTGAGAGGACTCGCTTATGACAATTCTGAGAAAAGCGATAAAGGATGCAGAAGAAGTAGTGCTCCACTCTAGAGAGACGTGTGTTTATGTAAATGTGTTTTTTTTTTTTTAAATCACCAAAGATGTGTGAAAACCTAGAGACTGGTGTGACACCTCGAACCAAACAACAACCACCTTCAGAAACCTGAGCACCAAGAATAGACGCACTGCAGATGGGTAGTCAAATTCAGAAAAGGAAATAAGGGAGCCAGTAAAACAAAAAAACCCAGCACAATCTAGGCAAATGATGACCAAATCAGTCATTTGGCAGCACGTATGTCAGCAAGGTTAAGACATTTTTAGCCGTTTTTGCTGTATTTGCTCTCAACAATATCCATATCTATATGTGTTTTTGGAAACTTACTTTGGAATCACACTGCAACACTTGTTAAACACACAGCTGGGTTTTGTCTTAGTGAGCTGCTCTTCAACTCAGAGCGAAGCAACGCTGCAGCACGTTCCGCTCCAACAATACCGCAATCACACCGGTAGATGGCGACAGACGGCTATGTTTGCGAGGGCGAGCTGCTCGGCGCAGGATAAACAGTCATTTCCCTGCTATAATCTGTGGATTTGTCGTTGATTGACAGACGCCGTGCACCGTTTTCGCTGCTGAATGCTCTTTATCTCTTAGAGGCATTCATCGCGTCCATCCCTCCTAATCCAACTCTTAATTAATGTGCGAGGCAGAGCAGCTGCAGCGGGGAAAGCTCTTTTCTAACTTTGGTGAGGGGCTGAGGAGGGAGCGATAAGAGCTGAGGCTAGGCGCAGGTAAAGGGTTTGGAGTGGGTGAAAGCCGCCTTGCTGTGAGATGCAGAGAGTATTGGCGAGTGTATGATCGTGTGTGATCAAAGGACGGGGCCCCCACACGCTGTGCTGCGCATCCCCGCGTGAAATTTCTACCACGACCACCGAACAACGTGCTTTGTTGGATCAAACAGTCACGTTCCGGCGCCGGCAGAGTTATGATGTGCTCGTCTTTAGGTTCACTAAAGGAAAGTGGAAAACCCGAACAGGGTTTCATCTCCGCAGGTGGAGGCCGTGACGTGGGGGAAAAAACACATCTGGATGCCGAACACTCAATGTAGACGACTAAAACAGTGTGCGCGCGCTCAGGCCGGAATTCGGGCAGACATTCTTCTCTTCAGATGTATAAATCAGTCACCGTGGCGCTTCATTTCCACTCCCACATCCATCCATACGTGGGTATAGAAGGTCCGTCCGCATGTCGGCCCCTGAGCTCCTTCTCTCCTCTCCTTTTCTTGCCGATTGTGTTTCATCGGCGAGCTTCTCCAGCGGGACAGCTGTCATTACGCACAGCCGTTACGCACGGCCGTGGCTGTTTATAGCTCCATCATATGTATCATATCTGTTGCTCATATTGAGATGCGTCACTTGTGCTCCGCTTTCTAATTATTAATCATTTTGCTCACACTTTACAAAAAAAAAAAGTTGTCAGCAGGGAACAAACGTGGAAGTATCCGTCTGTCGACCATTGGCTCGTATACTTGTGAATAAATAGCATATAGTAGATAAGGATGAGTTACTACAGCAGAGACAGGGGAAGCTGATATCAGTCAATCAGTGGGTAATGATTGATGTAATGCATATCTGTGAATTAATCGAGTAGTGATTCAAAATACTGGGTAATCATCATCAACTGTCTATCAGTTACTTGCGTCTGTTCTCTAGTAACTTTAGAATTAAGCGAACTGCATTAACAATAGTCGTCAAATTCATTTTCTCAGTTGAATCGATTAACGAACTAGTCACTTGTACTTGTGTATGTTGTGTAGTTTTAATTTATAACCAAACATCGTGTTTCATAAACTCTGTTTTGCACGTAAACATTTTGTAAAGTAAGTACTGAGTAAAGTGAAAAGTATGTCAGATTTGTACTTAAGGTGCCCCTCCCTCCAAGCATGTAGGAGAACTGTGAAAACCACAGTAAGTTCTCTCTAGAACCAGTTTTTGGTTTGTCTGTTCTGGGCTACTGTAGAAACATGGCGGTGCAACATGGTGAGCTCTGACCATGAAAGAAGACCCAGCCCCTGTGTAGATGTAAAATGCTCATTCTAAGTGAAAGCTCAGTGATTCTTCCTGTCAGGTGACCATACACCAATGAAAAATAATTATAAATATTAGATCCAGTGCTCGCCAATAGATCCTCCCACACAATCCCACACACAGGACCTTCAAAGCAGCTCTAATCCTCTATTTCCCACTGGATTACATCACCACTCGTGAAAATGGATGTTTGCCGTGATGAACTGACATAGGATTATCACCCAGATCAGTTCCACTTTAGCATCTTTCAGCGTGCTGTTTTGGTATCTCGGACCCACAACTTTACTGTTTTGGTTCACCTTTGTGGCGAACATCATGACATTTTAATCCACAGCAGGCAAGTGTTTTCAAAAGCTCTAAAAGTCAGCTTTTTAGCATTTAGCAGCTAATGAGCCAGATATTTCAGTCCATTAGCAGAGCCCAAAGGGGAATGTGTATTCTACTGTCTTTCCATCAGAATGAGCACACACACACATATATGCTGTATATCTGCAAGCTGCTGCTAAAAACCTGCCTGCCTGTGTTTTTTCTGGTGCGTCACGTGTGACACCGCGTGTATAAGGTGATTCGACAATATTGCTGTGTTGCCAGTGTTGCGTCTCGCGCGATACGATGTGCAGGATCACCCATTGATCCCACAGACTGTGGGACCATGGCCAGAACAGAGGTGAAAATTGCCACGATCGGCGGCCAGAGCCAATAAACACCTGTGACTTCTGCAGAGTCATTTGCCTCAGGTTTACATGCTGATTGTACCTTTTGCACTGATGACAAGAGCCAGATGTTAGCAGGTGTTATTGGGGTTTTTGTGTGGTTTTAAAAGGGGCTTCGGACTAATTCTCCAGGTAGACAGACACGACTCCAAATGAACGATTACGATGCTCCATCTCTGCTGAATGTGTTGCTAACACATTAGCCGTATCAAACTAAAAGGAGGCAGCTGTGTTCGCAGCTTGCTCCTGCTATTGCTGCCATAACAAAGAGGATTAACATCTATTACCTAAAAATGGATGCCCACACAGATAAAGCGATTAATAGCAGGAGAAATACATGAAAGCTTTGACGGACTGTATTCGCTGTAAGGTTCGGATACTGCGCGACAAATATCCAACCTTTTTGGAGCAACTTGAAAATGCTATCCACCTCATGTGAGGTGTGCTGCTGCAGTTTTCCCCATGCTGATTCTGGTTTGGCCTACTTGCCGTAACTTTGTTCTACTTTGAGCCCGTATTATGCAACAGGACCGAACTTTTCAAAGGATTTTTCAGGAGTAGTTTGCCATTTTTTTCTATCTGATTATGGAAAAGGTCATACATACGGAGGCTTGATCATACACTACCGAGACTTTGGCACAGTGCTGACCTGTTATAATAAATCTATTGTTGACCGCACCAAGGGAACAAGGGCTGCGTTCGCTGACATTTTTTTATTTTTTATTTTTTTTACATTGACATTCAAACCTGACTCTCCCGGAGCTCATACTTAGCTGGCCAGAGGTGAAACGTGAAAATCCACTTTCCGCTGTGCATTTAATCTTCATTTCCATCCTCTTACCTGCCACCACCACGATGAAACACCCCCGAGCACGACATTCATTATTACTTGTTTTCGCAGTGAAACTGAATCTTTAGCAGCGCAGATTGGCACGGCGCTCAGAGTCGTGAGTCATATGGAGGCGACTCAGGCGGGAGAGAAAATGAGAGGTGATATGAAGGAATGCTGTCGCAAGTGTGCTCATGTGTGGAAAGTATCAAATTGAGCCTTCCCCACCTCTACGTGTCAGTGGTATCAGACTAAACCAATATTAAACCGGTGAAAACGTGCATTTGATATGATTTTGTCTCACGGGGTCTCGTGTGAGATCATTTAGGTTGTCAGTTACAAGGTGATACAAAATGATACAACTGTCTTGACAGCGGATGTATGAAAACACATTGTGATTAATAGATCGTCCATGCCAACATCTCTCGTATAGATCTTCCCCCCAAAATCTTCCCAATTAAATATATTTTTACATAACTCATGTAACTTTATCTCCGAGTGCAGCAGAAAATGAGAAAGTAGACCTCTAGATTAGCTGCATGGGGATCCACTCATAGGATACCCAGCGATCTACCTATACCCTGTATGTTAAAGCACAGAGTGACGCGTGTGACGTTCTAGGTTGATTTACCTAATGTGTAAAATGCTAAGTCGTGCTGACCCACAGCTACACTGTGCACAGTTGTGAGGAGCTTCCACATTAGCTATTTGTGCGGATTAGTGCACAATATTGAAGTGAACATCAACACGCTAACATGCTAATGCAAATATGCTAATACTACATTTTAAAGGTTTTTCTTTTGCCAAATTTATGTGTTAGCACGCTCGCATTAGCCTTCAAAGCAGAGCTAACAGGATCACCAGCGTTCCTACAATTCGTCCGTGAGTGTTTAAATGAAATTTCTTGGCAAGCCATCTCTCAAGGAGATCAGTCCGACTTTTCCATTTCTACACAGCTAGGGGAAAGGCTTAGATTTAGATTTGTTCCACAGCGTTGATGTTGCTGTTTTTTATTACAATAAGAAATGTTGCAATGAAGTCACTGAACTGCTGATTGTACAAAGTTATGTGTAAGTAAGGTTTCTCTTTACTTTACGTTCTCAACCAAATTAGCCTGGTTTTAACCGAAACGTCTAGAAAGCTTTTTACTTACAATTCATACAAGGTGGCAGCTGACACTTGAGTGCAGTGAAAGTGATTATTAGAACATTTTCTTATAGTAACAACCTTTAGGGTATGAAATGAGACGTTCCTGAGCGAGTCCTTGACCGCTCCCTGCAGAAGTCAAGGAGGCTTAGGTCATTTCGACTGAGTGCCTGATTATCCAACACATACCTCCCTCTCTTCCTCCTGGCTCTCGCCTTTTTGGCTTTCGTTTCATGTATTTATTTAGAACAACGCACATTAAGAAACATGTGATCTGTAAATGTGCCAGCGATAACCAGGTGTCTAATTTTCAACTGCAGCCTTTTGGCGAGATGTCTTGAAATCTGTCTTCGGCCTGTAAAAACTAATTTTACAAACATCAAGGCGATATGAAGAGGGCAACCGCAACCAAATAAGCATTTTCAAGGCGGTGAACAAGCCATGCAAACGCACGTGAAGCAGCAGATCGTTAGCGCAACAACACAGCAACAATGTCTGCTGTTCAGCACATGCAGCCTTGCAAACAGGCAGTGCAGAATAACAGAAGACAGCTGTGCAACACTGTTTGTAACCTTTTTTGACACATCCAGACACAGGCGCAGCAATAAGCAGAAAAATATGAATAAAATATGAAATGTATGATGTTGATCTTAACAAAACGTTAAATGAAGTAGTTAAAATGAAATGGTAAATGGTAATATGGTAATGTTGTACACTTAAGCCATGCAGCACATGGTTGTATGAGGCAACTATGGAGGATCATACCACAGGGTTAATGAAGTACTTATAAATATGCAGCGTGTTACAGCATTAGTGTGTTCCAGCATTAGTGATGCAGTTTAACTTATCTGTGTTTGGGAGTTCATTCACAGCCCCTTGAGTAACGCTGGAATTCGCCGAATCCAACACTGGGTACGATCTGTATACAGCATAGTGTATTCTGTATGATGTGTCCAGGGATGAAGGAAAAACTTGGAATTCCACCAAGGAATCTATTTTCTTGGAGGAGATACAAAGTGGAAGGGCCCCTTAAGTGGCAATTCCAGAAACTGTCTAAGATACACAGTAGTCATCGGTCCATGCACACACACACAGACACACACACACACAGGCAACATATGCATATCCAGAGACAAAGAAAGAAACACAAGTTTGACCATGGGAGCAGAGACTGGGCTGCATTTAAATTGCAGAGACGAGGACATTGGCCTGTCTGTTACAATCAGTGATCACATTTTATATTCTATGCAACAATAAAGAGTCACAAATAAACATCTGCCTCTGACATCATATCACACAAACATAAGCTAGGCAAGACGGGGAAATAGTACGAAAAAGATATACAACAGGTCTCTGTTATGTTTTGGTTAGCAACAAGTCGGTATAGTACAAAGGCCTTTGGTTGTTTGGCTTTCGGGAGAAACAGGTTACAGTGTTGTTTAGCTGTACATTGACATCACATGATTTCATATTCAGTTCCAAGGCACATATAAAAGTAACTGCACAGAAAAGTACATATCCATGGCTGTACACTGTCAGAAACAAGCATTAAGTTATAACCAGCGCGGCTGAATCTGGTTTAGTCCAGATTCTAATATGAAATCTGTTGTGTTTAAATTGAATTCTAGGTCTTTGAGCTAGCAAAGCACTCATATTTTCTCCGGATCATAACTTTAAAGTCTACAAATTTGAACCCGAACTCACGTAGAGCCATGCGCCTAATTTCTGAAAGTGTATTCAGCGATAAAAGGTGGCAGCCAGTATGTGTGTAAACTGGTATTTAACTGCTGAGGTGACACAAAACGTTGGGGTATGCCCTCCCCCACCCCCACCCCCACCCACCCACCATGCAAGAACAAGCAAACAATACCACAAGATACATAGAGTTAATATTGAACGGTGCATCCTCGGGAGTGCACGTTCTAGCCCTTCGCAAATCATCGTATGTTGTAGAGGAAACAGAGCAGGCGGAGGTTTCCCTCTCCTCTGCCTTCTGCCTCTCGTCTGTACACTATACAGTGGCATGAACAAGGAACAGGCCAAGCCCCATGTCAACCCAACTAAGCACAAGTTTTGTTTTTTGTTTTTCTGAATATGACCTAATTTCAAAGAGGTCTGGATTCCACATTGTGACAAAGGAATCAGCTACTACAGGCAGCATCTCGTTGCCGCAGCTGTCCTTTCTGGAGCTACATTTACACCGGTTTTGGCACAAACCATCTTAACAGCATCTACTAAACATCAGGATGATCCATTTAGTACATTAAGTCCATTAAGCATGTCCAAACAGCCGGCGGCAGTGGCCGGCATCGCGTGTTTCCTTCGCTATGGTTCAGTGGATATCAGCTCAGTTCAGTTTGGGTGGGCGTAAAATGCGTGTCAGCTCATATTTATTCTTTACCAGCTGTGCACGAGCAAGAAGGATAGAGAGAATGAGAGAGACAGAGAGAGAGAGAGAGCAAAAGTAATTAGCTGTGGATGATGAGAGAATAGTTCTTGCACTTCAGACTCGAAGGTGCTAAATACCTTAACTGTAATGGGTGAGGATGTGAAATGAGTTTCTCACTGTGATGCACACGCACGCGTATTTGGCACAGAGAGCAGAAAAATAAAGATATGCAGAATAATATTGCATTTTTCAGGATGATTCACAGGGTTTTTTTTCAGATGATACATAATCATAAACAGTGAAAACTCTACTTGTGGGTATCGCACACGTAAAGCCTTTGGTCTTGTGCTGTGTCACATTACTACACACACGCAAACACACATATACGATGGTCAGTATGATGCAGAATTGGTCACCCTTGCATTACTCAGACAAGGGTGCAAGGAGATTACGTCTATGTGCCACACTGTGAGCCGCAGGGTAAGCGACTATGTTTTTATTTGTATGCTCTGGCGTATATGGATCATATAAACTGTCCTGTACTTACATGAATGCCCACAGGTGACTGCGAACATGAGTGTGTGTTCCTAGTTTGACCTGTGAGTGACAGTGGAACTGACCCAGCTCCAGAAACAACGACTAGCAGTGACAGCAAAGAGAGAATGTCAGGACAAATTGTAGGCTGTGTGGTCCACTATGAGACAGCCCTGTGTGTGTGTGTGTGTGTGTGTGTGTATGTGTGTGTGTGGCCACACCTAATTATTTTCTGCTATAACCTCCTGGGACAAGCCCTGTCTGGCTCCCCATCCCTTTTGATTGCACTGATTGATGGCTTCTGACTTGACTGATACATTGGGACGAAGTGAATCTGACACTGCGGCATATGGTGGCTGACCTTATTACTATGGAGGCTTTGCAGTTGTTTGACAAATCTCCCAGCAACCAGGTGTGGCTCCATCATGGAGGTCCATTGGAAAACTGTGCACAAACAGCCTGATAGCTAAACGGAAATAAGTGTCTGCCGTGGATGTGGGCTCATTCAGTCAGCATTAATGGAGTGATAAGGCTTCCAAATTCAGGTTATTGTGACAAAGTCTTTTATTGTGGTTCCTTCAGCTCTTATTGTACCAGGACACTGTACTTTTGCAGTGTCAGCCCTAAGCAAACTCCTTGTTTTAGTTAGCTCATTAACGAGCATACATATTGTATATATATACACATGTATACAAGCTGATAATGTCAAATGGAGTTTCGGTGAGAGTTTGATAACCATATATCTTCACTACATCTGTTGCATAAGGGACAATACATGAAAATGAATAGATTTCAGTTCCAGTTCACAGCAGTGATGAATAGCTGCTGGCAGTGCTAACTGCATGTTAGCATGCGCGCAACTGCAATGCTAACAGGCCCATATTTTGCAGGTACAATGTTTGCCATCTTTGTTAGAGCAAGTTAGCATGCTAACATTTCCCAGTTAGCACTAAACACAAAGTAAAGCTAGCTGTGCACCAAAAATTGGATGAATAGCAAATTACAAATATCTGCTGATTGGATCACCAAAGTTATAATAGTTCATCCTGTGGGAACAATGAATGGGAACCTCCATGATGTTCCACACATTGACAGATTAATGAATGCCCCAAGAAGCCGATAAAAAAAGCCCAAACAGGGATATACTGCAGTTGGGTGCACACTCATCTCTAGCTGCCTGCTTATTTGTCACTGTTCACTCAGTCTATTGAATACCACTGAAAGGGATGCGCTGAGTGAAGGTCACATTAATACTATGTTTTTTGCATTACTGGATATGCAATTATATGAGAGTACACTATGTGACAATATAGTATGTTACACGTTGCATTACATGTCTGTGTCCTTCACGCTCCAACATTCAGTACAATGTGAAGTTTACTGCAATGTGGTCAATTAAAATGTAATTTTTAAATATACAAAGGATAAGTTGAAGCTCAACTGGGTTATTAAGTTGGGAATATCTGATAAAAGATGCTGTCCAGTCACTAGGAAAATGTTGGATCCATTGTTTTTGTCGCTGGACTCAAATTTAGGATGCCTCAACTCCTGCTGCTTGGATTTTGACTGCTCCTTGAAGTATCCGTCTCTTGTGGGTGTTCAAATTTTATGAAAAAGCAAAACAAAACCACTGGAGTACACCTTTAAGGTTAAACAATTATGGGTATGATTACTCTGCTATCACCTGCATCAATTCAACCTAGTGGAGCAAGCTCAAGCATTGTGTCTTTGCGTTTTGCTCTTGCTAGATACAACACAGCTTTAGTCCTTATTGCCCATCTCTACGTCCCCCTTTGATTATGTGGCACGTTTTTCCTGCTGTCTGTGAAGTGCATTTTTGCAAGCACACACTGGCTGAAGCAACTGTGAACACAAACTCAGGAGGAAGTCTTACATTGTCCAAACGCAGCATTTTACAAGCAGAAATGGACTCTTGACAATGGCACTGCTGGCGAGCACAGCGAGCAACTACTGTTGAGACTAGGGTACAATGAAGTATAAAGAACGTGTGATGGGTTTGAATAACATAGTTTCAGAGCCTTTGTCTTTGATACACAACAACAATACAGAATTTGACAGCAGAGGTTTCCTTTGAAATTCCTTCGGTCATTTTGGTTAGGGCTCAGAGTCATCCATGTGCAGAACTTTCCCTCAGGGGTTGGACAGGGAACCATTTAGTATATACAAAGTCAAGCTGTTTTAAAGAGAGCAAGGTCAGAGCTGCTGTTTCTGTCTATAATCCAGGATGTTAAATTCAGTCAATTCAGCTCCTCCAGTCGAGATGCCAGCTAGATAGGGAAAAGAGCTTCCTTGGTTTGCTTTGCCATCTTGTTGCCATGTTGATTATGTAAGACTAGCTGATATGAATAAAACATGACTCTGAAACTATTCAGGGTTATGGTTTCTGATCTTTCTCCCCATAGAATCACAGTGCTGGCTGTTTTCCCGCTAACGTGTTTGGGTCAGTTTCTTCAAGGGTATTCCCACATTCGGAGAAATCAATGCTGACCCTTCGTAGCTAAAAAAAAAACAAAACTCCATCAAGGCGGAGTTGAGTGATGGTCAATTCGTTCATCTTTCTACTGTGGGTGACCCCGCCCCGATATTTCTCCGTTGGGTCCGCAGCAATCCATGATCAGATCCTGCGTCTTGTTTCCATTTTAGTTCAGTCTGCATGATTTCTGACAACTGGATATAAACATCAGGCTGGCAAGCAGTAACAGCACTCTTATTTATGTTTGATTTCAACATCGCTTGTCTCTGCCGTGTTGAAAATCATTTTAGTCAAGAAACATTTTGCTCCGCCTCAGGGCAAACCAGCTCAAGTTGCCTCATTAACCCAAATATCAAGAGTTTTGAGCTGGAGTCAGTGTACTTTCCCTGACCCCTGGAGACCCTTAGGAAAATGTTTATCTTTCACTTAGACTTTGTTCATGTGTCAGTGTCCATGAAAAGCAGCTATTACATCATCCTCCTACCCCCGCATCTTTGAACAAGGGTCACTAGCAGTGCACTGGCAGCCCATTAGTCTGGAAGGCCCAAGCATCACTGCTCAGTCCCTCTGGCCTGTGACTGCTGCTCCTTTCCCCTTAGATGCTGGTCTGCAGCTCGCCATTGAGCAGGGCAGCATTGTGAGTCTCCAAGTTGGTGCTGATGACTGCGGCATCATTAGCCATCCTGCTCCTGTCTGCCCTGCTGTCACTACGCTCTATCTCGTCCAGGCCTGCCACCTTTTTCAGGCAGAGAACGTTCTGAAAGCTCTTCTTGAAGTTGTCCGACAGGAAGGCGTACAAGATGGGGTTGGCGCAGCTGTTGGCGTAGCCGAGCACCACCACAAAGTCAAAGGTGCTCTTCACGGCGGAGGTGGGGTTGATGGAGCCGGTGACAGAGGTGACGTTGAAAATGTAGAAAGGCAGCCAACAGAGGACAAACACTGCCACCACGATGGACACCATCCGTGTCACCTTACGCTCAGAGCGCTTACGCTTGGTTGAACCCACTCGTATGCCTGATGACTTAACCTGGCAAAGGAATGGACGGTCAGTTTCTTAAAAACTCCCAAATATCAACACAAAATGTTTACTCTGCGGGTCCGGGACTATTTCTTGGCCAGATGCAATGACTTTAACAATAAAGTTACAATGTTTTGAATAGTGAGCTTTAGAGGTGTTGATGCTAGGTTGAGCTAACAAGCAGACTTCTTATCTAAGTCTTGACATGAATTAAAATTGTATAGGTTTTTGAAAATGCTGAACAGTTCCTTTAAGAGCCTTGGAAACAGATTTTAAAAATGTACACTCTGCTGTGGCATACTGTTGCTCATTTCAGAGTTGACTGTTGACTACACACTTATGCAACAGTGACATTTTAAAATGAGCCATTAAATCTGAACTCTGAAATCTGACATCTCTACAAATAAACATGTCCTGTAGCGAGAAACACATATATCTCCTTATTGAAGTTAAAGGACAATAAAAGTGCAAAAAGAATAAGAAAGACTGCTGAAATGATAATTTCACACATGTAAAGTCAGGACTGCCAACTCTCATTAATTAACCATGAGACTCTTGCAACTGACACTTTTCATAGTGTTTGCAGTCCAGTACAACACCACTAACTACAGCACCTAAAATAAACAGATATACAATTTAATTAGCATCTATATGACAGTGTGGATAACATTAACGTTGTTAAACCTTCCACAATGTAGAACTTTGGCAGATCTATTGTGTTGGATTGCATGAAATTTAGTGTGCCATCACTGAATGCATTGAGCGATGATTGTGATGAATTGGTATTTATCCTCTTATTTATCAGACAGCACCGCTGGTTAATAGCTTAATTTAGCTGCCAAGGTACCAGAAGATGAACTGCCTCTGTAATCCTTTAAGTAGATACGTGTGAAAGCAACATTGAAGTTATCAAGAAAAGTATGGGCTATGTTGCATTACTAGTTTAATAAAAACTTGTTGGCTGTTGGCGAGGTTACTGTTTGAAGATGTAGCTCTCGACCCTCCGATTTGGTCTCCGAATTTAGTTGGTGATGTGTAGGGGCTGGGAAGTATAATGATGAGCCACATTTATTCATCACTGACCAAGATTATTGATTTGACTTTCCATCCACGTATACGTGCTATAAAAATGTGTGTGTTTTATGAGTTGGCCTTATGTCCACCACTGGATAACATCACATAACTCATAAAGTACATTAACTTAACTGATAACAGATCTCACTGCAAACTAAATTGAAAAGTTGGTAGCCTTGGTAGAGGCAGGTTCTCACCTTGACTATAATGAGCAGATAGCACAGGCATATGACAGCCAGTGGCAGGAAGAATCCAATGAAGAAGGTGTAGAATATGAAAGCTTTGTAATAGACGTCCTGGGGCTCCGGCCACACGATCCCACATACGGGCACCTTGTCCAAGCCGCTGAAGATCATAGTCGGTAGGATGACTAACAGCGATACACCCCATACCGTCAGGTTAATTAGTTTGGCTACACGGGGCTTCCGCCATTTTGTGGATTTAATAGGATGGACCACAGCCAGGTATCGATCGATGCTCATCACCATCAGACAGAAGATGCTGGTGAACTGATTTAGAGAGTCTGGGAGGTGTTAGAGGAAAGGGAGTGGGTGAGAATATCTGTTAAACAACAGTGCCTGTTATTGCTTGTTCTTCTCATTAAAACAGGAGGTAAATCAAGTGTAATAAGGGCTATTAGTAAGTGAACTAAGATGACAAAAACTAAAATGCAGTTACGGTCTAAATATCTATAATCTACAAAAGCAATAGTTCCACGTGTAATCATTTATTTGCCATTTTACAAGAAATTAAGATACAACCAGGGAAGGGTTAGCTTAAGATCAGCTTAGCTTAGCGAAGACTAGGAACTGCAAAAAGTAGCTAGGCCGGCTCTACCCAAAGATTAAAAAATGCACTTATCAGCACTTCCTGCAGCTCACCTAAGTGTCCAAGCTTATGAAAAAACACTCTGCAATTGAAAAATAAGATAGTTTTCTTTAAATTGCAGCCATAGCATATGTTGATTTTAGGATTTAAGACAATTTTCCTTTTATTGAGGAACCCATGTGTGTCTCTTTGCCCTGCAGAATGGGCACTGCTTTCCTAAATCCACCTTTTGCCCTCTGCTCTACACCTACCTACAGTCATGATCACTCTGCACAGAACTTCTCCAAAGGGCCAGTGCACCAGTGCCAGCTGCAGGGCAATGAACGGCAGGCTCATCATGCACAGCACATCTGCCACCGCCAGGTTCAGGATGTAGATGTTGGTCACCGTCTTCATTTTGGCGTAGCGCAGGATTACGTATATGACCAAGGTGTTGCCGCACAGCCCCACGGCGCATACCATGAAGTAGATGAAGGTGATAACCACTGAACTGGTCTTGTCCTGGTGCGGCTCCCTGGCCTCGGTGACGTTCAGGTCCAGGTCAGACTCGTTCCCCTGGAGGTAGCTGTCGTACAAAAGGGGCTCAGGGATGGAGATGTTGGGGGGAGTTGGCAGGAAGGGCCACTGATCCAAAGCCATGATGTCTAAGGTGGGTTTAGGGTATTAAGTGTGTCCACAGGGTAAGGTGTTATGGTAAAATGGGTAGATGGTTTAGGGTTTTGAGGTTAGGCTTTTACAGATTGCACTGCACAAGGCAGGAAATAAGGGTAAATGGACTTCAGTTCTATGTTGACCATGGGGCACTGTGAATAGGAGACTTTGGGGTCTTGGGGCTTGGGGTTCTGGGGATTGGGATGACTGGGGATTTTCATTAACGACGGACCACAGATATCACATCCCAGCTGTGGAGAAACAGTAAAAGAGCAAGATAGATCTATGAAGAAAGAGAGAGAGACACCAGAGTGAAAGAACAATAAGTATGGCTGTGAACCAGAATATTTCTTCAAGCAAATAATAGTAGTCCATCAAGATCCATGGCAACAGTTGCAAGGTTACCTTACATAGCTGTTTTCCATGTTTTCAATCTGTGTAACATACTCCAGATATTGACTTTATATGTACAATTGTTCTTCCTCTCCTTGATTGTCCTCAACACGACTTCTCATAGCCAGCATTTGGCAGAGTCATGGAGGAGATGGACAAAATTCAGCCAAGTCCAACTTTTGCATGATGTGTAGCTTTCTAAAAATAACTCTTGGCAATTGTCTCCTTCATTTAAGAAAGGCAGCAAGGAAAGAAAAAACTAGGAGGGCCACAGGTGAGACAAGAGCCCAAAACACTGGAGCTTTTACTTTTGTTCCTGAGCCAACAGCCACCTGGACATCTTAAATTACTCAACCAAAACACCCACAAGTCTAATGTCATAGCCTTAATTTGTTCTCTTTTCCACCAAGGAAGATATCTGCTTTAACTTTTCTGTACGTTATTTCTAACTGTGAGGGCGTGGGTGATTAAAAAAACTCATCACGACATCCACTAGAGCCATATTTGTATTCAGTGGCAATATATCAGCTGGATCCCCCCCCCCCCTCGATGTTACACTGAGCCCAGCAGTCCAGGTCAGGCATGTGTGTGTGTGTGTGTGTGTGTGTGTGTGTGTGTGTGTGTGTGTGTGTGCACCCCACATGCATGCATACATGCAAAAAGGTACGCCTGAGCGAGAGAACGACGAGGGCACTGCGCTGCCAAAGACAAATGTTTATTCAATTGATCTTGGGGACAAACAGCTCTGACACTGTGGCAGTATCACTCACTCTTCACCTGCAGTGTGACTGCAGCCGGATCAACGGGACATTGGTCCAGGCCTCGCTTTCATAATTTACGGGAATTACATGTGCCTGGCACACATGGGCCCACTTTGGACACTCCACTTTGTGGTAATGACGGGGTACCATTACAGGCGATGAAGTACAGTGTGCTCGTATCTGTGTGGTGAATATGTGTGTGCGCAAAGGTTACACTCATTTTCCGTAATCTACAAAGTAACTTCTTTGATGAATGAATCATTCATTTCATAAAACGATCAAAACCAACCAGACATGGCCATCAGTAATTATGAGAGCTAAAAGGGATGTCTTTAAACTTTGTGTTTTATCTGCCCATCAGGCAAAAAAACCCAAAGGTTTTAGAGTTTTAAAGGCTAAAGCAATTATTCAATTATCATAAATGTCACCGATTAGGTTTGTTAACCAATTTCTGGCTAATACTATTCCTCTGGAGCCCATTGTGCTCGGAAACAATGGACTTCCATCGATTTTCACCCGGCCGCGTACAGTTTCCTGCGACAGATGCCGTGACGACAGTCTGCAAAATCTGCAGTGGAACTTGTCACAGTGTGATCCGACGAGCTTCCTAACCAAGCTACAACTTAAGCAGGTGCGGTGAAGACTTACAGAAGCTGAAATGACCTGTCAGCTGGTTTAGTTTCTCACAGTCTGACACTTTTGAGGGATCTTCTGGGTGTAAATGTTTAAACATAGCAATACTTAAGATTCAACTTCTGGTAATGGTGAGTGCAGGAATGGGTAGACCCTGCCACTCACAATGATTACTACTATAGAACTACAACATAGACTAATTACATTGAGTGGTTACAGCTACAGAAAAAGGTATTTACCATAAATGATTAGAAGTATTCTGACTTTATTGAGTTTATATACGATGCAAAGCCACAAAAACAATCTCTTTCAGCCTCTATCGGCCTTTATAAACACATATCGGGGAGCTGCATTATAGGCGCTTCGTTTGTGAGCGTGTGTGAGTGTGTTAGTGAGTGAAGGAGGGAGAGAACAACGGGGGAAACTGCACAAAAAAAGCAATCTGCTCCAACGATACAGCCACTAATGACAGGATTTACAGTGTTATTTGCCAGCAGGAGGCGTAGACTAATTACTGTATGAATGTCAGTATTGTTTGGTAATATGTTGTAGTTTAATTACAAAGCATGCTGACGGTATTATTAATTGTGCAGAGGTTTGTATTAAAGGAAAAGTCTAACAGGCAACTTTGAGGGTGACGGTGAGCCGCATTTCAGCTCAGCGCTGACTGTGGGGATGGATGAAGCGATGCCAGGGAAGCAGCTCGGCTCCATGCAGCCTCACACCAACCTCCGGGCTGCTCATGTGTGTGTGTGAGATGAATGTCCCGCTCAACAGGAGAGCTTTTTTTTATTTTTTTATTTATTTTGTTCACAGTAAAGTGCAAACTCTAATCCAGCAGTGAGCAGGTTGGTTTATCCTTCCTGCCAACGACGCTTTGACATAAAATGGCTGCTGCAGGCATCAAACCTTTGACCTCTTAATTGAAGCCACCACAAACTACACACACACACACACACACACACTCTCCTGACATTTTGTCTAGGCAAGTCTTTCCCGTGAACTCGCATAATGACGCGTTTTTCCACTGGAGCTGCTCTGGTTTTCAGTCATTTGTGCCGTGCTGAGAGCTCTGATCTGCCCTCCTCTGACACCAAAAGAAGGAAGACAGATCTCATAATGCGTTTAAAGCACGTGTTGACCATTTGCCAAACAACTAAATAACCGACTGCGTTTGTCACGCGTGTTTACTTCGTGAGAGATTTGATAAAAATGTAACTTTTAACAGACAAAACGGAGCTGACCTTGCAGGAACCGCATTAGAGCGCAAAAGCAAGCCCATGGTCCACACAGACATGCCTGTGGATGGAAACCAACCGTTGCCTCACTTACTTTCAAACAGACAACTTCACCCACGTATCAAATCCATCGTGACAAGGCGTCCTTCAGCTGTGAGTCCGGGGTCCGGCCGCTCCGAAGCGGCGCAGACCTGCTGGAAAGCTGCATCCCGCCAGCATCTCCATCCACCTGCTGTCTCCCGGTGTTACGCACGGCGCTGGCTCTCTCAACCGCCCTCTCGCCACCCTCACCGGAGCTGGTGGTGGTCGCACCGCGTCTCTCAGGTCATTTTACCTCCAATAAATATCCCGCGCTTGTTAACCCGAAACTTTACTTTGGCACACCGCGTTTTAAAATCGCCGTAGCGCGCTCGCCGTGCGCTGTGTTCCCAACCAGTCTTGGCACCGAGTCCCCCCGCGATAAGTCAGTCAGAGCGGCAGGACGCACGACTGCACCGGAGAGAGAGAGAGAGAGAGAGAGAGAGAGAGAGGGAAAGAGTCCTGAGCGCGTCACGCTATGTGCGTCGGTGTCCTGCAGATTGCTGATTTTTGAGTCACGCATATGAGCTGGCTCTCTTTCTCCTACTTTGTACCATTATGATCACAGTTCCACAGCAACTGATGTCAGCAGTTTGTGTCCCACATCAAACACAGAACATACACAGAACATACCTGAACTCGCATCAGTGGCACATCATCTTGCTCTTCAGTGGACCCCTGGATCCATCTTTCTGCCAGGCACGTGCAGGAAAAGGAAACGTCAACCCCGAGCTGCGACACAGAACGATGCTGCAGTTGGATTATCTCCCTCTGCATCCATCTGCTTCCACTGCACTTATCTCAAGTGTTATTCAGGCCTTCCACACGCAGCGCTCAGTCAATGGCTCACATCCTTGTCAGCGGACACTCAGATCTTAGGGGCTGAAGCCAAATCCGACAGTCCCCGCTCCATCTATATAGAGGGGGAGTTATCAAGCGAGTGCAGATGGCGGGTATCTTCCACGACCTCTCTCAGCCTAGAGTCCTATGAGAAAATGTCCCATTACTTCTCTCAACATAGCAACACAAAAGTGCTGCTATTATTACGACCAGCTGTTGTTCTATCAAAGATTAATAGTTCTATTTATGGACAAAATGATAGGAGGAACTGAACTCGCTCAGTGAGGGAAGCCCAATAAGAGGGTTCAGGTCTTCAGTTACGCTGCGCAGAAATCCCCATCCATGTAAATCAGTGTGCAGTCAAAAGGGTTTTGGGTTCAGGTGTGTGGCCATAGTGCCAAAAGAGGAAATACAGGCATCTGTACTGTTTTCATTTGAGGGGTAGTTTGGGTTTGTTGAAGTGGGGTTGCATGAAGCACCTACCCACAGCCAGTATATTAATCACAGTAGATGGTGGTCAGGACACCCTATGCTTGGTGAAGCAGGAGAACTGATGCAGGAAGCCATGCAATGTACACTCCAACAAGGAGTTGAGGCCTAAATGCTTTCCTCAAATACACCAGACTCCATGGACAAAAATAGTGATTTAAGTAGTGGAAAACTGGACTTTGCCTCCGGGTACTCTGGCTTCCTCCCACCACCCCAAAACATGTATATGCATATGTGTCAGCCCAGCAGCAGACTGGCAACCTGTCCTGGGTGGGCCTCCTGCCCAATGACTGCTGGGATAGGCTCCAGCACTCCTCTGAACCTGAAAGGGATAAGGCGGATACAGAAAATGGATGGATGGATGTTTTCCATTTACCCACTGGTTTTTGTGGGAATCAAACTATATCATTTAAGATTAAGACGTGCCTGCTGGTGAGTAAAAGCAGACTGGCTGTTTCCTCGTGCAAAGCTAAGTTAACCACCTGCTGACTGTGGCCTCACAGCAAACGCTTTCTGAAAAACCATTCAGCAAACCATTTTCCCATTCACCCTTAATGTCATCAGCGCTGGTGAAATGCTCCAAACAAACAGGAAGTGTCTTACATTGCACCTGCTACTGTATCCAGCGATGGATGTGCGACAGTGGCTTTAAAGGCTGCGCATAAAACCACAGCTTACAAAAGATTGAAATAAAGCTAGAAAAGAAGGAGAGGACCAAACTTTGGGGACTCCTTGCATCATAAAAATAATAATGGAAATTTAAATAGAACTTCAATAAATCGCTATGATGCTCCAAATCATAATACCATCTGCTATTCTTAGGCAGTTGGTGCAGAGTGGGAGCCAAAAACCTAACTGTATGCCCATAAGAACACTGACTAAAACACCAAAATACTAAATGCCAAAGCAGTATGATGGCTCCTGTTAAAGTACAATCTCAAACCACTTGTAATAATACAAATATTTATATATAATTCATAAAATGTAACACAATGCACAAAGACGGTTCTCGTGATGACACAACCCTGTGTTTTGGGAGCAGTCACATCCCTGCAGTTAAAGCTCTACTGGCAGTGTTCATTTGAGGATGGTGTGTTCCTGTCATACAATAATATAGTAGAGCAGGTTTACCTGGTAGCGGTAGAGAGGGGAGCTCCTGGAAGTACTTAAAGATAAGAGGTTCTATTATGTTTAAGTCTTCCAACGTGGCCGATAACACAGTTTCAAACTATCTGGAATTACCAGCGGGAAAATGGCGAAGTCTCACGATTTAAAAAAAAAGTCCCTCTGGAGTAATGAGCCTGGTAATGTGAAACGATACAGCGGAGGGACATTGGAGAAGAAAGTGAACGTGCTAAACTGTAGCTCAGCACGGCACCAATACTATCACACCCCGCCGAGGCTCCCCAGGGTGACGTCATTGAGCAAGAGGTGTCATTCGGTCAGAGCACGCTGGATTCTGTCATTAGGAATCTTGAATAGTTGCTTTGTCTCTGGGGTCCTTGAACACCAAACATACGGCACCCAAGAGCACATTTTCAGTCATTATTGTGTGAGTAATAACAACCTGCAGAGTTATTTTAAGGCTTGAGGAGAAAGACTCAGAGAGGCCTGACCTGAAAGAATGGGTTCGCGCAATGCTTGTGGTTGTGGTAATCAAGAAGAAATGTCTGGGCTTGCATTAAAATAAAAGCTGTGTCTGAATAGATCACTTTTCCATGTGACTATGTGGTCCTGTGGTATGAACCCAGACAGATAAACAATGTACCTTTTTGCTTTTTTTGTTGTTTTTTTTTTCCCACTTTCTGTTCAGTTTTACTGGATTTATCCGCCTCCATGATGGAAAAACATTGATTAGCACGGCAGCAATAAAACAACAGTTGGTGCGTAATTGATTCTGCTGCTCCGAGCCGCCTCCCACCGAGCGTCTCCCTGAGAGAAAATGAGCAGAGTGAATGAAAACTGTCAAAGCTGCGATCTGATCCGGACGTTCTACGCGGACATGTCACGCACGGGCGCGTTTGGCTTGTGAGCAGCTGATACGCAGTAGGGTGAATCACAAACTCTCTCTCTCCCTCGCTCAAACAAAAACACACACTTTACACACATGTTAGCCTTGAGTGTCATTGGTCAGCAACTCCCCACTTGGCCTTCAACTCTGACACGCGTCTAAGTCAATACGGAGCCCGGTTTTGAAGGGTAAAGGTCTTTTCGAGATAAGGCGTAGAAGATCGAAAACAAAGATCAGTCGCCTTCTCACATTCTCGCCGAGGAGCTTTATGTCCCCATTTGAGCGCTTACATGTCCACAGTGTGTACTTTGAACTGTGAGGTCAATCAAATGTGTTTGAACAGATCCAGGACAGATGCTGACGGGGCCGTCGATGTGGCGCTGCCGCCGTGTAGACAAGGGGTTACTGGAAAGAGTTAAGCAGCTAGAGAGCAGTGTCAACCCAAATCTGCCTCCTTTCCCGTCTGCAGCCCCGACGCCTCTTGCCTGTTATCCTGTCATGAGCTATTCTTTTGCTTCTTCTCAACCGGCTCCACATACATCTCATGGCCCGCGGCGCACTCGCCAAACAAACACATCTCCACAGTGTGACTGACTCGATGCCGCTGCAACGCGCGGAGCCTTGATGCTGTGCTCGTGGTGAAACTCTTCCAGGGAGAAAGTAAGCATTCATTGTGACATGATTTATCTGCTGTTTATCACCTTGACTCCCGGTGACAGCGCCGTGCCGCGTCACATAATATCACCTACATCACGCGGTGCCCCTAGCGCAGGGAGCAAGCGAGAAAGTGCCACACGTCCGCTGGAATCGCGCGGCGCAGACAAACAAACACATAATGGCGCGTACCCAAGGTCATCGCAGCTTTGAATATTTTTCTACCTGAGTTCTGTTCCAACCGCTGTGACAGCTGCAAAACCACAACACAGGACAATGAGCCTGCTGCTTGATTGTGGCAGATGAGATTCAGAGCGCGCTCTCTTTTATTAACGGACTCATAAAAGTTTAAAAGATTTAATTATAGTGCAGATTATGCGAAGACAGGCTCGGCCTCACAGCGCACAACCCGGTGGGCAGACTTGGAGGATGCTGCTGTGTCATCTGTAGTTGTAGACACTTTGTTGTCTGTTTGTAGCTTTATCACATCAGCTTTAAGTTATTTCTGTTTCCTTCTGGCTCTGTGCGGTAGTTTTGTGTGACGTTGTCGTTGCTCGATGTCTTTTAACAACAATTTGCGTCTCTTTGTAGTTGTTTTGTGTCTCTTTATAGTAGTTTTGCATGTCTCGGTAGCTTCTTTGCACCTGTTCATATTAATTTTGTATTAGTTCTTAGCTGCTTTATGTCTCTTTGTAGCAAATGTATGTCTCCTTGTAGCTGCTTTGGATCTGTTTGTCATAATTTATTGTTAATATAATGATATTTTAACTGGGATGAATAACAAACAAGCATCAAACTATATGAAGCAACTAGACCATTTGTGAGTTCCTCAGAATTGATTTGAAGATCCTCACTCATTACCTTTAAAGCACTTTATGGCCCGGCCCCAGATTGTATCTCTGCCTTTATCAACTCTCTCCTTATCTACCTGCACACAGCCTGAGGTCTTCAGGCAGGAAGCTGTTGGCTGTTCCCGTAGCTAAGATTAAGACGGATGACCTGCGAGAAAAACTCCTTGGATCTTCTTTCTGTTTTCTTCGGAAGGCAAAAATTCAAATATCAGAATTCGAATTTAAGTTTAACTCAATTTTATCCATACAGAAAAAATATTGTTTGACATTCTCAGGAAACATGACCCTTCAAAACAAGAACAAGTACAAAATACATGACACCGAAGTCTGCGTCTGAGCTCCAGATTAGTAAAACGGTATCCGTCCGTTGAGAGTAAGTGACAATAAAACAGGCTGTGAAAACACACACAAGGTAACCTAATGTAACACTGTCACGTGCTGCAGATGTAACGTGAAAAGAGTTTCCATCACTTTTTGTAGTCTTTGAGGTTTGTAACGTTTGTAATCACAGAGTTTATTAAAGGTATTATATCATAAAGTCTGGATATGGTGCTGAAGCAGCTCTATAGCTGTTAAGTGACCGTACGCCCAGAAGTCTTTTATCTTCATATAAATGCCAGCCGTCGCCTGTGTGATGCGCTTCTTGTTAGTTGATCCTGCATGTAGTTTGTGTGTGTGTGTGATGCCACTGCTGTTTGTCACTCACCCGTGTCACCGCGTTAGAATGAAAGCGAACGGTGAATGTCATGACCATGCCGCGCTGTCTGCTCTTTTAAATATTGGCAGTCTGGGGTGCAGATTATACAAGCGCCGGTATACTGTGCGAGGCCTTTTGTTTGGAAAATGTGAAGGCTGAGAATGTGTAGCAGGAGAGAAGTTAAGAGACTCTAGACATTCAGACAACAACAAATGCTGGCGGAAAGGTACGGTCTTAGTCTGTGTGTGTGTGTGTGTGTGTGTGCGCATGCGTGTGTGTGAGTGTGCTGTGTTGGCCTTATATTTTTTCATATTTCTCTCATGGTGTGTCAGTGTGTCTGAAAGAGGTGGGTTTTCAGCCCGGGGCGCGCGGTGGGCAGTGACTCTGCCGTCTCGTTTTCAGTTGGGAGCTCATACCGACCAGAAAACAGGGGAGCCTTGAGCGAGCTCAGCGACCACAAAGACCTCAGAGTGACAGGGCAGCCAATCACCTGGAGGCAGAGGACTGTGAGGGCTGCACCAGAGTGTGGGGTTTGACCACGGCAGGAGCGGTTCTCTTCGTCGTATCGTAATAAAAAAAAAGCAAAGCAAAGCAAATGGACGAACAGTCTGGATAAAACCAAGTCATTAAGCAGCGTATTGACGATTATCGGCGCGCATAGGGTATGCTAGCGGCTTGTTAAGTAGGGACGTCTCACAGGGCTAATGGCTGCCAAGCAAACAGCTAAACATCTAGTGCCAATTTGTCCATCAATTGCTGCTGTGTTGCTCTGGCTAACGTTCCTTTTTTTAACATAAATGTCTTTTCAGGGGAGTTTTACTTGTCCAAATTGAGGGTCTAGGGCTACAACCGTGCTAATCTGTTTTTAGGTTTAGAATGCAAGACTTTTGCTGCACTTACAGTTAGCGCCCAGCGTTTTAGAGCGCCTAATATGGAGACATTTGGAAACGCTGCTGAGGGTTAGCAGCTAGGTCAGCATCATGGATAAGGAATTTATACCATTGCTGACATTGTTGTCTGTGCTAGCAGCTGCTGTGCATTTAGATTCTGCATTGGAAATTGGCAATAAGACCAATTTGGTTTTAAAATGCCATTTAAGCCAAAGGATAGAGGGTGGTGTATGCTGCCGGCTGTGAAGCCCTCTGAAGCAAATGAAACTTAAACACAAGAAATAAAAGATATCCTGTATCACAAACATATGTCTGTTGTTTGTAACATACCAACCTGCTTGAAAATTGATAGAAAATTGGCTTAAAGTGTGAAATGACAAAGCTGCAGCAGCTCTACAGGACCTTTTTGTTTGGTTGTGCTCAGACATGCAGCCACCCAGGAGATCCACATCAGTCTTGAGGAATATCCATCGACAGGGCCATCACGTATCAGCAAATGTGTTTATGATGTGGCGTTCACAAAGACAATGAAATCACTCCCCATGACAATGAACCACGCGACACCATCAGAGCAAGACTGAAAGCTGGCATCAAGGAAGCAATTCAGACACATGAGCAGGGACCGGAGAAAAGCCTCCACAGTAACAACAGCAAAGATACCAGTGATTGGCGATTGATCAAGACCATCGCAAGCCACGCAAGCAGGAAATGCCCCATCATGTGACACGTTGTCAGGTGAACCACGCTGATGTCCTCACCACAGTCAGTATCCACTGCTGATATGAGAAGCGTCCTGCTGAGTGGGAATGAGTAAAAGCTGCTGGGTCTGATAACATCCCTGGTCATGTCCCAAGCCACATGTGAGAACATGTGCCAATCAGCTTGTTAAAGTTGCTGCTGTCCCTGGAGTCAGCCTGCTTTAAGACAGACACCATCGCCCTTGTACCTAAAAAGTCTGGGTCTAAATGTCTACCACCCTGAAACTGATTCCCCATCCTGGGTGCATTCATGACCAAACGATCTGCAGAAGAAGCCATCGTCCAGTTAGTCGACACCTACAGCAGACTGCTGTTTGTTGGTTTTAGCTCAGCTTTTAACACAATCTGCCTCAAATAACTAACTTAGCTTTCTGGGTCTGATTAGCACACCCTACAACTGGATGTTGGGTTTCCCAGACAGTTTGGTGACAGTGGTCACACCACCTCCACCTCAAGTGCTCAACACTTGACGCCCACCAGCGACCAGTCTTGCAGATTGTTACACAGAGGACAATCTACAGCTCAACTTCAACAAAAACTAGGGAGCTGATTGCTGATTTTAGACAGAAACAATAATAGAAGTCAACTCATGTTTCATCAGTTAAATGCTTTTAGTTTTGTATATGTTGTTTTGATAAATATGTTTGCAACATATATATATTTTTAACATATTTTTAATATATATAAATACATCATTTTTAATATATGATCACTGAAATGATTTATTATGGGTTTTTCATAAATGTAACAAAATATCCTCACATACACAGGGATGTATGTCATAATAATGTTGCTTTACAGGAAACATAAGTGGCATCATCACTCTATATAGGGGCAATTTAACAACTCAAACAAAACAATACAGCACTAATACATACAGCAAGAAACATGGCCTAGAGTATCATTAACTGAATTCATATTCAATCAAATCAAATCAAAGTCAACTCTCAACTATCATAACAAATCTCTACTCAGCGCAGATATTGCTAAATCAAAGTTTAATTCAGGCTGCATGAATGCTGCCAGTTGCCTGAGTTAAACTTTAAACCTTCTTGTCGCCACACTCCATTAGCAGTTTGTGAGCTTATATAAGAAATCGCCACTCACCCAGACAACATATGATGATATCATGACCGCTGAAATATGTTTCAGGCACAAGCCTCCGAGGCTCCGCAGAAACATTTCTGCGAATGTGAATCATCCTGAGATGACAAGTGCATTACATGCCGCTGCGCTATCGCTGTGGCTGGAGTGTGAGCTGAATGTGTCAGCGGACGCGTGATTGGAGGGCCTGCACGTTGGCATGCTCGGTGCATTGACGTGAAGTATCACTTACTGGAATAATAAGCATATGCTGTTGCTCTGATGGTGCACTTTCATGACCAGGAACTGGAATCCATGGAAGGTTGTCAACAAGCACAATCATGATAATCTGCAGAAGATTTACAAAAGTGTTCTCAAGCTTGTGACAGTTTGTGAGGAAAATCAGCTCTTGATCTGCCTTTGGGTGTTGTTAGAAACGCCATTTATTTTGTTTTTTGTTTCTCAATTAATTCGCAGCAGAACAGTTCATCAATGTGGCACTGTAGACTAAGGGCACAGTGGCAAGACAAACAGTTTCCCATTTCTGGCTGTAGGAAATGTTCATTAATGTGAACTTAAATGTTGTAAGACACTGATTGTAATTCTTCTCAACATGTGAGTCGGACAACAAATTGCCGCCGTGCATCCTGTTTGAGTTAACACGACTAGTCGGTTGATTCAATTTGATTATGTTGCACTCAATTAAATGATAAGAAATGTGAATTAATTCGCATGCAAAAAAACCCCAAAATATCTAATTTGTTCAGATTTAATCGCACAAGCAATAAATGTGATGTGCTAGAAAAATTGCAAAGGTGTAGATCCAGAGAGTTTTGTGTCAGTGCTTTGAGGAGATCCTTCAGTCTGAGCATGGGTGTGACAATTCTCTGCCTCAGTATCAACTCTGAGGCTTTGACGAGACGAGTCTTTATTCTGCTTAGTTCCCTGCGTGCAGATGTGACGACTATTGGTATGTAACTCACAGCTCGGAATAGATGTAACGAACAGTAACTCTTTCAAAATCAGCCCAGATCTCACTCTCTTTGTCCGCTGACTCATGAATGAGGTGAAATGAATGAAAATCAAAACAGACTTACATTAGTGACTTGCAGTTACATATGACTTCATTTGACTTGGGACTTGTTGATCTTTGAATTGGACTTGGTCTTGACAGTATTGGTTTGATTTGATTTGCCCCCATTGATTTGAAAGCTGTGAGTTTTGGCTTGGGAATTTACTTGGGGCTGAATTTGAGCTACCTGAACTTCAATGAGGCTGCAGACGTTGCTGCTGACCAGTCAACCATCTCTTTGTGGCTGCAGATGACCTTTTGTAGAAGGACTCACATGAATAATACGTGTAATGTCTCAGTGTCTTTAGCTCAGCTCCACAGTCCTAGAGACCTTTAGATGGGGGGAGAAAATATCTGCAGGAGCTACGTGACGTTATCAAGGCCGTCATGGACCCAGTGAGACAAGAACGGGACCTTGTTGTATTCAACTCTCAAAGAAGGCCGACGTGTCTGCAGAATCAGCGTCAAATCCAGCTCTCACTGTACCTATTCTATAAAGAGGATAAAATGAGAGTAAAAAGGAAAATTACAGTAACAGACGATTACAGAAATCAAACGATTAACAGATCAGACAACAGTAAACAACAGTCTGTCAATTTCTGATTTTTTTTTCCCAATGTTTAAAAGTCGTCAGCTACACAAAGGAGGAGTGGAAAGATGTGTCTAGAGGCAAACAAAGCAGCTAATAATTTGCAAATTTTCAACAAATCAAAACTAAATAAGTCTTAAAAGTTGAAACCTCCCCAATGAGAAGACTGCTTGGTTGGTTGCTGGGTGGCTGGTTCTGAGCTTGGGCAGACAGTAAATCTTTTAACAAACTGACATTTTAATCACACATTGGAAAGAAACACTGAGAATAAAACAGCAAACTGGACACACAAGTGGGAATTACGTACAAAGAAAACCCACACCAGACAGAAACAAGCATGGTTCAGCGCGAACTAGACTTCCGTTGACCTCAGAGTCCTCCAGACATTAGTGACTTTAAAAACTGAGAAATCATTGACAGTGTATTGATTCAGCGGAGAGGACCCGGCTGACAGACAGAGCAGGGAGGCCAGGCTGTGCTCATTTTGTAAAACGCTACCTCTGACAGCACAGCTTCAGACTCAGAGAAATACGTGCAAATGACTTTGACGAAATGATTTTCCCCATTTTGAAAAACAGCTTAAGCCTGCCGTAGTGTTTCAGTTCTGTCACGCAGCAAATGACTACAAATAACCAGTCTGTTTTACTTTGAGTGTTGTTTCTCCACCGTGAATATAAATGTCTTTGTCACAATCTGCTGTGATTAGGTACGTGTCACTCTGCGGGTTGGGCCGAGATGATGGAGATGGGCAGGTGGGAGTTTTGATCAACGTCAAATCCAGACAAGTTTGATCAACAGTTCAGATCTTTCCCATGCCCTCTAAAAGCATTATCTAGAAAAACAGTATTTTGATGCTGCTCAGATGCCAACGTAATGGCCTGAACCAACAACGCACCTATAGAGCGCGCAAAGCAAAAATCAAAGCTCATGTCTCGCTCTGTTTGTCTAAAGTTTGTCCTTGTTTGAGCTGATGTTGGACACTGATACCTTCACTTTTGAAGAAAATGCAATCAGAGGACACGCATGGGCTGCGTTTGAGTCATCTCCAGCGCAAAGCACAATCCGCGAGTCTTATTGATCTTGTGTTGTGTGTTTATTTGCACTTGGCTGGAGATCAGTCTGACCGTTAGGTTGGACGTCATTTTATCATGAACGGAAAGTGAGAAGAAAAAAACAAACAAACATGGCCGAAAGATGCAGGCAATGTGTTTGTTCTGCAGCAAAGTTTTGGTGGATCATCGATTATTCAGGCCATTAATGCGGCACCATCGCCACTCTGACAGAAACTTGCCTTGTCATTGTCGTTCCATCATCTTTACAATCACTTTGTTGGTAGGACAATCAGATATTCCAAGTAAAAACTGGTGTGGGCTGTGCTCCTCTTTGCCCATTGAAACCAATGCTCTTGGGTTGAATCTGTGGATGTTTTATGTGCTGCCACCAAACGCATTTCAAGCAGGAAAGGCCTTGCCCTAAATAAACTACATTATTCAGAGGGAGGTTAGAGGTTACAGAGTGGAATATCCATCTGTGGCAGTTAAAATGCCAGCATAGCAGAGTCCGGAGTTATAATTCTGTCCTGCTCTTCATTTATGCAACGTAATGGTTCAGTTAATAAGTTCAGTTCAGTCCCTTAATTCTTTTATCTCGGAGCATAAATCTAATCACCGTTTTGCCTGTCCAATTATAATTTCTATATTAAACATCCAAAGTGGTTATATTAGAGCAAATAATGTTTGTAATTTTTTTTATATATATATATATATATATATATATATATATATTTATTTTGCATTACTGATATTCAAAAGCAATTAGCTATACCTTCTATTGGAGAAGCATGTTGCTTTTTATTAACCCACATCGTCTACGGGGATCAGCAGGTGTCGATGTTGACTTTGTGCCTGGCACCTGCTGTAACTGTAGCCTCATTCTCTTTGTATAATACTCGGATGCATGCAGACATTATATTTAAGTGCTGTCTACATACTTCATGCACTTATGCATAAAGTTACAAGTTTCCAGTTTACTTTGCCTAAACACACTTTCACTCCGAGAAAGAGACGAAAAACACAAGATCTCACATGTGACGATATTCATCATATGATCTGCACATACTTTGTATCCTCTGATAGCTTTTCTGCAGCTATTTCTGCACTCGCATAGACTGAAACTATTGAGCCTGCAGGGCCAAATTAGATCAAACCTTATCACTGTGAGAGTCAGCCTATCATCGGATCCCCACAGCACCTAAAAACAGCTCATTGATAAACCTCATTTGGTGCTTTGCATGATCCTGGACGATTTCCAGTGGGAATGCAGATTAAGGCACGTTCATTGAGATGGATGGCTAAAGATGCAGAATGAAGTGGAAAAATATGTTTGCTTGTTTTTTGATTATGTAAAAAGAAAAACAAAAACATCCACAGAAGAGGATGGCTCGCTCGCCCTCTTACACAAAGGCACACAAGGGTCTAACCGTTCTACTTTGTTGAAACATTGATCCGGTCTCTGTGATTAATATTTCTCTGCTGCAGCAGTAGCATCGCCTGGCTCCACTTTTGAGCTCCCAAAAAAGAGAAAAAACACTCAGCAGTTATTTTTGTGACTGAAAGGAGTGCAGACATTACTCACTTTTCAACCCACTCTGAAAATAACCTTTTAAAAGGATCGTTCATTCAGTCTTTGTAAAAAGAGAGCCCATGTGCTTTTCTTTGCAAGACGTGGCTAAAAGAATGTGTCATGGATGCATCAAAAGCACACGAGTGAGTACAAATCTACTTGTTTTCACGTTCAGAGGTGAAAACATGTCTGAGAGGTGTCATCTGAATGAGCAAATCCACTTTCTGTTCATCGGAATTTGCCTGCAGAAAGGGAAAAGCGCTGGATGTAAATCACTGCAGGCTGCAGGACCCCGCTGCTGCCTTTTCCAATTAAGACCAAACCCCCACACCTGTCTGTAGCTCCATGCTGAATCATCATGTCTGTCTCGTCTGTGGCTGAGCTCGTACAAGACCGACTCACCTCGAGAGTTTATTAATGTACACGAGGTTTGTTTTGAATGTAAACAGTGCGATTGAAATTCAAGACCAGTAGGATTGTTTTGAGATTCAGTGTCTTCAGATGAGTCGGATTCATCTCCTTCATTAAAAATACCATTACTATTCATGGAGAAAATCAGGTTTCGGCACTCACGTGGCTTTGAAAAGGGGATGCGTGTGGTAAAGTAGTTTTTGTAAAGTTTCTACCTCTGTCTCACGCCTACATTTTGGAATTTTATCCCGTTCTTTGTAAGTTCAGGCGGCTTCAGTTCTCCTGTATCCAGCTCTCTTTGGGTCATTCCACATGGTTGTGATGGGAGCGAGGTCTGAACTCTGGCTGAAGCTGAGGTCCACTTGGATGTGTGCTCTGGGTCACATTATTGATATCTGGAACTATTAACAGTCCTTCTCTCACAGTGTGATCCTACCGCCAACCGTTGTTCACAGTCAGCGTGGTGTTCCTTGGGTGGCGAGTTGCACCAAGCATCTTTTAGGCATTGGACCAAAAAGTTCAACCTTGGTCTCGTTGGACCAGAATATTTTCCCACATGGTTTGGGGTTGCTGTTGTATTTGTATTGTTTATCTATCTGTTTTGGCGTTCCGCAGCACGTTTTTTTCATGTGCAGCATGTTTCCGTTGCTGTATTTGTTTTGAATTTTGAACTGTCATTGTCTCTTCGGCTTCAGCATGTTACTCCTAAAAGAAATGTTTTGGGCCGTCGTAGCGTCTTTGCTCCCGTCTGCAATCGAAGCCGTGCCTCCTTCAGAATGAAGAATCGTAAAAACATATACACATACACATCGAAGGCGAAGTTACAAATCGTGTTGAAAAGTCAAATTAAATCTGAGAAATCAAGCAGGTGTAACGCGTTAAAATAAAAAGATGTTTTTTTCCCCTTCCTCGTGGTGTGTTGCTGCTCGCTTCACTGACTCTGAGCTTGTGCAGATGCTCCTCATCATGCACTCTCCTTCTATTCGATTAGTACCGCGGATAATACTGTTAAGCTAACAAATAACACTGGGGAACAATTTAAAAAAGATTTTCTGTTGAGTTAGATTTTTATGCTGATTAAAACTAAAATTGGCATGCTGATTCCAAAATTGCAGTCAGTTTTGTTCTAGCACGTCAAGTTTTTTCTCCACAACTTACCCTCCAGATAAGCAAAATTCCACTGATTAGCTGTAGCAGTAGTAGTAGTAGTAGTAGTGTACATATGATGGCTGACTATTGTTGGAGCATCAAACGCGATAGTCCTCAAGTTGAACACTCCAGAAAGAGCTATAAACGTACATTTTTACCTTAACTACTTGCACACAATTATAATTACAGTAGCCATATCCTTTGTAAAAACATAATACTGTTAAACATTGCAGTCATGCCTGTTTCTTTCATATTTCATTGTATGTCAATATTTGAAATTTTTTATAAAACAAGCACATATCTGTTAAGTACAGTATTTTTCATATGTTTTAAGCAAACGGGGATCCTGACGTGATAGAGAAAAACTGAGATCAGTTTTGGATTCCGCACCCAAAAATTAGTTAAAAACAGCTGTCAGACCTAACTCAACAAAAATTGTGTTCCCCAGTGTAATCTATGTTAGTGAATCATAAACAAATTAGAGCATCTTGAGACAGAACACTGGCATCTTCAAGGAGACTAACGACCTGATTCGCTAAACGCTAAACATTTTTCTGACCACTGTTTCCTGAGCAGTGGAATTGGAGCCATGGGGGAGGTGTAGCTCTGCACAGTAAACTAAGGCTGGGTCTGTGAATGTGCTGTGAGAGACCTTTCCTTTCAGTTGGACAGATTTCAGTGTAATCCAAGCATTTTCAAAATATACTCATACATCATGTTACTGTTTTCTTGGAATAAAGCACCACAGAATGTCCTGTTTTTGTCATAAACATGTACATTTTGGCCAGTTGTCTTGTCCTGAAATAGGAAATGGAAGTGGAAAATTAATTCCGTTGTTGGGAAATAAGGTGAGGGAATGACCGGAATGAGGGGGCAGGAGGAGGAAAATCGAAACAGAGACATGAGAAAAGAGATGAAGAAACACCCGACAGCGGGTGGACTATGTAAATTGCCTAATTGACCTTTATTGATTTGTCCCTCTAATCAGGCCATGGATAAATACACACATTCACACACACAGATGCACGCACGCACACTTACTCTCGGGGGTCCCATCAATATTCTTTACTGAGAAACCTCTCAGGCAGTTTGCATCTGGTCTTAATTACACGAAGAGGGTGAAGGTTGGATCAGTCAGACCCAAAGAGAAGCAATGAAAATAACTGCTGTCTGCCAGTGCTTTTAATTAGGACCAACACACACACACACACACACACACACAAACACACGCTTGAGACCTTTTGATTAATGGGACCTGGATTGTGGCGTAACTAGACATTGTAACACTCGTATCATTCAGCACGTTTCATTGAATGGTTGTTAATTGAACAATTGACCACAGGTTTTGTGAATCACTTCATACCGGCAGTCCTGTGGAGGGTTATTAAATGGTATTTCCTGCTTTTGTAACCACAGCTGGTTGCTTTTAAGATCTTAAGAAGCTGATTTTGTTTCGTGTCGTAGATAAGGCGTTGACAAAACACAGAGTGAGCCAAGAAAAAGCCCCCACTGTTTCTTTGTTAGGCCTCAGATTCAGTCAACTTCTTGCTTTAGCTTCCAGCAGTGGAGTTTGATAGCTAGCCGGTTAGCTTAGCCTAGCATGGAAAGAAAGAAAAGCAGCTAGCAACTCTGAAGCTCACCAATTAGCACCCTAAAACCGTCTGAACCCTTGTTAGGCTTAAAAGACATGGTGCACTGCAGTTTTCAGAAACAGAAACCTCATTTGGTGTCTTAGTTCCAGGAAGTAGGCAGCAGAAGCTCTTGCCACTTGACCTGTTGTTAGTGGAGCATCATTATCATATCATTACATTGCAGAAGGTTTCTCAAGTAGTCTATTGACGTTTACATCCATGGTGACGGTAGAATAGCTAACAGATTCTTTTTTTTTTTAATCAATGAAGCTTAAGCTCCTGTAAATATTCTAATTATATAATGTTGTTAGTGCAATAAATTTAACATTGTTTCACTCTCACAAACACGTTGTCAATTACCATTTCAGACAAATTAAGTAAGTTCAACTTCATCTTAATTAAACTGAACACACGAATAGACTTAGAGTTGTATTACTTTGTTTTCCCCAGGCGACTGGTTTTCCAACAGAAATACATTTACTTACATGATGAAAATAGGGTGACACTGCTGATACAAGTAAAAATGATCAACCAAAGCTAAATTCAAGCACCATGACACTTGTCATTGCATATGTCATTGCAACATCTGCCTGCCTGTCCAGACCGAGGTGTAGGAAATACTCCATTCTCCTATGTTCCAGTACAGTGATGATACATGACCACAGTCTGATTTAGTTCTATAAAGACTGAATGGTATAATATATTACTGTTTGAGTCTTGTATTTGATCATTAGTTTTTTTAAATTTTATTTATTAATTTATTTATTTTATCCATTGATGTTAAATTATGCAAGAATAAAACTCATTCGTCTCATTATAACGAGGACAAATCTACTGAAATTTTGACTTTGCTGAAACATTTGCCATAAGGAAACCATGAAAAAAATAATAACTAACCCCAGGTCAGACATCAGTCACAGAGCCAGCATCTAGTGGCTGTTGACAGAACTGCATCTCTAGGCTCATCTTTAACAAACCACCACAGTCAATGGGTTTATGACTCAGCATATTGCACATGCTACAAACTCTCCTGAACTCCGCCACCTCACCCTGCCCCAGACCTCCATGTTCAGAGACAGATAACATGACCAAGGACTCAATGACACCTTCAGGTACACCTGGTTTATTTAAACGCTGCGCTATCCCCTTTTTAGGCAGGATGGAAATCAGGTAATCGTGATTAATTTTTATTTGATGTTCCTCCCGGGACAGATCGAAGCTCACAGCCACGGTTCATTTCTCAGGCAAAGGGAGATTATGTGCAGCGATATATTGATTTCATATAAAGATGTTTTAGAGAGGAGTAAGAAGTGACAGTGTAATATGGTTCCAAAGAGTAAAAACCCGACAAAGACAAATGTTATTAATTTATTGACTGAATGCTATTGAATACCAGCAGACATCTGGATTCTAGAATGATGTTAGAAACCAGCAATAGCATATTTAACGTGACACCATCAGCCCCCATCACTGCAAACCAAGTAATTTTGCCCTATGATATCATGTCACAGCTTTCGTAATATGACAAATATTTAAGCCGCATAGTAAAATCTGTTTGTGAGTGTTTTGTGCTTCCAGGCTGACACTGATCTTGGCCTCTTACTGTCCATCAAATTTTTTTTTTTTTTTTGCCAGTGGCACTTGAGCATCTTTAAAACTCGACGTGGCAGGGGTTTATTAGCTCTTTTAAAAAAAGAACAAGCTGGCAGACACTAGTGAGTCTCTGCTGGCAGGCTTGACATTTACGGAGTCTTTCCAGTTCAGAGAATGCCCTCTGGGGAAAGTATCGAGGCAGACGGTCAAGAGGACTCTCGGCTTGTTCATCTGACGGCAAAGACCACGGTGTCTTGGAAATCTTAAAAATCTCCTAAGAACTTTCATTTAGGGTAGCAGGATGAATGTGAGGACTCACAAGAAGAACGTCTGTATTAAGTATTAAGACATATTTCTCGTCTTTACTTCTTTGTGAAATACTGGCTAATTTTACCTCTTTAAATCTCAGGATGTCATTTTAATAAAACCATCTTCTGCAGTATACTTAAAGGACAAATCAGTCCTTGGTGGGAGGGCTAACGACTCTGTGAAGTGACAATTATTCACAAAACTGTTTAAGGGCTGAAAAGTTTGAGAACCTCTGGTTTAACCATTAAAATACACTGTATTTTGTCAATATATTGCATATACAAATGTAGAAGAACCCAACACAGACACACTGTTCAAGCAAAATTATTGCGTTCACATTTTCATTTAGTTAAAACTTTTGATATATTAACGCCAAAATATACTGAAGTTTCAAAAGTGAAATTAATGCTGAATCCTCCCATTCACATTATATTCTTATTCTTCTTATTTTTAATGCATTATCATGGAAGGAGCAGGTTCATGTTAATGCAGATCAAGGTGGAGCTGGTTTGAAATGTTGTATATACTGTTGGGTTGTTTAATATATATCAGTGCATCATTTTATGAGATGATGATGATGTAATAATCTGTGTGCAATATCTTAATCTGTACAGTAACTAGCAGCTGTCAGATAAAAGTACTGGGGCAAAAAGTACTATATTTCTTCTCTGAATGTAATTAGAGTAGAAGTATAAAGTGGAATCTAGTTACTAGTCAAAGTAAAAGCTTAATCTGGAAAGTAACTATAATTGTCCTACAATGTAGTGGAGTAAAAAGCACAATGTCTCCCTCTACAGTTGAGTGTAATAGAAGTATGAATGGAAATACTCAAATATACAAGTACTTAAGAATGTACCTAGAGTAAGTAAAGTGCTAAAATCTACTTAGTTACTTTTCACTTCTGCAGTGACTTCAAGAGTGATAGAGTTAACCCAAGTCAGCTGTAAGGCTGCTGGTAAATCTCCCAGTGGTCATTTCTTCTCCACAGTATGGTCAATGAAAAACCCCTCCCAGCAACCATACAAGGCGTGTGACGTGGCTGTGAATCATTCCTCTGCACTGAAAGATGATAACAGGGAAACAAATCAAGCACAAGCATCTATGTTTATTCACAGTCAATATAGCAATAACATTGGAGAAATGCTCACATGCAGAGAGACTATGTGATCGATACAAGTGGAGCCCTGGTCCATGGTAAAACTCATTACGTTACATTACATCATTAAACCAGCTTTGTGTTCAGATGTGATGGAAATGGATTACACCAACAACAGGTTTTTTGTTTTCATTTATATATATTTACATCATGTAAACATGTGCTCTTAAATACCATTGTGTATAAAAGCATATGTACAGGAGCTGCTTGTCTTATATATATACATACATATATATGTGTGTGTGTATGTGTGTGTGTATATATATGTATATATTTGCATCTGTGTGCAAAAATCTATATTTCTATTTATGTGTCTCCTGGTTGCTAATGGGTGTAGATCTGTGTTGTTTGTGTTTATACGTGATTCATATGTGTTTTTGCTCAAGGTTTTTCATTTGCTCAGAATGCATGTTAACCCCAGGGTTCTTTAAGCCAAAGTCACATCAGTGAGAAGGCTATAACCGTCATTACATGGAAATCATGAGTTACATTCAGGTGATTCTCAGGTTTTTCGCTAAAACTGGTGGATAATGTACCCCAGTGTGACTTAACAAGACCCTTCCCATCAGATCACAACATCCGAGTGCATCATCGTTGAGCTAAATCAGGTATGCTTTTTAGATTTCTTGGTTGGAGTTTAAAGATACAAGGGTTTCAGCTTAAAACAACAACAACAAAAAAGATTTTTAAAAAAGTAAGCTGGAGTGCCAGAATCCATTTTGGAGCAATTTAGGACACTCACTGCGACACAAGATGAGTGCTGGTAGGTTTTCCGCTCTCTTCAAAGGAATCAACTCAGGAAGTAAAGTGAATAAATGTGTTTGCATTTTATCCCGTTCATTTCCTTAAGAGTATCTTTTGGATATCCTCTGAAGGAAGTCAGGATCAAGCAGAATACCACATTGAGCCTGCGGCACACGTACGTTCCCAGCATGCATGTGTACAGGTGCATGCACAGGGCCACCCAGGCACAAACATACACATCTGACACATCTGCACTTAAAGCCACCAGGACATCATCCAGCTGTGATAGTGGAGGAGCCATCTGTGTGTGTGTGTGTGTGTGTGTGTGTGTCCTCTGCTGGTGTTTGGCCAAAGGCATGTGACCCATGTTATTCTGTTTACACTCCACCTGTCTACACTTCATTCCTCTTGTGCCTCATTTCATTAGTTCTGGTGAAATGCAATGCAGCAAGAGGTTCAGTAGAGCGGGTCGCCTCAGTGGCCGGAGTTATTGGAAAACAAATCATACAACAGGTTTGAATCAGACAGAGCAGTAGGTCGGTGCGTACTCTATCCAGACAGGGGAATTGTCAGATGAAGAGAGTGTCATGGAAAGTCAAATTGAATTATACTGTTTGACGAGCATTTTTCCTCCTTTTTTGCCTTTTCTTATTCGATGACAGAAACTCTTCCTGAGAAATTGGAAAGTTCAAATCTTCATTTCCACAGAGAAACGGGGTAAACTGCTCAGCTGAGCAGAAACATTCACAGTCTGTACTGAAACTGTGAAATGTGAAATCAGTCCTTGGCATCTGAGGCAGAGATGAACACAATCCATGCATTGTAAACACTCAATTCAATGTACAGTCAGGATGACAGCAAAGTAAAGAAAATATGTTCAACACCATTCTTCATTTTCTTGAAGGGAAAAAATGTACCTTCAAAACATTCCAAGATAAGTAGAGAAATGAAAATGTCAGACTTTATCACAGACCGTAAATACAAACCTTCAAATGAGTAAATAATATTAAGGAAGTTGAGAAGTATCATGCAGTGACTCATGACAAGAAACGGTGTAAAATGGTCAGTCTGTGTTTTGTCATCTCTCTATGGCAAGATGGTAACATCCCGCACAATCGTGTCATTTATGTCATACCGTTCAGTGTTGCACTGCATGCTGGGAGATGACTTGGCAGCGGGGCAGAGAAGGGTGCGGAAGTGTCTCCTGAAGGTGTCGGAGAGGCAGGTGTAGAGGATGGGGTTAGCGCAGCTCCATGAGTACGACAGCAGGACCACAAACTCAAAAGCTCTGGCGAAGGTCAGGACCAGGCCAGTTTGATACAGGGAGCAGAAGTTGAAGGTGTAAAATGGCAGCCAGCACATCCCGAACACAACCACCACTGCAACCACCATTTTGGTGACCTGTCGCTCCAGCCGGTGGCTCTCATGGTTTGGCGTTGTGGCTCTTAGCCGTTGAGACCTCAGGGTGAGCAGCAGCGCTGTGTAGGAGACCATCATGACCATGAATGGCAATGCAAACCCCATGACGAAGGTGTAAGATAACACCCCTAGCCACCAGGCTTCTGAAACAAGATCTGGTATACACAGGCCTCGATCAGCTGAGAAGTGAAGTGCCATGGGAAGGATAGTGAGGAGCGAGAACAGCCACAAGAATGCTGAAACAATCTTGGCACAGCGTGGGGTTCTCCAACGGGCGAACCGAAGTGGGTCCGCCAGTGCCATGTAGCGGTCAATGCTCATCACAGTCAGACAGAAAACACTAGTGAATTGGTTGATGCCGTCCAACACCATGACCACTTTGCATGCCGTGTCACCAAACATCCAGTGATTCTGGAAGTTCTGGCTTGCTATGAAGGGAAGACCAACCATGAAGAGGCCGTCAGCCAGTGCCAGGTTGAAAATGTACACCGTTGTGGAAGTTGACATTTTGTCCAATTTTAAAATGGCAACAATGACGAGGGAGTTCCCAGCTAGTCCCAGGATACAAACGACCAAGTAGAGTATAGCCATGGTGATGCCAAAGCCGTCAACATTGTCCTTGAAATAAAAATGCTCATCCACATAGGTCTGATTGAAGTCAACATCTGATAGAAGTGAGGTGTCCATCCTGCCTCGATCAAAGCAGAGATTGAAAATACAGATTTACACTCTGAAAAGCTCTTCTTCTGCCTAAATTCCTCTGCAGGCACTTCAAGAGTCACCTCTTGACTCCCCGTGGTGGAAGTAAAAAAGAACCCAGAGGGAGAGGAGTAAACAACCCAGCCGAAAAACCTGAAAATCAAACACCGTTTTCAGGTTCAAGAACAGCCAGGCGTCAACAATTCTTCAGCTCCCCCCATCCAGTCAATCGTTACTTCCTTTAATCTCTTGGAGGAAAAAAAAAAGTAACCTGTCAGACTTTATTCCTTTGTGGTGGAGACAGCACGCTGCTCAGAGATACCCATGTGCACTTTCCCCTCACACACTCGCGTAAACACACTCAGTGACGCGCAGCAGTGGAAATGAGCAGGACGGCCACTCGGACGCTTGCCTGACCGCTCTTCCTCCCTAGGAGCCCTTTTATATTTCTTCCCCCCACAGCGTGCGAGTGTGTCTGCTGCTGTGTGTGTGGAACCCCCCCCCCCCACCGCCACCACCACCACCTTTCATCAGTCTCCAGAGATTGTGATAAACTCCAGCTTGGCTCACGCCCCTCCTTAGTGCTCCCCCAGTTCCTCTGCCATAATGCTGTTTCCAAGGTAAACCCTGGCCCCATCTGCTCCAATACTTTTGTTTTCATAACTTTTTCTCTCCAGTCTTTCTTTTCTCTCTTCTCTTTGCTTCTGTTTACTTCACCACCCCCCTGTCTCTCCACACCATCCATTTTGTCTCACCACACTCCACTCCTGTGCTCTTCTACTTCTCTGCCTCCTGTTCTCCTTCACAGTTCAGTGGGGGGGTCAACTAAACCTAAACACATACACACACATAGAAAATAACACAATCATGTATCTTGGGCCACCCACCTTTACAACCCAGACTGAGTAAATCTGCAGCCAGGAAAACAAAGCCCACTGTCTGTTTTTTCAGGGCTTTTGTTTTTTGACATTTGACATAGGATTCTGTTTTTGCTTCTTCGACTCCTTCCATCCTCTTCCAACCCCATCCACCTTGTTTTTCTTACTCCATCCATCACAAAAGGAGGAGGTGAAAGAGGAAAAAGCTAAAGGTGAAAAGGAGCCTAGAGAGCCAAGAGGAAGCGAGGAAAAAGATGGAACAGAGGAGAAAGAGAGATGGCTAGATTGGAAAGAGAGGGGGCGGGTGGTCTTGAAGATTAAAGACCTTCAATGAACGATGACCTCCATCCTGTTGCCACTCTGACACGCATTACTGAAATACCCCGGGAACATCCCCCAGAAAACCTCCAACGTGTTGTCGCGCCATCCACCATCAACAGTGACAGCAAGAGGCTCAATCAAAACTTCTTCCCATCGATTCCGCCTATCTAATTTCAAAGACCCTTAACACCTTATCTGAGAGCTCATTCATCAGATGCCACAGATTTCAAGAGACATACCTTCAGCCAGGCCTTTAACTGGTTGCAATTACCTAGAAAAAATGCCTTTGTAGTCTAAACTCCTGATTAGGTAGTGGCTTAACTTCCCCCTGGAGACTAGCACTTTATACGACAAAGACCACCTCTCCACCCCAGCTCCAGCCCCCTGTAAAAACATCACTGGAAGCACTTTGTTTCATGGTGCTAAATTTGGAGACGTTTGACAGCTTCGTATTTCACAGGCAGTATTTCACTGCAGTGTTCAAACAGACATGCTGGCATCCACGTCCACGTGCTGCAGAGCTGTCCACAGTGAAAGGACAAGCCATGTGGAATCAAACAGATAACATCCCTCACACTGCCAAACGCAAGGCTAAGGGCTACTACTTTTTACCTCAACCGTCAGACAGATGCAGCTTTGAACACTGCGGGCCTTTCTAGCATTCATTTATGTCGATACTTTAGAAATGAAAGCTCGTCTTATTCTTGCACAGGTAAGCTAAGCGTGACAAGGTGACAACCTGAACCTCTGGAAGAGTCTACAGCCATGGCTGGACATCACGTTTCGAGTCTTAGCTCTGTGTCATCAAATGTAAGGTAGATTGATGAGGGGGTGGTCGTGATATTATTTTTTGAAACTGATTGGTTCAAATTTTGCTTGAAGACATAAATTTAATTTTTTTGCAAATTTTGTTAAAAGGTGTTGCTTAGGTACACCATATGACTATAGTCTATGTGATGTAAAGGAATAAAAAAGCAATTTGTCATGTAATCTTACTACTTCTTACCGCCTCTGGCAATCAGGACTGCTATCATACTTAACAACAGTCTGTTCAATAGTTTTTGAGATATTTCAGTCTGGACCAAAGTGGTGGAGCTACTGACAGACCAACATTGCCATCCACAGCCATGCTACTAGCTTGAATTACAAAAGCCCTAAATCAAACACAGATACCATGTGCATCTTGCATGCAGAAATATAATTATTGCGGCTAAATTATTTCACAAGAGGGCACTTTCAGTAAAAGACGTTGCATACGGAATGGCATGCTGCACCAAATGCTTTCAACATACTTGGAAGTGAAGTGAGAGGAAGCCACAGAAGAAATCTGGGACCTCCACATGTCTTATTTTGTTTATTGTTTCTGGGTATCAGCTTATTTTCATCTTTTTGTTTCCCAGCAACACTGACTCCGAACCCAGAGTCACTCTTGGGTAATAACAATCTAAGTCCCTGCAATTGCAACATAGAAATGTAAAATATTTAAGAGAGTGTCGGTGGAACAATAATCCCTGGACTCCACCGTAACATCTGTGTTTCATTAATTGCTGTGAGGTCATCTAAATGCACGGTTTTATTGTATCCAGGGTGGTACATTAACTATGGTGGTCAATAATGATTGATGGTTTCAGCAATTATTTTTTAAGAAAGGAAATACTAAAAACTTGTTGACGCTTTAAAATAAAATAATTTAAAAAAAGGCTACAGGCACTGTACAACTGCTGTTAATTAATTGTTTGGTTGTGTCTTCCTGTTATTATGCATAACTGCCCAGAAATATGCAGGGTGATGTCACATTGGAATATGTCCAGTGCAGGTGTTTTGAAGTTGAATTAGCATAAAACAGTGGAGGTTGAACACATCAGGGGTAAACGTCAGTATTTAAGGCCAGCTCCTGATAGTCTAAGAGTGAGGTCCTCTTTCTGCAGCTGTGATGATGTGCAGATGTGCAATGATCTTGCGTGGTCAGAGGTCCACTGAAGAAAAGGCAGAAAAAATAGCTGCAGAGAAAATAACATGTATAATATAATAATGCAATGGATGTTTAAGATGCATTTATAACAGTGATTTTGCAATTTTAAATGATTTACTGATTAAAACACTGTATCTATATAAGAACTTTCTAATATACATATATTTTTTATTTTGGATGTTGTTATCAGTATTAGTGAAAAGAGACTTATGTTTATAATAGGGTGTAGTTTTAAGGCTTGGATATTATGTTTGCATTTAATTCTTAAAAGCTATAAATATCAACATATTTCTACCTCACAAAATGTGTTTCTGCACATTGGAGAATTGAATAGGAGAATATGGCTATAATATTATAATTTGTAATCCATTTAGAAATGATCAAACTGATTACTAATTGTAGATGTAAGAAAAACAGTTCAACAGTATCTTCTAATCTGCAGAGAGTGGCTGGTGTGGTACAAAGAATATTCCCAGGCATTGTATTTCAATGTTTATCAGTGTTTAGATGAGCAGTTATGATAATGACACCAATAAGCATCCACTTCCTTCTTGGTCGGTCAGAGGTAATGGAAATTTCCCAGTCTGGGATTAATAAAGTATACCACGAGTGTGACAACGTTCCTGCTATTTTCATTTACAAGAAGCTGTGACTAATTGTGCAAAACCTCTGAGGCAAAAGTGTTTGAAACAGGAAATTCAGCGCCTAGTGGAAGGGCTGAAGCGGTTACTGGTGATCAGTGCATGGGTCAAAGGTCAACATGCTTAGGAATTACAGCTGAGAGGCCAACCGGCAGCAATCCTGGAAGCTTCCACTCGGAGGAGAAGATTCCCCAGCAACAACCCTGGAATCTGTTCCTTGTCAAGATCCAGCAAAATGTCCACCCATGCACACACACGTGCACCACCCCCAAAACTCTGTATTTTACTTCAGTTAAAGCACTGCTGCCACAGTGAGAAAATCATTACTTACAAGTAAAAGTCCAGCACTCAGAACACAATAGCACTTCATGTTATTAACAACATGGTGTAAAGTATAAAAGTAAAATTACTCAATGCAGAAAAACTGCCATAGTCATTGAATTATACATTATGTTAAGGATTTACTGGTTATAATTATAATTACAATTATTATTGATTCATTAATGTTCGATCTAAACATCACAGTTGTTATGGTGATTTATCTTTATCTTTATATACAGCACTGTGGAGTAGTTCAAACCATTAAACTGTAGCATATTTTATAAATGGATCGTCTGTTCTGTATACAATCTTTAGTTGAGACGTAACTTGTATAGGAGTCAGATAAATGTAGACTAGAGCAGAAAGTGCAATAGTTCCCTCTCAAAGGGATGTTTATTGTTATAAGTTTATTGTTTTCCTTAAGCACAGTACATACACAGTAAATGTATGCAGTCATATTCTATACAGACACACACAAACACAAACACTTCTCTCCCATATGTCTCTGAGGAGAGTGGTGCATGCGTATGATTTCATAAATACAATAGTCTGCAGCAGTTTTCCCTTTCTCTTTGTTAAAAGCTCCTCACAGATCTAACTTCAGATTATATACAGCTGAGCTAATTATTTTTTAATATATATTTTGTGAATATATGTACTTTATTATTGTCATGTATTTTAAAAAAAAAACCAAAACTCCTGATTTTTCTCAGCTCTCTGGAGAACCTGGGCTGTTTTTACAGCTTTTTTTCTTAAATGAAAGAAGCCTCCTCTCCGTTTGCTGCTGTCAAAACGATTGACCAATAGGCTGCGAGAAGAGGCGGGGCTCCCACTGTCATAGACACGTGGACCGGGAAGTAGGAAGTAAATACAGAGGAGTCGAGGTGCCACTGGAAAGAAGTGAGTAAACCTGACACTAATGGCAAAAACGGCTTTAACACAAACTCACAGTTGAATTTAACGTTGCCGAACGAACGCATGTTGTTCCACCACAGCGTAAATAGACTTTTGAGTGAAATTGCGACAGTGCTGTGTTAGAAAACAAGGCGAGGGAGCATTTAAAGTTAGCCGGTCGGCTCTCATTCGCAGGTTAGTGACGTCAGTTACCTGGAAACATGACTGCTGTTCGTCTGTTTGCGCTGTAAACTCACGTACGCGAGGAGCAGTTACACCACGCATCACAGTGTTGGTGCAGGCGCAGTTAAACAGTTCATGCAGAATACTTGGAAAGCGATAAATAAAGAAACATACATCTTCACTGATCCCGCATTTGTGAGATAAATATTAATATTTGGTGTCAGTCGGCAGCGCTTTATAAGAGCAGATTGCAACCGTGCGGTAAATATTCCCATTGCATGTTTTTTTTTATTCACGCACTCGTGAGGATGTCATTTGATGGTTACATGAAAGCAGCTTCCTCCAGCCTACATATTGCTTACAGTAGTCACAAGACACATTTACTCATTGCAAGTGGATGTGATGAGTGGAGGCTGTTTGCAGAAGAGGCGATTCGCTCGTCTTCCCAGGGATGATGATGAAGATGAGGTTGAATCCATAGTCCATCCATACAGTCTCACTTGGTCTGGTGTGAGCACGAGCTCCTGGTGGCTAAAGTCAGTTAATATTAGCAAAGTTTTGGGGGATATTGCAGTGCAGATGTTGTAATTGTTACGCAGCCTTTTATCCATTAGTCATTTGTGATCACAGCTTCTGCTTTTTAACAACTCACACAAACACGCCTTGATCTGAACTCATGAACGTGATGAGCGCCAAGTAAATACAAAGAGGAGGTCAAGTTTACTTCCATGAATGCGAGACTTTTGCGCTTCGAATGACGAAGCACCCCGCTGCTAATCAAGAGGTGATGGTCCAATCCAAACAGGTTTGGCGACCCGTATGCAAATGGAACAGTCCAGGATCTCAAACTCCTGAGCAAACAGGATTTGGGGCTTCATTTGTTCTGTCGTGCGCTGAAACAAACACAGCGGGTGTGTGCGTGACCGGTAACGTGTTGACTACAGATGAGTCAGCATAAGTGCATTTTACTGCTGTGTTTGGAGCTGATGTTTGTTCTCCTGTCAGTCCTTGTTTGTACTTGGTCATCAAAGATTAGAGTCAGTGCTGTGTTGCTTTCAAATCTCACAAATATGTTACTGTTGCTGTTTTCTTTCAGTTCTCGGGGTGTTTTGGAACATGTTCATCATGTTTCAGTACAATGTGAATGGACTGTGTCTGAGTGTGTGTGTGTGCTGTCTGTGCAGGTCTGGCACCATGCTGGAAGGCTACAGCCCGATGACCCAGGCCCTGCTGGGGACTCTGTTCACCTGGGGCCTGACTGCTGCCGGAGCAGCCCTGGTGTTTGTCTTCTCCAGCCGACAGGTATTGAAGCGAGAGCCCTCAGAACCCTCTGAAGATGTAGCTGGAGCTAGCTGCTGGTTGGCGTAGCTTAGCATAAAAGATAAGAACAAGAGGAAATAACTAGCCTGGCTCTGCTGAAAAGAACCCAAACCTGCAGACTGTTCGAAAGCTCATTCTTGATTTTGTTACTTTTCCACATTAGGCTGTTCCCCCTGCTTCCAAACTCTGTGCCCTGCTATAACAAGCTAACGTTTCCCAGCAATAACGTCATATTTAACACGAGAGTCATATCAGTCTCCTCATTTCACTCCTGGCAAGAACTCAAATAAGCCTATATACCGAAGTTTCTTTGGACGTTGGATGTTCTCCCTGTTATATAATGTCTACACAGCCCACGCAGTGAAAGCAACACCTTAGCAGAGCAGCTCGGTCTGTTAGCGGCGTCGAGTGGAGGTCACCTGGGGTTTTTTTTTTTCCGGCAGCGCTCGGAGCCCAACGAAGAATCACTGTAGTTACGCCCATTAAAGGGAAGGAAAGTATGAAGATCTGGTCTGGAGACAGCTGGTCAAACGCACGTGAGACGGACAAGGAAATGCGTCCTGTGTGTGTATATACAAGCTGTTCCACCCCAGCTTCGAGTGAAACATCCAAACATAACATTGTTTGGATATGTCAGATATTTACGTTAGTGACAAAATAATTAGTTTCTAGATGAAAACAGCACATAAATGAACCATCCTGTATGTTTTTAATGGTAAACAACACATTTGTACACTCATGCCATTCAGCTTCTGCTGCGCCCAGCTGAGGATTGCTGGTGTAACTGCTACAGGGTGTGTTACAGTGCATCACATAAACCATTCTGTCTATCATCGTGACTCTCAGGGCATATTATGTTTTTACCAGTCAACACTAAGAGGTTTTCAATCTGTCTCCTCTGCTCTGCCCTTTTCAGAAGCGCATCTTGGATGGAAGTTTGGGCTTCGCAGCCGGGGTGAGTTTGATTTCTTTTGAACTAAAATGCACACACACACACACACACACACACACACACACACACACACACACAGACAGAGCACAGGTAGGAGGGGGCTGCGCTGTTATAGGGCTTTTGGATGTTTTCGCTGTGGCAGGCTGAGCTTCTCCCAGAGACGGACGAAGCCTGACACTTCCAGATGCCACATTAATTCATAAAAATTCCAGATAAGGGTTCCCCTGAAGGAATTCTCAGCCTTATCGTGTCTAAAGAGGTATTATGCTCTAATAGAAAATACATCCCCTAAACCTCTCGATCTGACTGTTACTATTATACTTTCAATTTCCTGCAGGGGGAAACAGTTCACGGACGATAGTTATCAAGTCTCAGTCGGTAGCAAATTTAAAGTGTGAAGTCTCGGACTGATGTCTTCCGTGGCTGTTTGAACTTGTCACAGAAGTCCGCAGAAGCAAACATTTACACTCAGTGTTGGGAAAACTGCATATTTATTAGATTTTAACCAACAACGCTGACATTTTGGCTCCATCTAAAGCTGATTCAGCTAACGTGTTAGCAAACAGCTGCATGATCCCACATATGCGCAGACACAGAGAAACATTAGCATTTACTCTCTGTTTAGCTCTGTCTTGGTCTCCACCAGCCCATGTCCCTTTCATATCTGCTCAATGTTTCATTTATGATCTGCGTTGAGATTGGTCTCAGATCTGTCAGCGTGGTGTGTTCCGGGTGGATGCTAGATTTAGGAAAATGGAAAGCGATTGGTTGTCTTTGAGAAGACCAGGCTAGAGAGGGGGAGTTGAAAGGTTGTCTGTTGCTACTTTAAAGTTGGCTGCGGCGGGAGAGTCCTGAATTGAGACTGTCAGAAACGGTTCATTTAAAATGATTGCTCAAAGTTCAGATAAGCAGAGGGCACGCCACCGAGGCCAAGGCCTATTCACAGTAAAGCTATGGGCCAATGAGCTTCTTAATTAAGAGCTTCGGCCAAAAAGTGTAAGATACAGTCCTGAGTTATGCCCTCTAAAAACCAAAGGAAGCGTCATATCCGTACAAGTTACTTTACCGTTTAATCTGTCCGTGGCAGTTTGTTTACCGGTTGTCTGTCTCAGGAACAAACTGTACTCAAACTGATTAGAATTTAGCAAAGGTCAAAGGTCTCCGTGACCTCCTGAAACACGTTTTTGGCCAGACTGGTCAGAAAATGTTGACATAACACCAGATCTCAGGAACAGAAGTGTACAATTTGACCATGTTTTACCTTTGGTCCAGACGCTGAATTGGAGACTGCGACTGTAGAGACCTACAGTGCTGACAGGTTCAACGTGTGTGTGTGTGTGTGTGTGAAGCACATCTTAGAACTTGCGGCTTCTTTGCAGCATCAGTCACGTTAGCAGCGCCGTCGTACAGCAGCAGGTTCCTCGCTGGAGTCACACATCATTAAAGTGAAAACTCTAATCAGCATGGACATGGACATGGACTACAACGTGTCTGTTCAGACCAACATGACATTTCACAACCTGGTAGATCTGCCCTTTGGTCTTTTGAATGTAAGAGATCATCGAAACCTTTCCATGCATTAGATTTCACGCTCCTAGGCATCGCTGAACGATAACATCCATTTCCAGCGAGCGCCCCCCTCTCTCTGCACGGGGACGGCTTCATAAATTATATGATACAATCACATCATTTTAGTTTGGTTTTTTTTTTTTTTTTTTAATCCTGTGGAAGCTTTAATTGGGATTCCTCACAGTCAACTTGAGCTTGTTGATAATTGCCAGCGCCCGATGAGCGAGTTGATAAGACTAATGCCACATGGTGATGAGAGATAGCCCGCGCTTCCTTCAGAAATCGAACGGCAGGAAATATCGATCTCATCTCCACCGGCCCTTATCTCAGTCATCTCTACGCTGGTCCTAACAGCTTTTCAATTAGGTCCCGGGCTGCGCTGCTGCTCTCACACGCGCTGATGAAACATGATACAGACGGAGAAGAGCCGAGGGCTGCTTCTGCCAAACGCTTGCCGCAGCCTTTTTCTTTCTCTCTCTCCCTAATTTTGCGAGTGGCATATCTTCCTGAAATATATTTTTGATTAACTTCGCCACTCAGCACGAACCCTATGAATTATTGATCCAAATTGGCAGAGTCTCTCCCAATTTTGCCGCCTCTTGTTGGCATAATGTGCTTTTCCAGCGATGTATTTTAATAAGAAACTCAATTTTTCATCGTGTTCCCCCTGCATGTAGGTTTTCGGCCCTGACTATCGCGTCGACTCGACTCTGGCTGGTGGCACTGCAGAACGCACAGATATGGGAGGTGCACGTATCTTATGTGTGTGAGTGTCTGTCTGTAGCACTCGTACAGGTTATATGGATGGAGCCAGCTTATGCAGCTCCGTCGTTCCTGAATGCAGACTGTAAACAGCAGCCGTCTGCGCTCACTGGTGTTGTGCCTCTGAGATCCGGCTGCGCCAAGTGGCAGCATTACTGCTCCATGTGGCTTTTATATTGGACAAATTCAACTATTAAGTTTCTGAGAAAGAGAAGCGGGATGGAGCTGAGTGGAGATGGAAGGAGCAGGGGACTAGATCGGCGCTCCCTTCATGCCATTTTTCAAAGAATGTCCTGACCAGCCTTGGGAATACTTGCTGGCTGCGGCTGGACAGTGAAGCAAGGTCAGACAGTAGGAGCCAGCTGAGAGAACAGATGCCGACACTGTAGAAGGGAACAGTTACAGCTTAGCAGGAGCAAGAATAACTTCGAACCACCTCTCCCTGCTCTTTTAATCTGCAGTTTCCTTCTGTTCGCCGTGAAAAGCGTTGATTAAACACACCTCAGCTCAGCCTTAAATCGTCATCTAGAAACAGACATCAGCATCACTTATTGCTTGATGAGGTGTGTTTGAGCCCGCTCCTCTGTATAATGCCGCCCTTATGAAGCTGCTCCATCAGTATATTTCCCAAACTGTAAATTCATATTTCAGATCTTCCTTTTATTGATACTGGCACTGATCCTTAACATAAAAGACAGGTGCCTCCTGCATGATCTGACAATGCAGTTTATGTTCAGGTTATTAATATTAGTTTTTTTTTTTAGCTCAGCCAATGAAAACTCTAGTTTTTGTTTCTTGCGGAAGGCTCAGCTACCTTTGTAGCTGTGTGAATCGGTGTCGTAGAAACGTTGTTGCTTTAATTTGTTGCAGTGTTGTGAACAAAACAGCAAATTCCTCCAGTATTAAAATGAAGTTGTAAAAACACTGAATAGTGATATTGTGCTTACAAATATGTGCACGTGCAGCAGAATTCTAAGCTCTGTGATTGGACGACAAACCCTGGGAGCAACAGTTAACTTTTTACGTTTTAATGCACTGTGCACTTACACTCACGGCAGATGAGATGGAAGGCTGTGTTGCGACATTGTGCTGTAACAGACCTAAAGTGCTGGTACTGTTTTGTTTGAAGTAGTTTTTTTTACTGTCAGCACTGTAATATGTATGTGATATCACCTTTATCTTTAAATTGATCCAACAACAACTGTCCAGAGTCCAGGAACTGTCAGCGTCAACTCCCGCTCACCTTATACGGTCGATACAGCAGGACCCTGGGTACCTCAGGAGAGCAAGGGCTTCACCAAAGTGTTCGACTGCGTCACATATCTTTGCTCACAAGATAATCTGACTACAAGACAGAATCAAACACGATATCAAAATGTATGCAAATGTGGTTATTTCATTGACTCTCGCCTCTTAAATGATCTTTACTTGAGAGAATTGTCCCTCTCTGCCCTAAAGCTGTTCCCAGTTCAGTCAGAGAGACGTTCATCAGTCAGGTGTTACTGCAGGTAAAACTCGAGGTGAGTCAGAGACTGTGACGTACAGAGTCAGACAAACGACAAGGTTAACAAGTGAGAGGAGAAGCAACAGCTAATCATCCCTGCTGTTGTTATGCAGATTTGATCAAAAAAGCACAATGCGGTAGATTCTGTCACAGCTCATCTCGCAGACAGTGCTGCACCCTAAGTGAAATCTGCACGTGTCTGTATTTGCACAGTCCTGACACTCTGTTTCACACATCATGCACATCATGCACATCATGTGTTTGCAGAGTAGCACAGCGCCCGTTGAACCTCTGCCACCAAATACATATTTCCCTGCAGGACAGCCACGCTCAGGTCCTGCACAGTACTTTTAAGCCTAACATGAAAAAATCAATGGCGCGTTTGTGTGTGTGCACGTGTGCGTGTGTGCACGTGTGTGTGCGTGAGCCTCGGTGGGTGTTCCATGACCCGCATGTGTCACGCTTTCTGCATCTCATGTGATTCAGACGCCATCCTGCTCCCGTGCTTTACATCTGCTGCCTCCCTCGCTCACAGTCCAACACACGCAAGCGCTCAGATGCAGATGGACGCGCATACACGCAGACATGCCATACTGTCTTTGTAACGTCATAGTGTTCCAGAACAGAGCGTCTATCGGCTGTGATTGCAGGCAGAGAATAACAACTTATGATAATATCTTTTTTTTTTCCCCGATGTCTCTCTTTATAGCTCCTTCCTACTGTCCAATCCCACCTCTCTTGGCTTGATTTGCTGTAAGCAAAAGCCCGGTTTACTCTTGGACAAAAGCACTTACTGGCAGTGACGTTGGCTTGGGACATTTAATCCCAATCCTCTGTTTCTTCAAGTTACTAACGTGGAACATTTGTCAGGGCTCACTTGATGTAACACAACAGTAATTCCTCCGCAGACGGCGTTTTTGACGTATTAAAATCATGTACAAACAATTTTCTTTGGCCAATAAGTTTTCACTGCTGCGTAGCAACGTCACACTACCCGCTGCACTGGAACGAGCTGTCGCCAGTGAACGCAACCCGGCTGATATCGTGTTCCCTCCAGCGAGCAGTGGCCAGTATAAATGAGCTGTATTACTGTAGGTGTTTCCTGCCCAGTAAAAGATCTGTGATGAGGAAAACGCATAGTTGCTCTGATTGGATCTGGGATAGGAAATGTTCAGCACAGCACCTCCAGTAGAAAATGACTTTTTGCAATTTACGTTTAATGTGCATTGAGAAAAAACACAGTGGGGTGCCACCGCTGTTTGTTTATCGCCCATCTGAGCTCTGATGCCACACATATTCACTCATTTCCCAGCCACGTGATAAAGAAGATGAGTGTCACGAACAGTCTGACAGATAAAACCCATGGTTCGAGCATAAATGAGGACGCTAAATTAATTAATATCACAGCCTCAATGCACGGAGGTGCTTATGCATGCATGATGTTGTAGCCGGATGGCCTGAGTCCACATGACGCGCAAATAATGCATGGACGACGAGAGGAGACCAGCGGTGGTGCCAAAACATCACATATATGCACATTAATACACATACATAGTTAAAGATGAACAAGTGGAGGGCTGAATAAATGGAATGTTGCCGTGTGAAGATCATGTTCATGAATTAAAAAAAAGTACTTCCTTTGGATCTGTTTGCCATATCTTTGGCCTTTTTATCGGTAGATGAAAGGAAGCACAGCTGTCATGGAGATGCTTTAGTTGTCACTTGAGCTTAGCCTGTAGCTTCACTCGTGGTAACGGGTCTGTCGTCAAGAGAACATGACAACTGGGGGTCTCAATGACTAAGGAGACCATCATGAAGCTCATGGGGCGAAAAGATCAAGAAAACCAATTGGATTATACGTCCGCACCTGATGTGGACTGTTTGCAAAGTGAATGTGCAGAGGAATTCACTGCTGTACCGGCTCCACCACATCGTACAGTGGGGATCGAAAGTTTGGGCACCCCAGGTAAAAATTTGTATTAATGTGCATAAAGAAGCCAAGGAAAGATTGAAAAATCTCCAAAAGGCATCAAATTACAGATTAGACATTCTTATAATATGTCAAAAAAGTTAGATTTTATTTCCATCATTTACACTTTCAAAATAACAGAAAACAAAAAAATGGCATCTGCAAAAGTTTGGGCACCCTGCAGAGTTAATACCTTGTACTGCCCCCTTTGGCAAGTATCACAGCTTGTAAACGCTTTTTGTAGCCAGCCAAGAGTCTTTCACTTCTTGTTTGAGGTATCTTCACCCATTCTTCCTTACAAAAGTCTTCCAGTTCTTTGAGATTTCTGGGCTGTCTGTCACGCACTGCTCTTTTAAGGTCTAGCCATAGATTTTCAATTATGTTGAGGTCAGGAGATTGTGAAGACCATGGCAAAACCTTCAGTTTACGCCTCTTGATGTAATCCACCGTGGATTTTGAGGTGTGTTTAGGATCATTATCCATTTGTAGAAGCCATCCTCTCTTTAACTTCAGCTTTTTCACAGATGGCATCAAGTTAGCGTCCAAAATTTGCTGAAATTTTATTGAATCCATTTTTCCTTCTACTCGTGAAATGTTCCCTGTGCCACTGGCTGCAGTACAACCCCAAAGCATGATTGATCCACCCCCATGCTTAACAGTTGGACAGAGGTTCTTTTCATTAAATTTGGTGCCCTTTCTTCTCCAAACGTACCTTTGCTCATTCCGGCCAAAAAGTTCTATTTTAACCTCATCAGTCCACAGAACTTGTTTCCAAAATGCATCAGGCTTGTCTATATGTTCATTTGCAAACTTCAAACTCTGATTTTTGTGGTGAGGATGTAGAAGTGGTTTTCTTCTGATGACTCTTCCATGAAGACCATATTTGTACAAGTATCTCTTTATAGTGGAATAGTGTACCACAACTCCAGTGTCTGCCAGATCTTTCTGGAGGGATCGTGCAGTCAAACGTGGGTTTTGACTTGCTTTTCTCACAATCCTGCGAGCTGTTCTGTCTGATATTTTTCTTGGTCTTCCAGATCTTGCTTTAACTTCCACTGTTCCTGATGACTGCCATTTCTTAATTACATTCCGAACAGAGGATATTGGCATCTGAAAACGCTTTGCTATCTTCTTATAGCCTTCTCCTGCTTTGTGAGCGTCAACTATTTTCAGTTTCAGTTTTCTAGACAACTGCTTAGAAGAACCCATGGTGCTGATTGTTGGGGCAAGGTCAGATGAGTCTGGGCATTTAAAACCTTTGAGACTGACATCACCTGGTCTTTCCAGATGATGATTGACAACAATCCATGACACTGTCAGGTCTCAGCTTTCCAAAGGGGGCGGTGCATGCTATAAACTCTGCAGGGTGCCCAAACTTTTGCAGATGCTTTTTTCCCTTTTCTGTTATTTTCAGAGTGTAAACAAATGAAAGAAGATCTGACTTTTTAAAATATGTTATAAGAATGTCTAATCTGTAATTTGATGCCTGTTGGAGATTTTTCCATCTTTCCTTGGCTTCTTTTTGCACATTAAAATAAATTTTAACCAGGGGTGCCCAAACTTTCGATCCCCACTGTATGGTGTGGAATCCCAGGAAAAAGAAGATGCTGAGCTTTCGTTTTTGGGATTTTGTGGGCCCAGCTTAGCTCTGTATAACTTTTCATACCAGGTTTGTGTATCGTTAACCAAATGCAGACCTAGCATAACTAGCTTTGATCACTCATCTTTCCTTTTTGTCGTCGTTTCCCCGTCGTTCAGTATGCTTTTTCAGTCTCTCCTGTCAGCAAGGGCCAGGAAACAAAGAACTATAGAAAATACCAATAAGAGTGAGTCATTTTCTGTATTTTCTAATTGTTTAATGAAAAATAAACAAGGCACTTTATGACCCACTTGTTTGTCATCTGTAATCGTAGGTTACGCTCTTACCAACCTACAGATGCTTAATCAAACATGGTTGCTGTTGCAGAGACAAATCAATCTAAAATCTTTAACCTAAAAATAAAACAGCAGTTGACGGAAAGTTTTCCTCGGCCAGAAACGAAGCTTTCGTTTTAACAGTTGAGGCTGCAGGAACATGGAGATTGGGTCAGTTATTCGCGGTTGCCAGCAAAAACACAGAGAACTTGAGTCCTGCCCAGTGAAGTATCAAAGAACGGATGAAACGTGAACATGGCGGCCAAAGAAAGTTACTCAGCCTTGAAAAAATAAAAAAATAACTTTCTCTCATTTCCAGCTGGTTGACTGCCCACCCATATGGATGACACTGAGATTATTATAATGTAATTCATGTGCTGAAACAAAACAAATGGCCTGTGTAATGCACAGAGGCTTGGGAGCCAGTGTGAGTGAAGGAGTTGCCAATAAACAGCATGTTACATAATTATACCATGTGGGATTTTCTTAAGGTGCTATATTTCACAGAATCTAGCCCACACCATCTCCAAAAGGCTCTTTGGTGATTTTCGGCATTCTGTGCACGAGCACGAAGAAGCTGCAGCAGAGGTGCAGGCATTCATCCATATGGGCATTAGTTCTGTTGCCGTGCTGCTGCCAGACGCACATTGTGTGTGAGGTGAATGAGCGTCCTGAGGTGTAGATGGTGATGCTTTCAGGAATACTTAACAAGAACAGTATGTTCTGACTTGGATGCACACAATATAGAAATATAAGCAACGTTTCGGGAATGCAGAAATGTAGAGTTACTTTCTTTTAATCACATTTCTGCTTTGAAAAGCAGCAAATGATCCATTACAGAAATGTTAACAGTATTGTAACCCACACATCCATGCACATTTATAGAACATATGGATACACAGATAGTTGAGACGAAGTGTTTGTTTATGCTCTGCCATAGAAATGGGATACATTTGCTCTCACAAGGCCTTAATTACCAAAGTTACACTCATTCTTTCTGTGTGCACGTCTCGAATTTTTAATGCACGTTTTTTTTTTGTTCCCCACCACCTTTCCATCACAAGTGTCTGTCACGCAGCATCGCATATGATTGAATTCACCAGTCAATGTCAGATCACGGCGTTAAGTAGCTAGGAGGATATATAAGTGAAGCAACTGTGATTGAATGAGGTGTGAAGGTGAAGAAGGATTGCAGGAAACTGAGATGGGCTAACGCTCTAAATGTGCACAAGGTTGTTCGTGACTGACGACCGGAGGTGCGTCGCGTGACGGGTGTTATGGCGTGAAGTATTTGCACTAAAGATGTTTATTATAGCCTCTGCTAAGTCAAATTCCTAGTAATGTGAAACCTCTTCACTTACATGGCAATAAACACTATTCTGATTCTGATTCTGATTCTGCCAGTCACATGACTTGCTTATTACTTGTACTACTCGCACTTTTTTTCCTGTATTTCTTGGGGAAAGTTGATACAAGAAGAAGAACTCACCCGCTGTGAATTGGATTCACCCAGAGGGGTGTGAATCGCATTCAGCCGGACTTATAAAAAGTTACTTGAAGATGTTTCACCTGTCATTTGAGAGGCTTCTTCAGGTCTGGCGGACGACCATCATCAGTTGCAGATGGTATGACTCTACCCAACTACCATCCAACTACAAAAGCTGCCAACCAAAGACTATCTGATAGCTAGATCATGGCCATTGACCATTTTTACCCAACTGTGGACATCGTTACCTGTCTCTGGAGCTTGCCATTGAGTGTCATGACCTAATGTCTCCAACAACCACAGTTGAAGCACCCTGAAGTATCTTAACCATGGGTACTAAAACAGTAACGAGCACTGACTACACCCCACAGATGTTGTAAAGCCTGGGATCCACCCTTATCCAGTAATACTGAAGAAACCTCTTGGATTAGAGGTGAAACATCTTCTAGTAATTCTACAAGTCCAGCTGATTGCGATTCACACCCTTTTGGATAGCTATGACCTGGATGAGTAACAACCACCACAGACATCTAGTGCACAATTCACTCTTAAAGTTTGGTTTGGTTTCATCCTTTTGGTGAAAATGATGTGAAGGGGTCTGAACAGTTCTGACTTATGGACAAATAGTGCAGTATTAGATCACTAAGCAGGACGTAAAACAGTACATTTGTGCAGTGAGATGTTGTTGATTATCCCTGCATGCATAAGTAGGAAATCTGTAATTTTTTGCATGGCTGAGTGCAGATCAAACTAACTGAATCATGGCCGTTCCTCGGCTGTTTGCATGAGGAGAAAGAAAACCAACAAAAGGAACAGAATGAATGTAAACACTGGCCCTGTCGTTATGCAGGGATATTGGTTTCCTCACTGCTTTAAGTCACTTGTGAGATATTACTTTATCCTTGGATGATGGAGAGCTGCAGGCTATATCCCTCTTAGTTAACCAGCCTACGGCCTTTGAATGTCACCAATCACATTAGCATTCAGAGATATTGTATGTCATGTTTAACTGTAATTTATATCCCCTCTAGCAAGAGCACAGTGCTGTGAGCATGGCAGTGCAGCTTCTAGAGGCTGGCTGTTAGACTTGGCTGTTGATACAACCACCATAATGAAATACCGCCCTATTGACAAGCCCGCCACAGGAGACGGCAAGCAACCGCCACAACCGCACGGGACATCAGATCACGTCTTCTTCAACATTTCACTAAGAGCACCAAAAGTACATTATAATGTATGCACGCAAAGAAAAGGAAAAGCGTCCCAGAGCGGCGAGATGGAAGAGACTCGACAGAGCAGAAGCTCTGCCAGGAGGATTCTTTGCTACTCAGTAGTGACCAATGTACGGTAGCACAATAGTCGTCCACAATCACGTCGGAAATTTGCCCAGGATTATAAAACCACACAGGAGAAAGTCACGCAGCCTCTGCCTCAGTTGCTCTGGAGCTCCCAACAGGATACAGTGTTTTACTAGCAGACGCTGACGAGTCCGCTAATTATCCCATTTCTCCACGGTGGTGGCATTTGTGTCCTGCAACTTGTCAGCAGACTCGGGAGGCAAGGAGAGAGAAAGAGTATTGGGATTAAAATGAGCAGGTACCAAAGTAACACATTCTTGTCATAAAAGTAATTTACAGAGAAAAAACCCCCCAAAACACATACCACTGTCGAGCCGCCCCATGACATTTGTTTGGTGATCTCTTGTGCAACTGTTTCACTAAACCAAATTTGAAAGGCTGGGTGGCAACTGATACTGTATCTGCAACTGTTAGCATCTGTACCAAAGCAGCCCAGTCAAAGTACAGCCTCACATAGGCGCAAACACAACTGATAATGACTCATTAACGTTGTTTGGATCCTGTTGGTTCGTTTCAACATCTTCCCCACTGCTGCAAACCAGATGCATCATCAGTGGGTTGATGGATTACGTAATTTCATTGATTGATTACATCATTTATATAAAAGAATGTGGCTAATATCACGTGTTGCTTCTGGAAAGTTCACAATACCTTTCCATGTGTTGAAATGGCAACACATGGAAACTACTACTAAATTATGTCTCAGTGGTCTCAGGACAGTTTTAACATGAACTGCCAGCACACTGTGACTTTCCAATTCTCAATTAAAGCTTTTCTACTGTTGCAACAATACTAGGCAGAGCTATTTGATGGACTTCTAATTAGGGAATTACAGATCATGCACTAGCATATGTTTCCTCACTGGTGCCAAGTGTCGGCACACTATTACCTCGTTTCTGGGCTTACGTATTCATTTCTGAACCGCGGGTCTGAAACTTGTGCTGCTGCAGGGTTTAGATGATGTTGGCTGGCCTTGGACACTTCGGGGACACAGTTAATCAAGCACAATTAGTATTACTTTAGCTGAAGCAGTTTTGAAACGCGGGACTCCCACTTTATCTTCAACCATTTCCCAACAATTAACGTCTACTGGATTTGTGGTTGGCATTATAGCTCTTCTCATACTGTCTCTTTATCCTGCATATTATTATATTCTATTTATGCCCGATACAGTTTTTCCCTCCAATTCTTTGGTGATATTGGCAGTGATCTGTGAAAGATATTATATTATGGGCTTTTGATGCATCTGCTTCATAGCACTGTAGGATTACAATGTCAAGATTTCTCATGAATAAGGATTAGTGGAAGGCTTTTCAACTCGCAGAGTGAACAGCGCTCCGTGTTTTCCCTCGACTCCCAGTAGGAACATGTACTATTTGATCTGTACTTCAACAGGTGATTGCCTCCTCCTTGGGTTTCTAGTGTCAGACAACAATTTGTTAATGTTTTTTTCCAGACTTTTGTTTTTGTTTGTTTTTCCCCGTCAAAACGGAGACGGAGGCGACGCTTTTGATGGCTGCATTATTTGATCGGTTTTGAGCAGAATTTGATTTCAAATATTGGGTCTCTTTAAGTCTCTTTTCACATTGCAACAATTCTGCCTGCTGAATGCTGTTTTATAGCTTTGTATTTTATAATAATGAATATCCTATTGGCTGCTGAGTAGATTATGTTTCTGTTTTTCTGCATTGTTCTACTGAAATATAACCAGAGTTTATTATAGACATGTTTTAAATGTTCAGTGAGGACTGATTCTTGTATGTGTCCAGCATTGTTTGCTCTGTTGGGAGAGAAAATGAAAATCCATTTAGATTACAGTATACTGTTGTAAATCATTCAGATCAGCAGGTGTTGTTATATATCATGGCAGCCATTTTCCATGTGAAATGAAAACAAAGAAGAGTTTAGAAACTAAGGAAGTAGGGTAAGTTCATCTGTAATGTTACGAAATATCACTGTAACTATCTACTGAAGATTAAGTTCTTTGCATCATAAATACATGTTGGAACAAGCCAAACCCCTTGAATCAGTTAATAAATTCATCCATTCATGATGAATTTACTTGTTAATAGACTTCCTGCCTCGCATTAGGATGCACAGCTTCCCTGCACCAATATGGCGGCTGTTCCCTAGGAGTTGTAGGAATTGTTGTTGGATATACAGACTCTGTGCAGGCAGTGATATGATTTTTTAATAGCACTGCTGACTCTAGCTAGCAGATAGCATAGAGATGCAGCATTAATTAACATCACCTACAGACATGAGCACCCTCTACTCAGTTAAACTTGGTACAGTCCATTAAAGATGACTGAATGAGCAGTAGCTGGATGGCTGCTTTGTACAGCAATACTGACACTCCCCAGCCAGGGGTCAGGTATAGAAACATTTAACAGAAGCAAAATGTTCCAAACAATGCTCAACAGAAACAAATGGGAAAGAAGTTATATGAGCTACCCTCTCACTGCCTCTCACTGCTCACTTTTTTGGTGTCGTGGCATTTCGCGAATCTCTTTCCTTCCTCACAGGTTTGATAAAACAACGCCGCTGATTTTCCACTTGTTTTCCCCAGATGCTAAGATGCAGTTTCTACCGCGGCACTGTTGGTTGGCAATGGCAAATCAAGCGCTGAGGCTATTCATATAAACCTCCCCTCCTCTCATATTTTTGGGCCTCTAACACAGGAACGCCTGAAAATACATAATGTATGAGCCCAAACATGCAATTGTCAGTGGTGCCGCTTTTCTTCCATTCCCCCAGCACTGCAGTTTCTTGGTGTGCAATTTGCAATGCAATGCAATGCAAATTGTCAAATGCAATTTCCTAATATAGTGTCATTATACATGCGCAGAGTTTAGAACCCCCTTTTTTATTATAATATATTATTTTAGCGCCATTTCTAACTAATACTAGACTTTTTGCCTTGGTGGTTTATCCATCCATAATAACCGATGCAACTACTGATTAGTCCATTGATTATATTCATGATTAATCATGTAAGAAGTCAGTAAAATTTAACTTGTTGCATCATAAAATAAAATGACTTTCTCGGTTCATCCAGCAGCAAAATCATAAACAGCTGTATTTTTCTTATATGAATGACAATTTACCACATTTACATCCAATTGATGTAGAAGATAATATATATGAATGAATAAAACATGGCAAATCTGCAAGATCCTGTTCCAGGCTGCTCTCCATTGACAGTTCAATCCCGTCAGTGTGCTCTTGTCTTTCCGTCTTCAGCCATATAGCTTTAGACTAATCTCTTTCTGTCCCTCGTGCCATCTTAACAATGCAGGAGCACAGTAGGAACAAGGTGCAACGTCCTCCGAGGTATGGACCAAGTGAGTAGGATGTAAGCCCTCATTTTATGGATGGTCCTCTGATCAATGAGGCAAATGGATGCTCAATTCCTGGGAGACACGCATACACACACGTACAGCGTGTACCTATTGTGTATATGTGAAGAGCTGTCAAAAGCTTTACATATAATTAAATAAAGCTTTGCACATATGCTTATATCTGCTGTAACAAAGCCTTCAAGGGTTTGATCTCCATATGCCAGTGGTCTTACTGTGGTTCACTTTCAATATGATGTGGTTGCTATAATGCAGATGAACCTAACGTGACACTGGGGTTGGCAAGATGTGTGTTTTCTGGCATGCTAGTGGCTTGGATCTAGGGAGGGCCACCACTCTGGCCCAGAGTTCAATATCTCTATAGCTATGCGATCGGTAATTTTGTAATGACATTCGTGGTACCCAGAGGATGAATTCTAATGACTCTGATAATCCCTGATCCTGTGACTTTTCATCTTACACCATTAGCATGCCAACGGTCTCATTTCTCCCATACAAAACTGTATCTGTCTCAACTTTTTGATGGATTAGCATAACATTTTGTGCTGACATTTATGGTCTGCAGAGGATGAAACCTTCGATTAAACGTCTTAACAACCGTTTGATGGATTACCGAGGAATTTGGTACAGGCATTCTGATAACAGGCTTTCATCTACTGCAGTTTGTGTTTAGTGCACATTAGCCAATCTTAGCATGCTAATGTTCTTAGTTATGTTTACACTGCCACTATGCGTGTATTAGCATTTAGACCTACAGAGAAACTGAGGACCCTTTAATTAAATGATGGCTGAAGTGCAGGATGAGAAAGATTAGGCGTGAGATGGTGACATATGGAGATAGAGAGACTAAGGGACCAAGGAATTTGATCGATTAAGCTTGGAGATGAAGTGGATGGCTTTGAACGTGATCAGCTAGATAGACAGGGGCATGATGGGTGGAATGGAAGATGTGTCAGGAAGGAAGATGAATTGATCACGGTGGGAAAATGAGAGGAGGCATCTTCTCCATAGTGGGGAAATTTTGCACTGACAAGAGAATACGGGCTGCTAAGAGGAAGTGATGAAATTGGCAACAGGCACATGTTGAGAGGATAATCTAAGCACCACCTTGAGACTCAATTTAGTCTAATCTCTCTCTGGAAAGCGAGCGGGGTACGGACAGAGACACGATATAGATAGTCAGATGAAGACCTGCGTGATGGAGTCTGCCCTGCTCCTATAATGAACAGAATATTGGCCTCACCTGCTAAGTGCTTCATATAGCCAGTTAATGATCATTTTGTAAAGAAGGACCTCTGTGCAGGGCAGTAATCAAGTTGTGTTATGCCTGTTTTTATCTTGGCAATCAATCAAACTATCTCTATCCAGCTTATTCCTCCCTTTGCCACAGGCTGTGATTAGATCCTTGAGCCACTAACAACCGCTGGTAAAAAAAACAAAAAACTTATTATTTTAGAAACTGGGAGAACTCAAGCATTCACAAGGCAAGGAATCGCCTGTAGGAAAAGCTACAGCTCACTATTTATTTTTGCTCTATACAGGAACAGGGGAGAACTCGGCAGCACCACCCCCAAGCTAGTTTTCAGTATATGAGCTTCCTGTAAATAAATCCCTTAATTGACTTTGTCAGACTGTGGGTCCAAGATAACAGTTCATAACCACTTGCTCACTGCACATCAAAGGCTTGCTGAACATATAGACCGGAGTTACCATACCTCTATCTTGCAGCTCATAGTGGAATCAGTCATACTGTTCTCTGCTTTCTGTAATCCAGCATATAACCAAGAATGAACAAATGACTGCCAGGTTTAAATCCTGATTTTCAGCTTAGATTTCAAACAGTCTACATCCACATCTGATCAGAATTGTCTCAGTCACCTATTTCAAAGGTATATACATTCACGAGCCACTTCATCAGGTACAGTCTGCTGTAATCCGACACAATGGGCCTGTCATAAATTCATATATTTTATGAATATGATGTTTTTTCCCTGTTTGCTGAATTATTCTAACTTCCGTTCTTTATTGAGGTCACAGTTGGTGGTGCTGTCATAGGAGTGTTTTACCAAAGTGTGTTGGAAGAAAAAGTCTCTCTAATATGTATGGAAATGGGGCAGGCAAAATATTAGGAACACCTCTCAATATATTGCAGTTCAACAACAAATAACAGGTTTACACCAGATTGTAGCCTCTTTGTATAAATCCATCTAATGCATGCGAATCACATGTACAGACGCTGTATGTGGAACTATATAGTTATGAAACCGCTGAATGACTCAGAGTTGATTTCTAATATTGATGTTCATTGCTCACGTGGAACCCCCTAACTCAGCAGGGTAATCACTAATTGCAGGATTGATTATGCTGTGACATCTAGATGATTGCCCTCAAGCACTGTAACGCCAGAGCACCCTGTCGTGTCGAGACAAGAGACCTTAATGATGAAAGCGTTTCGAGATACTGTTGAGAGTAGTTTGATTAAGATCCAACTTTGTCTTCCTGTTTATCTCAGGCAAGGATAATTAAAATGATTAGAAGTTATATTAAATGATTAGTTCTGTCTGTTGTGAGGAGGAATAGACCATAGCGAAAGAAGTTTTGCTCACAGTTCATTTTAAATAATCATAATTCTGAATGTGACGAATTGTATACAAATTAAACTGAATACATTATTAAATAGGAAGCAAATATCCAGGTGATCACAATCCTACAAGTTGCATTGTGGATGATCATTATATCTTTATAGTTTATCTTGACAAACTTGACCTGAAAAGTGAAAAGTTGCCAACGTCATTAGGACACATCTTCTGGGGACAATGAATGTCTCTTCCTTTTAATCCTTTCAATAACAGCGGTGACATTTTACTAAAGTACAACACTGGTGGTTTTACATGAAAAGTCAGAAATCATTAAAGTCAAAAAGACGCATCCTGTCGAGACCCTGCATATGTGGCCTTTTATGGCAGTCCATCCATCAGTTGTTGACAGATTTAAGTCTGGACCAAAGTGAAGGATTACTTGACCCACCGACAGTCACAGTGTGCCTAAAAACAGTTAGTGGTCCTTCTTATGACTTCCTCTCACTCTTGTTGTCTGTGTCAGTGTGTTTCTGTTGTGCAAGTGTCATTTTGCAAGTGAACATAATGTACACAGTTCTTAGACAATGAGGTCAGTATATCTGAATAAAGTGAAAGTAGCAGTAATGCTAACTACAGTCATTTCTGATTTTAGTTTTGCATGATCTTCTATTATATGATACTAACGCATGCATATGCAAATGAATTCCATATCATATATCATATGATAATTTTTTCTGGGGCAGAGCGCTCCGTATCTGCATGTAAAACTATCTGTAAAGGGCTTAGTATTGGGTTCTGAGTGAACTAACAAAGCAGTAATTGGGTGCTGGCAGCGGTGTTAGACAGGTGTTTCAATAGCCTTGAGGCTGTGTTGAATTCGGGCTTAATGAGTGAGACTAGAGATTGTGGAATTGACCTGGGGTTTGGCTGCTGGAAATGCAAATCGGAAGAAACTAAGAAGGCACTTTGCCGATAGTGAAGTTGAAAAAAGGAGAAGAACAAAACAATGTTGGTAATAAATTAACAGAAAAAGTGGAGAGATGGGAACAAAAGTAGATTGTATTTTCATTGTGTCTGAGGTGAAGATTTACTTATTGACCTTGAAACCTTCAGATGGTCTGGTATCAGCTTTTATAAGCAGCCCCACTAAATTGTCTTTTGAATAGCAACCAGTGAGGATTGTGTTCAGAGAAAGCTAGCCTCAGCAGAATGAGATTCCTTGTCTCTCTCTGCCCTCCGGTATCACAGATCAGCCACGTTGATATGAGCGTACTGTGCGGAGTTAAGTGATGTCATGTTATGACAGCGTTTCTGGGAATTGAAGTTTAAATGCTCTCCCTCGCTGCAGTCTGGAGCTGCCACCATGAGAAATTACCTATTGCTGTTTTGAACTCAGCAACATTTATTTTGTGTCTTTTTCTTCAAGTTTCTTTAAAGGACAGCACACAGTTTGCAATGCAGTAGGTCTGAAAGCTCTGAAAGCATACTCTTTGTTTTTGGACTGTTCAATAATTTATTATAAGGCTGCACATCCATCCATCCCATCCAGACTTTATATCCTACATGCTGGATATAGTGGCAACAGGACCGTCACCATTCCAGTGCAGGGAAATCAAAAAATCTGACCCAGATACAGTCCTGTATCAGTTTTTCCCAGTTTGGGCTTTTTATTTACTATATAAAGGTTTCTAACTTATTCTTTTGAAATCTTTTTTGTTTGTATTCCTGCACAATTGGAATCTGTAACAGGATCTTGGAAAATGCACTGTTCTTTGTCTTTCTGAGAGTTAGACGAGAAGATTGATGTGACACTGAGATGATTAAATATGACGCTTCAGCCAGCAGCCACTTAGCTTAGCATAAAGTACCATTTGGTAACTAGGTTGTGTCTGAAGGTAACAAAATCCAGACAAAGATCCGAACGGTATCTTTGCATCTATCTAAAAGGCAAATGTAGTGAAAACCATGTCATTGCAGCATCTGCTCACGGTATTTTAAAATACAGGCTGAATATAATTCATGATGTGTAATAGATTTATACTTTCCTTCAAAGATATTGTATGCATGACCTGGCTTAATGTCAAAATAAGATGATTTTCCATTACAGATAACATTTGTCCCAATCTCTTAATTGTAGTAGTAATCTTGGTATTGAACCAATATAATATATGAATATATGAATTCCCACACATGCCGCTTATGTATGGTTACATTTCTGTATTTTCATCAGTCTTGTGCAGCTTTGAGACCTGAAATCTCTAACAGCAGTGTGTCAAACTGCTAATCTCATGTGCGCTCTGGACCGTTCTTAATTAACTTGTAGACAGCTCCCCACCTTGACTGATTTGGCACGGGAGTACGCGATGTTCCACAGATCGCAGAACTGCACCCTTGATTTGAAGACAATGGAAAGTTAATATGTGGAGAGCTGGTGTAGAAGATTAAAATACCCCCCCCCCAGTGTTTTTTTTTTTTAATGATTATGGGTTATGCTGCTGGTGCTAGCTGTGAGGGAAGTACAGAAAATGAGCAAAGTCAAGTTTCAACAAGTTTGCACGGTAACGCAGATGAATTTAACCACCAGGTTGGGTTGGAGCCCCTTGCTGTCTTTGACCAGCCATACTGGTATGATGAAATTACCTGCGACAAGTGGAAACTAAGTGAAGCATGGAATGGACACCTGCTTTGCAATTATTAATCAGACTGCTTCTTTTTCTAAGTACCATAAAACCATTGCTCCCATTGAGCCAGCATCCGGCAGCGTGCTTTGAAGTATAGTGAGATTTTATTTAAACCAGTAATCAGTTGCGCTGACAGAATCCTCTCTCTCGTGAGGCTTTGCCATTTACTTACATTATACCTGCCTCGCCACAGGAAGTCGGAACACCCAATTGGCGTGCAAGTCCGAGTGAATGTCGCCGAACACAGAGCTCACACATAAGAACTAATACAGGTCATATGAAGATTAAAAATGCATTCATGCACCCTCATACCAATACCTAATTTTCTGTGTAATGTGCCTTTAACTTTTAATTGGAGCTCCTTGTTTTGGATTGTGTAATTTCATTCATTAAGGTGAAGACAAGGACAGATGTATGGTTTCTAATCTAACGCAACCTGTGGGTGAACGGTTCTCGTATAAGCAGAGCAGAGCGGTCAAATACCGTTCTGAAGTCATTTTGACAGTCACCAGCTGGACATGTTTTACCCAGTGTGGTCCGGATTGAGCTGAACCTAACTTGTTGTGGTATTGAGTTGGCTGAACTCAGCCGACACCGGTAAACAGGTCCGTTTGCGTCAACGACTGTCATCAGCTATTTCAAAAGCGCAGAGCGTCGTCACCACAGGAACACCTTGGAAATATGGATTATTTTAAGGCCATATCGCCAGCCTCTGATTCTTACCTCAGCTCAGTTTCGAGTTTTAGTTTCCTTCCCTTTGATCTCACTGTCCTACTTCTGTTGTCAGCGGAGAGATGAAGATGCCAAACAAATACAAATAAAACGTTTTTGTCCCCCACACACTGTGTGCTCTGCTTCTGTTTACCTTTGTTCCCTGTCCTTTCTGATTGCCTTGTGCAGCCAACTAGGGATTAAGTCGGAAAGCATATATGCTGAGAATTTGACATGCACACCCTGTAGACTGTAAGAGGAGACGTAGATTGTTTTTGATTGCCAACATGAAAGCAGCATAAGTCCTCAGTGGGGCCAGTGCTTAAGAAATCCTGTTTGGGAGCGTCAGGAGTGGTGGAAACCAGGACGGGACTGTGGGAAGTTAATAAAAGGATTATTTGTTCTCTGTAATCGTGGCGAGGATTTGATTGCAGGATGCCTGAACAAGCCCGGAGTAAAACTGTTAAGTTTAACATAATTCTCGAGTTTTCAGCTCCCACAGTTCCATTCTGAGCCACACCAAATGAGTTGCAATCAACTTTGGCATTGTTATACACCATCTGATTGACAAAGCTGACTGGGCTTGATGAAAGCGGTACATTACTTTTGAGTGCCGGGGCCGACTGCAGCCTAACAATACGCCTCCATTACTTGTGATTGGCAGGGCCGGGGCTGATACTGTGCTAGGAAGCAGCCGTGAGGGGAGCTGAATTCACAATGTGCATGTGGCAATTTTCAGCAATAAACAATAAACTCAAGTGCGTCGTGCGCATCCACGAAAGCATGAAAGGACACAGGAGTGTACTCAGACAGAACGTGAACAAACAGACGCGCCTGTGGAGAGAGAGAGAGAGGTGCTTTCAGGGCAATTACCTGTGAGGATGCTGAATATGTTGGACATAACACACATATCCAAACACTGGTACACGCCCTCACACACACACACACACACACACACACACACACACACTCATGCAAGTTATGGTAACCTTGGAGATTTTTGAGAGCAGTTAACATTAATGTTCACTGGTGTATTTATGAAACTAAACACACTTCGTCTGAGCGGTACACTCTGGGACACAATGAGCCTCATGCGAGAATGCGTTTCTGCCGTCCTTCACAACCGACGGTGCCCTTTGAGGTTCAGTCATACGAGCCTTCGATGGTGGAGTTACTAAACCCCGCAAACTCTCTTTTCAGCTGCTACAGTTTGATGAATGCCACCTGTTCACAATCACGAGATTCAGTCGTAATCGACACAGATCGCAGCCTGAACTCTCCCTCTGACATGATTACCTCCTTCATTTCCTGTAGTTTGGGAAAACATTTTCCAAGACTTGGAGTCAGCTGAAGAGTCTGAAGAGGGACTTTAAAACTCCTGTAGTCTGAGCCAGGCCTCAGACGTGCTACTTAAGAACAAATCTGTTCAGATAAGGGATTTTTCCATATGGCCATCACCTTCACATAGGTTCATTTACTGTATTAATTTTATTAGTTTATATTTTTTTTAAATAAGCAGTACACATTCAACTATTATATTTCTGCCCAGCAATCCAGAATGTATATCTTACCCCTTCCTCGCTCCTCTCAGGTAATGTTGGCAGCTTCCTATTGGTCATTGCTGGCACCGGCGATCGACATGGCGGAGGATTCTGGGAAGTACGGCTCGTTCGCTTTCCTGCCCGTGGCGGTGGGGTTCACACTTGGGGCGGCCTTTGTTTATTTTGCTGACCTGGCGATGCCCTTGCTGGTAAGTACCCGATATTGACACTCCGACACCTATAGAACATTCTGTAGTGAAGATTGTAGAGGTGGCGAATGTGGTGGTATGCCAATGCTCGATGCAGCAGGTGCAGGGCTTCAAGGAGATTCTTTTGGACAGAGAGATTGAGAAATAAAGTCTAAGGACACGTCCCTGCACAAATGTGAAGTCACTGCAGAAGGAAAGAATGCAAAAGAGGATGAACGGCAAGGTTGCGTGCATGCATAAAGGATTGCGTGCATGCATAAAGGTTTACCTGCTGCAGTTGCCCGAGTCCAATAGTAGCCTAGTGTTTTATGAAAGAAATGTTCAGCCTGTTCATACATTTCTAACTAGCACAATAGAAGATGGACAAGGTCAATTTAAAGAAAATGACAAGCTTTTAATTTGAAAGAAAAAGCCTTGAAAGGACCAGAGATGTCTGAACTCAAAATTATAACAAAAGCTGCCTCGGTGAATTGTGCTTCCGTGTGGGTCTCTGTGTAATTTACCTCAACACAATAGAACGGGTCAGTCTATTTCTGAAAGGGATAACAGCTCGAGACAAAGTGCTTCACTTGAGTTCTAACGTGACTACAACAGGGGCTCCAAACAGCCTCCAGTTAAAGGTGATAGCTGGATACGTCACATACATACGTTTGTAGTATTGTTGTAAACAAATCAATATTGTATGGGTGACATACCTAACTACACAACTGAACTTTATACCTGCTAATTATCAGGATGTTACCATTGATGGTATTATGAGTGTTACCGTGCAGTTGACGCAGGACAGAAGCACCTGCTGACATCTGGTTTTTGTCTCTGGTGTGAAATGGTAGAAATGGCATTTCAACTCAGATCACACGACTCTGCAATAATCATGGGTTGTTAGCTACTCCGGCTCCAATCAGCTGTGCTGAAGTCAAAGCACCTGATTGGACGCGCTAATTTCCACCTTTTGTCCAAAGCGATGCTATGAGTTCTGTGTGTTGGTGGGTAAATAGCCAGGAATATAGGTTTTATATACAGTCCATGGAAACAAGAGGTGATTTGTACTGCAACTGACTGTTTTTACCAAATGCATTATGTTTGAAAAACCTGCATAAATTTACTTTAGGTGTGTTTGTCCTGACTTGGCCCTGGAGCTGCTTGGACTTGCGCCAGCTCAGCCTAAACAGTTTTGACTACAGCCCTGGCATCTGCTGAATCAATGCCCTTAATGATCAGTTCACTCTGAAAAATGAAGCTGGGGTCATAAATATTTTAACATGTGCGTCCGCACAGCTCCGTTCACGTGCTATTTGATAAATGACCCCTTCGCAGGTCAGTGAACGTTCACTAATGGTGACTGATCAATGGTTCAAGAGGTGGTTCATCAATGGTTCACCTCGAACTCCAAAAACTGAACCCCGCAGTTGAAGATTCAACAATTGTCTTTTGACCCTCACTGAAATCGAAAATCATCTCACACGTCAACAGTATCTGATGATTAAATCTCCAAACCTTCTTCTGACCTGAGCGCAACAGAACAGCAAAGGGCAGAGACGAGACTGAGAGAGAGAGAGAGAGCCACAAATGCGATGTAGCCACTGCACTCAGAGCAGCAGAGAACAGCTGTTGCCTTAAGCTCCTGCAGTCACACCAGGACAGCAGCACTGACACGAATTACATATGAAGGAGCGGCTGACAGATCGCCGTCATGCACCCTCATGCAAGATGACACACACTCGTATAAAGCACGACGCGCTCACACACGTGGACAAATAGTCTGCGGACAGTGGAGAGAGAGAAGGAAGGGGATGTTACGTTCCATCTATACATAGATTAAACAAGCTGGTGCACCCGCATGTGAAGTAAGCATGTTTGTGCTTTTCTTCAGTTCGGGTCTTTCCTCAGGCTTGATGATGCATTGACGGTGGGTGCTGATGATGTCCCACTGACATAACGTTACCTTTCTGCTCGAATTCACATCAAAAGTTAGGGTTAGTTCAGGAATATACTCACGAATATGAATTTATCATTTGGGACAAACAGCTTCCAAACCTTTGCAGTAATATTTAAACTGTTACTCGATTGTTACGTTTTACCACAGATGTCACACATTTTCAAATTCACAGCCTGCTACAGTGTACTGTAAATCATTGTAACTCCAATCAGCTTATCATTGTGAATTAAATATTGATTCCACAGTGCGATGGCTGTAGATTGATGACACCCTCAGCATTTAGATTGGCCCTGTTTTAACTGCGCAAATCGGTCTGCCGCTGACTGCAAGCTCCGCCTGCTGCTTTCATGTCTCCATTGCAGATCAAATGAAAGCATAAACTTGTGTTTCTTCTACTCCCTCCTCCACCACCCGACAACAATCCTCCTGTAGTTACTTGTTGGCACCAACAAATACTCAGACTTATTGAATATAGAATTATGACAACTTCACTTCATTTCTTCGGCAAGCATGTTTTTTCTTTTATTTCTAAAGTTGTGTTGATAGGTTCTTCACAGAAATTTGAAAGTGCCCTGTGTTATTGGTAGCTTGTAGAAAATGTCTTACTGTTTTCACCGTGGCAAAGACAACCAGATCGCTTTTTGTCTTACCGAAAGCGATCTGGTTGTCCAGCAGAACCTGTCGGAAACTGTAAGGGTTGAAAAACTGTCTGTTGCCACCAAGTTAACTAAACTGAAGTTGAATAATTACTTCATAGTCGACTCGAGTTTAAATGTAAAACCAACTGAGTTAACTCAGCTTGAGAAAACAAGTTCAATAAGATTATAAGATATTAAGATATGAAGTTGAACCAGCAAGTGTCACATACTGGCAGACATCAAAGACAGATTTGCTTCCCACTTTCATTTTCTCAATCTGAAGAGGCCGTTCACCATTTGACATGAAAGTTGCTGAGCGTAAAAGACGCACAGCATGCTTCCATCATGAATGTTTACTTCATTAGAGAGAAAGAGTTGAGAATTGTGAGAAGATGCATTTCTTTACAAATTCAGTTGGATGGGTTTTTGAATCAATTAAAACACTTCAAGTCAGGGCAACCTAGTTTACGAGTGCTAGAGTGCAGCAAAATATACAATTCAACTTAAATATAAACCTATTTTTTACATAACTGGATCATTGATTAACTATTCATTTTGAATATTTTGAAAATAGCTAAACTTAAAGATTTACTGTGAGTATAAAGGATTCGAGGTGACTTCCAACACCTCTGGCACTAACACATGTCTGACAGAAACATACACATACAGACAAAAACGTCATGTTACACCTGGTATATATTAAGTTGTTTTATTTAATTTTTATTCTAACACAAAAAAGAAATGTTTTGTAGTAAAGACATTATTATAAAAACCCTCTTATGTCAAATGAAAAAAGAGGCACTCTCTGCTCTTATCCAATGAATAGAGGCTCTCGACTGCTCTGAAAATCTGCCTAACAGGTAGCCGTAAAGATCTAACTCAGTCATTTCCCGCCTCTCCACTCAACTCAGCAGGGGCTAATTGGGCAGCTGACCTTCCTGGCCTAAAACCACCCATGCAGCAGTTCAGTAACTACACATTATTTGTAGTCTGAGGCAGAGGGTAATGCTTTGAGAGGAGATCTGTATCAGCAGTAATACAGCAAACAGGCCATTCTTGATGCATGTAGGCTGTCCAGCGAATTGTGTCAAATGGGTTTCATTTCTCAGCGTGTAAAGCTTTCACTAGGGGCAAATGCCGGTCAAAAGAATTTACAGCAGGCAAACGGTTTGATGCTTTTCGTGTAACAATGGGGCCAATTATGTCTTCTAAGTTCAACTGGTGATGAGTACATAAATAGTAGGGTCCAAAAGTCTGTTTTGACATGTAAAAAGAAGAATATTTAAGATTTTACGCCATTTTTAGATCAGCAATCAAATTTAGGCAAGGTTCCTTCAGTTACCTTCCGTTGTATCCTTTCTATCCCTTCAAGCACGTGTTCACACGACACTCAGGTGCATTTGATCAACTCATAATAGGTTTGTTCATGTAACCAAACTTGTAGCCAGTGGTCATCAGTTATAATTGGGGCTGTACCTCAAGTTTCCTGCAGATCCTTAAACACCAAGTAGCATTGTGATAGTGGGAAGATGGCACCAGCACTAAGTGAAAGAGTCAGAGGTAAGATTGATATTCTAAGCAAGGAGGTGCTTTCTCAGCATCAGATCATGGTGAGAATAAGGATTTCTAAGGGAGCAATGCGCAGAGCGCTTAAACACTTTGCAAAACCGGATCAGTAGTATCCAAAGCACGACCAGGCAGACCAGAAGTGACCACGCTGTCAGAAGATCAATACATCAAGCCTAGTTCCCTGAGAGATGCAAAAGCAACTTCATTTCATCACTTTCAGAGAATTGCAATGAGCACTAAAGAAATGAGAAATATAACTACTGTGGGCAAGGACATGCAGTGCCTTACGTGTAATCAACAGGATCTTTTAGTTTATTCTGAATTTTACAGGAAGCTCAAGGATGAATACAAGAACAGGCTAATGTGGGACTGATGGCTAGCTCGAGTTAGAGCCTGGTGCTGAGTTTTGAACCAACTCTGATTGAGTTAGGACAGATCGACTGAGCCATGTCTAGAAGGAATTACATTAAACTAAATGGGAGACAGTGAAAGTGAAAATTAATAGTTTGAGATCGACAGAAGACGATATGCATTTGTTTTTTTTTTTCCCTGAAGAAAACATGACTAGTACTAGTAACGTGATGGTCAACAGAAGAAGTACCACTTCATTCTTCAGAGACATCCTCTACCCTCTGCTGAGCAATGTTTTGTCAAAAGATGCAAGCAAGATATTGAGCCCAAATACATCTCAAAGCTCTGCAAGAACTAGTTGACCAAGACTAGAACTGCCAAGAATTCCTGGACTTGGACTTAGACGCAGTTACCTGAACTTATCTGAGTGCATACAGATATCATTAGTAATAAAATAAAATTGTAATTATGTATGTAATTATAAAATTACATTAAAAGCAAATGCAAAACCTAGGGTGGTTTCAGTCTTTTAGAACCTCACTGCATAAATGAAATTGCTTATTCCTAAAAAAAAGCTGCATTCAATTAAACTCGATGTGAATGTACCGTGTATGTGACTGAACTGAAATGTCTGGACTAACAAGTTCCCTTAAATCACTCTTACACGCCAGGTCATTCGCTCAAGTGGTTCTGGTATGATGCCCGTGATCTTGAACTACTTATCCATTTAGTTGTGAGGGGTTGTACTCAAATTCATCAAACCAAAATAGAAAGGACATTTCAAGTCACCATCTTCAAGGGTAATGAAGTTTCTTAGAGTTCTTCTACAAATTGCCCTGCATCATGGAATTTCCACGTATCAAAGCGTGACATGACCAGACATTAGCCCACACAATTTCAAACAAACTCTTTATCAGCACTTAAGCAAGAATAAACTTCCTCCACTTCCATTAGTGTTACTTTAGATCTATAGGGTCTCTGCTGGTCTGCAGCAAATGTGAGAAAGGTCTGGGTATATACCTCTTATGTAAATCTTATATATCTGTGCTATTTGGTCTCAAGCTCTCTGACTAAAATGACTTATCTTCCATTTGTTCTGTTTTTCTTTAAATGATGTGCTGTAACATAATTTTATTGCTCATTGCCCTTATAGTTTCCATGCCATTTCATTTAACTTTGCAACCGTATCACTCTTTTCCACGTTTATTTCTGCTGATTCTTTTATCTTTGAGTTCCTCCCCAGCTGGCTGCTGCCATCCTTTCCTTTCACTACACCATACATTCCACCTCTCCTCATTCTTCTCTCTTCTTCCTCTGCCCTTTCTTTCCTTGGTGCCATGGTGACAGTAGTGGAAACGTCAGGCTGTGATAATAGCTACCATGAAATCAACATGGAACGTGGGGGGGGGGTCCTCCACGCATACACACAGCAGGGGGCCATCAGTGTTTGGACAGCTGCTGGTGCCACTTTTAGTGGCTCCTCAACAAACACTGGAACTGAATGGGGAGAGCGACTGAGGAAGGGCAAGATGGACAGGGAGGAGAGCTGGATTGAAAGGGAAAGAAGGATGGGAGTGATAAGGTAACGGACACAGGGGAGGATGCAAGAGGGAGAGAGATTGGCAAGCAAGAAACTAAGAGATCTTCTGACCTTGATCATGAAAACAGGTTACCAAGACACTATGTAATGGTCTCAGTAAGGTGTTTTATTACCACTCCTATGTACCTCTTTCTTCCCAGACATCTCTGTCTCTCTACCCCTCACACTAACAGAATCTAATGAGCATTAAATCTTAAAATGTCTTAAATACAGTAAATTGAGTTTTTGTTTAAGAACCATGCAATGCAAATTGAGTTCTTATCTTTAAACGCCAGTGGTCGGATAGTTTTTGTTCGAGAACAACAGAGTGAGTTGGAGTACTGAAAGCCATAAATCTTTACACCTGGCAAAGTCTTTTTTGACTAATTGGTTCGAGAATTGGATAAAGGAGGCTTTCATGGATTTTGGACACAGTATTTTATAATGGCGAAGATGGCAAAAGCACCGTGTACCAGGTTAATTGTGCCTAGACAAAGAGAGCAAACCAACATACACCGTTTTGTAGAGGAAGATTGGGGCGTGGGACGTAAACTGGAGTGTCTTGTTTTAATTAATCATGATAATCTCAACCAGTCACACTATTTATCTCAACAGCAGTGCCAATCGCCGTGGCACACTAAAAATGGTTTAGTGGAGGAAAAAAGTTCAGACCAGCTTCTCCAAGTTGGAAAGTGTTCTTGTCTTGTTAAACGTATAACACCACAAATATATTTTCCATGCTTTCTGCTCATAGTGAATCTTTGAAACAGCTCTCTTCAAAATAGCGGCATCGTGCCTCGCTCTACCTAATTTGCATGGAACTCCTACTTTGTTGTGACTCTCCTCTCACATTTCCTCCACATTTCTAGCACTTGACAAGAAAATACGCCAAGACAGTGCTAATAGTACTCAGTGGACACTAATATTTTTAGTTTTTATAGTTTTGCCTGAAACTCTTTAAAACCTCTGTGGTGTTGAAACAATGTGAAAAGGGTTGCCTGTTGTGATGAACCCAGAGAGATTTATTACATGGATTTGCAGTTTGCAGTTTCAGTTCATTGTTCAGCTGTCTGGCCTGCAACTTTACTGTTTTGGTTCACTCTCGTTGCTCTCAAAGCATTTTCCCCAGTTGCAGTAGGCAGCTGTTTATAGCAAAAAAGCTCCAAAACCCTTATTATACACTTTAAGTTCAGCACCATACTGTGGACAGAGTAATGCACTTTTTACATTAATATTACCACATATATGCAGGCACTTTAAACATGGGAAAACCCATTAACACTAAGTGATGGACTCCTTTCATATTGCTAAGTAGAAACATTTGCCTGTCTGTATTTTTTGCTGCCACTAATGTGCAAGAAAACAAGAAAACTTAGTGATAATCGTTAGTTATTATTTGATTTCTTGCTTTGGGCCGTGAGCAAATCCTTTTCGGTCACCATTTTACGTGGTTGTGAGTGGCATTGTGGATCACCCTGTCACAGTACCAGTAACCTGTCTCATTATTTCCTCTCCATTCAGTCCTTCGACCTGGAATTGACTTCCAATTGTACCCTTTCACACTGAAGACTCACGTCAGATATTAGCAGGTGCTGGTGGGTTTTTTCGTCAAGTATGAAAAGGGCTTAGTTTAACGAGTGGCTCTTGAACATTCACATTAATGGTAATATACCTCCTTGATTGCTGTGTGTGTAAGTAAGCAACTATTTGGTAATAAGCTCACAAATCTGCTTAAAAGTGATGATAAGTTAAAGTTTTCAACTTGTATTTACAGGTGTGACATATTACACAATATTGACTTGAAATTATCTGTAATTTATTTTATTTCATATTTGATTGCAGGGTAATTTCTACTATGTAATAATTAAATTGCTATTATCCATCCAACACATCTGTTGCTCTTCAAAGGAACTGTCCCATTTTTGCTGAATCAAAGGTCCAACAGAGCTTTTATGCCAAAAGCTCAAATTTAACTGATAAAAAGAGGCCATTACATCTAAAGGCGAGAGCAATGGGATCACTTATTATGCTGATTTTACACTTGATTTTGCAGCCAAATAAAATGAAATCCGACACCAAATATAGTGAGGTCAACATTAAAGGTCCATTAGGACTCATTTGGACTCATTCATTGTTCCTAACTTCAGTGTTCTAAAAACCCTCATGATCCTTGGTTGAAGTAGCAGAGAAGACGGATGTTAAAGGGCCAAGCTATTGCAGGAGTGGTTTGAGGAAGCAGGAGGACTGTACCTTCTGAAGTATGGATCAGGTGAAAGGGATGGTAGAGGGAGCAAGGAGAATAATGGCAGTGAGAGAGAGAGAGAGAGAATCGAAAAGGCAGGGAGACGCTGCTCCATTTTCACTTATTCTTTTCGAACTCTCACTTGTATTCCTCAGATAATATGTGTGAAGATAAAGTGTTTGCGTGTGTTTGCAGAGACTTCAACGTGTCTGCTCTCGCGTCAATAAAATACAGTGCTACTTTCTCACATTATTATCCTCACTCTCCCACCCTACTCGCCATCACCATAACAACAAATAATGATTAAGGGCAAAGGAAGTGCTGGCAGCCTGGGAGCATTGCATCCTGGTATACAGTATATCACCAGATCTGGATTTCCTGTCCCCAAGTATACAGAAGATACTTAGCCAACCGGACAGCAGTAACAATGACCAGAGCCCAGCAAACACATGACATCTTTACTGTTTACTCTGTCTGGGCAATAGCTGTCCCACATGAGTGACTGACCGGGATGTTTAGTCGTAGTTACGCAGTCTGAAATTCTCAACCGTTGGGACTCTGTATCTGGGACAGTAAGGCAATGCCAAGCTTCTTTTGATCAGTTTCTCTCAAATCTGCAATCCATCTTTTGACCTTTCCTTCGACAGGTTCAGGTGATAACAATAACATTCACACTGAAAAGGTACCAAATGCACACAACCTGAAACTGTGGTGCATTTTAAGGGTCAGGACTTTTGTATGAAATCTCAACATTTACACTTATCTGAGGCTAAGACTATTGAAATCAGTAAAACATCAAAAAAAATTTGAATTAAAACATAAAATATTCAAATTTTTAATTTGTTTACTTGGTCTTTAAACACATACTTTTCAATTTGTAGATATAGCACCGATGTTAGGCTTCTTTAAGTTAGTTTTTCTACAGCTTTTTGTGCGTCTGCATTTGTATATATATTTTACAGTAAAAGAAGCTAATCTTTTGCCTGGTAAATGGTATCCAAACACTGGAAGTTCTTAAAATAGGTATAAAAAGGTATCACAAAAAATATAGTTTTGATTTCAGCAATCATTGTCATTATAAAAATCACATCACAAACACAAAATTGTATGTTCTGGATTCAAAATCATTAGCATTTGGTCAACCGCTACTCGTACGTGGAAAGAAAAGTTTAAATGAGTACTTCAAAATGCACTCTTCGCTTGTGCTCCCACTATGCCGCCTCTCTCTGTGTTTTTGCTGGCATAAGCAGCAGAAACTGGAAATTGGAGTGAGTGCAGCAGTCACGCTCAGTAAAAAGTTACAAGAACTGGAACTGGACCATTCAGCAATTCACCATGCATCCAATGCCAGTGTTTGGTACCAATGCAAGAAGCAGAGTGCCTGAGATGTCGTGAGGCATAAATAAACATTGTGGAGGTCACGGTGGTGGGTGGGGTTTGTGGTGCTACTGTCTTGCATGAGGAAAGCCAAAGTTTGCTGCCTGGCATGGACCTGAATGTATCAATCATATAGTTTGTACCATTGTTGAAAGTCTTTCCCCAACCCAACCAAGAGTTTCAGTTGGCTTGACCTTGACCTTACCTAAGTCATATGTCATCTGTCTTCCCAAAACCTTTCCCTAACCATAGCATGAACACCATGGGCTGTGGCTGTAGAAAAAGAAACTCTCTAATATCAACATTCTTTTAAGACATAGGCCTGCTTTGTGACTCCCTAATTTAAGAACACAAGTGGGAGTGATTGTCCATTCAAAATGAGGCTGCACCTACCATATTGGTCTCCTAATGGCCTCTCTAACATCAGGGTACTTACCCCTCAGTGTCTGGAAAAGCTGACTCCTGAATCATGACCTGGATCCTTGCTGGGTCCGTGGGATTTGTAGTTCAACCCTTGTTGACCACTAACAGGCAGAGGGTGGTGGTGATGATGATGATGTTCTCCTGGTCAAAGTGCAATTCACAGTGTGAATTCAGCATTACAGCCTTGTTTATCTGCCAGCTTCATGCCCCGCTTGTTACAAGTGAGAGCATGAGCGTGTTGCGTAGTCTTTGATGGACCGTAATTTTCTCATCTTCCAGCAAGAACATGTTTTTGATTCCATAGCAGATAAATAATTAAAATAATCTGTAAAACTTCTCCTTTGTATGATGCTGTGATTCCATAATTGCTGAGCATTTTAAAAGTTAAGACCCACAGGGGCCATACACACGAGGCTTCGCTCTCCGAACAAAGCGTTATTGCACAAACATTACAGCCATCTGGGAAGCCTGCTTTAATGAACACACACAAACTCTTTGTCTGTTTGGGTCGCTCATGCTCAGACACAAATTGGAGAAGAGTGCTGAACAGACATGGCCTCGTTACTTTTCCTCCCACGTCGCCTGTCAAACAGGTTTCCTCTCTCTGAGCGGGTCCCGTGTCCTATTCTTGTTCTGTCTGTACACCGTGCCGTATTACACCTCCACACAAAGGATCTTAGCTGACTTTATTACGTTACTTTGCATACATAATGAGACAGAATGGAAATCAGCCTTCAGCTTGTTGACAGTTCACTTGTGTCACTGCAGAGTGGAGGAAATGTGATTGTTGGGAGATTCTAAATTCCAGCTCCCCCTCCGCTTTTTTTTATCCCTTTTACTTGATTGCCCGATTGATGTGTTCTTCTGCCCGATGATGATTCACTGAGCTTTGATTGATTGTAATTTTCTAAGCCAAACAATAGAGGCAGTTTAATTAAGCATTAATTAAGAGTATTGATTTAAGTTTCTCAGTGTGTCTTCAAATGTTTGAGCATGGTTGTCTTTTCCATTGATGGGATGTTGGCAGGTAAAAGTCAGGCTGTTTTGGTTTATGCATTGTCAACAGGAATCTTGTGAGCCAACTTTAAACAATGCCAGACATAGTACAATTACATCCCAAAGCATTTTTTACAATAACTGTCTTGGGTATTGTGATGTGATTATGGTTTGCAGAACATGATCGAATATACACCAAACAATATTTTTTATGTTAGACCAAACAGAAACTTATGTGAATTTGTTTTGCAAATATATGAAGAGTATTTCTCGATAATAAGTAGCTGCTCTTGTCTTGTTTTATGGCACATCAGGGAGTCTGATAACCAAAGACTCGCACAGAAAATTCGGAACAACTTGTGACATAGGCATTTTTAAACTAATATTTACACTCCCTATAATCATAGATGAGGAAGGATGGCGCATTGTCAAATAGGATTTTGATAAGAATAGCATATTTTTGAAAAAGCATCAGGATTTAATCATGTTAAGTGGGCTTGTTGAGTTTGACTGATTATTGAAAATGTGCTCTAGCAGTTTAGTATTGCAAGTCCTTAAAGTTCAGGGGGGCTCACAAGAGACAGAGAGCCGTGCATAACCATTGAAAGAAAAATGAGTAAGACGAGCCAAACAGAGGAGAAAAACTTAAATCTAGACTTTGCTTGATTGAATTCCCTCTATTGTTTGTCTCAGACAATCACTGTCAATGAAAAACAGGGTCTTGGTCCACTTCTAATCAGACTCTGGTATGTTTACCCCATTATTTTTTTAACAGTAGATCTGTGATATTAGCATAATCCAGACTACTCTGAAGTCCTTCTGCTGATTGAGGAAAATAACTATTTTATTAAGATGTGTATGGAAAGTGTATATTTATTCAAATAACCTGGTAACCATTGTGTTTGCAACAGGACATGAGTTTGTTAATCAGTCTTGTATCTTCCTTCATGTTCTTTGGCAGTCCATTAAAGTGTCTGATATTGTGATCCCAGGTTAACAAACTGATGCTGTACAAGATGTCTTTTTCTCACCTCTCCGTGTTTGTCATTATTAAATATGTGGTCAATTTGTAGTTTAGTTAAGACTGTGACACCAGCAAACTTAAATTTTTGATTTATATTTGATCAGCATTGCCTAGTTTGACAATCTGAGTTTTGTGAACTGTGCGTTGTGGAATTTAAGTTGTTGCATCAAAGCTGCTCTATATTATGAGTGGTTGTGATTGGCTTGGGCTCCCGGCAAGGTCAGGTAGAAATCTGTCTGAACGGGAGGGGGGGCAGACGCTTCTGCCACAGCACATAAAACATGAGCTCCTCAGATAATATTCCTTCATGACTGGTAAACTGAAGCCTTTTGAGTATTGAGTATATTCCTAGAGTAGCTTAAGGAATCACATGCAAACTCAGGGACATTAAGGTTACATGGTACACCTCTAAAATACACATTTGCACCTCACAAAGTTGTACTGTTTATGAAGACTGCGTTGATTGAACCAAAACAGCCAATTTTCCAGCTTTGAGCTAGCTAGAAGCGGTCAGCCTGACCATAAATGTGTGGACCCTCAGCTGATATCAGAACCCAGAAGATGAATATCTCGGTTTGTGTGGATGGGAGCACCACTGTGAAGTTGAGGCAGGGAAGACTGGTGGGGAAAAAAACCCCCAAAACCTCTGTCAGACAAGCGCCAAATTTATAAAGGCAATATTTAACTCCAAATCTCCACGTTAATCCAAACAAGTCTGACAACCCTTGACCTGAACGGAGAAATCTACGATCTCAGTCTGGATTTTTAACATACTTGTTACTCCTTTTCAGACTGCATTGAAGCCTCCCGTCTCCCATTAGACTGTCAGATGGCTGACACCAGGAGTCTTGCGCCGTGATAGATAATACTAAAAGACACTGCAGCTAGCTGAGTGGCTGCTGTGCAGGACTTACTGTTAAACCAAACTGTGCTTTGATAACGTGACACATGCAATTTGATGAGCTCTGTTTTCCATACAGCCTTTGTTCCATTATGAGTGTGTGCATATTTAACACGAGTGGCTCCGGTGGGAATGCGACTCCCTGCAGCATTTGTGCCATGCTGAACATGCTGAGCTGCACTGAGCTGCTCTCGGCACCTTCATGCTTACGTGTTGTGTGTGTTTAAGGTCGGGGCAGTCATAGTTACACAGCGGCAGAGAGTGTGATGCTAATGGCAGAACGCACAAAGTGAAAGAATCGGACAAAGCTGCTTTGTCCTACATTTGACTGAGTTTGATGGCTTGGCCCAGGTTTGGCTGCTGTCTTTTCAACAACAATTAAAGTCGATTCAGCTCGATGCAGAATTCAAAGCGACTGGCCTCAATAATTTATTGCACCGGTTGCTTGTGTGTTTTCCTTTTCATCTTCATTTGGCACTACGAGATGCATGTGAGGCTAGGTAGCACTGTGGGACTGGCCTCCCAAGAAAAGCAGCAGCAGTCGATTCAGCAAATGCCCAAAAAGTGATTTGCATATGTTCAAGTGACAAAGCCGCATAGAGCCAAAGGAATTCTGACTCCTGTCATCTGGGGTGAAAAAGAACAAAATGTAACTTTGTTATAGAGCCACAAAGTCTGGAGAGGGAGGAGAACTGGTTTCATGTGTTGAGGAGACACTGGAGTTTGAGATGGTAAATCACTAATAGGTCCAATCACTAATCATGCCCATGATTATTTCTTTAAAGAGGAAAAAGACTGATTAAGCGTTGCATTCCTGCAACATCATCAGCAATAATTTGTAGGAAAACTTTTTTGCCCGTCCCATTCTCTGCAGTCGTTCAAATGGAACTTTGAAAAAACAAAACCCTCTCCTCAAATGTCAAGAATATGTCTATTTCAGTTCATCATCATTCTTCCTCAGTGGTGTCTTAAATGTTTTTCCTGAGAGTTTCTAGTGATTGGCCTTTTTTCTACCCTTTCTTCTTCCATGCCAAAACCTACATTACCCACAATGCTCCACCAATGTTTTCCATTAACAATAGTCCCCAGCAGAGATGAAGAGCAGGCTCCAGTGGTCCAGTAAGCTCAACCCTCACATCATTAGACGTGTTTTATTATCTAACTTGTAGTCAGTTGACTGAAGGGCATGTATTAGCCTATCTGAAGCTCATTCTGGAGACACAAAAGGTTTGATAAAACTTTTTCCTCATACGCAGTAGTGCAGACTTATGCCAATCAACGCTTGTCAATTCAGTCCAAGTCAGCCTATCAGCTTGCTTGGTTACACAGTGCCTTGTTGAGCTTTGGGAGGTGTGTGGCGGTAACTCACTGTTAGCCATAACAACCTTTCATGCAAATTCACAGATATGTTTGTATGATTCTTTGGAAAAGCATTCTTTTACCTTTCAAGTCTAAATAAGTATTTCACCCCCAAGTTATACTTTAAACGATCTTTCCCTAACCCGAAATAGGTCATGTCTGCGCCTGAAGCAAACCGAAACCATTGGTGCAATTCACAAGATATGAAAACGGTTTTGGAAGGGACGGACACATGATGTCATCCTGCCAATAGGGATGTAACAAGAGACACTTCAACACTCCGAGCAGATAACAAATGAAGCATTTTGTAGTTTCATTTCAGAGAACTTGTCGAACGCGCTTCTGTTTTCGTGCAAATTATGACGCCTTTGCTGTTCATAGAAAATCGCCTTTTTCTGTGTTTCCCTCTAATGTTTATGCACACGCATGGACAGGTGCGCACACGCATACACACTTGCGCAATTCCATTAGTCAAATTAATTCATGTGGACAGTTTCTAATCAAGAGGAATGGCACCGATAGAAACCCTGGGAGTGCACCTGTCACAAACCTGTTACCAATAATATTCCAATTCATCACTCTGATGTTCAAGGCTTTTTAAAAATGCAGCGGACACACACCCGAGTATTGAAACACCTTGAAGACCCTCTCTGAACTCTGCTTATTTTTTTTTTATCATTTTGTTTGTTTTCATCCTTTTGTAGGTCAGATATTTCTTTTTCATGCGTTTGATTGGCCATGCAGGCTTTCATCTCTTTGCCCCGCGCACGCTGATCCATTCAGCAACGTTGTCTCTGGCTCTTGCTCTTTGACTCACTCTTCCATCTGCCTTTTTGAAGTGCAGCAAGCATAATTGCATCTCTGAACTGTCATTACTCTCTTCTGCCCCTTTTAACGTCATCGGCGTCCCAACTTGCAGCGCTTTGCATAGTGGAGCATGGTGACCGTTTAATGAGTACACGTCAACGCTCTCTGCGCCGTCTAGTTCGTTTGTTATCTCCTCTGTGTTATGGAGATTTATGGCGGCCTGTGAATAAGTGATGTCTTCCTTATCTGAGGCGTCTGGCCGGGCTGTAGAGCTCCTCTCAGTGTGTGTGTATGTTTAATGAATGATGCTGGTGAAACAGTGATATGCTATCTTGTCAGTGTTTAGAGTCAGAGAGAGACACAGGGATGCTGAATGTTCCTCAGAGGCATTTTGAAAAAGCAGAAGGAGGTTTAACGGAGCTTCATTTTTGCTTTAGATCCATCAGGAAAGCCGATTATTATTTGTATTCTTCAACAAAAAGACTGTGTTGCTGTGTGGCCTCCCAATAAAAAATGTGTTTTTGCTCCAAAGAACAAAAATATAGAAATCAGTTTCTCAGTCATTTCAACGCCACCCAAGGAGCCTGGCCTCAACGTGACTGCTGGTCCTTTAAGACCATTTGTAGCATAAAATAAAAAAGAATCAAGTCCAAATTTCAAAAGCTATAAAACTGCATTGAGCAACGTTGTCTCTGTCTTTGTCTATGCAGTGGCAGTAACGTCTCAGCAGGCAGAGCACACTGCCCATTAATTTCACTTGTTTGCAGTTTAATACCCTCTTCTTGCTGCCTACATGTTGAAGTGTGCTCGGGCAAGACTCCGAACCCCAGTTGGTCTCATTGCCCTGCATGGCAGCTTGCTGCCATCGCTGAGTGTGTGAGAAGCACTTTATAAATGTGGGGTGATTGGGGGCTTGAGTATTTATTGCTATGCTGACTCATTTGTGGCATTTCAAAGTTAACTGCACTTTATGTATAAAGAAAAGATAAAACTCAGAACTCGTCCAGCAGATAGCAGGTACATGGTGTGGACAAGGATTGGAGGAAAGACCTAAGGTTGCATCTTCAGTGACATAATGTTCCAGCCGTGTGTGCAGCTCACACCAGCTCTGAGTGAAGCTCCTTAGCCGCTTGTGGAGTTTAAGTGGTGGGTATTTCATCATAGCTGGGTCCTTCCTCTGGGTGCCAGCTGTCATTGCCAGCGTCATCATCAGCGCTGCCAGGAGTGAGCAGCAGTGAAGGAGCTATTGTAGCCTATCACAGGCGGTCTCCCCCTGCTGCTCTTACTGTTTCAACACCTGCTTCTACTTCCTCCTTTTCACCAGTTCCTGGTTTCCTGAAGAAGCTGTTTGATGACAAACTCTCTGCTAGCATCCAAAAGGCAAGCTGTATAACAGTTACGTTAAATGTATCTTGCACGATGTGAGTAACGTAAACTTGTCAAGTCGATTTCGGTGTATGGAAGGTTGCCATGGCAATTGCAGGTGCTACAGAACCAGATCAGCTGGAACATGAGGGAAAATGGCAGCTGAGCTACCAGAATCAGAACCAGAATGATATTTGATGTAAGGATAAAGCCTAAATACTTCATGGCTTTTAATTATTTCGATTTCTAAAACAAATTTGACAAAACGAAAGAATGATGATAGTTTAGTGTGTTGATATACATTGTATACAGCTCTTGAACAAAATATAGTATCAGTACTTTAACTTATTTTTTCATTTTGTAATTTATTCCACAAAATCTTTTTTTAATCTGTCTTTAAGAAGATAAAAGATCATGTTTCGCTTTTACGCTCCGCTGCCGGAGACTTGGTGTTTGCATGGCTGCTCTCTGCAAAACCAGGGACTGACAAGAGACTGCCTGATGAAAATAGCAGGGTACGGTACAGTCCCGCATTGACTACCTGCCTAGTCATGTTGAGCTAATCCATTTATTACGTGCGCGCGCGTGTCTGCAGACTGATTGTGTTCGAGTTCTGCCATTATTCCCTGTTGCTGCGTCTCCATCGATCAGGTAGGCCACCTCTAGCACTTCCTCTCCAGTGTTTCTATTCCAGTCTTCTCACCATCCCTAAACCTCCAGGGGTGCTGCATGTAGCATTTTAACATAAATATATTCTATAATAATTAATTAATTACTATTAGTGCAGTTCCACAAACGAGAATATCAGTGGGAAAACATTAAGAGACATTTTCTGGAATGTGATGTCACACAGGGAGATTATTTTCCAGCATAACAGACACATTATGTCATTCTGCAGCTCATACACATCATTCCTTTTAACGTTCTAATTCCATGTTTTCGTCTCAATGTGACTCTGCACCACCTGGATGCAAAGAGCGTTCGTCACTGCAACACAAAACGATGTCGAGAGGTGGAGGCAGCTCATCTTAGTTATGTTTAGTTCCACCCTGAGTTGCAAGCAATGCTTTGCCAAAGTTCAAGGTCACAGAGAGCTACCAAACAAACATCCAGAGTTTGTGGATGTGTGTTTGCACAGTATTATGCAGTAGTACTTAGAGGCGCGACGCTAAAATGTGTCCAACACAACACGTGTTTTTTTGGCTGTTTCCCAGCACCAGAACCTTTTAACACCTTTTACAGTCATTGTCAGTCATTTAGAGTTTGCAGCCACAATGAATGACTGTATACGAACTGCTGGTGCAGGCGCGAAAGAAATTTACTTGAAGCCTAAAAAGAAGACACTTTTGGTTGCAGTTATGTGCTGTTTTGTGGCTAATGGTGACAGTTGCATAAGTTCAAATTGAAGCATTTCATTAGAACATATGTTCCTTGTGTAGCTGTCAAGATTGAGCGTTGCACTCCTGTAACATTGTCTGATTGGTTAATTTTGATGCAGATAGTGTTTTTTTTTTAATTCCACAGTCTTCTTTCATGCCAAAATCTACATCTACATTACCCACAATGCAACCTGATTACTGACAGTTCAGTTGTCATTCGGGTCTGTTATTCTTGCAGTGGCCGATTTAGCCTCAGGCCTCTAGGGGTGGGTTGCAGATCTCCGGTGTCCTCACCTCTTTCCTCTTTCTTACCTGCGCTTCCTCATTTTCAAACTCGTAGTCTTTAGACTCAACCTGTGCTGACTCAAGTGACATCACTTGAGGTGATTTATCAGACCTCGCGCAGCTCCCCCTTGAGCCATGGAAGGATTGACAAAACCGTTTTTCCACATATGCAGTAGCACTGCAGTGACGTGAGCAGGCTTTGATGTTTCAAACTGAAGAAGATCCCCTTTAATTCAGTAGCTGACTGATTTACCGCTGCCATGCTGGAAGTCAAACTATTATCCACAAAATCTAATTCATGAACTCATAAACTTTTATTGTAGCTCATCTGATATCGACAGTTATAACGCTGAGTTGGTAGCAACAAATAAGGAAGCTCTGTTTTCACCTTTGAAACAAAATGCCACATGTTGCACCTTTAAGGAAACGCCGCCACGTTTTGTCTGTGTGAGCATTTGTGCAAACGCACCTGCGACTATGTTTGAGCTTTAGGTCGAAGAGTACCAAGCTCCTTTCATCTGGTTTGCACTCAGTCTGCATGTAATTAGCATCTGATTAACTGTGGCAGCAGCTAATCATGCAATCAGCGGCTGGGACTGCCTGCACTGATTACCTTAGCCTTAAAGACAAAGTTTGGTCACAGCTGTCAGCCTGCTCACAAGAGCTTCGATCTTTTATTGGTTTTTGCAGTGCGAAATTTAGGCTGTCACGTCTTGATGCGGGAGATCACGTCGCCGCGCTGGCTGCGTCAAGTGTTCATTTGATGTTAGCAAACTTTATTCAATTTTGTGGTGTCGCTCCGAAAGTCAGCCTCTGTGTTATTAAAATGTTCAGCTGCTTTAAAAGGTGGCCGGGAAAATCGGAGGAACAGCAGCACGAATCAACTTGAATTTAGGTCCGTGGCATCAGCGGTTTCCACAGCAGTAAAATGAACTCGTGTCCAAGTTCTTGAACCACTTCTGCATCTTAATCCACCTCTTCACTTCCTCTCACATCTTAACTGTGGTAAATTCAAGCTACAGTATCGTCTTTTTTTCGTTTCTTGGAAGCTGCAAATAGAATCTGAATCTTTAAAAACCTTTTTCTTCTTTCAACATTTGGGCCAGATTAGCGTATCAAGTCATTTTAATTCCAAATGAAGCCATTTAAGTCCAAATGGAGCTGCAGCCCTTGTTTCTTTTTGCTATGTGGATGTGAAAGTAGATCTGAAACAGACAGAATTAGCATCTAAAGAAAAATAATAGATTTCTTTAAAGTAATTTTAAAGAATTTTTCAAACCACAATGTCAAACTGCTGGTTCCAGCTTCTTAAAGTGAAGATTTGATGCTTTTCTGACTGATATATGATGATTATCTGAATATATTTGGGTTTGGGGGTAATTTGAAGAAATTAGCAATGGGAATTTTTCACTACTTTCTATTTTTTCCCAAAAAATATTAACTGATCTTATCATAATTCTTTTTTCCAGCCCAGATTTATCTAATTTTACTGTCAGGTGGTACGTTCAAGTCTTTGTCTGTTGCCACTGGACATTTCTCAGAGATGCAAAGGATACAAGTTCCCTTTCGACACTTTTCAATGCACCTGCGCCGGCCGCAGATTCTTTGTGAAGACGGGGATTTTCATGCAAATGTGAGCCACGCACAATTGTGTGACCCTTAATAATCCTCCCCCATTATTTGAACGATCTCGCCCTGAATACATAATAACACGATGGCAGAGGACAGGTGAAATTGCGCTTCCAGGTGCGTAGGCTGAATTGAAATGGAAAAAAAAAAAAATAATAAAAATCCCCATCTGAAAGGTGGCGTCGAAAGCTCTGGGAATTGTATCCTGTCGCTGCCAGGGTGAGAGGGTGCGTCAGCGGAGGGTGATGCTCGTCAATGCATTAGTAATGGCCCTTTGCCTCACATCGAGACCACCTCTCCGTGTGTTCACGTCATTAGGCAACAGCTCTCTTCTCCTGCTGTGCCTGCGTGTGTGTGAAAGAGATAGGGTGACAGAGGCACAAAAAGATGGAGAGATGGAGGGAAATGAGAGGTGGTGATTAATGGGAGGTGACTGCGTCGACACACAATTGATTTGCCACTCTCGCTCCTCCGTTTCATTGGCCGTCCCGAAGGAAACCAGTAAGGTTACCATAGCAAATGATGCATATAAGAGGTCAAAATCTCTCAACTTCAACCATCAACAAGTGTTTTTCTCTGGTGTTAGGCAGAGGCTGTTAAATGCATCCTGTGTTTGTGTATTCGGAATGTGATTGTGTATCCACGAGTGGGTGTGTGTGAGCGAGGCTTGTAATTACACTGGACTAATTGTGCTTTAATGTGGCGCTTCACCCCAGCTTGCGCACACTGTAAATAGCTAATTCTGATCTGACAGAATTAAAGGGGGACTTGAGGCAGAAGCCTGCGGCTGCGGCGTGGCGTTAAGCTGATGCCGCCAAACGACCTGGGCTGATTTATCATCAGTTTGTCAGTTTAAAAGCTAAAAGTAGTTGTTGCCTCCTTTCCAATGAGGCCATCTTTCCATGACTAAATCCTGCTGAATGACATGATGAAAAGCGAACCAGTCAACCTGAGATTCAGGCTCTCATGCCAAAACACACACCAACTCAGATTCACCAACTCAGTCATGTCTGCGCACTTTGGTCACGATACAAAAGTGTGAGGGCTAGAAGATCTTTCTTGTTGTGTCATTTGTAAACGTGTCCAGGATCAGTTCTGTATTTGAGAAACAAAGCAAAACGATTAAACAATATTAGATTTCATAGATTTCTCATCTGTGGCTTTTAAACTTGACAAAGGTCTGATTGATGTCCGACTGTGATTTGATAACGGTCACACTCCTGACTTGGTTTTTACTTTGTGCCCGAATGTCATTGGTCTATGCATCGACAGCTTGTTTGTGTATTATTTTTGATACTGTCTTCAATCCTGACATCTAATTCATGACCCATCCTCGCCCCCACTGTGCTGAGAACATCGCCTCTGACACTGCAGACCTTTGCAGTACAGATGCACCTGCTCTGACCAATAACTTGGTCTGGTCCTTTAATAACCTGCTAGTCAACAGTCGACCGAGACACTTCTTTTAAAAGCAAATCCATTCTTACCTTTAACTCGTGTCCTTGGTTGAACAAAGACCTACTCTGTCTCAAAATATAGTGCAGAAATCCAGTTTCATTTAATACAATCAATAGATTGGTGAGCCCTGCCCCTCTGCAGCAACCTTTTCACATTTGTTGATGAAGTCACCGACAAAAGTCTAAAAGACTTCCTTCCTTACCTGCGACGACTTTACCACAAAGCAGCATTTGAGGTGAGTGAGGTAACATCAGGTTTAACTCTGGGGTTTTCAGGACAGCGGTTCATTTCCTACGAGGTAACATCGCCATGGTAACTTGCGCTGCACAGCTAACCTGCTCCAGAGAAGGATATGTTTGAGATCAGAGATCAGTTTGTATAAAAGCCCCGTCTGTTAACACATAGATTCTCTTGGAAAACAGCAGCATATGTTCTGCAGAGCTTATTGTTGGAGGGTCCCTCAGGAAGAGTGCCCAGTGACCGGGAAAACCATCTGACTGTACCCGATGAATATGAGAGAAATTTGTTTGGGAAGGATGCTGGTCTGGGACTCCTCTTAGGTTTTTAAACACACCCTATCAAGTCTTGCAGGTGTGGTCTTTGACATTTAGCAATAACTTATTTAATCTTAATGGCACCCAATTAACCAAAGAAACCTTTCCGAACTTTCCGTCAAACCCGACGTACTTTTTAATTAACAAAGAAAACAAACATATCAGACCTGTGGTGCGCTTTGGGGACGACGGAAACACAAAATAAGCAGTCGTGAAGATAATTGTCTGGTACCGAAGGGCAACACCAGCAACATATGCCGTGCGTCACAGCAACCCCATGTCTGCCCATCAGGATGTGTGTTATGGATATTCACTGTGTCAAGATGAATGTGCACCGCCGTGTTATCTCTCAGCCTTGACATGTGTAGATGCTCTGGAAAGGTCCGACATACGCTTCGGGCTTCAAGTGATTCAATGCTACATGACGCAGTCAGTATGTCTAAAGCTGGGTTCCTGACATTGCTGGCAAACCTCACAATTGCCAGTTCAGGTATTGCATGACACACTGTACATTATGCATCAGTATTCTTAAACCAAATCTTAGACAACCGTGGTAGAACATTATTAAAATTGTAAAATTAGTTTACTGAGGATCTAAATGGCTTTACTTATTGGGCAACATGTGGTTTGGACTGCTCAGTAAGGGGCTGAGACAAGAGTTGGGAGCAAGTTCATCATCAGAGAACGTTGATGCATGGAACAGTCTCAGTTGAATTTGTCATTACCTCAGCGTACGACGTGCACATGAGCAGAGGTGTCAGCTATCGAGAGCGTTCTTCAACCTTGCGACAAAAACAGCCGTCACTGATTATACAAGATGTGGTTGATTTGTCCCCAGTGGGTGATGGTGGTGGTGATGGCTGTAGTGAATGTGTATATGTGTGTGTGTGTGTGTGTGTGTGTCTACTGAAGCAGTAGTGTTTTCCCACTGGTTGGATCCTGACAGGCTTTGCAGGTAGCAAAGGTCCAGCGGAGCCCCATGATTCATGCAGCCAACAGCGGTTCTCCACCTCATTTATTCACCACATGGACACAGAGCTCATGCTCCATGCTGAATATCACATGACACAGGACACGCTAGCCACTGTGTTTGTGTGTGTGTGTGTGTGTGTGTGTGTGTGTGTGTGTGTGTGTGTGTGGGCAGGTGCGTGTGTTTTTCCGACTGCACTGGCTGCCGTCCGGCTTACCTATGAATAATCATTCCCCTTTGAAATGTCACCTTCCAAACTCAGTGGCCCCAAGCGGATCACAGTGGAAGGGCTCTGGTGACTGTGTGTGTGTACGTGTGTGTACGTGTGTGTGTGTACGTGTGTGTGTATGGTTGAATGAGAGAGCCAGACCTAAACTGGTCAGAATTGTAATAAAGAGAAACAGGCTCTGAGCTGAAAACACTTGAGACTTGAGACAGGCTTCTTAAAGGTATGTGTGTGTGTGTGTGTGTGTGTGTGTGTGTGTGTGTGTGTAAGGTGATAGCATCTCCATACCACTTGTTACAGTCTCTGTATTCTCACTCACGTCTCTGAGGGGTTCATGTTGCCATGGAAACATCATTTAAAATCTATAGTCCTTCTCATCTTGGACCACTGCTGCAGAGGGCTCTTCCTTTAATTCGTCCAACCAATACACACACACACACACAATATATCAAATAATAAATAATTAGATATGTACCTCAGTGAGGTTATATGATATTCAGGCTCCATTAACTTAAAATAGTATTTTTAAATAGTATTAAAATTGTATTTTAGTAACTGTATTGCAAATGCAAGAAAATATTAAAACTGAGCAATTTTTATTTAACTCAGGATGACAAAATTCATTTTCAACTGTCCAACCAACAGTTCAAAAACAAGGATAATCACACCCTGAGCACCTGAAACCAGTTCATTTCTGATAAATAACTGACCATCAACTAATTATTTCAGGTCTTCTTGAATTAATCCATAACACACGAGACAAAAGAGCTGTATCTCACTTTCCATCATCAACGACAGTAACAGCAGATAATTAGGAATAACACGTCCAATCAACACGCTGTATTCGTAACAGATTTTAATTTCATGCCGGAAAATAAAAACTGCCACGGCAGGGAGTAAATAATATTTCTGTCATCCCTCCTCCAACATAGTGAGAATGTCATTTTTCAGTCCTTTTAATCCCCTGCTGTGAATGTAAGAACCGTACATTTCATTTCATTTCTTTCAGACTTCACCATGACACCACCTTCAAGGACAAGACCCTTAATATTTCATTAGGCCACCTGTTACTATAATTGTAGGGGCCACCGACTCAGTCCATTACAATAATATACGTTTCTTCTTTGCCAGCAGATTCTAATTTATATGGTCTAATGTTCCTTTTATGAATGTTGAAAGGAAATTTATGGCGCACTGAATACATTTTGGCAGAAAGACCGTCTCAATGCCATTTATTTATAGGACAAGGCTAAAAAGAGGGATTGTATAACTTCAGTGCTTTTTGGAGAGACATGAAAAGCAGATTTGCTGTTTTTATATGGAACTGCTGAAAAAACTGTGTTGGGTAGTAAATTCTGGATAAATAAAACAGATCGACTTTATAGTTACGTTTCAACCATTCGCCTATCTTTGGTCCATCTTCCAAAGTGACATGATCAACATCTTATTGAACTGATACCCATTCATTATTTTGGCCTGACGCCTGATAGTAGTCTATAGCTGTACAGCCGCCACTGGTCCTGCGGGGTCGTCCATCATGGTGATGCAACCATTTATTGATGGTTGTTCCCCCTTTCTGATCTCGATGTCTGTGTTCCTCTATTACTGAGGGCTGGGCTCTACTCTTCGTACGCATCCACATCCTCACAGAGCATCCAGCAGAGAGGGGACAACTCACGGAGTGCTCGGGTTGACAACAACTACTAAATTTAACGAGTAAACATCCAATTAATATCTTATGAAACCACCTGTTCAACAAGCACATACCTGCTTTGTCCATAGCTTTAACGCGTTTCAGCAACGTCGGCGTGCTAAGTGTGTCAGGCTAATAGCAAAGTGTCACGGACACCAAAGCTGTCTGTAAGTAGTCTAACTGTTAATTTTAGTCACAGTTTGCCATGAATTTTAAAATTGGGTTATTTCTTGTATGACCGGCGGACAGAAACGAGGAACGACCAACTCCAACTGACGTCCGTCGTCTTCTTTTTGTCTAAACTTTGCTCAATTTTGCAATGTCAGGAATATTATTTGTGTGACTGACAGTTTAGGTCTGTTTTCAGTGAAATATTAGTGAGTTTACATTGTAACTTGTAAACGCACCGGCTCTAGAAACAGTATTTAGTTTTATTTAAAATAGAAATCAATTATTTTGCAATAAATCAGTGAAGCACTTTGTTCAGTTCAGTTCAACCATTGCCTCTTTCACAGATTGTTCATTTCCAGTGTTGTCTGGTTGATTATTTGTTGTTGATGGGTGTTGATGTTTGGCGTCCGCTGCTTAAGCGTTGCCTTCTCCAGACTGATGTTTTTACATTGACCTCGACTAATCCGCTATCGTTCAACCTCTAATCGAAGTTATACTACATATACTTGACCCACAGGACAACTTTAAGTGTCTTTTTGACGTTCTGGCTGGCATCCCTTGAAGTCATACAGCTGACAGCCCTCTTGTCTGCGGTTAACATTGAGCACCGTTAAGTGCATCATTAGTTTCGAGGTGTTGGCAGTCTTGACAGTTATTTTCCTGTCACAAATAGCGCACTCTGCGCTGTTGCTGTCAATTAGATACACTGTTTATGCAAAACTGCTTACTTCCAGACAGCGAGGAGATTAAGGCGTATCGACGTCTGGACAGGATTGTTTTTCTCGCCCGTAGCAAGCAGCTACTTAGCTTAAGTTGTCCCACTGAAGTATCAAAATTTAGCACCCAGTGCCTGTTTTTAAATAGTCAAATAGTTGGCAGTACTGGTGTGACTCAACTGTTCTAAGTCAGTTTGCATGCTTTTGAGACAACTCCACACGCCACTGCAGGACAGAGGTTCTCCATGGTAGATAGTGTTTCTCTCTGGACAGAGAGGGTGCCTTTCAGCCCACACATATTCTCTGAGTGGATGCTCTTGGCAGTGCTTTGATGGTAAGGTATTATCTGATCAAAGCTGTCCTCAAGGCCTCTTCACTCGGGGAATACTTGCCCCATGCCCTTCCCTGGAACTTGTTATCTTTAATCAGACAAGATGGCCAGCGGGTTGCTGAGTGGCTCCGTCAAGTCACCAAAGAGACTCAGTTCAGGGATGGGCTTAGTTCAGGGACGATAGATGCCACGTGTAGGATGCAGGATATACAAGGCTGCATGCTAGTCCTGATAAGCTCGGAGACACTCTCAGACACACTCTGTACCGTGAAGGTATGAATTCAGACAGAGCCACACCACACAGGGGCTTGATTATGTACATACTCATGGACTCTTCTCTAGCTGTGAGTTGTGATGTGTAATTCCTCTGCTGTTGAAGTTTTCACTACACCTACTGCATAAAAATCAGCTGTGCATAATTTTGCACGTTTCCTTCAAGCTCTCTTGGTATTTACTCACATTGTAGATGTAAATGAGAGTTCATTTAATCGAACTGTTCCTGAACAAGGCCTGACGCTGAGCTGTTTAAGACCCATTTTAACCTCTCAGGAAAGCTGTGAAGTGCAAGAGAAAGTGACGTGTAAAAGTAAATTTTCATCCTGAATTAGTTTGTAATTCCAAACTCAGCCAATAACATCAACACAGATTTTCCAACAATGCTTACCTGTCCTGTCCACCCTTATCACCCTTATTCTATATAACTAGTCGTCCAGTTATTTATACTGCAAATTTGACCTTATACATTTCATATTAGAGTTACAGTAAGTACCAGCTTTGACATGTCGCTAGCATTCATGTCAACATCCGAGTCCTAATTACAACTTCTTGGAAAGCTCTGATGTATCCATCTTGCTTGGTCTTGAAGTTGTAAGTGTGGGGCTGTGTTACAGGAGCTTCCTATCTTAAGTCTTAAGTTAAGATGGGAAGAGTCCAAGATTGCATTTATTTCCCAATTTCCCAGAACAGAAATAAGATTTAACTAACTTTAGATATCCTATGTTATTTCAGGTTTGGAAACCATAAATATACAATCTGTCAATGTTTATGTCTGTTACGAAGCAACCAAGCAACATCTCTCATCTCAACATTCTAAACAACTTTGTCGCTATTGTAATTCTCATTGAAATGTACTGAAACATTTATTGAGACAAAAACTGATCACTGACACTGGGCACCAAACTTAAAGACCGATGAGTTAGTGGTTTAGGTAACATCTGTAGAGACATGCAAACATGTTCTTTTGGACCACAGAAACCCAGAGAGTGGGCTGAGGAAGCAGATGCAGTCTTTGGCAGAAAACATGCTGACATTTTGTTGGTTGTGTAAAAGCAACAAAAGAGCAGCCATACAAATAAAACGAGCTAGCACCACTATTTGGTGGAAAAGTAAAAGTTAGTACGACATGACATTTGTTCTGAAGGAAGCAAGGATACTTTTAATACTTTTCCTATCTTAAGTCAGGCTAGGAACATGGATTTAGGGACTGTTCATCTGCAATGGATTATATATCTAAATCAGGTCCTATCCATAATTACCATAGTTACTAAACAGGTTAGGAAGTTCGGTGCTATGGCCCCTGGAGGTTTTTCTGGCTGACCAGGCGTCACCTGTTACTGCAGTAACTGCTGGTGCAAAATTAGTATCGCAGGTCCCTGAATTTTGGGGCAGCAAAACTCTCATCTGGCTGTGACTTTGTTAGAAATACAACCCAAGAGCAGCTGTTTCTGTTTCTGTTAGGGCAGCTGAATATACTTGTGCTGCTTTAATTAAGATGTCAGCCAATAATTGGCCTTTGCTCCAACATGCAGTGGTCAAAGGCGGCATGAGTTCATGCTGCACACACACACAAATTAAAATGAGTTATCTTGCTGAGATCTTACTGCACACTGTGGCTGGTTCTCCTTATTTCATTGTCCACCTCAGTATTTAGTGGTCCACTGTTGGAGAAACAGCACAAATTGTTTGGTGGATGTAATTTTGATGAATGGTTGAAGTGAAAGTGTGTTAACTGTGGTACTTTCACAAATGTTTTTGGTAATTGAGGTTTTTTGATATCATGCAGCAGCAGTAGGACACTGCACACTGGGAGTGACTTAATCTAGCTCTAACACCTGTGTAATAAGAGGAAACCGTAAACATACTGTGGCAACTGCATAGACACCACCCGCCAGTGACAAGTTAAATCCAAATTTTAACAGAAAAACATTTCTAAATCTCACAGGACCGACCCTGTAACTTGAGTCTGAAGAATATGAATTTTAATTCTACCTTTTTTATGTTCTAAATACTTACCAAGACAGCATAAAGGATGACCCGACATGGCATTTTGATGTTGAGCCAGTGGGAATGAGCCAGGTTAACTTCAGTTCGGGAAGTAAAAAGAACTGGACATCCTCAGTAGTAACTTTCAGAGAGCCGAAATTCAGGATGTTGAAGTGTGACGTCGAGACGGATAATTGACAGATACTCAGTCCAGATCCAGCAGCATCTTCTTAGTTTTACACACAGAGTTGGCTGTAAGACGGCGGTTAGCAAACACCCTAAATATCCTTATTTTGGTCTTTGACTCTGTCCTCCTTACCAACAATGGTCCATTTTATCCAAGAGTCATTCCTTAAAGACAAGACAAGACAAGACAAGACAAGAGTTTCATTTCAGTTCTTCCATCTATCTATTGACCTATGTAATGACACGTTTATCATCCAAATAGGTGAATAAATTAGATTTAGGGACGTCCATGAGCAAAGATAAATGTCAGCATTTGTTCAAGTAGGTGAAAAGGTTGAAGATCAATGTGCTCTGAAGATCCTCTGTTATATTTCCATTATATCTGAAAAGCTTGCGAAAGCGACCCGTGAAGACCAGCTGTCGGTTCTGGAGTTGCTCGTTTTCTCATTTTCATTCTCCGCACGGTTGTTTTTGCTGCCTCTTATAATTCATTTTACATTTCCTGAGCCACTTAAAGGAGAACAAGCCTTTCAAGATCTAACCAGGCAGCGATCAAACAATGTGATGCAGGCAAAGAGCTGGGTAAACCTGCTAGGGTTATTTGTGTTATTTTTCATAATAAGTTTTGGATTTTGCATATGTGATATCAGTCTTATCAGTCAGCGAGTGAAGCCTAAGTGCCTGTTAGCAGCGTCGCGCCATCTGTTACATTTATTATTAGGATTTTTCGGCTACTCGGAGCTAAATTCAGTTAGCTCCCGCCTTTTTGAAGCCACAGTCTTTTTTTCTCTTTGTGATTAAATGAAAAAGATGAGTTGATAATGAAGACAGGAGAGGAAATCAAGAGAGGACAGAATGACAGAATGGGATCAACTTAAGCAAAATAATTATCTGGCAGTGTCGGGATCTGTCACGTCTTTGTCTCGTCCCCTGGCGGTAAACATCCATTTAACCGAATGCCAAGTATATTATCATATAGAAACCAACAAGCGTCTCAAAGGTCCTTCTTAACTGGCGCCAATAAGCCATGTTGAAACAGAAAAATGCAATTGGAATCACCGTGACCCAAAACACTGTAATTTGAAAACGACGTGCGTGTTTGCACTTGCTTGTTTACTGCTGCACACGTGGAATTTTCCTCCCGAGTGCTGCAAAGACTAAAGATGTATTTATTCCTAATGGAGCTTCAAATTGCGGCGCTCTCCTCAGGCTCCTTCTCTGTATGCAAACACTTTCCTCTATTATCATTGTGCAGGCAATGACTGCCATTTGTTTGCAGGATACAGAGCCATAACGAATTAATTGTATCTGATGCACCATGTGCGATGTGCTGGTATGAATGAGGGCAGAAAATGGGATTATGGACGAATAGAACTGGTTTTTTTTTGTGCATTATAAGGGTGCATCACCGCAGATGCGTGAAGTTATTGTGTTCTTCAGTCAAACCTCTCAGTGAGATGGGATGACACTTTGCTGAGGAGAAGCACAAGCTTGTCGTGAGCGCGTTCAAGGATGTTTTTTTTCTATTTGTACCTTCAAATCAAAGGACTTACAAGCAGCAGACACGTATCAGGACCGTCTAATAGGCTGGTGCAAAAATAGAAACGAATAAAAAGTCCAGAGAGAACCTTTATTTCCCCCCCTAAATCCATTACTACATGTCACCGAGAATCGTCGGGCTGAAACGCACGAGGAAGCTATCACATGCGAATCGTCTGAAAGCCTGCCCCTGATTGAAGGTAAAATAAGTTTCTGGTCTCGTCATTACTCTGCACCTGCATACAGCACGTTGGAGTTTTGGACTTTATCCTCTCTTGAGCCCGTAGTAATATGAGAAACTGTCAAAAAGTTGGCAAAAATATTAGTTTTTGAGTAGAAAGCCCACAAGAACATTATTATTTTACCATTCTTGGAAGCTGTCATTTCAGCAACAATGGCAGTTTTCCAATCCTGCTTTGAGTTCTAACTCGTATTGAACCCCGCTTACCTTTAGCCTTTTGGTTTTTTTAATATCTGCTCTTTCTGTCTACCTCAGTGAGCTGATGCCAGTCTAAATGTAAATCTGCCCAGACAGGGAGGTTTTGTCAACAGTCTGCGTCTTTCCTGACAATGGGAAACTTTTGCTGAGAGGTTGTTCAATAGAGACGTGGCCTGTGTATCAGAGTCATGCATAAACATGCCAAGTCGCCGCAGTTCATCGTCCAGTCATTTCGCTGTCACGCGGCATTTGTTTTGTCATTATCCGCCGCTCGTGTGTTTCTGTCTGTTCCAATAGCCGAGGCAAGTCGCGCGCTTTCCGTCACAAGAACAGGGCATTTGTTGCAACAAATGGAAGTTGTGTTGGTGGTTCGTCAGTGTCGGAAGAACTGTCGCTTGAAATGAATTTTAACGAGGTCCTGCTGCGCCAGTTAAGTTAAAACGAGGATTATATTTTGCCCTCATTAATCTAAATCGCTAGTTGGTTCAGCAGAGCACTCTTATGCAAATGATGCATTAAAAATACACTCACACAATATGCACGATAACCCGAAATACCCCAACAAATGTTACTAAAATATCTTTGCGAAAGTGACGCATTTTCATCCTCTGTGCGCTTTTTCAGTTTCACAGACCCAACACCTGCAAAGCTCAGAGCAAAAATCATCAATCAGTCTAAATCTTTCCTGAGCTGCCGCTGGGCAAAGACTGTCGGGGTGCACAACAAGGAACTATGTAAATGTGCAAAAATGACTGACTAAAAACCCAGTGTGAAGTCATCATTTGAAGAATACACACATGCAAATCTCCAGCCGCCTGGGTAATATTTCAAAAAGTTTTCACTGTTTATTTGAGAAAGACAAACCCATAAATTAGATTTATTTATTTATTTTTTTTTTTAAGATTAGTGAAAAGGACGGAGCAGAGCCGCTGCTGCATGAACTGTTCTGGGTTTGCAGGATTACACCCGGTGCTGGTATCTAACCCAGCAGCTGCAGCAGCATCAGGGCAGCTGTTGGTTTGCTGTCAGTCACGTTTTCTGCGTGTTGTCACCCCTCAATGTTTAACCTCTTAATACGGAGCTGTCGCCGGCGACAGGAAAGTGACATGCGCGCTTCAAACTACCGTAGCTCTGGTAATGTTCGCACTATTGAAAAAATCTCAACAGATTCTGAAAGCTGAGATGTTGTGCTTTAGAGCCAAAATGGTGTTATTACGGTAATTTCACTTAATGTCCCGAAGCCTGCAAAGCAGCATCACACACACAGCAGTGGAGAAAGTTTCCATTTTATAGTCTGTTTTCACACATTATGAGACGCAGACTCATAATTTATTCCAATTTTATTGGAAATAGCCGGATACTTTTCAAATGCCAAATATAACATGCAAAATATGCTATTCATGTATAATTGCAGTGTTGTTTTTTAGGTGTTAAAGGGTTAAAATTTAGAAATAAATGTTACAGTGTTGATAAAATCCTGCTTTAACCCTCCGGCTCAGCTCTCTCTCACTTTCTTGGTCTCTTTGTTTCTCTTTCTTTGGCTCTTTTTGCATCTTTGTGTGTTTTTACCACTGGGATTGCGTTGCTGCATTGTTGCATTTCTGCTTTTCTACCGTAATCCCGTCTCATCATAACTATAACAATATGGGCTAGGACTTCATGGCAAAGGGGGGTTTGAGGAAGTTTCTTGAAGAGTAGCAAATTATTATAGTACCATGATAAATTATTCTAAATATAATTGATAATTATGTTTTTCCTAATTTAAATTTAAAGTTGAATTGGCACAGGATGGTGACTTTATGTTGACGTAATGCTCAGGTTTATTTGTGTCTCACTGGTGACGGACAGTATATCATATTATTTATGGTGGACAATTTTCCACAATAGCTTTTCAACGCAGTCATATTCGGCTATTACCTCTCCATAAAGTACCATTCATTGTCAGACTATGGCAATGGACACTCCCATGCAATATTCAGACCGCCTTTTACATGCATGAAGGATGCGCAGGAAATGATGCAGAATATAATCTGTGGCATTGGTTCTCAAGCCCGGGGTCGGGACCCCCAAGGGGGTTGCGAGACAATTTCCCGGGGTCGCCAGATGGTAGTGGGGAAAAAAAATCAAATGACATCATTTAGACGGGAATGGTTTTTACATGACATCTCCTGTTCCAGTTATATCATTTGCATTACAATAGCTCATACTGAGTGTGTTTGTGAGTGTTGGAGTATGCGTGCAGTTCTCCCTGGAAAAACTCATTTCATTCAGTGCTTAACCCAGTCAGTTCTGCTGGTTATCGTGTAATGATAATAATAATAAACTTTATTTATAATTCAAAGCAGAGTTAGAAAGAGCTATTACAGGGTTAAAACAGACTTTACCTTTGAACAGAAAAAGAGAAGGAGACATTTAATATTTAAAGACATTTAGAATCATTATGTTAACCAGCGAGGATGATGAAATGATGAGAGAACATTTCGTAAAAACCTAGGCGATAGTGAAATTATTGAAAGGCCTTTTATTTAAAGAGAGTTTTTCTTTTTTTTAATTTTTTCCAAAGGGATTTAAAAGATATCACTGATTCCGCAGCCTCAATTCATCAGACAGGGAATTTCAGAGCTGTGGCATCAAGGCTCTTTCAGCACTGATGCCATGATTTAGGAATAGCAGAGGAATAATGTGTAACCAAAGTATTCCAGCTCAAGACTCAGACCAAGAGGTGTTTCTGCCTGTCTAATGTGTTCATTAATATTGTTATTTAAGGCCTGATCCCTGAACAGTCTGAATTAGACAAGGGTGTTGGGAGTTGACATGCCAATGCTATTGGTGGTCGAAAAAGTTGAAAACCACTGATTTATTACAGTACAGCTGCTCGCGGCGTGTTAGAAGAGGGCCTTTGCAGTCTCTAACTTCTTTGTTGACAGCCTGAGTTTGTTTGGTTGGACTCCGAACAATGCATCCAGTTGTTCCCTTGGTTTGTTTGTGAGGATCTGCTCAGGGAGTCTGAAACCGTATCTGAAACAGTAACACACCAACCAAGATCGATCATAGTTTAAATCATTGGTTCGGTTATATTTTACATGAAAGTCCAACTTGAAATCAGTCAGTACAGTTGATTTAAGTCATACATAATAATTTCATCAGCAGTGAGAGGGACATGTGATATTCAGAGAATGTATTAGGCCTGTTTATGAGTGGCTGTATGATAAAGGAACATGAGCCAAGTCCATCCATCCATTACACCTGCATGTGTCACACAGTGAAACAGATCACATTTATAAGAAGACATAAATTCAAGGTGGTTGGGTATTGGACCCCTGAGATTTGTTGCCATATACAAGCAGACTCTCATTAAACTCATTAATTATTCCAGTTGGCATTCCACTAATTACCCATGGCAACCCGCTTCCCGGGGTGTGTTTGCTCCATTTCATTTGTGTGTGTTTGTTAAAAGGCTGTACTTCCTTTGATTTCATCATTTTGTGCCTTCTCAAGCTTTTCCCTCAAATCACTCTCGAACTTCTCATTGCAATAAGTAGAAAGGCTTTAAGTGGCAGATCAAAGAGTTGCTGTGTAACTGCTTGATAGCAATGCATTTTAAAGAGAACGTCTCAGCCTTCAATCTTTGCTTTTCATGCCTCCCCTTTTCCGGCCTCTTCTGCCAATCGATGTACTATTTTCTTGAATTTTACCTTTCCAAATGTACAACCATGTTTCTGTGTAGAAAACATGGCACCAAGCACATGGGGAGTCTTGCGCAGGACGCAAAGTTTTCTGTAAAGTTAATGGTGTTTTTGTAGTTTTGTGCCTATTCCTGTATTTTCACGTGTATATGGCATGAAATGACCAAAATATGATTGAAGATCAATTAGAAGGTCGATCACAAGACAAGATAGTGATGTTACCAAAAGGATTGTGCAGGAAATCTATTGAGAAAAGAAGAATCAAGCAACTGCTCATTTAAAACCTCTGAGACAACTTAAGCATCTTAAGCATCAGCGTTAACACTTGTTGATGGGGCTTAACACAGTTTAGTAAGAGATTTTACTGGAAGGACACAGCTCCCACAAGCTTTCCTCTTGGTTTGATAATCACCGTGTCTCATTCCAGTCTTGAAGGCAGGTAATCACCCTTCAGTATTAGCAACTCTGTCAGGGTGTTATTAGCTCAATGTGGCCCACAGCTTTACATTTTGGAAGGTTAATGAAGCCTTTTTCGCTTTTATTCATCTCAATGCCTGCACTCATAGCGGGAATTAAAACGATGGAATCATTTCTTATTTTCTACCGCTAACGTCTGAACGTCTGATAGCCCACCGCTAACGCTGTCGTTCCACCTCATCTCGTCAGCATGAACACGACATGCATTTCATCACAGGTTTTATTGTCTATTTTAAGCTTTAAGTATCAACAATAAAGTCAGTGATTGATGCAGGTCAACCACTACTGGTGATATGGTAGGCATCAAGAGGTCCAACTCATGAAAAACGATGGTTTGGAATATCAGTTAACGTGAGTGACTTAGTGACGTAGATTGCTGCCACTGTTTTCTCTCCAGCAAGATATCAGTCACTGCGATGGATGCAGCTTGACAGCAATAATGGAAAAGTGTGATTACTACTTTTGTACCAGTCCAATAATGACACTGATTTACAGGTTTCTGGTGGCGTTAAAACAGGGAAACAGTTGGAGCCCACAGGCTAACGCTTAGTGTAAGTGATCAGGATGTGTGGTTTTAAGGTTTTATATCACTGAAACCTCTTCAGGTGCAGTAGACCAATATAAAATTGCAGGAAATGTAATGACAGAAAGAACAACAACTTAAATGTCACCCTTGTTCCTTCTTTAAAGTGATCTTATGAGAAACACAATCCAAACAGTAAAACACCCTGATTGTTAGTACACCTCTCCATAATGGAGGCTCTAGCTGTGCTCATAGTTAACCCATCATATTCAAAATCATGCCTGTAGGTGAACAGCATACACCTGCCTTCAATGAAAATGAGGATTTGCTTTAAAACACAGCACCCTGCTTGAATGTAAGAAAAGAAAATCGAAAGAAGAAAAGAAAATCGAAAGCTCTGCCAAAACCTTCATCAGCAAGGCCAGACAATGTGGTGCCACAGAGGTGTAGCAAAGATCTGGACGAGCCTATGAAGCTAATGAAAGGACGAGGGGAAGACTTATTAGTGAGGCTGCCGAGAGGCCAACAGCAACATTGAAGAAACTACAGGAATTTCAGAAAGGTGCTGGCCCATCCTTAATTACAAAAAACCAAAATCTCCCATATTACACATATGTCTGGGCTGTGGGGCAGGATGGCAACAGCAACAACATCCAAGCCTATCTGAATTATTCCCAAAAGATGCATTCAGGTACCCCCAACCAAGCGGGGAAATGTTTTCTGGTCTGCCTTGATTTTAAAAGACATGGTACCCCTCATCATCCCATACCGACCGTGGAGCATGGTGGAGGTAGCATGGGGGTGCTTCTCTTCAGCTAGGTCTCTTAAATACACACTTCCTGTTGGTTTTGGAGAGTTACTCCCTAAAGGTTAGCTCCTTTCCTTCAGCTTTGATTTACAGTTACAATAGAGACCAAAGGTTGGCGGGGTACCTCATTAATTCTATGAAATATGGGTCTTTCATCATGTCCCCAGGCCAGTTGCTTTACAGGATGTCAGTTTGACATCATCATCATCATCATTATCGCCATCCCCACTCAGATGTTAACAGGATCCACACCTTATTACACACACACACACACACACACACACACACACACACACACACACACGCGCCTCTGTGTGCTCTTAGTGTGTGTGTTTGCGTGTTGTTAAGCGTCAAAGCGATACTTTAGTCTCCACCAGTCTAATAACTCATTAATTAAGAGCTGGGTGCCAGACCGGGAGACATCAGTTTATCTGGCAGGATGTCAGCCCACATGCACACGCTCACACAAACACACACACGGACCCACACGGTATGGACACGATTTCATGTCATCGTCGGTTAGGGAGGCATGTGTGTTGATCAATAACGGCATGTCTACTTTTTCATAAGAGCGCGTGTGTTTGTGTGTGGTCCTTTGAAGGTCACGTAAGGTCATATTGACAGCAGCAGAAGCAGGAAGTGAAGTGTTGCACCAGACGTTGTCAGCCTGCTGTTATCTTTTTATGAATACATTTAATACCAACATATATTTATGCATGCACGCGATGTGCTTCCATGTAGCTTGCAGATGTTTGTTGCTTCTGTATGTTTTCTGTGTTGATTAGGCTTTAATGCGGCAGTAATTAATCATGTTGTCAATGAATGCAAATTTGCACCGGGTCTTGTCATTTCCCGTCACTCTGTGTCATATAGATTCTGTCCTTTGAACATTAATTAATAGATAATCATTGAGAGCCGCTCTGCTCAGGCCAACACATAACTGTATGAGGTTGTTGCCAAGGTGACGGCTGAGTATTGAGACTTACATATACTTTGCATGAGAGCAGTGCTAGCTGTTGCCATTACAGCAAAGTCTAAACAATAGCATGTGAGAGTTTCTTAGACAAAGTTGTTAACTGTATTTCACATAAGTTTTAAAAATACTCCTTAAAGTGAAACTACAAAAATATCAAGTCATCGTAACACACACACTGCCAACCGTAAGGACTGTGTGTGAATGTGTGTATTTGCATGTGCGCAATGACATTTAGACACCAGTGCTGTTTTAAATAGCCTTTGGGGAAAACACCCTCAGCATACTGAAGACAAATCTGTTTTCATCAGCTGTTGGGGAGTGTTAAACAGGAGAATCATTGCATTATTAATACGTTAACACTCGCAGCACTGCGCTGTGCTAATTAGTATTTGCCGGGATAAATTGCCAAACCTCACACATCCATTTTCAAGAACCCAAGCTGACCTTTTCTGTTTTCAGAAAGGAAAGAAAGAACAATGTACAAAATGTGCTCTCATGAGACCACGTCAGCTCCCTTCATGGGTAGCTCTTGGAAAGTGCTATTTTAATGGTTTCTTGAGGGTATACCACAAGGTGTGCTTTACACCAGTCAGTAATAAGTCGCATTACTAAATCAGCAAGTTTAAATATTCCTGGAAAGTTTCAAAGACATAGGCATGAAAACATAACACACTTTTTAAAGCATCCATACCCTAAATGTATTATATTTTCTGTCTGTAAGGCTGGCCAAATTTTTAATTTCCTCAATTTTGGAAGCGTACCACCTGTGCAAGCTAACAAAAAATGTTGATATGGCCTTAGGACAATGTTTGGTTTATGCAGCGGGACAATTAGCTAAATTCCTTGTTCGGTTTATAAAAATTTGTATCTTTTCAATGCAAGCTAACAGTTTGGAAAAAGTTCTGAATTTTACTTTAGCTCAGCTGACGCTCTCACCAGCTACTTCTCTGGGTTTAATCAAAAGGCCAGGACTACCCAGCCAGTCCAGTTACTGCGTTTTGGTTTGGTTTCTAGCCCCTTTTGGCAAAGCTGTTCGCAGAAATTACACATTTCCTTTTGCGTTGTTGAATCTAATATTGTAAAACAGTCATTGGAAAGTCAACTCAGTTTTAAACAAAGTGCAAAGTTTATTGATTCTGGCTTTCTAGTCCAGAACGTGTAGCTGCACAGCTCCTCTGATATGTTTATCTGCCAAATTCCACCAAGGTAATTAAAACTTTAATCCAGGGAATAGCAGTTCAGTGCTGAACACTTGGGATGTGCTCAATGACCAAGGCTTCAGTGAGTTAAAACTCGGGAAGACTGATTGCGTGTGGCTGTAAACACCGCTTATGTAAATATATTGATGCAGATGTTGTCGTGATGGTCTGACTCGGTGTTTGCCGGGCCTGGCCACTTTCTCAGAGCTCCTGCGATCTATCAAGAGAGACGCACTGAGTCATTCGAGGATTGAGCTGCAGAGGAGAGTCATTCATCCTTCTTGCCTGGTTGTGAACCGCTCTGTCTTTGTCTTAATGATAGTTTAAAGCTACCCGAAAGGGCTCACTTCTCATTTTAAGCTTTACTGAACCATCTTTGCCGCTGGGTGTGATCATTTTAGGAGTAAAGCTAAACGGAGCAATACATTACTGGCCTCAGACTTATATTAGAGTTGAAATCATTCCAATTTCCCCAAAAAGTCTGTATGCCTGCCAGAATCATGTATTTGCATATTAATGTGCTAACTGCTACTCAAGGTATAATCGGATGTCATGGGAAAAGGCCTGCCGTCTGTACGTATTGTATCCCTCCCCTGATTATTTCTAAATGTCAGATGTTCAGTCAGAGTAGAAAAGGCCATTGAACTGTTCATCCTCTACGGTCAACGCCATTGGCTAAAATGTCCATCAGTGAAGAGGATGATGGAGTGACTGGCAATTTGCTAGGAGAAACAAAACATTTATTTAGATGCAAATGAATTCATTAAAACGGCAAATGAAAGAGGGGAACGCATTACAGCTCTCGACTCTTAGCACACGTGTGACGCTGGGCGCATTTGTTTTAATAGCCTTATGAATGACAAGTTGAATTTCGCCAGTGATTACAGTGTCTGGGGCTACACTAATAACAGTCCTGGTGACCTCTCTGTCAGCGGAAAGGTGCAAATTTGGTTTGGAAGTGCTTTCTTTAGGCTTCCATTCAGATTCAGGTTTGAAAAGGGCAATGACACACCTGAGCTGCTGTTAGTTAAAATGAATAAAATTATGTAGAGCTTGTTCCAACTTGAACACAAAGCCATTTTCAAAGGTGGGAATTACAATCTCAGTTCATCAAATGGCTACATCCGTGTTTTTCAAACATCTCACGATCCCAACTCTTTTCACTATTCTGACAGTATGAGATCTGACAGTGAGAATGCAGGCTCTCGATGTCTATTAGAGGACCTTTGCTGAAAACGGATGATTACGTTAACTAAACATACCAAATTATACATTAATAGAAGTGGTTAGTTTCTCCCCAGCTCTCTTTGAGCATTTGTGTTTGCTTCTCAGCGCCTGCTCAGAGCAACTATTTAAAATAGCATCATTGCAGGGAAGCCAGCCGAAGCAGTTTTATTCCCAGAGTCTATCATTGTTTACCAGTCATAGTATGGATGAGCATGAGAACCAAACTTGCTGTAGTCCCTTCACCCCTTGTTCAAATGCAGGTGGCTGATTGACTTGTCATACCTTGTCATATAATTCTCCTGGGCAATCGTGCGCAGTTGGACACAGTTTTGATCTGAACATTTGATATGAACAACACCACAATTTCCTGCCAAAGGATTAATAAAGTACTATTCTATTCTATTCTATTCTATTCTATTCTAACATGATCATTATCATGATTGCATGGTGGAACACCATTGCGCGTGCACTAAGCGAGCACGTAGCTCTAGCAGATACATTACCAAGGCCTTCAGTCATTGTTTCCTAGAGTTACTTAAAGGTATTCAGGTCTCGTAGAAGGCATTAAAACTCATTTCAGGGTATTAATGTTGATCTTTGACGTTGATCCCGAGAGCCAGTCAGAGTAACCTGTCAAAGTAAGTACAAGTAGGTTTTGTATTCTGGACTTTGGGTCCATGTAAAGTTATTGTGTAAAACATGTTAAACTACACGTTGTCCTGGCTTTGCAGTGTGTCACAGTGTCAACATATCTGACTGCATGGTTGAATATCAAATGTCAACATGTCATCAAACGTGTGTAGCTCACTCAGCTTTTTTCCCCCACACAATGCAAGCAGCGGGATTCTGGAAGTTTCTCTCATCCCGCTGCGATTGAAATCGGAAAAAGAATCCGCTCTGCTCCATGAAGACTTTTAAAGTTTTCCAGATGGTGTGTGAGGACCAGTTAGCTCTACTTGAGAAAGTTGGTCTCCATGATCAAATAGCTTGGTCCCGGTCAATAGTCTGAAGTGGAGATAGCAGGAGTGTATAAATCAGAGCCCACAAGTAATTGAAAGAGTGTCGGTGTGTGTGAGTGTGTGTACTGTACGCTGTGTGCTTGAGTGCGACGGTGTGAGTGTGTTTTTGATGGAAGGGGGGCAGTCGGCACTTTGACTTTTCTCTCTTCTTCAGCTCTAGCCTTCCTCATCAAACTGTGACAAGTCCTCTGAGACACGTCTCCTGCTGCAGCTTTCACACAGAATGAATCACGTAAACATCAGATAGCTGGAGTCCTTTCATATGGAGTCCTGCTCCGGCACATGAAGATCTGCACTATAGACTTCAGCAGGTTCCTCTCACTTTGAGAAGAGGGTAGCTACACAGTGCAGTTGGTGTTTGATGAACTACACTTACATTCTTTAAGTTTATCACTTTGTTTCCACTGTTTTCATTTTAAAAAAAATCCCCTACCTTCAATTTTTAGCATCCAGCCAACATATTACATGGTGTCTTCAACAGAAATGCCAACTCATCTCATTTGAGGCGAGATAAAGTCAACACAATTCATGAAAATGAACAGTTTGTATTTGCTAAGAGAGCTGCCAATGAAAATGCATTGATTCGGAGCCAGTGAGCCTCCACTTTCGGCACCTCCAGCTGGGACCGTGTCCAAAACCGTGATCTGCTACAAGAAGGAGTTTGTGGCTGCTGCCAGAAAGCTGAAAGGTCACGAGAAAGGTTTGTGTGCGGTACCGCTTGTAGAGGTTTGCTTAAATTTTTGAATATAACTCGTGTCACAGTGATAAAAACCAAACCAGGAAATGTAATCAAAATCAAACGTGGAAGCATTTTGTTTCAAATGTCTGGAAAAACACAGATGTGGAAGACCTGACGGGGACGACGAGATTTGCTGATTTAAGGAACAAAAAATTAAAATCATGTGTCATGTGACTGAAGCCGACAGCATCAGTTCCCCATCAGCACGCCTCACCTCTTAAGGGTTTTATTTATAATGCGAGGCTGGTGGGTAACCAATCAAAAGCTTCTTTGGAGTCTCTGCAGGTTTATTTTAATTGGAAACTCAACTCAGTGGGAACCAATTACTGCCTGGAATTGGAAAACCTCAAAACATGATTGTAAAATATGGCTAATTTGTCATGAATTGCTCCGCATTCCCTCTTCTCGTCCACGATCTTGTTGTTTTTTTGGGTTTTTTTTTTTTGTAGTTCCTTCTTCACGGAGAGGGGTTTGGGGCGAGTAATGAGCAGCTTCTCTTTTGGCGATATTCAGAAGAGGCCGCGTTGTTTTGTTGTCATGTTAAGTGGTGCCATCAAACATATTCGCACGGTCGCCTGCCAATTGCACCTGCAGGGTTTGAAGTGAGGTGATCAAACGGTTCCGATGTGAAAGTGCAGTCAAAGGGGCTGGGAGAGGGAGAGGGAGAGGGAGGGGTGACTTTCAGTGATCACCGGAGCCAGACTGCTGCTGAAAGAGCTTTAACAGGCAGCTCGGACCTGCTGATGAGGTTGTATCATGGTTCGTAACCAAAGGTCACTGGGGGTTAATAATGTTCCCTTGAGATGGTACGTGACCTGTCCCATCACACCACACGCACATACATTCAGCTGAATACACACCTACATATGCCCACGCACACGTACACATACACAACACCACGCGGTGCATTGGTCACAGTTCGCCTCATAACTAAGTAGCTGCAGCTGGACATGGTGTGTTTGTCTCTCAATAACTAATGCAAACAAAGCAGCAGATGTGGAATGTAATGAATCATTTAAGTCTTGCTGAAGCAACGGCTTGCAAACTGCATGCAATATTTAAAGCAATACAAACCGCCTGCGAGTTCATTTGTAAGATTTGTTGTAAAATATCTGTGTTTTTATGGCTGGGCTGATTTTATGGCAGCACACACACACACACACGCACACAGAGGCTACATTCAGCCTAACGATGACACCACAGCATCCCAAAATGTCATGCACCACCTCACTCATTAGTTCATGCCTGAGAAAACTTCTTCTTTTTTTCTTTTTTTTTTCCCTCGCCACACGGGTTTCTGGGCTGCATCCCTCTCGCGCGCCTCATTGCCGCTGGCGTAAGTAATAACCAAGGAGCAAGAACGACAAATACAGATTGAATCGAAATCGCGGCCCTGAGAAACTGTTTCCTCTGCAATATTTTCCTTTTGATTCCAGCGTTATCCCTCATGCATATTAAAAAACATTTATTTCATTATTACTTTGTGCCCCTCAACGTCGTGCTGCATTTCATAGCCACTGCCGAAGCACGCTGTACGTGCGGCGCCTATAAAAACTATTTTAAGGCAAGCACGAATGTTGTGTTCTAAATGATTCAAAGTGGAACGGTGAGAAGAGAGAGATCTCTCTTTGTCACTGAAATGTCACCACCTTCAGTCGCAGGAATGCAGAGGTGTAGTCAAAGGTATCTGATTGTAGTAAACTGGGAAAAAGGGGGGGGGGGGGCAGCTACAAACCTGCAACTAGTCTGGAGCAAGTTCCAAGCCTCAGAAGCTCGGATTAAAGAGACTGTTCATGCAACAGTTGGCCGACATTATTGGGGAGCTGCTAAGAGAAATATCTAATATCTCATATCTCTCCATGCTACACCTTGGTTTAATTTTCTCCAGCGCACATGGGAGACCAAACCATTCTCATTCCCAAGTCTTTAGGTTTCATACTCTTCTGTATGATGAAAGAAAGCCTTTCTAACATGCTACTTGGCGACCTTCAGGAAACAAAACTGCCTGGTTCAGGATTAAAAAACCGTTCAAGTTGCATATACGTGAGTCACATCAGTCAACGTTCATATTGAAGTCACAATAAGTTATCATGAGTTTCAGGCGGGGCGCAATCAGAAGACTCCTGGGCGAAGCTGTTGTTCCTTTCATCCATTCGTCCCAGCCGCCTTAACACCAGGTCACCTGACTTTCAGTTGGTTTCCAATGTGGCAGCTGATGGGTTAAATTGGAGTTAAAAGATGTCTTGTACATCTGTGTGAGACATTAAGGGGTGTGATAATACATCAGTAACTGACAGTAGAGAGAAGGGTAGAAGCTACTCCAGTGTGATGAGACCAAAATAGACTTTTTTTGGTCTGTGAAACTAAACCGCACATCCCCGCCGTGAAGTACGGCGGTGGCAGCGTCGTGGTCGGAAGGTATGAATGACAAGGAAAGATCTATCCAATGCAAACCGCAGGAAACAAGTTACTCTTCAGCCAAAGCTGCGCAGGAAGAGTTTTAAAACTAGAGCAACGATGTCCCGCGGTGACATAACGAGTCCAGATCTCTCTCTGATGCTGAGTTTGCTGCCGGACATGAAAAAGAGAGATCACTCGCCCGCCATGGCACCTGACAGAGCTTAAATCGTGGTTTTAACCAGTGGCTCTAAAGGCTGTTGAGCTCAGATCTCCTTTGGCTTGTTGAGGTCCAAGGCTGCACAACACGCGTACAAACAAAATCTGTTACTCAAACGTCTCACATTGTGTCATTTGAAATCTCTTGTCAAGTCATAAAAACCCATAATATTCTGTTATACGCCGTTGCGCCTGTTACATTAACCACCGATGGTTTTGTCCACTTTACATTTAGACATTACTCATCTAATGGTCTGCAAATAAATACGTGGGCTCTGTAAATTGGCCATTTGAAAAGGCAAAAACACACACCCAGTTAAATCCACTCCTGTTGGTGACACTGATCCATTGTCCTGGCTTGTGTGTATTTGCTGGTCTCAGGTGGGATTTGACATCAGTTCATCATTCCTTTTTTTTTTATTTCTAATGGATTTTCTGTCACGGTCTGGCCTTTGTTCTGCACTAAGTGGCATTCGGTGGCATTGTGCAGCGCAGCGGTGTACTGTAACTCATCGTCCAACGCGTTGGGTTTTTCTTCTGGCAGGAAATGTAACTAACTTTGCATGAAAACCAGGTTGTATGAAAACAACCCCCAAACCCCCCGGCTGTGTTTATGAACACTGGTGGTTTACGTTGCACTAAGTTACCTCAGTCACCTGGTTTTGCATGTTAACACCCTGTCTTTCCGTGATTGCAGGAACCTTAGCAGCAAAATAACAATACAGGTAATGAGTATCTGATTAAGATGACTGATTACCGTTGAGTCACGGCAGTAAACACAGCAGAACTGTCCTCATTCCTCCCCGTCTGTCAGACACAGTTGGGTAAAATACAAATATTCTGTCTGGCAGACTTCACAGTCTCTTATGCTGATGGAAAGTTCTGCTTCCTCCCGCGACTTCAGGCGAGTGTGCCTCAGCTTGAGACGAGTGTGTGTCGAGCCGCCTATCATGTGCTTTAACTGCTGCTGGGTGTGAGCTTGTTCTCTGGCTCTCTGCTAATCTAGGACGCCGTCTGGTCATTAATCAACTGGCTTGATATTGATTTTATTCCGAGGAGGTTGTGCAACAGTCGAATGACATTTCCTCCTCTTCCGCAGACATCAGTGAACTTTTCCTATCTGATTTGCGAGCACACCACTCACTGGATCGTCAATGGGCGGATGCAAAATATGATAGCTGTTGTCAAAAACAATGGGGCTCTGCAGCAAGCCGTGAAGCTGCAGCAAGCCATGAAGTTCCACAGTCTTTCTGTGCAGTGGAAGTTTGAATACTTCAGGGACCCACCGATCTGTCTGTGCATATCTAAAAGGCTGGATTACCAACCATGCAGAGCAGGCACGTGCCCTGGGATCATAGATTCCCCCAAGAGCCCTTGTGTTCACTGTGTGGCTATTAATATCGTTTTCTGAATCTGATTAACTGTGATTCCGCATCTGAGAATATGGAAAGCAGCCTGAAGCCTTATATCAGCTGACACTGTAGGGGCCTTAAATTGGGTCCTGATTTATTACCTGGTGTTTAGGACCTGTCTTAACATGCTCTTAATGTCACCTAGTTTTAAAAGCTGTGCTAATACATCGCAACCCTGTCTTATAATATAGGAATACATAGCACAAAGCACCACAAGGGGTTAAAATGAGGCATTTAAGATTCTTATTTTGACCAGGAGCTTCCAAACTTCTATCTCATAGTGAAAAACTTTGACGTTTTTGATATTTGACGTGATCTTCAAAACGTAATCATCCATTGTTTTAGAAAGAAACGTCCTGACTTGATTTGTGGGTTATTGTTAATATTGTTTTTAATGCTGTTTTGTATTGCATTGTTAACTACATTAATATGGTCACAATGTGACTGAGTGAAGACTGGAGGGAAAACACTGTGGGAACGCAAAACCACATGACAGGTGACCTTTATTCCATGTGTGTTTGCAGATGTAGACCTTCATACTTGTGTGCATAGTTTATATCCCAATACCCAAAGGCCTGTGTCACCATCCGGAGCTGATCTGAAAACAGCTGTTTGTTTATATGAGCCTGAGGTGATCATGCTCACACGTTATTATACACGTTCCCTCATGCATGGAAACACTTACATGTATGCATCTACTCCCGTAAAATGAGGAAACGTTGGACCCATATAATAAAGGTTTCTGTGATCTTGTGTATATGAAATGTAATGTAACCCTCTCCATCCTCTGTCATCCTCAGGGTGTAGGTGCAGACCCCCACATCGCCTTGGCTCTGCCCCCCGAATCCAAGCTGGCCAAAGAGAAAGCAGAGGAGCCTTCGTCCCAGCTCTCAGACGAGGAGATGACCATCAGGATAGGTAGAGCTCGACCTCTCTCAGGCAAGCCTCCCTTCATATACCCACATCAACTGCTACAGTTGCGACAGCAGTTTCAGCAGACTGCATTGTCTACAAGAGGGAAAAAAAACTCCGGAGCTTCTCTGATGGCCACTTTTTACTGTCCTGATCTTTCTGTTTTCCCTTTTCTCTCCGTCTAACTCATCTGTCCATCTCTGATGCTTCTCTCTCACTTTGAACGCTGTTTTTAATCTGGGGAGCTTTTTAGAAATGTGTTTTCTTGGGTTTGGGACACTAATCATCAACATTACACTTTCTACATCACATACGTTATTTGTTTATACGACACATTAATGTCTCTTTGTCTAGATTGTTTCAACTTGTAGACTTTTACTGGCATAAGTCCCATTTTCAGCCTGTGAGATGAGAAACAAGACCCATCTCGTGCTCGTGACACAGTAAAACTGAGGGGCTAATAGATCTGCCAGCCAATCAAAGGCAGATTATGGCGTGATGGGTAATTAGATTCAAACTGCATAACCATAAAAGTGCAACATAGTGGCAAATTATAGAAGAAATAAATTCTGAAAAACACATCGACAAAAGTGGAAAAATAGGTTTTTAAAACGAGAGGCCACATAAAGGAAAGGTGTGCGCGTTCGTGCGCGTGTGTGTTTGTTTGTGGCCGTTTGTGGCGTAAAATCAATGCCGTCTCCTCGCCTCGCTGGAATGTAACTTTCCGGCTGTCTCCCAGTGAGGCATTAAATCTGAGTGGCTCCGTATGGCACACGCTCTATTGCTTTCAAACCAGATCATACACCAGCATTAGCATTGCAAACAGTGAAAACTGTACACTTGATATGTTGACCTGAGCAAATGACTTTAACCTGTGTTAGCTGAGCCGCGTTAGGAGACGACGCTAGCACGTTCTTTTCCAAACCATCTAAACCACCTTCATCAAACAACACAGGATGCAACTGAGATGGGTGGACGACATAAGAGGGGAACGGCTCGGACATCTCTCAGGGATTAATGTATTTTCTAAATATAATTATTTTGTTTTGTTTTTTTGATTATAAATTTGAAATGGAACCAGCATGCAAAAGTAGTTTTAGTAGTAGTAGTAGTTTTAGTCTTTTGGTGTGTTGTCTCTTATTATCCATAGCAATAGAACCCCAATATGTATATGTCCCCTTTTTCCAGCTGAGACTTTGACACGTCACAGCAGGAAAAGCTGTAACTAGTAGCATTAATGATGGCTCATTTCCAATCAGATGTCCAGTAAGGCACCTCACTGATCCGGTCAAATAGCAAAGCGGACGCATCAATGGGAAGCCGCCATCATTAATGTTAGTAATGACCCCTGTGCTTCTCCCGCCGACATGCCGAACTGGCTGTTGTGACAAAAAGCTCACGGCTAAGTAATTTCATGCAGACACAGGTGACTGTTAGATACCAGCCGGAGCTCCTCGGATGAGAAGATTGAGCTGTTTTTTTTGGGTTTTTAATTCCTTTGTGACTGCGTGCGCCGTCTGAGTCACTTTATCTGAGTCACTCCTCTCTGCTTCCCTTGTTGTCGCAGTGACCTCACATTAATCCTGCGATTTTATAATGATGAGAGTGACATTTTTCCATCATTTTAAATCTCTGGGGAGCGTAAGGGGGGGGGGTGTTAGATGACCAGTGATGTAAGGACTGTTGGCAGGTGGAGCTGCGGACTGTTAGATCTGAAGCAGATCCTGGGAAAGATGGTCTGATGTTATTTTCAGGGACGTGTCACAATTAGCAGCTGGAGGTACTCGGCTGAAAAACAAGACAAAGGGAGGAAGAAACTCAAGAAAACTTGTAAAAGTTTGCACTCAAACAAAAGAATGAGAAGCATATTTATGAACAGATAGAATATTATTGTTCTGACTGTTTCATATCATCTAGTCTTCCTAGCGTGGATTAACGGGATAGAAGTGTGTAGATAGTGTGACTCTGGCCTAGATATGAATCCCCTAACCGCGCTGCACTCTCCATCAGACCCTGAATTGTCTTGACATCTCAGTAGTGGAAGACAAAATGAAACTCAACCCAGGAAAAAGTAAAGTCTCCATGTCAGCACATATTGGAAGTCTGTGACAAGTCAGAGTCCTGGCGGTCAGCATGCAGGATAACCTGCAGTGGGGCAGTCAGGTGGACCACATGTTGACCGCGGACAACAGGAACTGTTTTGCTCCCTATCACCTGACAAAAGCCACTGTCCTAGTGTGTGATCTCCTTCTGGCACAGTTGTTTGGAGGCTGGCAAGAATGTAGAAAGAGGCTCCTCACGCAGAGGCTCTCTGCACTCTCAGACTGTGAGAGACGCACTCGACTGTGACAACTGTGTCTTGGTTTTGCCAGAAAGCTGTTGAAACCCAGCTGTAGTGATGGCCACCCCTCATCTCCTCTGGTTGGGGCTCACAGGCCATCAGACAAGAAACAAACTGACCATGTCAGTTGTCCTGGCAGGAGATCACCAGTCCCCCCGATGCACAGGTTTTTAGAAGACAATAGAATTTGGATTTGGGAAGAGATATATTTGGTTTTGACCGAGATAATTACGGTTTCAAACTTCTTTTAAATAAAATATATTTCGTCTATTTGAATTGAATTTAATTCCCTGTGATTTTTGAACGACCTGTCTTTTAAGGTAGTGATAAAGCTAAAAAGTCAACAAACACAACTGCAGTTCACGTCGCGTTTCAGAAATAATTCACTATTTGAGAAAGCTATCATTTCAGTACTGTCAAACAGGGAACTCCCAGCATTCCCCTCATTCCTTCCAGCAACGGTCCAGTTCCTGCAGCTAGTCCACAGATTGAATGTATATTTCAGGAGACCTTCTGTGGATAGGTTACAAATTCATTGCACCCCCTTGTCTTTCCTCTGGGCATCAGAAGCAAGTCGGCCGAAACACAACAGAAAAGAGCATGTGTATGATTCCCATGGGCTCCTCGGGTAAGTCACTGCATGTTTGACTATGCAGTTCAAAAGTCAGCATATTCAATCTGCTGCATGCAGAGAAATTTGAAAGTAGCGAGTCGTATTCCCCGTCTCCTGTGCGACTCAGTTGATTATGCAGGTTTATACATTACTAAAAAAAATCTATTAAACAGGCTCAGCTGCCATACTTGCCACTCTGAGGGGGAGACTCGAACGGAATGGCTCCAACAGAATGACACTTTGTTAGTGGCACCCCTTCGTGTGATGTTGACCTCACAAAAAAAAGAGATATGGCCACAGTTAAAAAGAAACACAACATAGTTAAAAAATGAAAAAATATAATACAAAAACTGAAAAATATAGAAAAACATAGCAAGCGGCAGCAAACGCCTGTCGGGAAATGCAATACAATTAAAAAAAAAAAAAAAAAGAAAATGAAAAATAAGTTTGGATTGACTTCCTTAATGATTTTTTAAATACCACAATGCTTTGATTATTGCCATTTTATAGTTGAGCTTGGCTGTTTCTCTTATTAAAAAACAGCACAAACTAAGATACAAGGTTCATGTCCTCATGTGGTTATGAACATTACCTTTAACCCTTTGACCTACCTTAAACTAAAATGACATACTCTCTAATACAATGCAGGTCCTTAGAGGTAATACAGAGTTACAATGCTTCTGTAGCTAATGAACCCCTCTGCTTGATATGCTGATGTTTGCAGCTCGCATTACAGCCAATAAAAACAACAACAACAAAAAAAATCTCGACTCTTATTCACTTGTATTTTGGGGGTTTTGAATGGGAAAAAGTAAAACCCACCATGCAGGCTCTTCACACCACTCCAGGACCATGTCCAACACTGCAGTGTCTTTCACGACCACAGAGGAGCAGCTGAGTATAGCCTTAGGGCTCATGCTATCATTTCAGCCTGAATTCTTGCTAATTCACCATATAGAGTGAGTTAAAGGAATGTGACTGAAATATAAACTTGTATGAGGTTCAGAGCTGCTGTTCCGTAACGGGCCCACAGTGTGCATCAGACGGACGATCAAGGCCTGGAATCGGAACGTCTTGCTTGTTTATTAGGAGGGAATTCAGTATTCACACACGCGCGTACGGCGTGTCAGCACCCATTCTCACATCATATTATGTCCGGCCAAGCTCAACAGATAGACATAACTTCAAGGAGACCGATGATTGACAGGTCTGTCCTTCATTACGTAACCACTTTGCATCAGGCCACTCTCAGTCAGTGCTCAGTGGATGTTCTCCAAGCTTAAGAGTGACCTTGTGAGATGTCATCTGCCTGATGTGAGGCTTTCGCGCACACACGCCGTCTCGCTGAATATCTCATTTGCATCATGTAAAGAGACTCATTCGGATTTGCAGTCAAATCCTGTGACGTTAGTGTTACACACTTACATAAACTCACACATACTATTTGCTCTCTATCTTTCATCGTCCTTCAGGGATCTTTATTTTTTAGGAAAGCGTTTCTGCCTCTGATTTATTCAAGATTATTGGTGGCTGGGCTCTCTTTTCAATCTATGGATTTGTGAATAATTTCTTGTGCTAACCCGTCTTGTCCTTGATTTCATCTTAATAGAAATTTGGTAGTTTTCAAGTGCTCTTTGGCCTCAAAGGCCAAAGAAGCAGTCGCTGCTGTTTCAGCCATCACAGAAGATAAACAAATCAATAATCCCATCCTTTGGATCCTTCAGATGTGTGGTATATGAATGTGGATGGTACGCACTGCCAATTTTATTTTTACCTCATTTAGGTACTATGCGGGAAGTCAGCCCCCGAAAACTAAACTTACTAAACATTAAAATTGCATTTTGACTGTTAGGACAGACATCTACTCAAAGTATGCATTGATTTTGTGTTCAGAGAAAAAAAAGCTTAGAGAAGTCCCCCTCAGCTCAATCGATGAAACAAGAAGGCCAGAATACATGAAACACTTTAAAAACAAATTTGTTGTTTGTTCCTGAGCTGCAACAGAAATGAAAAAAAACAAACAAACATGCCCATTGATTTCGAGTTATTTAGATGACCTCAGACCAGGCACACGTATGTTTAATGATATCTAAGGCATGTTGTGATAAGTAAAGGATATGGGTGCTATGGAATTAGAGAAATTAACAAAACAGAGAACTTCTCTTTCATTGACAGCTCCACTGAGTGGTGGAGGAAGCAGGGGAATGGTCTGTTAAGGGTGTGTCTACATCCATTTAGGTCTAACCAGGAGTGGGAATTAGACTTGGGTGGGTACGTCCAGTTGCCAGATGAAGCCCGACTTTATAACAGAGTTGAAAGGAGTGCATTTGCATATCTCTTCGTGTGCACACAGGGTTTTAGACTGTTGTGCCTCTTGTATCATGATTTCACCCGGGACGATTAGACCAAATCCAAGATGTTGTTGTCTCAGGCAGCCCCACTTACAAAAGACACTGTCAGCAGGTGCAGCGCTAATTAATGAGCTACGGAAAAAAGTGACAATGCCTGTGGTTTCTCCCACACTCCACAGCTCATTCAGTCCGTCTCGTCTCAACAAATACATTTTTCGCCAGCACGTGTTCAGAGCTGAAACATCACTTCCATGCATGCAGGTCTGAATTGGGAGACATGCCGACTCAAATCCAGGTTTGGCTAAAAGAGAACCACTGCCCTGCATGGTAATCAGCGATTTAGTTACTCATTGGAACAAAAAACTATATAATTCATTCAGACATGAGCTGTAATAGATGTGATCATGAGCCAGCTTGTGAACTGTGTCCCTGTAGAATTTTTATTGCAGGACAATGAACAATGATACTGAATTTCTGGGCATCCCTGTTTTCGGTACTCACATAGTTTGTGAAGTGAGCATTCAGTTCGCCAACTTTAGTAGATACAAGCTATCTGTGACTCTACAAGTCATAAAGCATGTTTAATAGATCAGTGCTTTGCCTCCTACAGCTCTCCAGGTATTTGAAGTGGCAAGAAGCCCCTTGCAAGCATGTACCCACTCAAAGATGCATGGATTCACACATACACACACGCGTGAGCACAAAACTACTCCGGTTCCTTCTAATACCTAATGCATGGCGTCCTAAATAATTCAGTCAGCATTAGGAGGAATCAAAGTGTGCCTCATGGCGTCATGTTTATTTAGGTCTTCAGACTGAATTTTGGAATGTATTATAAAATGACAAATGGGATTGGATCTGAATTTAAGTACATTTAAAGCAGCAAATACAGTGCTGTGCAGAATATGAACCTCCATACTTAGATTTCTGGCTGCCACCTAACTTAATTTAATATTTTTTTCAGGCCTGAGGACAAAAGCTGTAGCCAACTACATGACCTATCTTTTATAATGAGGAGGAGATGATGCCATAGTAGTGATCAGAGGGAAGTCTTAATGCATTTTACCAACCACATTGTATATCTTTACATTCTGGGAATCTTCTGACAAGATGAGGTGGATAATGCTCTCGCTAGATCCTAACTATACCATAAAAGGATTCAAAGGAGCGGCTATATCCCCTTACGTTTGTGCACAAAGAGAGGCACCGCAACTCCACATCAACCCCTATCAAAATATCAAAAACATGCCCTGAATTTGTTCTTTAAAGTTTCGAAAATTAAAAAAGGACAACAAAATTATTGCAAAGAGCTCATGCAGCAGAATCCCATTGTCTTGGAGCCAAATCATTGCGCTTGCTAACCTGCTTGCATAAACACTTTGGCTTTGTTTTCACTGACCCGAGGGAGCGAAGATAATGAGAATTTTGGGTTTAACAGTTCCTTTAATGGAAAGTGCTGTTTGGGACATTTGTGAAAGATAATGCTGAAACAGTCCAATGGACAGTGCTGTGTTGTGGCTGGGGAAATTCTTTGTAGGAAGAGATTTTCTTAGTAGACACTGTTTAGCGGAAATGTTGCTAACGCTGAGTTGGACTCAGATGTTTACTTGTCAGCGGTTTGATTTAGGCTGATGGCCAATATCCAGATCCAGATTAAGTGGTTGGAAGGTGTTTTTTTCCTGTTCCCTTTTAACTTGTTTACTTTCAGTTTTTCTTATCAAAGTGCCTTGCATGCCTTTTGGGGAAAACCTCTGCAGAGCAGATTTTGGGAATAGTTCAAAACATACTCGATCTATGTTTGCTTCTAAGCAGTCTTCTTCTTGCTTCGTGTAGCTATATCTCATGGCATGTGTTGCCACTATGTGTCAATTAGTAGATTAGCGTAAAACTATTGATAAGACGTTGTACCACATGACCTACGTGCAGTACTACCAAACTAGGGGTCCACTCTTTGAAACATTGCTCCATAGTGCAACTAGAGGTCAAAACTTCACAGAGTATTTTCAAATACAGTTTTCTGTTCCGCTCCATTTATTTGCTGTTGTGAGATGACGGTTACGCAACTGCTTTTATGAAACCATCACAACTTGCATTGACTTTACGTTGAATGCGTTTGAAATACAAAGCAAAGGTAAGTCTTTACTGTAAAAAAGGTTGTACCAGCTTCAACTAACTTGACCGAAACCAAACATTTTCCTCAGTATAGCTTGTCTGAAAGCTTTTGTTCTGCACTTCTGGTCAGAACATTTCTTGAAACATTTGTGAGAGGGTGTTCATTTTGAGTGAGGCTTTTTCCCTTAGTTGTTGAACGGACTCACAGAGGACAGCTGGTGCAGAATTGGTTCTGATCACAGCCCAAAAGTCTGATGTTAATCCAAACAGGAAAAGAGAACATTGGCATTGGGTCAGTACAATTAGTTTTGGTTAGTTTGAGACACAACACTGATGTCAGGAGTGACGTCAGTTTGGTTTTAATGGGCACCATTAACCAATTGCAGGACTAATTCTAGGTTGTTGAGGATAATTGCGTGAAAGGGGGAGTCTGTGTTGAAAGTGACGGAAATCCTTCTGTTCCTGTTGAAGGGAATTGCCATAATCATGGGACTGTGATTGGCTGTTATATTAGCCTCTGTATTCTTATCAAAAAACTTTTGGTTGTTCCTGCTCAGAACATCAAACGACCAACCTATCTGCTCTTCCAATCTCTGCTGCTGTTGAATTTCTTTCCAGTGTCTATCACCCCAGTTCATTGTTTTTTTATGAAGGTTACTACCGTTGCCTTGTCCAATGTAAAGTCCCAGAGGACAGGAGTGGGGTGGACTGTTAATAAGGGGAACAGGAGATAGACATTACCTGCAGAGCGAGACCAAAGGGGTAAACATGCACATCTCTCTGTCTGTGCTTAATGTTTCACCAAATGCTCATCTCCTTTCTCGTGTATTATTTATTTCGCTTCTCCCCTCTCCCTCGTGCTGTCTGTCTCCTTTTTTTATTTCACTCTCGCTCAGGTTGTCACGCAGATTTAAAGAGAGGTGGAGAACCTACCCCGTACTTGTTTTCAGTCTTGTACGCCTCTTTTTGGAGTGTTTCAATCTTGAGAAGTTTGGAAGGAATGGAAACCGCAGCAGTTAATTAGTTGAAGAAGTCTTTGTGAAATCTCTTCATGTCTTTATAGTTCCCCAGCTCAGCGCGTTTCTTTGCAGCCACTGAATCAGCAGGTTGTCCAACATGAAAAAGCCACTGGGTCCACAACTTTTTTCCTCACTGAGAGGCTAATTGATCTAATCTTTCTTTCTTTTCTTTCTTTACATTTTGCTTTCCTCCCTTGTTCCCACGTATGGCTGCACAAATCAAATGGTCTTCCAACACTGTGAAACTTCCTTCAGTTTCAAATTATAATTAGTCTCTTTGAGAGAACTCGAGGCATTTTCAGTAATGATGATTGTTTTGACAGCCTTGCCAATGGAAAGTAATCAAGGGAAACAGAAAGATGATAACAAAATTTATTTTCCATGAGCCAGGCTGTTTCAATAGATTTGTTTCTCACTAACAGATGTTCATTAGATTTTACACCAAGTAAAAAGTACCCAATAACATTAACACAATACAGATGAACCTATCTACCTAGCTATGTGCTAAAAAGAAATTATTGACTTGATAATACTTCTTGAAGACTATTTTATATGACACTCAGTTTATCACTAATTCCTTCTGACTTGAGTTAATTGGCAATTACCAGAGCAGGGGAACTCAGAGCGAGTAAGTCGTTGACATTTAAGGAACTTCAGATTGGTTGTTTGGTACAGTACAATATAATGCTCCTTAATAGCATTAAGATTTAAATTTTAAGTTGCAGGCAGTATTGATAAAGAAAAAGGTCAAATTCATCCACCCTTAGACGTTTGAAAAAGTAGCTTTTTCGACGCTCCTTGCATATTTTGGTGTGCTTTATTGAACAAATGTAGATGTTCTCTTAAAGGTATCTCAATCAAAGATCAAGGGTATCTGTTCTTTGGTGGTCTTGGTGCTTTGGTTTGGTGGTTTGAAGTGTAGGACATCATAAACTCAAAGATACACCCAAGAGAAAGTAGACACTGGCAACAGAAGTCACTCACATTATCTAATGTTTATATTTCATATCATGAAAATATCAGATTAATTAAATGGTGTTTAGTTGCCGAAGGTATGATTAACAACATGCATAAGTGATAAAGCTTTATCTGTCAGGAGAAAGATCCTGTTGATGGAGGACGGGCCTATCCGTCCTTTCAATCTACTGCAGTTGTGAAGATTTTCTTCTGTGTTGTGGAACAGAGATTGTCGAGCTATCTACAAAGGAAAAGTTCATTAACACCTGAGTGCAAAAAGTCGGATGAACATTTTGTTTGTTTGTTTGTTTGTTTGTCTAAGGCTTGGAGCAAATGATTTGGCATCAAGTTCTGTCACCAAAGAGGGAAACAAGAGACTTGCATGTGGTATTTTTACATGTTGCAGATGTCTTTGGTTCTGTTTCACATGTTCTACTGTGAGAGACATTAACAGGCTTCTTCACTGTACCAGACAGAGTTAAAGGGCCGGTAAGGGAATATTTTCAGGATGCTCAGATATGACAGGTATGTTTCACATTTGCAGAATTTGTATGGAGTGGCAGCAGTTGGAGGCAGTTAGTTTTTCCATGGTATTGGAGGTTATTATTAGGACATGTCTGAGGGATATAGCACTCCAGCACCAACAGTGGCTGAATGTTCAATACCAATGCATGTTGTTCTCATGCTATTTAGCGTTGCATTGTACTTGGCTTTAACACATTGTTTGGAATACTTGGTGCCTCAGACAAAATGCTAGTTAGCTTCACATGTTATTTGCCTGCTAGCCTAGCACTATACATGCTATTTAATTGTTTAATCTCAGGCAGTATGCTAGTTATGGAAGCATATTGTTAGCATGCTTATTCGACTAGCAGGCTACATATTTTGGTTTATCTGAAGCCATGATGGCCACACTAGTTAGCCTAACACAGTAAACAGATAGTTCACATGTGGCTGGATGTTAAGAGGTAAGTGATACTACCACTTTAGGCTACACAATGTTGCCTTGGTGTTGCGGCCCTCACTTAACCATGTCCACCTGGCTATCTGAAGACCCTGTAAACTTGCCTACATATGCACACAAATTCATTTTGATGCCACGTTCCTTTATTTGATAAGACATGCCATGGGACATAATGCAAGAAGAATATCTCAAACTGAAGGGTTTGTCAACTAGTTACTCTTTGTAAGGGATGCAGCTGTAAACAACTGAGTGGGCCTTGACAGCAGTTGTGAAGCACTATGGAGAGAAGGAAATCAAGGTAGTTTAAGGATAGTGTTAGACAATAGTATAGGCCCTGTCGATATATGACTTGATTTAGGTCAGAACACTATTTAACATCAGTGCTGAGCTTCCATTGGGCTTTTCATTTAGCTGCTTTACCTTGGAGGTTCTGCTATTGTCCATGATATTATGTTTTACTGGTACACTTGTATAGAAATAAGCCATTGTTAATGTTGTTTTCTAGTATCTGTTTACCTCTGATGAGAGTGCATTGCTTTACATCCAACTGAGGCGGCCAATGAAATAAATACCAGTTCATGCTTTTGTTTTGTTCTTTAAACGCCAAGAAAAGCAGCCGACACTAATAAAGACACCAGAAAAACAATAGGTTGCACAATAGGTATACCCACAGGAGCCTATCTGTGCTCTCTAATTAGCATTTTAGTGCATGTTTTAAAACTGGATGAAAACACAGTAAGGGTAAGAGATAAGAGGGGGAAACGGAACACGGAGAGACAGATGGGCAGGCAGACGGGAATTTACCACAGATGAACATTTCTGAAGCAATTTCAGAAAGTAAAAAAAAAATAAAAAAAATAATTCTCTGCTAACGACAAAATGAAACGCTGAGAACAAGTCTGGTGTTAGTGTTTACTACTGCAGAAACTCACGTGACGTGATGCATATGCCTGCCGTTGTGCTTTATTGGTTTTTCTTCTTGTTTTTACCGTGCTTGTTTACGTTCTCAAGCACAGGGTGTTTGTTTTTTTCAAGATATACAATAAGGTCAGGGTGTAGGTGAGCAAAGAGAAAGGCCAAACAGGCGGACTGTACCCGTGCATTAAAATGTTCTGAACATAAGCAGCACGTGTTCATGAATACATGTCGCCAACTCTCCCGTGGTCCGTAACATTCAGATGGATACAGATGGATAACAAATGTATAGATCATTTTATGGTACGGCTGATACTAGACCAATAAACATTAATCATAAACATTAATAAGATGGAAATGTTGTCATCTCATCTTCAGGTTATGCACAAAAGTAGATTTCCTTTTCCAATTACTGCTAATTTAAGGCAATATCACACTGGTTATTCCCATCTAAACTCACACTGGGATGAAATATTACCTGTCCACAGTCTAGTGGGTGAACATCTCCCACCCAAAACACATATAGAGCTGTGCAAAAGAGAGTGGAGGAGAGAAGGGGAAATCCCAGCGACGAAAAAGAAATGTCACTGGCAGATGCTTTTAAGAAAGAGAGAGCGAGTCCGGGCACATCAGTCTGCGCTCACAGTCTTTGTGAGGGAAAACTACTGCAATCACATGTCAGCAGCCTTTTTGATAGGCCGCGTCCCTGCTTTACTGTTAGTCAGAGTTCATTCAGAGCTTTGAAAAGCCTGTTTTGCTGTTGGATACACACATACTTACACTGTTATTACAGAATCAGTCAACTCAAATATTCTGATCCAAGAGGAAATTCGGGCGAAATGTCCCTAAGCCAAGCTTCTGTGGCAATACAAAGCACTGTTTGTTCTGTTTTATTGTTTGCTTGTTTGTTTGTTTTTCCATTTCAGTCAAGGTAACCACCGACTTGGTGACCACATTTACCAGAAGTTCAGATTATAATATGTGTGTATATATTAATGTATAATACATAGCATCGAGAGGCACGTGATGCAGTGGTTGTTCGCTAAAGCTGGGAAAGTTACTTTAACTTTTGGCACTGAAAACAAAACATGAAGCGAAAAGTAAACACCGTGTGTCAGTGTCAGTGGGTTTCAGTTTCAGCTTCTCTGTCACTGCTGGGGTGAGGAGGAGAGCTCTGAGGGTGTCATGGGGCCAATATTTACATATCACCTCCATACCAAGGCTAAAACTTTGATTTTTTGGTTTTTTACATATAAGCAGTCACTTATTTGACCATAATTCATATCGCTCAACTGAAATGTCCTGTGATTTTATTTCACACATCACGATATATTTTAGACTGTGATCAGACTAGATACCTGTTTGATGATTGGATGGGTTGATATTGATTGCAGAGAGGTCTCCAAGGCGACAAAAAGGGTGTGTGTCATTTTAAAGACACGTTGGAACGATGGTCTCAAGGGCAAGTTGTTCTTACGCTAACAAGAGACTTTTTTTCCACATCTGAGGTGTTTACGGCCTTGTTAAGGTGGCACAGTTCATCGCGCCTGTGTGTCTACATGTGTCTGCTCCCTGCCACAGTATCCCTGTCAGGGTGAGACAGTTGCCTGGCAACAATGGCCAGCAGACGCGAGAAAGTTTTGCCGTTTACGGTGCGTCTCTTGTCCTTTTTCCCCTCCCTCTCTCTCTCTATTTTTTGCCCACCATCGTGCTCTCCTGCTCCCGCTCGCTGTCACTCCGTCTCTTTCTCCCCGTTAGCGTTCTCGTTCGCATCCTGTCACTGGCTGTCTCTCACACGCCGCCAGTCTGTCACGCGTCCTCTCTGTTCCAGTTCAGTTCGAAAACCGGTGGGTGTTTTTGGCATAAATTACAACGGCAAGTGCAGCAAGTGATTTGCTAATATTGAATTTTCATATATTATCGTCACTATTGTCCCACGTAGTTGCAGTCTTCAACCAGTTGCACTGCAGATAGATATAAATGTAAAAGACATTCGGAAAATATCCTGAAAGAGGCTGCATCCAGCGACACCTACGCAGTCTGCAGGTGCATGGGGCTGTGTTCTATAAAAAGGCACTCAAACCCCTGCCCAGCACTGAACAGATGTGAAATGTAAGAGGTTGCAGCTAAAGACATGGAAATGGGGGGGGGGGGAGAAACCCACTGGGATGATTGTGTTGTTTTGGGTCTGGTGTATAAATAGGGAATGCTTGCTCACCATGACAACTTTATGAAGTGGTGATATGTCAGGGCTGTGTATCTGTCAGCTTGTGTTCGAGTTCTTCTTTTGCCACTCCAAAGTGTTGCGTCTCCCACTGTGTGTAGGATCTTCCAACCATGTGTACTCCAAGGCAAGACGGAAACAGCAAAAGTGCTCTGTTATATTTTTATTTTTCATTTTATCTTGCCCTGTTTTATTTGTTTGTCCTGCCGTAGCAGAACAAAGGAGGTGAAGAAACTTGGCTTTGTCTGTTGACAGTCTTGGAGGAGGGATAAGGATAAAGATCGAGGGTCAGAGGCTTCCTCCGTCCTCCAGTTTGAGACGGGTTTGTACAAACATCGTCATGCTGTTTTTGGCCGTTTCCCTTTCAAGGTGATCCAGCATTGTTATTTTAGTGGCTTGCTACCTTACAAGGCTGCCCTTTATGTTTCTGAAGCTGTCCTCGCTCAGGATTTGTGCGACTTTGACAGTGACATGTATGACCAGGTAATGAATAGAAAATGACTCTGAAATGAGCGTGAAGGTTGTCTTTAATCACACCTGATGTCCTTCTGATGACTCATTTAATAGCGCCACACAAAGAATTCCCCGAGGTGAAGTCCAGTTAAAGAGTTCTGAGGCGTGCTTTGAAACGTTTTCCAGCTTTCACCAGTTTACCAACTGTACCGAGACTTTTTCATGTTTCCAAAATGTTTCAGATTGAGAAGTGAAGAGCTTCGGAAGACGCTCGCCATTTTTAAAACTGTAACTGTGTGTTTTAGGCAGTCGCACTTCTTAGAGGACCATTACCTGTCAAGGTGACAGTAGCTGTGAAACCATAGAAACACAAAGTAACTTTCGGTGGTCACTGAGACATTAAAAATGCATGTATAGAGCCATCCATCAAATCTTATTTAAAACTGGTGTCAGCTAAACACAAATTATGACTTATTTACAGCCCATCTGTACCTGCTACTTCCTGTCACCTGTCACCAGATTGCAAACATGTTTCCTTGGTTGGACGTTGATTTTGGGGAAGGGGTGGAACATGTGTCTTACAGCTGTCATCTCTGCCATTACTTTTCTATTCAAAATGCTTTCAGTGGTTTGTCTTCTCTCTTAAAAATTCTCTGTCCGTACAGTAAGTAGCAATCATCGCGTTATGGGTAAAAATCCCAAGTACCATACTTTGGTTGTCAGTGAGATAAACAAAATGCTCTGCTCAGGGGATTCAGCTGCCTAACGATCACGATCTCTTCCAGCCCATCATTCTTACGAATATTAACAGCCATGCCATTAATCACAGTTTTCAGTTTTCAGTTTTCCCATTACGAAATGTTTCAAAGTTTGGGTTTCCTGAGTTATCCCAATCCATTTCACCTTGTATCTCAGTATAAAGGACACCTGCTCTGTTAACATTACTGATTATTATTATAGGAATATAGAGTAATGGACATAGCTATTTTCTGAATTGAATCGACTGTTTCAGAAGCAGCAGGCCTCAGCTGTTTTTAGGTTGTCGAGGCCCACATGCAGTACTCCAAAAATACCTTAAAGTTAATGACTGCGTTCCTGATCTTGGCCAGGAATGGCACAGCAGTCTGGGTTTTCTCCTCCTCGCTACTGCAGCACTGATACCCAGACCACAGCACTCTGCCCCCTCCACAGTGGTATCCTCATTAGTTAAAGGCTTGATGCTAGTTTTTCAAAAATATTTTTTAATCATTGTGATGCATTAAAAGACCCCGAATGAGCACTGCAAGTGGGCTGATTATTTAAGGGACATTAGCATCAGAAATGTTTTTCCATGTAGGCGGTTGATCACTGATAACTGAGCGATGCCAGTGAAAAAATTAGATTTATAATGACACGAAATTATACTTTTTATTCAAAATATACGTTATTAAGCATGAAGTATAAATTAATGTACAATATCAAAGGCATTTGATGTAGAAAGATCGTGCTGGCAGGAGCAGCGTCGCAGCAAAGTCACGCCAGCCGAGCCTTATCAGTGAGCGAATTAAATGCAGCAGCGATTAACATATATGCACCTTTTCCAGTTAGTGCCATTTGAAGGAGCACTGTAGCAGAATGTCCTCCCTGTGGGGGATTTCCCTCATTTTTAACTCATGACATGTTTTTTCCTCGTTTGGTTTTGAATGAGATTAGTGTCGGCGGAATTGTGCCTTAATTGCATAAATCTGACTTGGCCATTCTGCACCATGACTTTACTAAATGAGTTCATTAAATTAATTGCCTTTTTAAGATTGAGATTGTGCACTTTTCATATTGAAAGTAATCACGAAATACAATACGATAATTGTTAAATTTAAAGTTCAGGCTGACGGCTTGGCTTAAGCAGATAAACGGCGGATAAAGGGATTTAAGACAGTGGACAAGAAGAGCAGAAGTTCACAACCCTCCATTATATCACAGTGTTTACTTTGGACGCCAAGATGGAGAAAATGGAGCACAAAAGACAAGAAAAATGTTTGAGCTGGGGACAATACATGACCCCTGGGTGAACAAATGGCCCTTCAGAAACAGCACGGACCAAGCTTTGTCCAGCTGCTGTTCCTTTCAGCGGATGGATGTAGGAGTCCTTTGTGTTCCCAATAATTAGTAGATATTCAGGCCAGGCTGAAATAATTTGTTGGCACTGGTTTATTGGCTCTGTCGTTGGACAGTTTATCAGTACAGTTCTCAGTTTTTTAGTATTTCTTTTCTCCTCCACAATCCTGAAGACCGGTCTGGGGTCGCTCAATAATTAGTTGCAGAAACAGTAAAGTATTCTTGTTTGGTTTTTGTCGACTGTGACCTTTGTTGACCTCGGTGCAGTTAGTTGCCTGTGTTAGTGAACTAGGAATAAAATCTTAAGAGTATGGACATCTATAAAAGACTAATATTCTCCTGCCTCACTGACATGCTCTCTTTTCCTTCATATCCCTTCTTCCTCCTTCAGCTGCCCTCCTCTCTCTTTCTTCCCCTTCACTGCCTGCACTGCTCCCCAACTCTTTATCTACCTTTATTTTCCTCGATTTCTCCTGCCTGAAATCACGCTGTCCATCTTTCGACCTCATCTTTCCTCCCTCACAGGCTGTTCTGTATCCTTTTTTTTCTGAATTGCCTGTCTTCAAATCGATCTGACCCTATCTGTCTATTGTCATTTCTCTTCGACAGAATCTATAGCAGCAGTATCCAGGCCATGTAAGGGACCATTAGCTTCCCTATTGCTGATAATGTCAGCAATCAGTGGCTTCAACCACCCGACTAACCACAATAAATGGGGGTTGTCAAGAGTGATTCATTTTCCGCACATCATTCCATTTACCTTCCACATTTTTTGGTCTACCTAGTGTTTAGTTTTCAGGTGCTGATTTTGTTTTACTGTAAAACTACTAAGCACCATCTTCACTGTTTTTTCGGTGTTGTAGGTTAGAGGCACCAATGGGAAATGACCTTAAACATGACTCTTGAGCCCCAGTGCTGCTCAGAGGCCAGCAAGAGATTGCTCTGATTATACTGGGCAGCTCCCAGGTAGCTGGTGGTGGGTGGTTGGGGTTACTAGCTGAAAGTGAAGTCACGACCACAGCTGAGAGCAAATGTGCTTCGTCAGTATTGCCAGCTCGAATAAGCTCAGATGTTGTCGTGCATAAGATGCGTAGAGATGGATGCATGCAGATGAATATTCCTGCCTGCATTAAGGTCACGCTTGCAGAAAAAGTCACTGGAATTGATTGAAGTCTTTGAATAAAAAAAAACAGATTAGCTGCCTAACCAAGTGACAGACCGCTTCTATTCACATGTTGAAGTGACAGTGAGACTGTATAACTTTTGAAAGAAGAAATAGGGCAGTCATCACCCAACAGAAAAGCTAAAATCATCAGTAACAGAGTGCACCTTTTCTCGTTTTGATTCAGGATTTGTTGCTTCTGCCTAAATGGGCTGGTGTTACCAGTATCTTCTGGTGGCAAATGTTAGCAACATTTATCTAAATTGAAAGCAAACCTTTGCTACATGACTGTGCCAGTTCAGTCACTGTGAACATGGTATGACAGTGCTCAGCTCTTGATTACTGCTCTGCAACGTTTACCCTCATTTTTCAGCAAATAAACGAAAAGGGGTTTTCACTGAAGTAGAGTTGGGGCAACTTGGGGGCGGAAGGCAATTTGTAAATCCAGTACTGGCAAATTATCACTCTGTAGGGTTTCCACATTCAGCAGACACAGTGAAACATTAAAAGTCATTTGAATGTAGTCTAATATTAGCTATCCTTCTAACTAATCCAAACCTTTAAAGAAGAATGTCCACCTCTTCAGATGCTTAATGCTACACACTGTTCAAAAGGTAGTTTGGTGATGGTAGGGTTTGTTGGAGTTTCGGTCTTGGAATCCATTTCCTTCTACAGGTGGAAATTAGGTTCTCTGAGTGCAGAGATGTCAAAATGTTCACAGACAGTTTGTGCTGCTCCTGAACACATAAATGCCCAGTCATGAGCATTGAGAAGCCAAACCTGTGACTGTAAGTCCAAATGCAGAGTTGCGTTGTGCAATCACCGGCAGGATCAGAGTTACAGGCTGTTGTCTGACATCTTGCAGTGATGTCAGTGACCTCAAACTTCATCAGAGAGCAAATATCAAAATCTGTGTGAGGCCTCCTTCATGTGGAGGATCATAACCGACTGCAACCAGAGACCGAACAGCAGTCTGAGCAGCAGAAAAACCCACAGTGGTAAGGGAGTATGAGGGAAATCGTTCAGGAGGGCCTGCTGGTTGTTTTCTCTGCAATTTGCAATTCCCATGGTTGTACAACATGAATTTGTCCTGTAGGGTCAGACTGTCAGACTAACTGTTCTCAGGTGTCAGAGACAAACAACCTTGTTTGTTGTCACAAACAACCTAAACTCATCGCCGCTTCCCATTCGCCGTATTTGCTGGATTTAGTTATGGCGACTTCTTGCTCTACCTCCAATAAAAGTCACGCTGAAGTGCTGCAACTTTAACACAGCAGAGGAGTTTCAGCAGACCGATGACCGACCTCCAGGAGAAACAATTTTTACTTGTAGCAGAATCAGTCAGACAGTGATTTAATAGCACTTCGTATCTGCAGGCTGTAAAACCAAAACAATAAGCTGTGAAAGATACCAGTAAAAGAGCTTCAGAGTTAAATGGTGATCCTCTCTTAGTTGCCAGCAGAGGTAAACCCTTTTACGCTGGACATAGTCTTTTTATCTATTATTAATATGAAAAAAATAACTATAATTTAAATGGATCTTCTGTAGGTCATTGGTCAGACACCAACAGATTAACAAACAAGCAGCCAAAACATTAGAGAAAGATGAAGTGATGAGGCAGAGAATCAAAGTCATAATAATGGTGAATTTACTGTTTTTAGGACCAGCAGTGTTAAGGCAAATTATAAAGGGAACAGAGCAGTGGAGCAAAAAGATAAAAACTGTCAGATTGCTTTAAAAACGATATGAGTTAAGCCACCACCTTCTCCACACCGCTTCAGACAGTCTGTTGTCAGGGGAAGTCACTCGAACCACTTTCATTTTTCTGATTCAGTGTTCCTGTGTTCGAGCAAATGTTCTAGTTGTTGTCAAGGTAACTGCAGCCAGGGCGAGTGGCTGATGCATCGGTGCAGGACTGACTTGTAACCGTGTATTAATGGTAATAAATCACTCACTGTTATACTTTTTGCTGTTAATCAGTAAGATGACGTTGCAACAGCTTCTGGGGCGGCCATTGCTAATGAGAACCCAAGGTGATGAAAGACAACAGGTGGGAATTGAAGCATGAGAGATTTGTAGGCATGTGATGATGTGCTAGAGCGCTTACACACATGTGATACACTGCAGGAGAGCAGATGAAAACCAAGTAAAACATTTTTTTATCCTAAATAGCCCTCTTGGCAGTTATAAGCAGTATATTAAATGGATTGTAACATAAATGGGAAACTGTAATCTAGTTGTAAGCAGATATAATAGGGTTTGTAACTCAGGCATCCATAACTACTGTAAAGACAGCTATTAGATGCCAAATAATGCAGTACACATACACCAGGTGTCCAAAAGTATGTGGACACCATAATAAAGTATTTGGACCAGTTCACTCAATGTGATCGTCAATCGTGCCATTCTAAAGCCGTGAGCATGAGTGCGATGTTATAACTTGATCCAATCTCCTGTGAAGGCTTTCCACCAGCTGCTACCATTCAGCCACAAGAGCATTAGTGAGGCCAGCCGCTGATGTTGTGTGATAAGGTCTGGCTCGCAGTCATCATTCCAATTCATTCCCGTGGTGTTGGATGCGGTTGAGATCAGGATTCTGTGCAGTCAAAGTATTCCACACCAAACTAGGAAAACCATGTCTCTATGGTCCTGGCACTGTGTACTGGGGCAATGGCATATTGAAACAGAGACCATGTTACAAAGGGTAAAGCACACACACTGTAAAATATCACTGTATGTTGCACAATTTAGATTTCTCAGAGCTAAGACGTCTAGCCCAAACCCTAAAAAACACTTTCAGAGCAAAAGAACACAGATGTGTGTGAACAGTAATGTAAGCTAGTAACAGTCTTTTAAGTTGTTAGCTTTTCTTTAGCTCAGAAGCTAAAGAAAACATTTTTATTTCAACCGTCATGTCCTCCCTGCTCTTCAGCACATCATACAACAAAAGGAAAGGTGAAGATGATAGCGATGGACGCAATTTAGCAAGTAATCTATTAGTTGGATTTGTGAGGTCATTTCTGACCTTGAATGTATGACCATGCCATATAAAGAGTTAAACAGTCCTACTTAAAGGAATGTGATACTTTGCCTCAGTGTTACTCACATCTCCGGCGTTGACAAAGACAGAGAGACCGAGAGAGCGAGGACAGAGCTGTTTGAACCGTGACACAGATGAAGATGAGGAGGGGAAGGAGGAGGAGGAGCGTGATTACGGAGGAGCAGCGGAGTGAAAAGAAAAATGATTTAGGGTCAAGCAGGCCAGTGCCAGTAGAGGGATGAAGGAGTTTCACACGGTTCTGGAGGTAGAAATCACAATCAGCGGGCACAGACAGAGGGAACGAAGGTGAGGGGAAGATGTGCATCTGATTGCCAGGATGTAGGGAAGGGATGGGAGAGAGAGAGAGGTGAAGAGCGTGAGTCAGCGAGTGTGTGAGCGAAAGAGTGTGTGGGTGGAGGAGACGGAGAAGTGGGTTAAAGAGTGAAGATGGAGGAAGATGTTGGTAACAAAATGCTAATAGTTGCTCATGAAAACAATGACAAATAAACAAACCGACCTGCATGAAGATAAATAATTGGTAAGCGGTAAGTGAAGCAAGATTGAAAGATTATAACAACAGCATTACAACCAGAGTTGCGCAGAGCTAATTAAATACAGTATTAGGACCATTTCTAATTCCAGCAGTGTGGGTTTAGGCTTGTCTAGCTCACTTTCCTCTCGTGTTTAATGGACAGACTAGTCTAAGACTTCTTAGTATTAGATGTCGGTAAGTGGTTAATCCATACTGACACTGTAAAGATTGAGCCTGGTCTTTGGTAAATTTTGGTCACAGAAATTCATCCATCGGTTGACGTTTGATGTGCAGTGTGGGGTGGGGGGTGGGGGGTCACATCGGCCAATTAATCTCCAGAATTGTCATCGACCGAGCTCTCGGATGATCACATGGTATTTCTGGCAGAATTGTTTGTTGGATTTCTTCTGAAGCGAGCAGTTCCGCAGTCTGATTTCCCACATGAATGCTTTCGGTGGATCTGGTATGAACTGCACTGAACTTGTTTTAATATTATTAAAGTAGTATTTTAAATATGAAGGCTAAAACTGTAGTCTTGAGACTGCTGTGACATAAACCTGAACTTTGCTGCCAAACACTAATATTGTCTGCGTTCTCCACTCACCTGTGGGTGCATTTTATTTTTTTGTTCTTTATACTGTCTGCACATAATAGAACTTGCCTTTCTGTCTCTATAGACAACATTTTTATAGTACGCTGAGTGAAACTGACTTGGGTTCCCGTGTTTCCTTTCACTGTGAGCACCACATAGTGGCTTGTATTGTGTGCTCACACAATGTGCAAGATCATTAAGGAATAACAGTGTCTTCCCAGCTTCAGAGAAGGAACCCCCCCAACCCAAAGGTTTAATCCACATATTATATGCTAACAATATTGCTAATGCAAACAGCTTGAGTAAACATCGAGTTTTGTTTAAAGTTGAGGAGATTGTGAACCTTGTATCTTCACAAGGACAAACAATGGGGCTAGGCTAGCTATCAGCTCGCTAGCAGGCACACCATATCTTGTTTTCAATTCCTGATGTTTTCAGAACATATTTCATTAACATCAACATTACCCATGACATCAAACAAGCTAGTGAAAGTGATCATTAAAAGACCTTCTGACTGAGCCAAGGAAGAGCCAAACAAACGAGAAATTCCAATAAAAAGCCACTAAAACATCAGCAGGACGATATCTGTTAAAATCAAAACAAATACGTGTTGTGTATACTGCACTTACCAACCTTCTCAAGTAGGCTGTCAATTTCACACTCAATCTAAAAACATAGAAAAACTATGTAATTAATGTACATTGAAGAGACACAACTATAAAGGTCACCATCTGCCCCAGAACCAAAGAGCAATCTTTTCTAAGAATCCTCAAAGAAAATGAAAGTTCTTTCAAGACTTTCCAGTGAGCTGCCCTATCCCCATCTAGTTCAATCAAAATGACAATACAAAAAGGAACGATACAGGCTGGACTGAGTGACATAATGGAAAGAAGCATTAGAGAGCAAGGACCTCCTCCCCACTCATGTACCTGCAAGAGCATCTGTCCACTAATCTGAAATGTTTGTTTGATTGAAGTACAGCAGTGCTTGAAATCAGCTCTGGTGATCATATATAGTCCCAAAAGCCAAGGAAGTACTCCTATACTCTTGCAAGCTCCAGGGCCATCAAAGTCTTTAATAACTTGAAAAAAAGCATTTCAGAGAATTTTGCCAGCTGGTCTTCAAAGCTGCAGAGACTATACGAGCTTGGGGCACGGTTCACCAGGCCAGGTGAAATAAAACTGACAGCGTCTCACAGCTGACAGAGGATGTACAGCAAGGTTTCAATAAAAATGTCTAACAGTCCTTTTTCCCCCCAATTCCCACCAGATCACTCTGAAAGAAATCAGGAGGTCCTGAGAAACAGGGACTGAACTTAAAGGATAAAAAGAGCAAACACACCTTTGTTGCCAAAGCCTGATATACCTTGTTCCTCCATTGTCGTCCAAAAACTAGTCCATCATAGTTTTGTAAAGACTCACCAGTGCTCCAAACATGGCCATGGCACACTAAAAAGAGTCCCCATCAAATATCCAATTTCCTCCTCTTGAAGAAACCGATCTGGTGTAAAAGTGAGGAATAAAAACAAACTGTGAATTAATGCAATATTGACTTTTCCTAATGAAAGCCCTGACATATTGATATTCAGATCCTGTGAGAATTATTCTACCACCAACGTAATGACAGTCCGACTGGCCTCGGTCTCAACCTGATGGATTGTCTTGTTAGGTTTATGGTGCGTGGCTCCTATAATGTCTCATTATCATAATTGGCCTTCAGCGCACCTCCTGTGTGCCTTTTCATTTTTTTGTTCCATTGGGTTTGTCACGGTTTGCGTACGCTGCCATCTTAACTGATTACCTTCACTATATGCGAAAGATTTTTTTAAATACACACCAATGCCATTAGGAGGCAATTCATTATCACCCCGTTATGCATGTACACAAGTGTATACATATGCATTCCCACACACACATCAGCTTTGCTGGGCTCTTCAAATGCAACACGTACAGGAATAACCTCCTCTCATTAGCGTTCACACACCTTTAACTGCCCTTATTCTGTATTAATGTGTTTCTTTTTATTTAAAGACACAGAATTGACCATGTTAGCAATAGTAAACAAACAAGCTCGTAGAGTAGATAGACAGACAGAATACTTTGCATACTTTGTTTTCAAAGTGCCACTTCAGTTTCATGCTCATCAGAAAATGGATTGAATGCATTACACTGGGGAACACAATTTTTGTTGAGTTAGGTCTGACAGCTGTTTTTAACTAATTTTTGGGTGCGGAATCCAAAACTGATCTCAGTTTTTCTCTATCACGTCACGTTTTTGAACTATAGGATCCCCGTTTTCTTAAAACATATGAAAAATACTGTACTTAACAGATATGTGCTTGTTTTATAAAAATTTTCAAATATTGACATACAATGAAATATGAAAGAAACAGGCATGACTGCAATGTTTATTTAACAGTATTATGTTTTTACAAAGATATGGCTACTGTAATTATAATTACAGTAGGATCCTATAGTTCAAAAACTTGACGTGATAGAGAAAAACTGAGATCAGTTTTGGATTCCGCACCCAAAAATTAGTTAAAAACAGCTGTCAGACCTCAACAAAACTAACTCAACAAAAATTGTGTTCCCCAGTGTAATCAGTGGAATTTTGCTTATCTGGAGGGTAAGCTGTGGAGAACAAACTTGACGTGCTAGAACAAAACTGACTGCAATTTTGGAATCAGCATGCCAATTTTAATCAGCATAAAAATCTAACTCAGCAGAATTTTTTTTTTCAAATTGTTCCCCAGTGTTATTGTTGCTAAAAGACTACAGGGCTTTTTGTTCAGTCCTAGAAGTGACATCTAAAAGTGACTGTACCTTTCATCAGGAAGCTAAAGCTTCTGCTATTGATAGTATTTAGTGAAATGACATTGGAGCATGGCTTTTATTCCATATGTGTATTCAGATCATTCAACAGAGCCTTTTTTAAGCCATGCCAGCAGTGGGGCTCTTTGAATAGTATTATCAGTAGCTTAGTCCAACTTTTGATCCACAGTGAAAAATCTTAACAACTCCCTGCTGGATTGCACTTCATTTTGTACAGACATTAATGGTCACAGGAGAATGAATTGTAATAACTTTAGTGATTCACTGACTTCTCCTCTAGTGCCACCACTTGTAAAACTAATGAAAGCTCTGTCAGCTGCACTTAGTACGTTAAACAGTGAAGATGGCAATATAATGCCGTTCTATTTAATGTTGAAAACTTGGTCACTTGTACTTTTCTTTATGGCTTTTTATAACTTGACTTTCTTCCTACCTGTTTGGTAATGCTGGCATTGGTGGTACAGGGTTTTTTTTTTTTCATTGGCTGAAACTCCAAGAAAGCTCAGTCAATATGTGTGTCTTTGTGGAGAACAATCTTTTTCTCGAAGATTGAGTAAAGATACAAAAATAACTTTCAGTTAAATGTTTGCCCAGATTCTCCCCTGCGAAGAGTAACCTTTTGAGATGTTTACCCCCTGTGTCTTCAGTGTTCCTCTATCTACCCATCTACTTTCTCCTTTCCTGTCCTGAGGTTGTGAATGGCCTAACCCTTTCCAAGCATTCAGTCTATGAGACAGGGCACAATATGAAAGGTAACCTGTCAGTAGCTTCACTAGCTGCTCTTTTGGATCTGGACTGTTCACATAAAACATGCCTCAGAGAACAGAATAACCTAATAATGCATACTGAGAGAGGTTATGTTCTTATCCAGAGACCTAATGTAAAATGTTTTTTTTCAAAGCAATATAAAGTGATAGCTTCACATTGATGTCTGATGGGCAGCGCGGTGGTTGGCAGTTAGTAAGTGTAAAGGGCAGAGAGTTTTCAGATTAAATCATCTGTGACATTGATACCATTAGCAATGGCAGTATATTTAGTGCAGTGCACAGCTGTCATCAGTAAACCTGGCAGACTTTGTATGGATTAAGCCTGTGAAATTGGTTCCTCCCAACTCTTTTTAGCACCAGAACAAATTTGTGTAGGGCTGTTTGTAGCTTGAGGTGCACTTCGATGGGGTCTTGATGCCAGATAAATAACTTATGATGACGATCTGGCCATCAGATGATTAGTATTCTGGCATGATCAAAATGAAGCAGTTATGCACACTTCATTGCAGTTCTGGGCAGAGTAAAGCTGTTTTTGTCAGCGTTGTTGAGGTTGTCTTGTTTAAAAAAAAAACTTTATAAGGACACAAAACTAAAGGAGGGTCACAAAAACAGTTGTTGCCGTACTTAAGATGTCGTCATTCTGATGTCACAACATATTCAGGCATGACTTTATCTGGATTTTGCCATTATTGTCATAACCAGACTGCTCCTCAGCTGCTCTCAAAAACCCCAATGTCACCTTTGAATGTCATTGTTATTTCTGACTATTATTGGTTACAACTGCAACTTTTGTATTAACTACAAAATTGGATGGTGGACTGTTTAAGCTGCTGAATTGGCCTCTTGATGTGTCTGTCCCCTTGTGGGTGCAATGTTGATGTCGCCCTTATGTTCAAATTCCAACTGCTTATTACCTGCCCTGATTTCTAAATAATACAGTGTGAGGAGCAGCGGCTGGAAGGTCTGAATCAATCCAGTACAGCAGCTCTGCAGCAGTTACTACATGAGAGAAAGATATACAGTAATGTGTTCACCTTTAATGAGACTGTGTCAGAGAGTTGAGGATTGAAGCCTACAGACGATTCTGCGGTTTTAGTTAGTCTTTTACTTAAATCACTGGATTGATGCAGCACACTGAAAAATGTAAATTACCTGAAAGTTAAATTAAAACTTCTCTTAGCAAAAATAGGGCAGTCACAGGCTTTACAAAGTCGGTTTTTAATCCAAATCGTACTCGTTTTTGACCGAATGTTTTCCATCATGAAAATGTATCATACAGCTCTGTGTCTGCTCTGTGGGACCTGCGTGTTAAACACGTTTGTGGGTGTAGATTGGAAACCAGGATTGCACTTGCAGCACAAGCTCTTGTAGCGTACGTACACACAGCAATTTGTTATTGTTAAATGGTTTGGGAAGTTCAATTAGATAGAAATGGATTCAGGGTTTTTGGCCTTTGCAAATGGCCGCTTACTGAGGGTGTGACCAGAGCACCCCAAGCAATAGTCCCGACCATTTGACCTTTGCATGCCGGATAATTCCAATTTACAGCCGCTTGCATGGCAAAATGAGACACTTGGAATGCATTAATAGGGGTCAGTTGCTTGTGTTTGAGAATGTATGTGAGAGAGACAAATGGAGAGGAGAGAGGGAAGGAAGGGAAGGAGAGAGATGGAAGCAGATTGTGACTAGGATGTGCAGGTTACAGGGAAGGAAGGGCTAAAGATCACCACTGGGATGGTTTATCAGAGCTTCACTATATTCAATTAAGAAAAGAATACCCTTTTTTCCAAAACATCTGTGATTGAATTCGGATTTAAGTTACACTTCAAGATATAAAAAAAAACAACAAATGATAAGACAAAAGTGAAATTCAACAGCACACAGAAAAACAATATGATTTCTTTTTGGGTTTTATTACCCAGCTGTTATCAGTTGCACAACGCTGCCACCTTTGGCATCGCACAGCAACAGTCATGGGAATTCTGTGGTATCGGAGCTCAGCTGTCGGCCAATCAGAGTCTGTGTTGCTCTGTGGGTTGGACCTGATGAAACTTTTAAGAAGCTCACTGCCTAAAGCACGTCGTCTCTAAACTGAAGGACCAGATGAAAGCTGTAAATGTCAACGTGAGATTGGTGAAACTTTTATCGTTAAACATAACTGAATAAAGCAACATGGAGTTTAATAATCAATAGATATTAATTCAATTAATTAACTTAAATGATCTTTTCATACGTTATTTAAGTGGCTACAGTCACTTTGTTTTCAGCAACAATGGATAACACACCTTTCAGAGCAGATGTGAAAGGTGTTTCTTTTAGCGACAGACGCTGCAGATTTCTGGCGCCTAACTCTGCAGGGTTTTATTAGCATTTTTCAGTTCATTGTTTTGGTTTCATGCAACCTATGTAAGCATTTCATTTCACTCTCAGCATTATCATTGTATCATTTCCAGATGCATACATGCAGCAGCTTTCAGTGAAGAACCAATGCAAACCCCTCTCCACTATCCACCATGCACCGAAACGCACAGACGTTCAGCAGTTAATCGGACAATTACTTGTGTCAGAAGTTGGTGGAGACCAGTGACCTCAGAATAAACAATAATGTTGCTTTGTATTCATGCAGTGTGTAAATAGGCAGCTGTTAAGTCAGTGTTGGGTTTACAGCTTGTCTCTACCCAGTTATTATAGATTTGAATACAAATATTCTTAAAATCTACACAAGTATTCAGATGTAATTGCTCAAAGTATCAGTTTATTTATTTGAAGTGAGAATAATTAAATGCTTATAATGCTTTTTAGATTCAGTAATGTTAAAGTGACAAATTTAAGGCTTTAGGTGATTTTGCCTGTGGCTTGATAAGAGTAGGAGGAGAACACAAGGTCACCCATACCCTCCCTAACCTGACAAGCCAGACAGTGTGTTCCATAGACCCACATGGGAGGAGGGCTGGCAGTTTCAAAAGAATTTGTTGGCAGGTGACTGAATGCACCAGTGGTCTACCACCGTCTGTCACAGGCTAACTGCAACCAATCAGATCAGCCTGCAGTTCCTCAGCTGATGGGCCCAGCCACAGCTTGACTCTTTTGTGCAAATATTAAAACATTAGTCCATCTAGTTTGCTGATTGCCTTTGCACTCTTTACTCCTGTCCATCCTCTGTTATTTAACGTTTTTATGTCACACAGATGTGATATTGTGTCTATGCAACCTCCAGCAGAGAGTTTGAGCTAATTAGATTGTCTTGGGCCATTAACTTTGTTTTCGTTGTGTTAACAGAGATTGCAAATGCCAATAATTGGGTTGTTATAGGAACAAACCCAGGACATTTTTGTATTTCAGATGAGAATCGGTTGCTCTCTGTCCCTCAGGCTGCGAATACAAACTTGATGGCAGACATATTAATCAGACTTGAGGCAGTCAACAGAGACATCTGAATTAATCTGTAATAAACCCACTTGTCTGTTTAGTTCCTCTGTGATTCAGAGATCTTGTGGGTAATTGTTTATTGAGTGGAATGCTCTGCAGGAAGTTCTTGCTGTGTAACAGAAACTCAGGTGAATAGACGGCAAGTGCTTCTTTAAATGATGTTTGAAGGTTTTATTTATGTCGATATCCAGGCATCGTCCTTTAAAGAACAGCTGTGCTTCGCCTGATGATTTAGTTTTATGCGTCCTCTTTCGGTTTCAATGGATGTTCCTCTTTACAACTTTAAAGCAAGCTATTAATAAATCCATCCAACTGACGTGTTAACTTAACTGATGTATTGGGTGTTCTGAATGGCCACACTCTAAGGCATGTTACAGCCTTCTCCTGGCTGCATCACTCCACCTCCATGATGTCGATACACGTTTTGTTGTTTGCATGATGGTGAGAGAGAGCCAGTCGCTCCCTAAGACTGTGAATTCTCTGTAATGCAGACAAGATAGAGAACGGAGATGTGTACCAGAGGAGGAAAGGACCTCACTCGGGCAGCTCAGATGGACAGGAAACGGGAAGCAAACAACAGGAAGCCGCTGGACAAACAGGAAACAGCTGGAGACGAATTCTGCTCCTCATCCTTGCCATCACCATCCACAACATCCCAGGTGAGAAACAAGCTAGCTGCTGTCGAGGTCGTCGACAGCAGCTAACAAGGGAGAAAGAGAAAGTTTTGCCAGTGAAGTTAAAGTGAATTGTTAGTCCCGCTCTTGTCACCGCTGTTCAGAGGTTGAAGGCCACTTTGCAAAATCATGACAGGTCCATTTAGTTCCAGGAAGTGACAAAGTGAAACCCTCGCTCTTGACAGCCACACAAAAGTTCTAGCTAAGAGTTCTGGCTTTTCAAAACAAGGTTAAGGCAGGACCGAAAGCTCACTGCAGCAAATTTCATTTAGAACCTGAAACATAAACCAAAGCCATTAATAGACACAGTTTCTGGTCTCTTAAGTACAAGTCTTTAGTGCAATCAGTCTTTGCTTTAGCAACCATGGCAGTGTACCTCTTTAAGAAATGAGCTACCTTCCTTGTTGTGTCAAGAGTTCACCTATCGCTAACCGCCAATCCTTCTTCACAGTACAGCCCCCTGGTCAAAACTTACATTTTTATTTGTACTTTAGTTTATGGACAAATACCTGCAAAAATAATAACAGTACCATCAGCATCACCTGTTTTTTGTGCAAAGTTCAAATGTCTAAAAAAGTTTGGGAATTGCTGGTTTCTTACGGAAGGCCACACTTTAGTGTCACATGGGTGTTTCTGAAAAGCAAGATTCAGCGGTGCCTCACAACAGCAAATGCGTGCATGCGGTTCGAGTTGCTATGGCAACTTGTAAACCATGGTGTACAGCAGTGAAGGTAAACTTGGTTTCCCCTTAGCCTTAACAAGGCGAACTGAGAGCACTCCAGAGCAGCCTTGCCTTAACAGCCTTACAAATGACAGAACAAGGTTTGCGTGTGTGTTTCAGAGCAAGAGAGACACATGATGATTCAGCAATGCAAACAAGCTGTTAGTGTTACGCCAGCTGTGACAGTAAAATATGTGTAGGGAACAAATATAGCATCGGTTTACAATTAATTTAGAAAAAAGTCAGCCGGTGCTCAGCGCCATACAAGCCCAGCAATGGAGGTGTTTTCCCACAGCCTGCACTAAATCTTGTTTACCATCCCAGGCTGTTTTGTTGAGCCCAGACTGAAGTGTTCACTGAATGTAAATACCCCTTTTTCCTTCTTGCTTATAAATAAACTGTTAAATGAATGAATGAATGAATATCTTTTGTGAAAAATCCTGTCAGACAGGACAGACGGGTTCTTCCCCGTCCCACCGTGCATTATTGAACAGTACACAGAGGCCAGCAGGGTCGCCGTTCTGTCAGATCTAATGATCTAATTAGACTAATGACGTGTCAATCATACATCAAAGACAATGCCAGGCGATGAGAACTGTTCAATATTTGGACTTTATTTCTGTCAGTGATGAAACAACAGCTCCAAACATCAGTCAGAAGCTAAAGATGCGTCAGTTCATGTAAAAACAACAGGTAAGCAACAAACAGTCATTAGCTGTGTTTCCATCAACGCCTTCAGGAAAGGTCGATCGAAACAGCTGAATCTGAAAAATCCTTGGTTTCACAAAAAAAGGCTTTATGCTCATTTGAGATGCTTTTACCTCCTCAAGGTATTGAATTTAGCAAACCATTAACTCACTTAACTCAGCGGTGTCTGCTCCAAGAAAACAAGAAAAAGGCCCATTGTCCTCTCTTTGTCTTTCCGAATATTCACCGTAACGCAGCCAGTTCAGAAGTCCTGATGACCTCTCTCCATTTTGTTTCCCAGTTGATGCATCTTATTAGCATTCTATTTTTGCTGCATTTTATAGGTTTGCTTCAAATTTGCTCAGCCTTTTGATGGCAACATGGCTCTTTTCAATATTTTCAGGAGCTCACAGCAACCCCACCAACCCTGCTCGGACCTTTTTAGTTAGGTTCATGTAGATTCAAGGTTTATGGGGACTTTTGTCTCTTGGCCTAGGTGGAGACCCGGTGTCAGTGTTGACAGTTTATGAAAAAATGGCAACACAAATGATCTATCTGCTGTCAAATTATCTGATGCGTGACACTATGCTGACTCGCTGACTTCCGTCCTTAAAAACAAAGTGCAAACACCCAATGTAGGCCTTCAAAGGACAGCATGTTTCAGCGCTTAATACTGAGTGTGCGGATCGCTGAATAAACCTGTCATGTGTTTGCATTTTTTTGATTGTTTTGACATCAGGTGAGCAGCCTTAAGTCACAACTGCCAGTTACCTCACCGTCATGTGGAAGGAAAAAGGATTTCTTTCATTCTGATTATAGACTAACGTAGACTTAAGTTGCGCTGACTTTATGCTGTTTTTGTACAAATCTCAGAGCACTTTTAGCTAATTTCATTTCAAGAACTCATAACATTTTAGTAGAGGCCCACTTTCACATAACCCTGAAAATGTGCACCAAGTATCAGTGTGTCTTCTGCAGACTTCAGACTTCAATGCTGCAGTCTCGTTTTGCCCTCATAAGGCAACAAACATCAAATACGATTCTAAACCTTCGACTTCCTTCCTGCACCTTTTCCTCCACGGCATTCGTCTGATTGTTTGATTAGATCTGGCCATATAGAAGGCGTCATTGAGTTATGGGACAATGAACAGTTGGCTCACATCGACTGAATTGGAAAATACAGTTTCACGTGAGCGATTTTCCACCTCACACTTGATTTGCCGCACGTGATTTCCATTTGTTCTGTCGACGGCAGCAGCATCAGTTTAATACCGTGGAGTGATTATTTGCTCCAGGAAGAGTTGATAAAAGGATAAAAAAAGCAAGATGTACGTATATACACATAATCTGAAGGGCCTGTTCATTAATGAGTAGAACTGTTTCCTGATCACTACATGCGCCTTAGTTCTCAGAGTTGTTACATATGCATGTGAAATCTGCTCCTATACAAACACACTTACATTCAGACTTCAACCTCGCACGCACAGAGCCGCACATTTGTAGGTGGAAATATACCCGCAGAGATCTCCTGAGAGACCGTTAATGAAAAAGACCTCCCGCAGTGTTGTTTTCAAGCAGAACAACAAAACACATTTAGCACTCAACTCTTTTGCTTGTGATTTGAATCTGTGTTTGGTCAAATAGCCCCAAGTACACAAAAAGATAAAAAGGACAAATTGTGCCTTTACATTGTCCCAAATTCTGGGAAATCCCAATTTTGGAACCCAGAGAAATCTGTAATATTAAGGTTATGATCCTTCGTGGCCATCTACCAGAAGTCATAAACTGGTCATCAGTTGACTTTTTAATCAACTTTAAGCTGCATTATTGTGATACACTCTTTAGATTGTGGTTGTTTTAAACTTTATATTTTAAACAGATGAAGAATATTTGTCAAATCTTCCTACAAAATTGACAGTAATGGCGATGAAGACAGCAACTCCCATAATTCCATGCTACTTCCAGACATCACCAGACTGCGTCTTTTGCTTGAGAGACCCCTAGTAGCTAAAAAAAAAATATATATATATATTTTATGTTTAAAGGTACTATTGTCAGGAGTAACATACAAATCTAAAAAGTATTAGGATACTTTACTAAAGTAAAATTTAATATATTCTGTTACAAACCTGCACTCAAACCCAAAGCAACCCAAAGCAAACGTACAGGAGTATGATCAGCAAAATGCACTGAAGGTATCAAAAGTAAAAATACTTGTGCACTAAGTAAAATAGTCACAGTCACAACCACATCAGCAAGCAGGCGGTTTAAAACAAGCCCCAACTGGATTTTCCACGCCTCCTTTATTTACACATGAACACAAAGGTGAACACACAAGTCAGGTGTCCGTAGTAATCGCCCGTTTACTTTCAATGACCACCACAATTTGTGGGGTATTATATTGCACAATTAGCTGCAGAGCCCTGAGAGTAAGAGTTCAAGAGACTACTTCATGCCATGCAGTCACTTTCGAAACTGAAAATGTTCTCCAGTTCCCCGTCCTTTTTATAGAAGCTGCTCTGTAAAACAATCACTGATTTGCATTTTGATTTGTAAGTTCATAGTCAGGCAGTCAAGGGACTTCATCTCCTTCCAAGCTCAGGGAAGGGAGGCTGGGTCGTGAAGGGTTTTCAGTACATGACAAATAATCACCATGTTGTTTGAGGCACCACAGAAGGCTTGAACGGTTGCAACACCTGCACACAAGGTGGAAGTAAATCTATTAATGATTCTCAGTACATGGTATTTGTGGTCCTTTATTAATATCCACACTAGGCTGTATCACTGCCTCAGACTGAACCTTCTCTCTAACACCTTCACCTGTTCTGAGAAACCTTGTAGATTCGTTTTTTTCCAGATCTGAGCCCATATTTATCAAATGCCTCAGACACAGTCCAAGGCATCACGCTGAAAGTCAACCTTAAACTAAAAATACTACATAGAAGTGATTTATGAAGCCTTACTTTCAGCAAGAAGGACTGCTAGGACACGAAGAGTCCGTGTCCTACAATAGTCATAAGGCCACGAGGTATAAATAATGATGAAAGGTTGTAGATATCAGATGACTGTAGTCTGCTATATTAGATAGTGGTAATCTATCTATCCATCTATCTGTCTGTCTGTCTATCTAATGCCAAATAGCTTATATCTTACATAACTCATAAATAATCATCAATAATAGCAATAATAATGATATCAATAATATCAATAAGCCTCTGATAATGGTCTGTCCTGCACAGTGTAAACAAGAAACTTTAGATGTCAGTTTATTCATTGATGCAGTGCTAATGTTGTAACTTTATTGTTACGTTGTGAATGTCAGTACATCAGTGACGATGTATTTTAATCGGAGTTGTTGCCAAGGCAACAGCTTGTGTGGATCCTGATTAAACGGTAGAATTAGTCAGCGCTATCCCATCACTTTACAATGCCCATTAACTTATGTACCCTCAGAGGGCCTAAATTAGAGCTCCAGAGCTGCAGTGATAATAAACAACGCAAAAATAAATAAATAACATAGGTCTTTTGCGTCCAGCACAAGGTCTGTCAATAAACATTAATGATTTACATGATCTGCTTTTTAATTAAGGCGCAGTGATCAATCTGCATCTTTGCTCCGACACAGTGTTCACTTGTCTCTGCCTGAACCATTGGTGAACCTCTGGAGCTCTCCTAAATATTGGCCCAGATAGGAACGATTCCCTCAGTTATGAAAGTTTAGAAAGTGTCCCAACAGTAAAAGAAAAACACATTCTGTTAAATGTTTAATAAGACATCAGAACCCTTTTTTCCCATACTGCCCCAATGTCCACTTCCCCATCTAACCATCCAAACTGTGGGCGCATAGGGTCCCATAGTGCCAAGGTTCTACATTCCCAGGGTCGCATGTTTCCCAGCTCATTGTCCTGTTGAAGGACATCAATCCTTTTGTGTTTAGGTCTTTTATCGACTACAACCCTTAAAGTGTCTCTGAGAGGCTGAGGTTGGACCTTGAGGCTATTGTGTGACGCACTATTAAACCATTCACTGAGATCCATATATGTGTATATACGCATTTAATGAAAATAAGCGATCCAACAATCAACAGTCAACCAAGGAAAGAACTGTGAAACTATAGCAGAGTAAAGAAATGTGGCCACACTCACCCTCTTCCTCATTCTCCTCACACCAGTGAACAGGTGACTGTATTGCCAATTAGATTAACCACACCCATATCCCCGTGACGTAGATGCACCAATCACCGTGATGCAACAGCAACCAAAAATCACGCAGTATAAATCATCTTCCACAATATAAACAATTCAGATTCATGGCTCCTACAAGGTCCAAACCTTAACCCAGGAAACATCAGAACGACCTTGTTTCTTTCTAGGAATATCATCTGGAGGCTCCCTGGCTTCCCTGAGTCTCTCTACAACCTGAAACTGGTATTTAGTTTCACAAGTCTGTGTGTGTTCACCAAAGCACCAGTGTCTCTGATGCGTCTTTACATGGCATGTATCATTACTTATTAAGAGAATATGTTATTCATGCACATTTTATTAAAAATAAACTTGTAAATAGTAATACCATTTACCATTCTTTTATCTTTATCTTCTTGAGTTAGACATGTAGTGGGAGCTATTCTGTTGCATTCTGCCGTTATGTGTAATCTTGCAGCCCCAAATTGCAGTAATAGGGACCTGTTTGGCTCCTTTGAAGCGTTTCTTCACCCATAATCATGTAATTTCACATCAGCTACAAACACAGAGAAACCTAGCCTTTTTCCCATTAGTTGCTCGGCTTGTGAATGCCCCATTTTGCGATTCAGGGTGATGAAACAGGTCTATTTTACATAAAAATCTTGGGCTCACCTTTAATACGGATATTGAACTGTAATTTCTTACATTCTTCTGCGCTGTAAAAAAAATTCCGAGGGTGTGATAAGTGCACTTATTCTTTCACACTTTTGTCCCAGGGGGAATGGAAGCTCTCACCCTCACCGGGTTAGCGCTGTGCTCTTCCTCTTCAACAACACAAAACGGCAGCAGCATAATAACGTATTGATCTTCAGATATTCTCTGAACACAATGCAGAGACAGAGCCATGACACAAGTTTGACGCTGGTTTATCAAACTGAGCAGGAGATTGATGGCTGTTCTTTTCACCCACCATCAGGGATGATCCCAGTTAGTGTGATGGATGGTTGGATGGAGCAGTTGGTGACAGCTACTGCAAGTGGATGGTCTAAGCTGAATAGGAGAAACAAGGAATATGATAATCTTACTGGAAATACAGTTGTAGATCATTCAGACATATACTTAACTTTTCTAAATTAGTCCGGAATGAACCACTGACATAACTGTATACATAAGTCTAAAAGTATCAAATATACCAAAACCTCAAGCTGTGATGAAATGAAAAATGTCCTTTTAGCTCTTTTAGAGAACATCAACAGTCATAATGTGCACCACTTAAACATAAATTCCAAAAAGCAAATGCCCTTATATCGTTTAGCTACTGAATATCATCAGTTGAATAGATCATATTGGTATTGGTATTCAAATGATAGCTGAGTCTTCAAAAATAGATATTCAGAATGGAAAAAGGCTGGTAGCTGATAAAGTCCAGGAAAAAACATTCAATGCAGTCTTTAGCTGAACTTTAAAAGGTCACAGGTTAAATTAGTTTTCTCTTTTTAACTGAAACGCTTCCCTCACACTCTAATTCCATTCACTTTGCCGTTCTTTCAACTGCAATGAAACTCAACCCTCTCTGAAGATGTGTTGAATTAGCAGGAAAGAAAGAGAGACAGGTTACAGCCTTTCATCTTCTGCGCGGCTTCCTAATGCATCGACATATGAAATGTTGAGTTCTACTCATGGTAACCTATACAAAAGAACAGCAAAGTTAAAGCGATGGAAACGTCACTGTAACTGAGACCAGACTTTCTGTCTCAAAGGGCATGATGAGCAAGATGTGGAAATAGAAAATGCACAATATCCCTCAGTATACTTTCATTTAAATGGGAGGCATCTTGTTCAAGGCTGGCCAACATACAAATGCGGGGAAATGGGAACAAAAGCCTGTCTCTAATATAAGCCTGGCCTACAATTACAATATTAATATTCTTCACAACGTGCAAAGTGGTGGAGAGTTAAATTTTATATCAGATATTCCATTTGGGCAAAAACAGAAACACATGCTGTGGAAAACCTTTTCAATACAAGTGTCGCTAAAAATAAATGATAACTAAATTGTTTTAGATGTTGTGGAATTGCAAAAGATTAAGTCACGGTTTACATCAAGTAATTTGTATTTTATGATCTCCTAGATTATTTTACATTTTGAAATGTCACCTTGCCTTCCCTGATGACAGCAGGATGAAAAAGCAACAGCCTAAACAGAGATGAGGGTAGACTTTGATGTGGTTTGAAGAAAAAAAAACCCCAAACATCTCACCCAAAAACAGATGAAAAAACAGGGTAAAATTAACTTGAAACGTCACACTTCTGCAGCAGAAAAAAGAGAGGGGGGAGCCGAGAGAGAGGAGGCGCAGTAATGGAAGGCTCGGTGGAAAAAGGAGTGTGTAGACGGGCGAGCAGGGGAGATTAAAGGAAAGTGCGATGGAAATGAGTGGCTGCTGTGACAATGGGCTGTCAGCAGCAGTATCGTCAGACTCGCTTAAAAGAGCATAGAACATTAAGCAGGAATTGGATAGGACCAGCTGCTGTGCACGCAGACACACACACACAACTGAATCCTGACAGAAACAGGTTCACAGGCAAGTACACAAAATGTTGAGTTTCCTCTAGGGAGTGAAAAAAGCACAAAAATGACATACATAGGTGACAATATTAAACATCTCTCATTTCCACCATGACAGCTACTTTCTCAGGAATTATCTCAACCCGTCTTCACTGCTCCCAGTGACACTGGTACATCTCTCCTGGAGTTTAGTCAGACTTTTGAAAAATCCTCTTGACACATTACAGTCAGGGTAAAGGCTGTAGGATTCATCCTCCTAGGGCCATGAATAGCTGCACCAAACGTCACGCCAATCTGTGCAAGTGCTGCAGAGTTACGTTATTATAAATCAATGATGACCTCAACCTCATCTGTGGTGTTAGTGGAAAATTCACTTAATTACCAAAGGTTTCCTCCTCTGGGGACCACAATGTCTGTTCAGGAGATAATGACCATCCATCCAATAGTTTTTGAGATGTTTCTGTCAGGACCAAAGTGATGGACCTTGAGGCAATCCATTGTTTCCATCCCTAGAGCCATTCTTCTAACAGAGCTAATAATAACGTATGTCTCCTTGGATAAAACCAGGTTCTTAATGAGCGGAATGTAATTTGATGTAAAAGGCAGAATTCTATACAGCCCTGCTCTAACCAATCACTCATAAAGGACAGGGAAAAATGACAAAGAAAGGATTCTCGTGTTCTTGGACATTGAAGGCACTCTGAAGGCACATCAGTGTCACATCAAATGTAAGTTCGGAGCTCTCCACAGTGGAACCACGGCACTGCTTTCTGCGCTAATCCCTGTGGCTCGCTTCTAGCAGAATAGTGTAATAAACCATGTGATATGCATTCTACAGCCTTAGGAAACCAGCAGGGATCCTAAAGAAAACGAGTCTCGTGAGTAAAACTTCACAGGCGTGTGGGCGTTTACTGCTTTCATACTAACCCAGGTCTCTGTTTTGGAACCAGAACTCCCAGCTCTGTAGACTCACAAAAAGCTCCCAGATCCCTAAAACGTTTCCAGCTGTGAAGCGGTACGTACAGGTCAGCAGCTATTGCCAGAAAACCCTTATTCTTGGTACAACTGCTTTTCTTACTGACGTTTTAACATTTCCTGCAGGTCCAACAGATACCGTAGTAGCATCAGTGACATTTTGGAAATTAAAAGGACATTATAGTTGATATTCAGTATGATACCGAAGTACTATTCATTGGTCCGAATATGGAAGTTGGTGAGAAAATTCATTGTTGTCATCTCGTGGCTTTACAACAGTTAAGATTTGAAAAACTTCTAATCTGCCCCTAGCCTTGTGCTAGCTGTGGCAAACGCCAACCACTAGAATTCTCAAAGCTAATGTTTTATTCACATTCAGCTGATGGTTTTTCAGTGTCGATAGAGTTTCTGCTGGCCCCATGGCATTTCAGACAGTTCCAGAGGATGGAGATGAATAGTAAAGGGGACCCGTGCTGTAACTGTAGGGGGACTTTTGACCGTAATATCGCTACAGTATGTCCGCCTCTAATGGGCCAAAGGGAATTTGATTAGAACCGGTGTGCATCGTTATCAGAGGTAATGACAGGCGTTAGATTGTGATGAAGTGGCCTCGGCAGCTGCAGGGACAAAAGGAAACTGATCTCTTGCTCTCCTGCCTTTGCGTGGTTTCTCCACTTTTTCTTTCTTCCTTCTCTCTTTTGCATCTTCTCCCTTCTCTAGCTTTCTCTTTGCCTTATCTTTGTTTTTCTCACTTGCTCTTGGTTTACAGCAGCCTGATGTAGGGTATTAATATTGCAGAGAGAGAGAGAGAGAGAGAGAGAGAGAGAGAGAGAGAGAGAGACCAATGAAGGAAGTCAGGGTAATTCAGAGAAGATGGCAAAAGAGATTAGTCCTTCTTCCACACAAGGGAACAGATAACTACGATATAATATCAGATATTATAAATACTACATATAATACAAATAATACAGTCTATGAACCTTTTGTTTCTTGTGTATGACCCTGGCTCAATTTCAAAATGTCAAAAAGAACATTTTAAACAAAATTCTCCTCGTAGGTTGTGAAGGTGTTTTCATGCAGTCACGTTACCATCTCCAGCTCGGGTGCTTCCGATGCCAACATCGCAGACTAGGCGGCAACGACAGTGGCAAGGTTGCCTATGTTGATGATTTTTGCAGAGGATTGTTAAACTTTTCCAGTCAGCTGCAAAAGATCTTGTAACAGCATATTTAGAATCAGGCAACTGCGCTGTTTTCTTGAGATTAGAAGATTTAGACCGTTTCCACGTCTTTTTGACAAATACGAAGCTATTAAGCAAGCATCTCATTGTTTTTTATGCCAAACCCGAGGAGTTTAAACCACACATGGTGATTTCCCAAGGTATGGGACTGTTTCTTGGCTTGGTCCCATGCCTTCCTGAAGACTCCAGTCTGGTGTCAGACTAAGCTTACCGGCTGGCAGTAGCATCATATCTAGTGTGCAGACGTGAGTTGTACCAGAGTAGGGCCAGGAAATGCATATTAGCTTTGGCTATAAATGCTGTGGTGTGTGATGTTTGTTCATGGTGCGCCCTCATCTCTATTCAAAAATATATACATAAATTGTCTCATGTAACGTTCATCAAGAAAGCAAATAACAGTGTTTCCCAAATGTTGAACTGCTCCTTTGAACCTGATTTTAATTGTATCTGAGACCCATAAATTAGCAATACTACAAACACAGCTATATACGTAGAGAGCAGTTTAAAGGCATTGTATGGATAAATGTTTACAGTTATTAGTCTCTATTAATCATACCTTTCTTTTAAGCCGCAACCCTCTGAAACGTGATGTGATGACACAAGCAGGTGGATGTTGAAAGTAGTGAAAATGGACAAGGCCATCAGCAGCAGCGTGTAGAAGCAGAAGGTAGCCATGACCTCATGTATCATGACAGGGTTTATCCTCTGTGGCTCTCTCACAATGCCACATTTTAGGCTTATAGCAGCCGGGATGGATGGATTGAAACGTTTTGGTTATCAAATCTGAATATGATCTGGTTCTGCATCGTAACAATCTACCTGTGGATGGCTTGACGGTACATCTGGTTTGGTATGACATGCAAACAAGCCCGTGGATCCGACTGCACGCACGCGGACTCCCGCACACACCTCTCCGACACTCAAACGCACTCATAGACACAACACGCACTGTGACCTTTTCAGTTTCAATTTGAAGAGTGTTTGCTTTAAGTATGCGTGACAGCCATTTCGAATGAGACAAATGGGACATCAGAGGAGAGGGATTGCTGCTCAGGGTGCAAACAGGGAACAGAGACAGTGGTCACATCTGTAGAACCCCCTCTCACTGCAGCCCCGCTGTTTTAGTACTCCACAGTTGCAACAGAACCTCATCATACGCATACTGACTGTCAGTTCTGGATCGGTGGCTGAGCAAATATGTTTCATTCTGCCGTTTGTATCTTCTGCAGATTTAACCAGGGAGATGAAACCTCAGGTGCAGGTTCCATCAGTAGAAATATGATTACTTGCAGTAAGACTGAATACAACACAGTCACTTCCTTAGAGTGGAGATCCCCGTGGAGCCATGTACTATTGCTGTTAGCACATCGCAGACCGAAGCCTTCGTGTGCTTTGTGAGGTACATTACAGGTCATTTCGGGCCCATGGTAAGCGCTCTTGATATCTGTTTCCACCCGTATTGATTTGCTGTTATCTCCTTAATGCCCACACTTTGCCAACATTGTTCCGTCCTCTTTCTTCTGATGCTGTTTTCTCTCTGTAACCGAGTGCTTCAAGGGAGTCAAAGGACACATTATACGCTAACAAGCATCGTTTGTCTGTGTTCTTTTATCTGCAGAGGGTTTGGCTGTGGGGGTTGGATTCGGAGCCGTTGGAAAGACGTCATCTGCTACTTTTGAGAGCGCCAGGTGAGATCGCCATCAGGGCGGAGACACATTCAGAACACGTTTACCCTACCCTGCACTGGGAAATGAAGTGGCTGATTCATACATAATTTGTTAATTAATGTATCTGGCAATGTCAATACCCGGGAACATGCTGTTAAATACAGAAGAACTACAAGGACTCATCGACCGCCTCACCGCACCAGGCTGATGAAACCTGGAAAATGTTTTAGTCATGAGATCAGAAAATGTGATTTTTCAGAATGAGGTTAAGTGTAGGCATGACATTCATATGGCATTTGTTGAAGGTGAACTGAAGATCATGATGCTACCACTGTGCGCTGCTGATATCTGGTGGCTACAATGCAGTACTGCAGGTAGCAGCATCGGCCGCGTGCAGGTGGAGCGCATGTCTCATGTCCTGTTTATTAACCCACACAGTCTAATTATGACACACCAGCCGCTCTGTGGAAATACTTGTCTTTTGAACAAAGGGCAACATTGCAAATAAGGAGTATCACTTTGTCGTGTCAGTCAGGTACTGATATAACTCACCATTTTTAGAAAAGAGCAGAAATAAATGATTGTATTTAATAAATTCTGGGTACCTTTGGATCATATGGACCATGGTCCAGACTGAATTTGAGAAATTAAATTCAAATTCAGTTCAAAATAAGATTATACTCAATATCACAAATGAAGTGTTCTGACCTTATTGGTCTTCTCATGGGAAACAACTGAGCCCATTTGATTTTTCCAGCTGTCTCTACACAATAACTTAACGTAATTATCAGAAAATGCTTCACCTGAAAAATAGATTAGACAAATAAAAACTGAAAAGCCATTTTTTCTGGATGTCTATGTCTTTGTGTGATAGTCGACACAATCGCCTGCATCAGGGGTTTGTTTTCACTCCATTAGAAGAAGCAGTTTGCTGCTACTATATTGGTTCAGGGTGGAAACAAAACAAAACTACCACAAGGCAACGCAGTCTATCACAATCAACACTGAGTAAACAATATTTTCTTACTGTTATTCTAAGTGTGATTGAGTTTCCATATTAGTGCTGCATTCTGTAATGACTCTAAGCAGAGTCTAAGCAGAAGAAATGTATCTGTGTTATCTTAATCTTGCTATGTTACATTAGCTGGTTCCTCCAGCAAATACTTAAACATTTGCTTGCCTCTGGTCAGTGAAAATAATCCATCACTGAATATGCCATTGCTGCAAACTTAACTTTGGCTTCACTGAACCTGAAAGAGTCAGTAAGTCCGCCTCTGCTGGCTCAGTCATCACTGATCTACCTGTGAGATTCATATGAGAGGTGAGGATGTAAAATACACTTTCACTTTAATTTGACTGCTGTGTAACGGTCTTTTAAAAAACCTTGGATTACATCTGTAATCTGTTCATACAGTCAATATACTGTCATAACAGAAATAACTGATCTAGATCCAAAAACAAAAATCAAGACATTTAGACTTTAAGCAGTGTTTAAAAGGTGTTTTATGTGAAGCAGACGTATCAACTTGCTGACAAACACAGCTAAAATAAAAGTGGACAGAGATTCCACACAGTGCTTTGCCAAATCAGAAGTCTGGGCTCTTAAATGTGTCAGAATGCTAACATTGGCTAATTAGCATAGAACAATTAGGTACGTCTGGGGCTGATGGGAATGTGGCATGTTTTGCAGGTGTGTCCCCATAAACCAAAACATTGGACATATTTGGATTTGAACCAGATGTTGGAACTAGATGAAAACTCGTGAACATCTGGATCAAGTTGACAATCCACGCAGTTGTTGTTGCAATGTCAGAGAGTGGCAGGTTATGAATGCAGCTGAGGGCTGTTGAGCTCAGTTTGCTGTTGGCAGCTGTTTGATGGTGGGTTGTGTGCTGTTGACCTCTAGTGGTTACTTGATGTTACTGCAGGGAGCTGGGAGTCCCCCGTGTGTGTCCGCGTCCTCACATGATAAACTACAGACCATCTGTGATGCCCAGATATGTAAACAACAACAAATTCAATCTTTTATGTTTTATTAGAACTTTAAATTTAGTGTGTTCCTGTATGTCACCACAAGGCCTCCTCTCTGACAGACGTACAAACTAATCAATTATTTGGGAACTACTTTGATAATCAATCAGTCATCATCAAAAATATGTCTAAAATCTCTAAACCCAGCCTCTCATAGATGAATATTCTAAACCGATCATCTGTTGGTCAGGACAGAAACAGACGTTTGAAGAGAGTGATCACCGTGTTTCACCAGTTTCACACTTTTTTATTAATAATATAATAACAGATGAATTAATAATGAAAATACATGTTGTGTGCCACCACGCTGATGACACAGATGTAACAGTTTGCAGAAGCTTTTGCTTTTCTCCAAGAGAAGGTTGAGCAGTAGCTGGTGAAGTCCTGCTGCTTGTGTCTCTGCTCTATATAACAACCTGATGGATCAGCATCTGGTGTGGAGTCCACGAGTCCGCCCCTCAGGATAGAATCCTTATGAAAAAGATATTTATATTCATAACAGGTTTAATAAAGATGTTTGGAAGCTGATCTGCAGATGGTTCAAACACTCCTCCATCAGGTCGCAGAACTCCAGGAAGGTGAATTTCAGGTGTAGGTTAAAAAGTGTGTGTTGCTCAAAAGGTAGGTTGTTAATGTTTGTCATAGATGGGATCTAATGTTGTTTGTTTGTTTGTTTGTTTGTTTTTGTCCCCTCAGGAATCTGGCAATCGGTATTGGCATCCAGAATTTCCCAGAGGGCTTGGCAGTGAGCCTGCCGCTGCGGGGTTCAGGGGTCTCAACATGGACAGCCTTCTGGTCGGTGTCTGCACGCCGTGTCAGAGACACACACGCTGTAAGTTGCAGTTTGGACGCTGTAACCTGACTGTTGGCGTCTCCCGTCAGGTACGGACAGCTGAGCGGCATGGTCGAGCCTCTTGCTGGGTTGCTGGGCGCCTTTGCCGTCGTGCTGGCCGAACCTCTGCTGCCGTACGCGTTGGCGTTCGCTGCCGGGGCGATGGTTTACGTGGTGGTGGACGACATCATACCTGAGGCTCAAGTCAGGTGAGCAGGAAAGGACACGCACATCAGGAGTGAAACACACATGGAGGTCTGTCTTTGTATTAACCTCTGGTTTCTCACTCCCACGTGGCGTCACCAGTGGAAACGGGAAGCTGGCATCCTGGACCTCCATCCTGGGCTTCATAGTGATGATGTCACTAGATGTGGGGCTGGGCTAAGGTCGCCATGTCAGCAGAATCTACGGCCATGATGTCATCACCGTGCTGCCAGCCTCAGCTTTTCATAAAGGGGACCAAAATGAAGTGTTTCTTTTCTGAAACACTGTTTATCTGCTTCAATTCTACTTGAAATTCATAACTAATAAGAGGACACGTTGTGAGGACCGGACTTGAATAGTTTTCTTTAATATTTTTGATTTTTACTGCAGGCAGCTCGTCCCAAAGAGCAGCTGTCACGTCTGTCAAACGGCAGATATCTCACCAAAACTCAAACTTCATTTAAGGATATTAATGAACACTTTGCTGATTCCAGAGCTTGGGAATGTTTTGCTGGGATGAAACATCATTTGATAACAGAAACGTCCAGTTATGAGAGTGATATGAATGTTAATTTTTAGTGAACTTCCAGTTTTTGTATTCCTCATGAGGGCGATACTTGAAGTATGATGGATGATTTATTGGAATAATTAGATCCTGCTTATTCCAGTCTGTCTCCTTCTGTAGCGTGGTTACTGCAAAACAGCAAGCCACAGTGTGAATATGAAACATGAAATTCAAAATGTAAAAAGTCTGCACAGTTGATTTTTTTTTTCCAGCTATTCAGATCTAAAACTTTATATACTTTCCTTTTCCTTCCTCTACGACGAACTACAAACAACCTTTGTTACCAAACGCGGTGCCGCCTTCTTTTAGGGGCACAGTCTCCTGCCGCCCACAGGTCAGTCTGAAGAATCACATCGAGGACCGTGTCTAATTATTTAAATGCAGATGAAGTTAACGCTGAATGTTGTGTAGTATTTATATAATTAAACATCCAGGTGATTCTCAGCTCTCGTTATCTTTTCTTGTGTTTTTATTAAGGCTCCAATATGCTTCTGTATGTGTAGAGCCATAATGCTGTGACATTCATTTCTAAAATCAATATTCCCTCGCTGACACCATAAAAAAGCCCCACAGAGTTTCTCTGTTGAACCGTTCCCATTTGGCCCCCGCCAGATGCACGCACCTCTGGGCCCGTGTGGAGAAACCTTCAACTTTGAGAAGAATTCTACAGAAATAAGCTAAAAATAACTTTGAGCAAAGTCTAGAGGTCAAACTGTAGGCGTGGTTTCAGGTGCTGATCACAGGGACTCCTGACTGTAGAAAAACAACCTAAAGTCACATTTAACTTTCATTTTAATCAGTGCTGACGTGCTTCATTAGATTATAAGAGAATAGGAGAGCTGACATGACACACTCCCCTTCAGGCGCGTTGATAAAATCTAACTAGTCAGGATATCATTCATAGAAACCTCATTTAAATACATGCATAATCATGAACTCCCACGACATGTTTGGGTGATGATCAAACATGTCCTGTTATTAATTACATTAGCAACATAGTTTGTCAGTCCTTCTCTCCACCACATAGCTGCAGGCCTTCATAACAGTCCCATGAGCCCCATGAGTTGTGTTTGGTGCCCATCAGCAAATGCTAGCACGCTATCGCAGTGAGCTAGGATGGTGAACTTGGTATTCATGCTGTAACTTCTGGGCACTGCCTTAGTTAGCATGCTAATGTTAGCGTTCGTCTTAAGTGTTGCTGTAAATCAATAACAAAAGGGGTTAGCCTGAAAAATGTTATTTCCCTAACAAGTTCAGTCACTATCTTTCTAAGCTGCCTGGTTTCTTTTATTTCACAGCTCAACTGGTCCAGTAATGCAGGCACATTTTATGATGTTTGCATGTAGTTGACGTGATTATGCTTCACTCTACATTCTGTGTCGGGTGGATTCGAGCGGACGGAGCTGAGCCTTTTCTGAAAGAACGAACTAACTCGTGACGAACATGTGACGAAGAACTGCGGCTCCACGAAACAGCCTCCCTCAGAGAGCTGCTCCAGGAGCTGCTGGGTGAGTGCTAATAATAACACACGCGGACACACCACTTACCCACACATTTAATGTTTTGACTCAAGACTCAGTCTTAAAAGAACAGCACAACAACAGACGAAAGCATTTAAAAAAAAAAAAAAGGTGAAGGTGAAGGTAGGCCGGAGTCTACAGACAAACCGACATGATGCGTCTCCAGCTGTCTACAGGACAGTGACTGGGACTGGCTTGTGTTGCAGGAAGTTAATGAGGCTTGTTGGCATGTCCAGCTGCTCGATGCAGTGGATCCTGTTGATCTTTTTGAGGTATCTTCGGACGGCGAGTCGGCACTGTGAAGTCAAGGCCTTTGGATTCCCTGCAGACGACGAGAACACAGTTTTAGCCCGGGTGACACAAGACGACGTGATAAACAGACTCTTGATTCATTTCTGCTCGCTCCTTCATCCGATCAGAGCTGCCTGAGGCCGCAGGAGCATTTTTAGAGATCCTGCGCACGTCCACAGGATTCATGCAGGATGTCAACTTCTCATAAGGCTATTACGATTCATGTCGGAGCAGGAAGAGCGAAGAACATGTGACTCTCTGCCTCTTGCAGCTTTAGTTTAAAGAGTTCATACTATAACACACTTTATTTTACAGGTATTTCATTTCCTAACACATGTATCTCTAGAGACTTGTATCTCGACTGTTGACACATTTGAAATTGACTCAACTGAAACTCAACTGAAACACCACATTACTGTAACAACTCATTTCTAACCCTTGAAAAATACCCCAAACGCCTACTTTCCTACTTGATTACATTAACTTTTATAGTGAACTTATCCGAAATGTGTTTGTTTTTCAGACCTGTAGGTCAGATGGCACCAACAAGTTTTTAATGTGTCTGCTCAAATTCAGCATGTCAGCATGAGAAATGTGTGACTCTGTGCAGTTTTGATTCAGTACCTCTTTCCTGCAGAAGCAGCTCCACAGCCTCGTTCTGCTTGGTGGACTTCTCGATGATCAGCGTCGGGAGGTAGACGTTTGCACCGAAGTCGATCAGCAGCTGGATGTACTCCACGCCGCAGCCGTGCCTGAGGCACATCTCCAGCACAGTTTTGGGCTGCTTGATGGAACTCAGCAGCTTTGCGTCAGTACAGTTATAATCTGGGTCTGCCCCGTACAGGAGCAGCAGTTTGAAACACTCCATGTGTCCGTAAACGGCGGCCAGGTAGAGCGGCCCGCTGGACACCCTGGCACTGGAGGTCCAGAGCAAGACTTTGGAGCGGGAGTTCACCTCAGCGCCATGCTTAAGCAGTTCCTTTAGTATCTCCACATCACCCTCCCGAGCAGCGGTCAGGACAGGGGAGCAGTTGTTTGATGAGCTCCCATTGGGGTTGGCGCCAGCTCTGAGGAGCGCTAAAACACAGTCCAGGTATTTCCCACGAACGGCTGCGAAGAGCGGCGTCTGAGCCTTGACATCAGCGCAGTCCACCAGGGCACCGTGGGCTAGCAGAACCTGCAGACAGCTGAGATGGCCTTTGGACACGGCAGCGTGCAGAGGCGTGCCTGCGATGCCCCAGCCTCCTCTGCAGTTGATGACTTTCTTATAGATTTCTTGGCAGAGCATCTCATCAAGGAGTCTGTCATTGTTTTGTAACACTGCCTGCCTCAGCTGGGAAATCTCGCAACTGCTTTGTTCTTCTTCTAAGGTCCTTAGTTGGAACATAGAACCTGCTGAGAAACAGATGGAGTATATTAGGCACCAAGTATAGATTTAATAAATACTCACTTTAAATAGACATGTGCAGGAACAGCTTGTAGCCACTCAACAGAGATACTCTACACAGAACACAGTTGAGTTGTGGGGCCGTATGATAATGATCTTCAGCTTTAAACTATTTTAATGCCAGCTGAGTCATCCAACTATGGAACTGTCAATGAGCAGCTCGGGCGCGTTGCTGTCAGTTGCAAAGATGCGAGATTCAACGCTGCATCATCTCCCAAGAGGCCTTATGCACCAAACTCCCTTTACATTTTTAATCATTTAAATTTTACTGACCTGTCCGTTAAATTATACAACCAGTCGGTCCAAACCTGTTGTTGCGCATTAATATTTAAGGTCTTGTGGAAAATTCGGCATACACATACATACATACTATTATTTATTTTGCTGAGTACAGAATGCCTTTTCCTAAAATGTATGTCTCCTAACATGGCTTTGTTGTGACATATGGAGGTAAAACACATATATCTTATCAGTGAATGAATGACGAACTGACGAGCAGCTGGAACTGATGTAAGTGTGTGTGTGTGTGTGTGTATACGGCAGTGTCACTATCAGAGCTAATACGCGCTGCCAAACAGGAGCATTTGGGCTAATATGCAGCTAAAATAAATACTGATTATAGATATGATCAGACATTAAACTATATGTCTTACATTGCGGAATCCGCTTTCTCTTATTTTAAATGCAATACGGCCACATAAAGAAGCCACACCGTTATATTTCCGTGGGTTTATATTAGCCTACCTATGATCTGTCACCGTCGGATGCTCGCTTCATTTTCCTGTTTGTTCTTCTTCTTCTTCGTGCTCGTTGTTCGGGTTCGCATCCAGTTCAATGCTGCTGTTCTGCCCCCTAGTGTTTGTGATGGTTATAACACAATGGCGGCAAGGCAGGTTTACTTACTGTACATAGCAGCAGTCAGACACAGGGCAAAGTACCATACAGAGGAATAAATACAAAAGAATCTGAATTTAAGATAAAAAACCGACTGTTGCAGTGCTCAGTTATTATCAATGAATGATCTGATGCATATTAAAAGCCGTTATATATTAACTGAATGAATAAATTATGAAGTTGTTCCATGAAATCAATTTTTAAAAAACCTCAGAATGATAAAAGATTGTTTAAGTCTGTTCTGTTTGAAAACAATAAAAAACACAAACATTTCCAACGTCTGCAAACCAATAAAATAAGCTTTGATATTAATAATTTAAGATGAAGTCATTTAATTATACACTTACTCATTCTGATTGAGATTAACGTATTCTGACTTTAACTTAACATTTAAATATGAAACTGGCTCATCACAAGTAACACATTTAAATGGAAAACCATTGGAATAAGATGCATATTGTAATGAACCGAGAATGATGTAAATATAGATGTAATATATTCATAAATATAGAAATAATATTAACTTAATAACTTCACTTTACATCATTATTTGTTGTAATTATGTGGTGCTCCATTATTTTTAATCGGAGTTCTGTTTCAGTTAATTCATGATCATTTCATCTTGTTGTTTGTTTTTATTTATTAATATTATTTGTGCCAGTGACACTTTTATGTCAGACTTTGATCACAAATAAAAATAAACTCCACTTCAATAAATCTAATTTTAATAAACTTTTTCGGTGGCCCATTTACTCTCCATCTTATGTTAGCATCATTAGCCTTTAACACAGATGTTAGAGTGTAGCCTCACAGAGCTGCTTGCACAACAACAGACCTCACACGTTTGGTCAGTACAAACTTGATCTGAAGTATCAGTGAGTGGAGTGAACCGGACATCTTCCTTTGAAATGTAGCCTAAAATGCAAACCAACTTCCTCATAGTTACATCCGAGTACAGTCGAGTAACTGCACTGAATACTTTCACTGCTGGAATTCAGTGTAACCGAATCAGCTTCCTCCTGCTGTATCTGCTGCCCCTGCGAGGGGTGAACTTCCACTTCACAAAGAGAAAATACAACCGTCTCCATAGCGATGGACTCGCAATGCTCATTTGCCTTATCACTGCCCTCTGCTTTATCTGCCCTCTCTCCAGGCAACCAGGATGGCATCCTTTCTTTGAAAACCCTGTCTCATGCGTGTGCGTCACACGGCCATTGTCTGGTCAGTGGTCAGGGGATCGGCGCAGCGCGAAGAGCTCTCAAGTTTGGAGAACATCTTTGGCAACCATTCCAAAGATCCCCCTGCATCTCTAAAAACATGTAAAGTACAGCAATCTGTTGGCAAACAACACTGACACGACAATGACTCTTTGGTCGTTTCTGTCAGGACCCTCAGCTGCATCCAGCCTGAGTGAGTCTGACTCTTTCCACTGAGGGCCAGGGGGGTTTTACAACATGGTAATGAGCAGCGCTGGCCTCCTCAGTCCACTCTGCTTCTATAGCTGTTGCCGAGAGACAAAGTAGAAGTCACCCAGGCGTTCAGAGGGAGCCAAGAAGAGGCCTTTAAAACAACGACACAGCCATAACTCACAGTGCGTCTGCAAGGCAATGGGAGGGGGTGTTGCAGTGGAGGGAGATGAGAGTGCGTGTACGAGACGCAGAGCTGGGTTTGAGATAAGGGAGCGGGATTGGAAACTTTAAACTTGTACGAGAACACTGAGTGCAGAGACACGGGAGGTGCACTGATCTGAACAATGCTCCTGTGGTGATTAGGCAGAAAAGAGATTTCTACTCAGGAGCATGTGATGAGCTCTGCAAGATGACAGGTGCAGTGGCATCGCTACACAGGAGACTGTGGATTCTTTGTGCGGCTTTGATCGCTGCAGCCGCAGGTGAGACGCTTCGCTTTCTATTGAATTAAGATGCAAAAAGCAAACCGCTCTGAGAAATCCTGTCTCTCCTCTGGGTTCAGAGAACTGCTGCGACCCCGGAGCAGGTGCTTCCGTTCTGAGCACAGCTGCTTTATGACGTGAACGCTTCTAACCGGTGATCACTGAGGAAAAACAGATGGACTGTTTGTTGAGTTACTTCATTGCTAGTTTTGCTGGCTCATAATGTGGTTGCTGTGATCTTATATTTTATGTATTTTCATTTAACTGCTTTAATATTGTTATTATTTCAGTGTATATGAAGACAGAATGGGTCATGTGGTTACATTTGCAGCAGGAAGCATACACTGCACACAACAACTTACATAGTGTGTGTGTGTGTGTGTGTGTGTGTGTGCATGTTTTGACCACTTAAAATGCAGTGTATTTCAGTTCAGTATTAACACCTATATTTAGTCTTCACTAATCTAATATCCTTAACGCTGATATCCTTTAAATCTAAAACCCCAATTACTTTGGAAATATTGTGTTATGCGATACATTGTACATGGAAAGTAACGCGACTCACATTTGACATTTGTGACTTTTGGTTCTCTGGTGTTTTACTGGTTGACCTGGAATGTTCAGCTTCAGTTTCCTGATTAGAGCAACAGATGATTAGAAGTCACAACAGTTATCAGGCGTTATTAACAACAATCTCAAGATTTGACATTGCAGGTTAAGAGAGAGAATATGAGGAACATCTGTGACTAATCATCTCAGCTGGTTTAACAAACTGTAGTAATTGACATCCTGAACATGGCTTGGCTTTTGGAATAAATGGTACATTAAATGGTACATTGCTCATTTATCCAACCATTTCAGGCTGTTATGAATGACACCTGCTTTCAGTTCACTGTGTTTATCACCTTCCAGAGGACATTCCCTGTCCAAAAGGTGCCCAGATCCACCTGGGCAGCTGGCGATGCTATTGGCTCTCTGAGACAACAGCTTCGTGGCCTGAGGCGCAGGATTCATGCAGGCAGATCCAGGGAGGAGATCTGGCGTCTGCTGACAGCCTTGAGCTGCAAAACTTCATCCAGCACTCCTTTCCAGCGTGAGTGTTACAAACATTAGTCTCTACTTTCATTTGGTTGCTTCTATTAATACACCATTCCCCTCTTTGTCTTCATGTTGGTTTAGAAAAAACACCCTGTGGGTTTGGCTGATGGGATCAGGGCAAGACGGGTCTGACCAGGTTGGGGTTGTGGAGCCAGTCAGTCTTGAATGGAGTCCCGGAGGCACTGAGAGTCTGGGGGCGTGTACTCAGATGGCCTTGGGGTCTCAGGGACGGTGGAGGAGGGCTCAGTGTGCGGGACGATACCGCTTCCTCTGTGAAAAACAAGTAAATGGTAAGATCGTGATTGGCACATTAACGGAAAACACTGTGTTGTAGTGTTGACTGTGACTGATAGTGACTCACAGTTTGGTTCTATCTCCATGAGTGGTTTACAGTATTTGAGGAATTTGCGTTAAACCCACTTCTCTCAGAGTCTTTACCACCTGTGGACACTTACCTGACGGGAGTGGCTCTCATGACCGGCATCTATACTCATGCACAGATACACCCCTTTTCAAACGCTCCAGACATCGGACATCTCACAGTGGAGGTCAGTAAAGAGTATAAAACTTTCATGAAACCCAACCTAAGGCGTCACAAGATGAGTATTCAAATCCTTGGATTTCTCACAGCTCATAAACACAATAAACCTATAACGGGGGGGCTGCAGGTTGGAACTGTTTGCAAACAAAGGATTAGGTTTTAACTTAAATATAGTTTAGAATCAGTGTTGATGAAAACATTTAGAAAATTCATGTAAGACATAAATCATACATTTACATTCATTTCATACAGAGGTGGATTCAAGGTGCTATACATACAGCACAATACATAGTTAAAAATGAAAGAAGCATAATAAAAGAGAAAAATCTATATATAAATAACAGTTAATGATAAGATCACACAGTTAAAAGTATAAAGAATGAATTAACAGAGATTTGTAATAATAATAATAACAGTATGATAAGTGTTATATAATCACTGTGTAATCTTCCTTTATATTCTTATCTGAACTTCAGATGCAGCTGTTCCCAGGGATGTGGTTCAGTCATGCAGGTCAGGTGGTATCAGTGGAGCTCGTGGTTCATCCCAGCACAGAGTCCTCCCTGGCCCGTGTCCAGATTCTCCGACCCTACTGCAAACCAAACCACCACCTGGTACCTCCAGGTACAGCATTATACTTACCATTAAGCACTTCTGAAAGCTTGATGCATGAGGTGATAATCCTCTCATGGCTCCTCAGGTTGCAGCTCCCTCCTTAATCCGTTCAGCTGCTGCTCGGCAGTACCACTGTGTAACACCACGGGCGGCTGCAGCATGGGTCAGTACTGGTGCCACCTGCTGGAGGCCTGTGTGCTCACCACCAATCCCTGCGGTCCCTGGGACTCTGCCGCAGGGAACCGCGGCTTTTCTTTACCGCCAAGATACCCTGAAATACCACCCTTCTACCACCTGGTGGCAGACATGCCTCTGAAAGTAAAACCAAGCTCCGAACTAAAAACTATAAGTGTGAGTTGACTTTTGTGTCATGTTGTGGATTTTTCCTACAACATATGAATGTTTGAACCTAAAATATATGAGAATGGAATATTTAAACATTTTCCTGTTTTGTTTTCTAACAGTTGCTTCTTCCAGATCGAGCAATCATGGTATACCCTGATGATATTGTTGCTATACAACACACTCGTAACCCTGGAACATTCCTCCATTGCCAGAGCAGTGAAGCCTCTCAAAACTCCCCTTGGCGCCAGAGTTATATGTCCCTTAAAGGGCCTGAGTGGGGAGGCTGGTGGGAGGGAGGCCTCACCTACCTGCCCCCAGGAAGCAAGTGGGTGGATGGGGTGGTTTGCGATCTGAGGATGCTGTACATGGACAATCTTCACAGAGGGACAGAGCATGATGATAACTTTGGCTTTACCCACAGAGAGACGACCACAGCTCCAGACATCTGGGCCTTGACAACCGCTATTCCAAGTCTCAGATCTAAATTTGACCTCAGTGTCATCCACCCGGTGCCAGATGAAAATAACCAGATTCATGTTCAGGTCAACATCCCAACACTTATCGTTGTCAAGGTGCTGTCTGGACGGAAAGCCAGGAGCTCGTGGTCAGCCCCAGTTCTTCAGACTGGGGTCCCCTTCCATCCATCTTGCCCTGAGGAAGTGACTCAGTCTCAGTCTGGCTGTAAGAGACAGCCCCGTGATGTCTGGTTCTCCTCTGTGGCTCTGGTGTTGACCTCAGTCGGGATTAAGACACTGAACATAAGTGTGATGGATGCACTTAGTTCTGAGAGTGCAAGTGTGAGGGTTTGTGGCTATGAGGCAGTGACAGGGCTCAGTGTTGAGCCACATAGATGCCTGAGGATGATCATAGAAACTCCACAGGTGAGAACACTAAAAATGAATTTACAAAACACTGCTTATTTGACCAAATATTTTTAATGAGCATGTTGGCAGCAGTGATAAATTGAATTTTGTTGATTCATGGTCGCCAGAGATCCCTTTTCAGACTTTGTCTATTGCCATCAGGGTAAAATAAATCACTTATAATATATAATATATAATAATATATAATATATCCCCATCTTTGTGAAGGATTGTCCCAAAATTTAGTACAGAGATTCATGGTCCCTGGAAGATGCATCCTCATAACACTGGTAGCATCAGGAGATTGAAATTTGTGGTTGTAATGTTAATGGGCCTGAAAATCTGGTACAGACATTTATGTTGCCTATAGGATAGCATATAATTGTTTTGGTGAATCCTTCTTACCTTCCCTGTAGCACCACCATAATTCAAATTTTCTGACACTTTGGTTTACCATGAAATAGCCTCAAAACTAGAGACATTCCCCACTGTTAAAGCAGGAATTTATGTTCCTTAATTAGCAAATGTTGGCATATGAAAAACAAATTTATTGTGAGCACACATTTTAGCTTGAAAACTGTGGTCTTTCAGCCATTTCAACAAAAGGATGTTCATTTAAAAATTGCCTCTCATTTGGTTATATGTTCCCTCGCATGTTTTTGCTGTCTTTGACATTGTAGACATTTATGGCCCAAGTGGAGAGTGGTTCCTCGGTTAAATTCTCATGGGTGATTGACAACCTAGAGAAGTTTTCCAGTGAAGGAGAATCTTACAGTGTGGTGTTCAAGAAACCTGCTGAGTATAAACTAAAGGTAAGATACTTTATTTGTCTCTATGATGCAAAATCCGCTCAGTTACTTATTATTTTCAAAACTTAAAAATCAAATGCAATGCATTTTAAATAAGAGCCCAATGTTCTTATCTTGCTATGTTTTTTCTAGGTGACAGCCTTCAACCCTGTGAGCTCCCAAAGTCTGCAAATCGTCCTCATTGCTGATGAAAAGATTCCACTAGCTGAGCCAGAGTTTCTGTTAGTCAGTGAGGTAGTAGCTGTTGATGCGACACACCTTTACACCCTCAGGGTCAAAGTGGATATCTCCCTGCCAGTCACCTTCAGGTAAAATATTGCATTTTTCATTATTCAGAGCCTTTATAGATCCACAGTGAAATCTAGAGAATAGCGTACAACCTGGACTTTAAAACAAAGGGTGTCACTGGACACTCATTAAGTTGTGTTTTGTCTGTTTTTTGAAATTTTCCATGTGACGCACATCTCATAGATGGGACTTTGGGGATGGCAGTAGTGAGGTGATCCACACCCAGTCTGCTCCATGCCAGACAATGGAAGGGCTTATGAAAAGAGGAGAAAAGCAAACATATATCCAGGACTCTGTGAACTTTACATATTCCATCCCAGGTAAACACTTGCATGCACTACTGAAGCTGAAAATATGAATATCTTTTTTGAAATTGAGATTGAATGACTTGTAAAGTTATGGGGCTTGCTTATACTGACAATCCAACAGAGAATTATCACCTCACTTAGTTCTGAACATCTTTCAGCCATTGTTTCAGTTCAACCGTCTGCAACTTAAACATTTGATGTTCATTGTACCCTATCAGCAGCAGTCGATTATTTTCAGCAAGCAAGTTCTGAGAAACCTCCTACTACATGTTACTACATACTTGTCTGCTACAGTGGATTTATTGTACATGTAATTATAAGTATGCATTATGTGTTAGCAACTGATCTTTCCTTGGCCAAAGTTGGCCCAAAAAAAAGCAACCAATTAAGCAGACATCAAATTTACCTGAAGGAAATCTATTTGCTGCAAACCTGCCATTTTTTTAAACTATTTTTAAATTGTCCTTAAAATGAATTTTAGATTTCTTTAAAGATACAACTGGTGCTCATGGAAGCTGCGCCTGCAGCTCAGTCTCTAAAGGAAATATCCATGTTCTTGTGTTTATTTTATGCAGATGACTACACACTTCATGTCCAAGTCTCCAACAAATATGACAGCGTTGATGTGACCATGAAGATAAGCATCCGTCCCCACTTAAATCATCTCCTACTTTCCTCTTCCCTTCCCACGCCCCTCATCAAACAGATCCTCCATCTGGAAGCCTCAGTAGAGCCATTCACTAACACAGTCATCTACACGTGGGAATTTGGTGATGGCTCTGAAGCTGTCCACGGTATCCACCGTAAGATCAGCCACATGTTTACATCTGCAGGTGTTTATAATGTCACTGTGTGTGCGAACAACACTCTTACAGTTTTGACCAGCTGGGTCATGGTGGAAGTTATGGAGAAAATCTCTGGATTAACAGTCAGCCACAATGGACCCAGTGAACTGAGCTCTGCAACAGATTTCAGAGCTACTGTTGCCTCTGGTACAAATCTCATGTGGAATTTTGACTTCGGTGATGGGTCCCTGCAGGGTAACCTTACAGATGGTTCGATATCCCACATCTATAATTTTCAAGGGAACTATACAGTAAATGTGACTGTCTGGAATTCTGTGAGCCAAGCTCATCAGTCCATAAGTGTAGAGGTATATAGATTGGCTCTTAGTGGAGTTCTCCCTACAGAATGCATCATGAGTGAAAGAGACATACCATTTAGCGCTCTGGTGAATGGGAACGTATCAACTTTGGCTTTCCATTGGCTGTTCGGAGATGGATCACCTCTGATTGTAGTGAGGGGGCAGTTAACTACCATCCACAAATTTCAAAGACAAGGAGTTTTTCATATTAGTCTGACTGTGTTTAGTTCTCTTACATCTGTATCACTTAATACAAGTATCTGTGTCCAAGCAGCAATAATCAACTTAACGGTGCTGTCATCACAGGAGGTAGTGGCAGTTGGAGAAGAAGTATGCTTCAGAGTGTTAGTTTTCCCCAAACAGATGACAGGTTGCCAATTCCAGTGGTTAAGCAGCCCCTCCAGTCTCATTGCCAGGACAGAAAACTCTCAGAGGTGCTTTATCTTTAAAGATGAAGGTGTTGAAGAGGTATCAGTAACAGCAAGTAACAAGGTCAACAACCAAACAGCCAAGGCTAGTGTCACCATTCAAAACCCTATTAGTAAGCTGTCTGTGGCACATGATTGTCAGGGTGACACACTGATGGTCAATACATCAGCAACATTTTGGGTTGTCATTTGTACTGGCAGTAATGTGTCAGTGCTGTGGGACTTTGGAGATGGCTCCCCAGCGGAGCAGGGGCAAAATGTGTCACATGTGTTTACCTCAACGGGTCAGTTCACAATCACCGCCTCAGCTTTTAATGCTGTCAGCCGTGATTCTGTGACCATTAAAGTAAATGTTTTACATTCTGTTTCAGACCTTTCACTTCACACCAACCAGCCTTATGCTGTGGTAGGAGAAGAAACTCTTATCTCAGCAATAAGCAGTTCTATTGGTAGCACCAACTACTACTGGACTGTGGATGGTGTGACTTCAACCAAACAGGGCACTTATCAGTTTAGATTTACTTTCCTGAAACCAGGAGTGTATCAAGTCAGGGTTATAGCACAGAACTTGGTGAGTAAAAAGGAGGCAGCTGTTTTAATAGAGGTCTTTGAAAGAATAGAAGGTCTTCAGATTGAAAGTCAGAGCCTGACAAACATGAAATTTGTACCAACCCGAGAGAGACTGCTGTTTATTGCTTCAATCTCTAGAGGCTCAAATGTCACTTTTCAATGGATTGCTATGCAAAGTGTAATAAACCGACAAATTATGAGTGATGGAGAGCTTTTTCCTATGATAGCTGAAACTCCTGGTGGGATTTCACTTCATCTGAGAGCTTCTAACAAGTTGGGTGAGGCTATGAGCAATGTTTCTTTCATGGCAGTACAGCGTGTAACAAGTGCCCACATTATAACTCAGTCAAGCATTGTGGCATTAGGGCAAGTAGTGAATATCTCAGTATCTGTGGTAGCCGGCTCAGACCTACAGTACCTTTGGTATGTGCAATCTGAGCTTTCGCTCCTGCAGACACACGTGCCCTTTCTTCTCCACACTTTTACAAGTTTAGGTCATTGCCTTGTCAAAGTTTCAGTTCAGAATGTCCTCAGCAACAGCAATGACACCAAAGAGTTCACCATTCAAGAGGAGGTCAAAGAGGTGGACTTTGAAATTGAAGGAAAGACACATCCATTTTATGTCACCACCAATGCTGCTGTTCCACTTCATGGGCTTATTTGGAAGGGTAGCGATTTGCACTGGAACTGGGAAGTGAGAGTTACCCAAACAATAAGTTTTTATCTCACTAATAGGACCTCTATCTACACTTTTCCACGTGCAGGTATCTATCAGGTGTCTTTGAATGTCTCTAATGGGATAAATTGGCAGATGGTTTCACACAGTGTTGTAGTCCAGGATGCAGTCAAAGATCTAATGCTGAACATTTCTAAGTCTTCTGTCTGCGCTGAAGAACAAGTTACTTTTTTTCCAACAATCTCCAATGGTACTAATGTAAGCTTTGCCATAACATTTAGAAACAAAGATTGGATTCATAGTCAGAATATTCTTGAAGGGCAGTTCACCACAACAAGCCTTCCAGCAGGGACATATCAAGTTACAGTTAAAGCTTGGAACCTGGTCAGTAGTGCCGAGGTATTTTCTACCTTTGTGGCCATTGAGCACATTCAAGGTTTGCGACTTGTAAACTGCTGCTCCGCTGTTTTAGAGGCTCTGACTGAAATTCAGTTCAAGGCAGAAATTCAAAGTGGACCTCCTGTCAACTACACATGGATATTTCACATGGTGGAGTTTGAACCCACATGGTTAATTGGGCAAGAAGTGATCTTCATTCCACCAGAGAGTGGTTCATTGTACCTCAGCGTGCTAGCCACTAATGGAGTCTGCTCCAAAATGGTAAATGATACTGCTTTAGTCCAGTGGCCCGTTAAGAAGGTTGAGCTTGTCTGTCATTCTGAAAGAATTTTTGTTGGACATGCTGTCATGTTTTCTGCAAAAGTGAATGAAGGGAGCAACCTCAGATGCCTCTGGGACTTTGGAGATTCTACGGAAGTGCTGCTGACAGACTTATGCACTGTGAATCATACATATTATATTCCTGGGAAATACAGTGTTATGGTCAAAGTTCTCAACAGTGTCAGCCATGTGTCCACAAAGCTACACATGGAGGTGGAGGAGCTCCAGTGTTCCAGCCCTGAAGCTTTTCTAGTCCAGAGCCAGTCCTACATCTTCAGGTCTAGACAAAGTTTTTTTGAAGCAGGCATTGACATTAACTGCTCTGCTTACAAAGCCGCATACCTATGGGAGATATTCAAAGAGTTTGATTGCACCTATGCCAACTTAAAATTCTCTGGGAGCAAAGTCATTCTTAAAGGTCAGGTAGATGCAGCTTCACCTGTTCTCTTACTTCCAAAGCATTCTCTTGACACTGGACAGTATTGCCTGTTATTCACCGTTTCACTCAAGGGAACTCCTCTACTTACCCAACGACAAACCACCATTACAGTGGTCCATTCCCCACTGATAGCTGTCATCAAGGGAGGATCACACAGACTATGGTCCAGCCTCTATGACCTCATCCTGGATGGATCTGAGTCCCACGACCCTGATATAGAACCAGCAGTGGAAGATACCCTTGAATATGAGTGGACATTCATTATGGCGGTAAAATCTTCTTGATGTTAGAGCAAACTTGATATTCATTTTATTATTAGCAGAAGATTTGGTAGCATTTATTCTTTGAAACCGTGTCGTCTGCCTACTTGAGATGATATTAAGACTAACACCTGGGTGTTTGTATTTTCAGAACTCCACGGAGTCTCATTTTGTAAAGCAGCCAATTGAGAGTAACAGCAGTAAATTCACTATGCTCTGGACACAACTGCAACCAGACACAGTCTACATTTTCACTCTTACTGTACGCAAGACAGGGAGGCAACCTGCCTCTGTTAACCAGACAGTGAGTATGACCAGTATTCTCTCTCTATTCTTATACTAAAGCATGCTTTGTCACCTTAAAGTTGATTTTCTTTGTTTTTTCCAGTATCAGCAATAACTGCATAAAGTTATGTTTAGCATTTCTTAAAAATAAATAACTGACTTGGACAGTTATTGAAGAACTTACCTTGAACACCAACTAATAAAGTCATGTGGTTATCACACATACCTCTGTCTCTTATCTTTAGGTGACTGTGAGTGAAGCTCCTGTGCTTCCTGTGATTGTGGAATGTGTGTCCTGCTCTGTCCTGTCCTCTCTTCCCCATGTTAGTGACACCTCCAACATTATCCTCTCAGGACAATGTGCACAGTGTGATGACCAGGCTCAGGTAATGTTTCAGATACAGTACTAATATTCAGTTTACCTGTGAGATCATTTTTTAAGCAAATTCATACTATGGAGTAAAACAAATTGTAAATTGAAGTGAAAATGAAATGTAATACTGGCACAGGTGAAATGAGAAACTATCAATGTACTGTATCCTTTGCTCAGCAGTTGTTAGTCTTTCATTTCAAAGACATTCAGTCTTATTATGATTTGTATGTCTTCTCACAGTACAAATGGAGTGCCAAGGACCAGACTGGCATGACCCTTGGCCTTGATGACGTCACCACCTCTACAGGGAGACGCTCCCCCAACTTGGTGCTGCATTCAGGTGTCTTGCAGCCAGAGCGGAGTTATACCTTCACCCTCAAAGTAACCCAGCCTGACAGAGGGCAGTGGGGAAGCACCAGCCTGACAGTACTACCTAACAAGCCGCCTCATGGAGGTCTGTGTGATCTAAGTCCAGAGTCAGATATACATCTGCTGGAAACAGTGGTCACTTACAACTGCTCAGGTAACAATGTGGTCTTTGTGTTACAAACTACATTTTGTGTCAACATCTTGGTGTTTTCTGTGAAGAAAGGGCAGCAATCATCCTGCAACACCTTCAACAGTTTGACTGAACATCTGTCCTCTTTTGGCAGGGTGGCAAGATGATGAAAGCAGTGCCTCCCAACTCATCTATACCTTACAGGTATCACCATGTCAACCCATTGGCACAGTGTGCCCCCTGCTCACTTTATATAGGTGAGTACAAACCTCAATTTACTTAAATGTGACCTTGACCTGATTGATAAAAACTAACAGGTAAACTTTATACTAGCTTTCAAGTTTTTCTTTTTAATCTTTTATTTTCCTAATGTCTCTCACCAGAGGAACTCGTTCAACATTTGGCAGCTTGGTTCCAATGGGAAGTGCTGGGCAAGACAGAAGTCTGTCAGTTATCACAGTTACATTGCTGATAGAGGATCATCTGGGGGCAAAGGTCACTGCTCTAAATCGGTATGGCTACCTGCATTCGATGCAAAAACCAAAAAAACCAAAAAAAAAAATCACAATTCAGTTTATATACAACACCCGCTACATCATGTTGTTTATTGAAAATCGTAACAAATATCTTTTCACTTGTCATGTTAAATGAACTTTCTGTACTCCTCTTTGCTTCTTTTTCCAGAATATTGACAGTTCAAAATCCTGTTGTGGACAAAGTTACCATTCAGTGGCTCCGAAACAAGACCCAGAAAGAGCTGTGGGTTTTAGTCCAGCATGGCAACCCTCAAGAGATCATCCCTTATTCAATTGCCCTCAGTAGCCAGCTCAATCAGGTAATGTGTTAGCATCATATCTCATTTGCCAGAGCATGAAATGACATTTTAAATTGATTATGATAAACTTGCTGTTATCTCTAAAAGAAAAATGATGCTATAGTGTATGTGAGAATCTGAATATTATATGCATTCACTTGGAATATATAGAAGGAGGGTAACTGGAATGCTTTGGAGCTCATGGACAAAAGAGAGATTCGGGCAAATGTGACCCAAGCCTTGGCCTGTCTCCCTGTGTCCTCGTTGCTGGATGTTGATCAGATCAGCTCAGCATTGTCACAGTCTACTGTAAGTAATTGCCTAGTTTGTTTCCGCACCATTCTCTCCTCTCAAACAAAACGAAAATGTGAATCCATTGAAAAAACACTCATATCTGTGCCCACAGTAATTCATGCACAGACACACAGAGACCAAAAAGTGTTTTTACACCAGAGCTTTAAAATCATGCTTCTCAAACTTCTCCAATCTGACCTTTCAAGCATTAATTCTGTAAAAAAAAAATATTCTTCTCTTTTCCCGAGGCTGTTCCGAATGAATTGGTATGTGAAAACTGCCAGGAGAAGGTTCTGGAAGCTGTGGGGAGGATGATCCATGTGATGGAGGAACAGATGAGTCCTGGGGTTTTTACAGCTGTTGAAACAGGAAGGAACATCCTTAACATCATAGGTGCAGATAAGCTACCACCCCCTGCATGATAATGTACTGACTGTGAAATTTACGGACTGGGTGAATGCTTTGTGTTCTCCATGTTTCCAGGTAACACCCTGGCTGCTGTGTCTGAGTCTATCAGTGCTTCTAGTTCTCATCCAGCCTACGCAAACACTCTGCAGACAGCCTCAACAATAGCCCTGGCAGCGCTGGGTCATGCAAGGGCCTTAATGCACTCTCTGATGCAATCACATGTTTGTGGCGAGGCACCTCTTTCGCTCTCCACCCCTTATATCAATACAGTGGGGTTCCATGGAGATCCCTCTGACCTCCTCTGCACTCACCAGTCCAACCGAAACCAGACCATCTCCTCTCAGTCGTCATTAAGTGGTGAATCAAAGAGTTTGAGCCCGTGTCAGTTTCATATCCCTGCCTCCCTTACTACCCACCTGAAGACTCAAAAGTCAGAGGTGGTGCAGGTACTGTTTGGTATAGATGCAGAATTAGAATCCAACCCTTTGCTGACTGCAGCCAACCCTCCAATTTCCACCACTCTGGTTGCCATGGAGCTCACCACACCTGAAGGCCAATCTATACCAATCAAGGATCTGGACCCAGAACAGGCCATACGGATCACAATTCCCAACAAATATCCCATGGGACAGGAAGATGGGAGTGGAGGTGGAAGAATGGGTGACACTGGGAATGGGACATGTCTTAATGTCACTCTTCGTCCTGAAGGAAGTTTGGACCTCATAGTCAAAGCTGTTGATGGACTTGATGAAAATGCAGGTTTATATATCTCCTTCAACTTCAGCCTGGACCCAGGTACAGTGGATTATTTATCTCATTAACTTTTGTACTTTATTTAAGACCTAATGACTAATGAATTTGTCTGATGGATATATTCCCTCATTAGTCTCTTTAAAAAGTCTGTGTGTCTATGAGATATCATTTCTAAAATAATCAGTATGACCTGGTTTTTACTAACAAAAATGACTTGGGGTTGGCAAAGTCAGAAATGTTCAAACTCTTATAGCAGCTCTAAAACTGTAGTATTTCTATACTGACAATGGGTCCAATTACAAATGCTATGGCTAACCCAGATAATTACCATCCTTGTCACTCTACAGAGCATTTCAGTGTCTTTCACCTCATTGCTTTGGTTTTATGGCCCACCCAGCAAAGATCCAGGTATTTCCCTTGGTTATTGTGGGGGATGAAACTGCTTAAAAGCAAAAGAATATCTGTCCTAAATTTGCCCAGGAGGCCAGAAACACATCTCCAAATGAGTTTTAATATTGCTAAGTGCCCTGACATCTGGCAAAAGCATGTCCAGTATTTACTCTTCATTTAACTCTTTCTTGGGCTCCACCAGCTTCTGAAGAAAACACCTGTCTCGTTTGCTGCTAAATGCTCCAATCTGGTCACCAGGTTCTTGTTAACTGCTTCTGTTTGCTGTTTGGTTCAGAGCAAGGTGTGTCCAGTGGGGGTTTTTTTAGAGCTTCTTTTGCAGAAAACAGCTGCCTGCTACTACTGAAAACAACAATGTTCTCTACCAGAGTGCTGAGAGTATACGAAAACAGTGAAGTTGTGAGTCAACCAGCTGAACAATGAGCTGAAACACACTGTAAAACTCAGTAAAGACAAAGTCAAGCTTGGTGATAATTCTTTGTAGGTTAATCACTATGGCTGGCCCCAATCACACAGTCTTTGGGCTTTCCTTTCTCAGTTCAGTGTTGAACTTGACTACCAGACTTTACAGGAACATATTAATATATTTTTCATGAATGACTGACAGTGATTGTGACAGTTCAGGATGTTTAAAGTAATTTGTTAGATGCTGAGAGTATCTACATTAAGGCTCATCATACAGTGATTATCACTGTATATCTGTGAGTTTTTACATTAATTATAAATTAAAAAGGCTGTTTTCAAACTGCATTATTCATATCCAGGAGCTACTCCAGTGAGTCTGGGACATATCAAGATAGAAGTGAGCTCTACAGTGCCAGGGACTAATGCATCCCAGCATTCCTTAGTGAGAGAGTGGGCTCTCAATCTCTCTGCTCCAACCACCTCCACAGAGGAATCCATCTTCTTGTCTCCACTGTGAGTCGGGGCTGTTTTCTGTAACACACTGTTCTCTCTGACTGTTCACTTTGCAGAATAAAGGTGCAATTTACCAATTCCATATCCTTTCAAAACAGTTTGAGCGGCACGGACGAGCCCCTCTCTGTCAACCTGACCTCATATCTGGTCGACGGCAGTCCCGTCCATGTGTCCGTGTGTGTGTTCAGCTCCCTTTGCCAGTATTACAGTGAGGAGGAGAGGCGCTGGAGCAGTGAGGGTCTGAAGCCACTGGAGGGCAGCACTCTCCATGCAGCACACTGTCTCACCAAGCACCTCACCATGTTTGGGGCCAGCATGTTTGTTCATCCTGGGGCCGTTGTTCTGCTGCCACCGGTATGATAGAACACAAAGAATTTGTATATTGATTATTTTGGAATATTTTATATGCAATGCACTGTCTTCCCCTTCTCCCTTCATTAACTGTTATTTATGCAGTCAGGCGGTCCCATGCGTAACATGTTGGTGGCGATTGTGTGTGCTGTCCTGGTTCTGATTCACCTGTTGGTGGGGCTCATCGCCCATAAACTGGACCACCTGGACAGCTTGAGAGTGAGCCAGGTCCCTTTGTGTGGCCGCCCAGGGCTGTACCACTACAGAGTGCTGGTCAAGACCGGCTGGAGGCGAGGAGCAGGTCAGCCAAGGACAAATCAATACGATTGTAGGAATGAAAAGCAAAGACAGGACTAGAAGCAATACATGCATTTCCATGTGTGAATTAATGAAACCTTGAATTGATGGAGGTAATTAACTTTGGGTTATGACCCCTCAGGCACCACAGCACATGTAGGCATCAGTCTGTACGGTGTGAACAAGAGCGGGTCTCGCCATCTGCAGAGGGATGGGGCTTTCCAGCGCGGCAGCCTGGACCAGTTTCACCTGGAGACAGATGACAACCTGGGCGAAGTTTGGAAAATACGCATCTGGCACGATAACACAGGTGCAAAAATATCTGTCTTTTGTTGCTACAGTTGTAAATATATGGGTGTTTCCATGTGTTCAATCATCAATCAAACCTGTGCTCTCAAAAGTCGTTTTAATATCACATATGTGAGTGTAGGTCTGGACCCATCCTGGTATGTGCAGCATGTGGTGGTTTGGGACCCTCAGACGGATCACATGTTCTTCTTCCTGCTTGAGGACTGGCTCTCTGTGGAGAACCAGAAGAACGGCACGGTGGAGAAGGAAGTTCTGGCCTCATGTAAGCTTATACATATTGTTGTCAGCTGACACAAAGCAGAAGTACTCATTATATCATCGTGTTTAATATTTTAAATATATTCACATACATCCACTGTTTGTTCATTAAGTCTATTGGCTTCATGGTGTCCTCCCCAGGTCCAGACGAGCTCTCTCAGTTCCGACGGGTCTTCGCCTCCCAGCTGGTGTTTGGGGTGGTTGAGCACCACCTGTGGCTGTCGCTGTGGGAGCGCCCTGCCCACAGCCGTTTCACCAGGGGTCAGAGGGTCACATGCAGCGCCCTTATGTTGCACCTCTACATGGCACTGGGTGCTCTGTGGTACGGGGCTGTTGGCACAAAGGGCCACAGGTAGGATGGAACAGAAAAAGCTCAATCATCATCATATTGTCATTATGGTCATTTTTTAGATACAAGATACAGTCTTTTAAGCACTGAGGTAATAAAAATGTAATTATCATCACTGGTTAAGGGAATATAATATTGCATAATCAGTAAAAATAAAGCATAATAATTTTCATTATTTTTGGATAATTAAAGCAACATTACGTGAAATTTTAAGTTGAAATGCTTTTCAATTTGTGGTTTTCCTGAAGTATAAACGAGCCAATCAGGTTAAATCCGATTTGTGTCCCTTTGTCACAAGTGGACCGGTGTCGGCCCAGCTGCTCGTTAATGCAGAGACGGTTGCCGTGGGGATGACCGTTGCAGTGCTGGTGCTTCCACTCCAGTGTTTCCTCTGTTTCCTGTTCAGAAAAAATAACAGTCAGGTAACTTAGAAGATATGAATCAGATTTGAAGCCTGCTCTTACAGGTGCATTCAACTTACTGCTGATCTGAGGTTATTTTACTGTCAAACAATCTTATCTCAGTCTGGAAACAATGCGAGTGAGTGTTCCCAGTTTATCTGAATGTACACTCAGAAATGCTGAGGCAGCAGGTGTATGTTTATGTGTGTATAACGCAGGTAACCGTGGAAATGTCACCACCTCCGTCTCCTGTTTGTCACTCCGTCGAGATGGACGTCTACCTAGGCCAATCACAGCTCTCCGGCCCTTCCTTCCTGTCTCTGCCGGACTCCTCCGGACCAATCACAGACAGTCCCTCATCTGTAAGAGCACACACACACACATACACACAAACACATACAAGTAATTACTCCTCTCCTCTTGTCTCATTGAGTGTTCTCCTGTTTTCTGTAGTTACTGGAGAGCAAGGCGTTTGACTCCAGTATTCTGGATTTTTGGGCTGCGTCTGGTTTGGCTCCACAGACAGATGGAGCACATCAGCAGGAGGGTATGGGGACATGGCCGTCCTGCGACAGCCTCCTCAATCTACCAGTGGGCCCGTGCCTCACCGAGACAAGCCCAGCCCCCAGCTTATCCAAGCAATTGCCCGCTTTGGGCCCGATACGCCAGCTGAAGAGAAAAAAGGCCCTGATGCAGCTCCGCCTGGCCTCCCCCTCCTCCACCGCTGTCACACATGTGTCCACAGCTCACCCCTCAAAAGACAGTTTCCACCAATCCCATGCTGCACTAGAACGAAAGGTCCCTACAGCGGACGCCAACATGGTCAGAGCTCATAACCACAATCTGACAACACTTCTGACTCTGTCTGGTGAGAAACTGCTGAAACTTCAATGCTGACTGGAGGGAGCAGCTGATGTCAGAGCAAAATGGGAGTTCTGATGTTTCCTTAAAGCAAAAATCTAAACCTGTCCTCTGAAGGTTGAAAGTTGGACAAAACCCCACATTTCTTATGAGTAGTTATAGTCTAGGGAAAGGATGGATATGGTTTGTTTCCTAGTCTGATTGTGTATTTGTGTACTTGATGCCAGAGGAGGATCTGCTGATGTCTATAGCAGCGGCAGCGGAGGATGCAGCAGACGTAACTAACAGCAACTCAGACAGTGGCCGGGATTCCCCCAGAACCACCTCCTCACTCTCAGACACGTATGGAACTGCGTCTGTGAATCATCTGAATGCGATTCGCTGCACGTCAGAATACTGTGTGACTATTTTGTGCTTTTTAGCAGGAGTGGGTCCTGCAGCAGCTGGTCAGAGCACAGTGAGGATAAGTCCCTGTATGGTGCAGAGATCCACAAGCCAGATCCACAGTCCTGCCCGGGACTCTACAAGTGTCCCTCTGTGCTATCTGTGGACTCTGTAGCCAGCACCTTCCTGCCGAGCCCTTCTCCAGACTCCACACGCTCCTCCTCCACCACACGCATTGGTACTAGGATGTACTGATCCCAACCCTGTTACATGATGAGATGGTGGTTGGAATTTGAACATTAATCTTCCTTTAGCCTTTATTTCAACCAAGTATCTATGACTTTTAGCTCACAATTTAAACTGTTTATCCATGATATCTAGCTATTTTAATTCTACATCCATTGTCCATAACTTATAGCCAGCTACTGCATTTCAGCTCTAGTTTACTGATTAGTTTTAGCCCAATATTTCAGTAGTTTATTGTTTATTGCTCACAACTTGTTTTCATTCACTCTATTGCAAAGTCTAGAGGTACAACTGACAACTTTTTCCAAGCTACCAAGCTACTCCACATGCTTTTTATATGTCACCTGGCATATATTGTATAATAATAACCTTAGGGTACACTAGCATCAGTGTTAAACAGGTATATCCACAAAATATTGTGTATCTTGTTATTCGCCTGTTGTGACGTGGTATCTGTTGCTAGGCGTTGCTCGAGGTCAGCCCAGCTGGCTGCTCCCTCCCTGGGCAGTGTGTGTGCTTTACCCCCTGGTGGCCGTGCTGCTCGGAGCCTGCCTGGCTGTGGTTGGCCTCTACGGCAGCTTCCTGTCCAGAGCTGGAGTCCTCATGTTGCTGGTGTCGACTCTCTCTGCCTTTCTCACGTCTGCTCTGCTGCTGGAGCCTCTTAAGGTGAGTTCAAACACGTCATCTAATTAACTCACTTCTTAGATCTTTTTGGAGGATAATTCCTTTGATTTGCATCCGCGTCCCCCTCGCTCAGGTATGTGTGCAGACCTTGATTAGCACTGCGCTGTGGAGGCCTGTGGATCCAGAGGTGGAGGACCTGCTGGCTCAGGAGGCCACAGTGGTGAGGGCGTTTGGGGAGCATGGCGGGAAGGTGCGGCCGCCATGTGGCTACGGGCTGCTACAGGCCAAAGAGGAAGCCCGCAAAGTCCGAACTCTGCGATCACTGATGAGGGTAAAGAATGAGAATTAAACCAAACTTTCCAACTGAGCAGCAAGTTGTCTGCAGAAGAATCACTTTATTTATCATTTATTAATATCTTCTGCATCTTTTCCTGTAGCACTGTGTGTGCCAGCTGTTGTTTCTGTTGCTGGTGCTCATGGTAAACTACCAGGACAGCACAGAGCAGAGGCATGGCAGGCTGCTGCACTCCACTGTCAGACGATGTCTTCACACAGCAGCCTTTGGGAGCCCTAACCTCACCTCACTCAGAGAGTAAGCACCACACTTAGCTTCCTGCAGTCAAACCAAACATCGTTTATACTGGAAATGTATTTAAAAAATCTTGTGATGCTTGATAAAACACATTTCTTCCATCTTCTTGTTCACCAAGTGCTTCTTTTCAAAATGCAACCATTAGCTTTTTATTGTTCTCTCCCACCCAAATGTAACTCTACACAAAAAGAAAAACCTCAGATGTCTTCAACATTCAAGAGCAATATCAATGCTGCAGCCACTAATTATAATCTTATTGTCCTACTGTCAGATCTGTGGAAGTGGGGCAGGGTGGTGGGTTGTGGCGACATGCAATGCTGTCAACCACAGTGTCCTCTTTGATATCACCAAAGTCAGACATCTTCAACCGAAACGACACACAAAACTACTTCTATGTTAGAAACAATAGCCCTGGTGTGATCATTAACAAGAAAAGGCTTTTAATCATCACGAACAGCCCTTTTGTGCCATTACAAAATCAGTGTTTTATCGCCTTGACATCCACGTGTTTTCGATCGTCTAAGTTCCAACATGACAAGGATCAAGTACACTAAGCTGGTCCACCATTAAAGCTTAATCATTTGATAGCATGGGAAAGTAACACTACCTCTAACAGAAGTTCTGTAGTATCTTGTAGTATCTTGTAGTAGTTAATTCATAACTGTATTAATAATTCTTCGGTAAGGACGACGTCTCCCTGGTTAGCATGCATTTAGCTTGTTTTCAACTTGATGTCATTGGAAAAATGATCATATCCAGGCAGCAACACAGGAAAAATGTTGTTCATTCGTGAATTTTAGAGTCTGATTCGACACAAACTTAGTTCTATCATGGTGACACATCTGACTAATGACTTAGATGACGTACATCCATCCATTTTCTGTAGCCGCTTTATACCTTTCGGGGTCACAGGGGTGCTGGAGCCTATCCCATCAGTCACTGGGCAGGAGGCAGGGCACACCCAGGACAGGCCGCCAGTCTGTCGCTGATTTAGATGACATGCTAAGGTTAAATGTCCAAAACTTTAAAAGTATATATAGCCTAATTATCTTCCCGTAGAGAAGCCTGAGACAGCCCTGATGTTGTGCATCATGTATCAATGCCATAACCTGCTTTGTTGCGCCTGCATACATACACACAGTCTTAAAGTCACGTGGACTCTCCCTTCATCCAGCTGGTCAGATGCAGAGCAGTGGATCATCCACACATTGGTGCCGCACCTACACCACAATCCAACGCTGCGGCTTGTTGGATCACCACGGCTGCAGTACACACACACTCTCGGTCCAGTCAGTGTTCTCCTGGGAGACAGCGCTGTAACAACACACCAGATCCTGAGTGACCTTCACATGGCAGACTGGAGTAGAACAAAGTAAGTGGGTTTGTTAAAGCCAGATGACTGCTCCTCTGTTTATTAACACATTTATTCTGAAGTTTGTGATGTTTCTGAGAGGGGAAGGAGAAGATTGAATTCTCTTCTACAACATTCTTTTCTCTGGGAAGACATGAAGAAATAATGACTCTCTCATGCAGATCACCAAAATATTTTGCATCAGAGATTGAATCCTCTGATGTGAATTTAACTCTGAACATAGCTGAATTGTGTGAAAATGAAAACCTCATGTCTTTAATATGCAAGATCAGCCCAAGTCCTTCTTCACCACCAATTATATTCTCATTGTCCTGCTGATAGCGTGAGCACAGTGAACCACTCCGTCTTGTTTCTTTCTGCCTTTTCAAAAGTAATAATTATGTTTGATGGACAGTCAAAGACTTCTGAGTCTCTAAAGTTTTCATTATATATTAAAAAGCAAAATATTAAAAGCCATATAAAGGTTCTAATTGTTTCTTTTTCTTAATCCCATTTTCATCCCAGGGTTAAAACTCTCTCAGTCGACTTCACACACTACCACAGACAGTCTTCTCTGTTTGTGTGTGTGTCCGTACTACTGGAGTGGGCTCAGCCACAGAGAGTCAACCACTCTCTCTCTGTCCATCCACTCCTCATCCCTTCGTCCCTCTCTGGACTGGACCTGCAGGTGGCTCTTATGGTAACAAATGCTCTAATCCATTGAATTGCCTAAAGAATAGAAATTTGCAATAACACACATTCTTATTCAAAGGATTAAAAAAAAATTCATTGTTTAAATCCACATTCTTCATTCTGCAGGCTCTTCTTCTCATCTCTGCCCTCCTCATCTTGTGTGGCGAGCTGTGGGCCATGGCTACTGAGCGTGCCCAGTATCTGTGCCAATGCAGACACTGGTTCCAGCTTCTCCTGGCCTTGTTGTCCCTGACAACGGCTATCCTGCAGTTCTGTTTCCTGTCTCAGGCCACTTCCTGTGTTTCAAAGGTATAAACATGCACACACACCTCTGACCTCTTATGTATTGAATATAATTATTTAGCAAAACATAGCAAAGGAAAGACTATTACAGGTAAATTCAATTAAAATGCGTTGGTTTGATGACCTTACAGTAACATGTACGACGCATTTAGCTTAATTCCCAGCCGGGCAGCTTCATCAACCTCCACAATGTTGCCGTCCAAGCACGGAGGTGTTCTCAGAGTGCAGCCATCCTGCTCACGCTGCTTGTTCTAAAGGTAAATGAGTACTCTGGTTCGTTATTACAGCTCTATCTTGGTCTGCAGATTTCCATCTCTACTGAATGTCAGCTCATTCTTTGCTGTGCGTGTTCCAGCTGCTGGGAACCTTGAGGTTTGTGCGGAGGTGGGTGGTGTTAGGCAGAGTGCTGCAGAGAGCCTGGAGGGAGCTGTGGGCTCTGACTGTCCTACTGCTGTTGCTGCTGCTGCTCTGCACTCACCTTGGAAACACGGTATGAGAGGAAAGTTCAACCGAATCGAATATTCATGAAGGAAGTGTATTTGATCTTCCTCTGTCTTGTTTCAGCTCTTTTCCCATTCAGTGGACGGTTTCCTGTCATTGCGACAGACCAGTGTCTCTGTGCTATCTATCCTTCGTGGCCGTATGGCTCTCCAAAGACTATGCAGGGTCCAGCCTGTCCTGGGCCCTCTCTATGGGCTGCTACTGATTGGGGGATGTGTTTGGCTCTTGGCTAGATTCTGTGGAGCTGTTCTCATCCATTCGTACAGGTACACAATGTATGAATACAATATTGAAGTTAGTATGGTGTTGTGGATATGGGGGTAAAAATCATATCACTGCAAAACATTGAAAGTTAGATGTAACCAAGGAACATATATATCTCTGAACACGATACCAGAATCCATTTTAAGATAATAAATCCAATCCATTTTAAGATAATAAATACTGTGATTGGTCCCCTTGCTAGACAGCCAGCTGAATCCACCCCAGAGACATGTAGAGATGTGAATATAATGTGGAAAAAGGTGAAAATACTGCAGCACTTCAAAGCTGAACTCCTGATGGCCTGATGTTGACTCCTGCCCACCAACACCATTAACATTAATCCACTTCAGTGAAATCTCTCCATCAGCCCTGGAACACAGTGTTGTATTTTCAAAATCATCCACCTGCTCTTCAAGCTAAATTCCCACTTGGTTTAAAAGTTGTATTTGAGATGGTTGGTACAGATATTTGATCCATTATTAACTGCTCTCTGTCTATTGGTATCCTTCTCCTTACTTCAGTTTTACAGAAGCTTGTCACGGCTTGGCTACGAGGTGAGAGCAGGACCCAGATGCAGGCAGGGACAAGGACACAAAAGATCTTTTAACAGTTTATATTATGGGCTAGGCTTATGGATGGTCAAGGCAGGCAGGGTCAAAATCCAGGTAGTCAGTCCGAACAAGACATGGTAAGAAAAAAATCCAAAAAACAAAAACTGCAAAAACCAGAAATCCAAAAACCCTATGAACAAGCACATGGAATCAAGGTAGGGACTTGGACACTAACAGAGCAGGAACATGGACTCTAAACTAGCAAATGAACCGACAGAGAACAAAGGCAATGGCATAACTTAAATAGACAGGGGAGGGCAGCAAAACGAGACACAGGTGAAACCAATGGACTAATCAAGGTCGGGAAACAAGTAGACAGAAACACACAAGGGAAAAACTTTTCAAAATAAGGCAGGAAATAACAAAACAAGAAACTCAACTCAAAACAAGAAACTCAACTCAAAACCCTGACAAAGCTCTCTCTAGATCCCTCTGTTTTATGTAGCTGTAGAGCCTTCTCTTACTGAAGAGTTTAGAAAAAAAGATTAAAATAATGTTTTTTTTCATAAATATTAATTGAATCTTTGGAAAACTTCAATCTGGTTTACACTGAGCCAACATTGGTTTTCACTTGATTCAAATTCTTGACACAGGAGACTGACACAGGAGACTATACACTATAAACATATGAAGAATTACATTGGCAGCTGTGATGTGGTGCTGAACTGATTCATTTCCTAGCTTTCAAAGGCGATCTTGAGGTGCCCCCTCCTTGGTCCTCTATTTCGTGAGGTCCCTCAAGGATCTATTTTGGGTCCCCTTTTCTTTAACACATATTACCCCAGGGGCATATCATGTCGATACCAGACTCATTTCCAGTGCTGTGTACATGACAGTGTCTGTAATTTTATTTTTTTATTTTTTTATTTTACAAATGTTTTACTATATTACATATTTCGTATTTATTTTAGCTAATAACACAGGTCTATGAATATTTAATGAACAACAATGTATATAGTTACTTAGGAAAGGAAAAGGTTGATAAAAACTCATAATACCTAATTATGATAATATGGCAGAATACACTGTGGAGACCAGCATGCTAATGTGACTGACTGTGATGTTTGTCAGTTTCATTGTCAATTATTGATGTGTTCTTAAGGGCAGAGCAGGCTGAGCTGTACCGTCCAACCATTGAACCTCAGGACTATGAGATGGTGGAGTTCTTCATCAAGAGACTCAAGCTGTGGATGGGACTCACCAAAGCTAAAGAAGTAGGAAGTGCATTCAGTGTGGTATATTTCATTGCAGTACATGAGAAACTTCCACAATCAATACATATTTTATTATATTTTCCTTTCTAGTTCAGGCACAGGGTGAAGTTTGAAGGCATGGACATCCCTCCCTCCAGGTCCTCACAGGAATCCCGTCTCTCCACCCTGTCCTCCAGTCTCCCCTCTTCTCACTCTCCTTCCCTGTCTTCCTCATTTTCATCCCCCCGCCCCCTGTCCTCATCGCTCTCAATGAGATCTGAGGACTCATCAGTATCCGAGCCTGGGTACGATGTTCAGCCTTACCTGGATCGCCTTCTGCCCTGTGTTAGTACAATGCTATCTCGTTTTGATCAGGTCAATCAGATTACCGATGACATTCACAAACTGGAAATCAAACTGGAAGAGGCTCAGGCAAGAAGAAGGACAAGGTGGATCAGTAACAAGGAGAAAATTGAAGAAAGATTCGTAGAGTCAGTAAAGCCAAAGGAACTGGAGAGAGAAGGAAGGGAAACGGGAGATGTTAGACACAGGAAAACAGGTCTACTTCACCCCAGGCCACAAGTCCCCCTTCCTTTATCATTTTCTTTCAATCCCTCCACACATCACTACTCAAATGCATCAATCTGCATCTTACCCCGTACACGTAGGACCCTCTCTGAGTCTGAATCAGTACCATTCCAGCCTCAGGCATCCAGCACCAAATGTACTTCAGAAGCAGCCAATCTTGCATCTGGGATCATCGGTTTGTATCCTGAAGGCTCTCCTGGACTTGACAGGCTCCCCAGGAGAAGAGCTTGGCATTCTGGGAGCTCTCATTCTGCTGATGCAGCCCAAAGGATCTTACTGACCCAAGGTGGAGTTGCTCTATGTGAAAATGGAGGAGAATATTTAGCCTTCACCAACACCAGACCCAGAAGTGAAGAAGGTGTAAGAAGGCATATCTGTGAAGGAGTCCCTGTGAAGAGGAAAGCTTGGATTTCTGAAGGATCAGAGACTGAGCAAGACTAACCAAGTGAAGTTAGTTAATAGATCCTATTCTTAGTTTGAGAAGACTTGGCCTTGAAGACGACTGACCTTTAAAGCAAAGCCTGTTCATTCTGAAGGTGTGGAGTTTGAAAGATATGGGCATTTACCAATCAAGGAACTTACACTTTGCATTGTAAGAACCCCTTACTTTGGTAACTGACCATTTAGAGTCCTAAAATCATGATATCTCATGATACTCTGCTGCACTAACTCAGACCATTCTGGCATGTGCCACATCTTTATTAAAATATAATACTAAATTCATAGTAATTACCACTAAATTGGTGTCACTTTAGTTTAATACAATTGTATTCCACAAAAATATTGTTCAGGGCTTACCTTCAACTGTTAATGGACTGAAACTGACTGAAACTGTTCCAGCAGCATTGATGAGATTTTTGTAAAGTCTTCTGTGTCCAAAGAAAAGCAACCAGGAAGCTCTGAGGAGCAATAATAAACCACTGAATCAACGTTTGAATTTTTCAATATATAAGATAGAAAGGAGGTTCTAACCCACATCACATGCATGAAAGATGTTCTTTGAATTAGTCCGTCCAACTAACTTTTTATGTCTTTACTGTTTCTCATATAAGAAGCATTTGAGTCATGACATTAAAAAATTATTTTTATGTCATATAAAACAAATCTTACTACAAAATAACTCATATCCAATGAACACACATGCACATATTATCATAACTTGATAATAACTTTTTTTTAATTTTCACCTCAGAAATGTACATAGAAAGTGATTTGCCATGCTGTGTCACCATCTTCTTTCAGTAGCCCAGAAAAGACAAACCAAACACTGGTTTTAGAAGGAGCCTTCCTATTTTTCGCAGCCATTGTATGTTCTCCAAAAAACTTGTAAGGGAAGAATGAGAGCAATCCTGCATCCAATACACTTTTCTACTTTTCTACTATTCTACTTCTTTTCTACTATACACTTTACTATGTATATATATGTGTATGTATTCCTTTAAATGCGGTTATGCTGAGAATAAAGACGAGTGGCCATATGGTCTGAAAGTGGATGGAAGTTTCTTTGTTTTACATTTACAAATGCTCTACTGTATTAGTTATTTAGTATGCAGTTTAAATGATAACACAGCTCGATGATTTTAATTACCAAAGAAAAAGAAGTCGATAAAAGACATAAAACCTGATAACACAGCAGCAGACTGTGATGTTTGTCAGATAAAGTTAAATTAAAGAATGAAATTGAATATCTATGTATAGGTATGTCTATATAAAGGAAAATAAAATATCAAAATCATGAAATAAAAACAATGACCAAGAAAAACACTAAAAGTAAACACTTTCATTTATAACATTAATGTTGAACATAAATTTGGGGAGGAGGACGTTTGATATTTCTTTTACTGGTTAGCACCTTCATTGTGAACACAAATATTGGACTGTACTGTACAATACAGCAGTGTAAGCATTTTCCGTAAGTTTGTCTTCCTTCTTTTAATCACATAACTGATACTGTCTTAAGGTCAGCAGTTATTTTGTCCATTACTTATCTTAACTTATCAGTTGTGCGTGTGCATTGCCTTATCATTGTGTAATGCTAAAATGTCAGTCCACCTGTATAAAAGAAGATGCATGCCCGTCAGTAGGCACTCAGGTTTTGGAGTCTACAGGTAAGGATACCCAAAAAGGTTTTTAGATCTACTCTATTTCAGTTGCATTTTTTAGGTTTGAATGGTTCTGTGATGTGATCAGCCTACTCAACTTAAATTCATTTTCTTTCACAGTTGACAGCAGAGCTGAAACAATGAAGTGGGCCTTTGTTGTGTGTGCCATGGTGGCACTCTCTGAGTGCCTCATCCAGTAAGTCAGCTCTAACACTGACTCATTCCTGTACCATTGATGGTTTTTACTCATACTTGAACCTTTATAAGCTCTTCTGAAATTACTGTTAACATATTAAACTTAAATTTGTAAGTGAATGTCATGTACTGCATCTGGATTTAAGTAAAGTCAGTGTGGACACAAGCATGTCTCTGTCATGTTACTTCATGTATGAGTGGTGAGAAGTTAAATAGGAAGGACACTTTGACAAAAACCTCTATAAAGATCATTTAAAGGCATACAAATATATGTTAGACAAATAATAAGTTGCTCCCTTTGGTTAACCCTAGGGTCCCTCTGGAGAAGGGCAAGACTGCCAGGGAGTTGCTGGAGGAGCAGGGTCTATGGGAGGAGTACAGGCTGAAGTACCCATTCAACCCCATGGCCAAGTTTGACGACCGCTTTGCCGTGGGCAATGAGCCTATGACCAATGATGCTGATGTGAGTAACAGCTACTAAAGTATGAACAGATTAATGAATAGAACTTTGATGAATTTTCTTGTTTTGGACATGAATGACCTCAGTATCCCCTTTTCATCTCCAGCTATCTTATTATGGAATCATCTCCATTGGAACTCCCCCTCAGTCCTTCAAGGTCATCTTTGACACTGGCTCATCTAACCTGTGGGTGCCTTCTGTCTACTGCAACAGCCCAGCCTGCAGTATGTAAAACTATATGTGTGTATTTGATCTTGCGACAGTCTATTGCCTTGCCTAGTTTAAACCTGGGAAAGTTGGTTACTTATACTTTAACTTTCATAAATGCTAACATTTTACAGATACGTTGCTTTCTTATTTTGCTTTAATTAATTTTTATTGTCACTTGCATCATAGTTCTTATGAACCTTTACTATATCAGCAAATATTAAGAACTTTTTTTATGTGTACCTTCCTAGACAACCATGATAAGTTTAACCCTGGCGCAAGCAGCACTTACAGGAGCAACGGCAGGTCCCTCAGTATTTATTATGGCACTGGCAGTATGACTGGTTTCCTTGGATACGACACTGTGACGGTGAGAAATAAAAGCACATAGTACATTGATGAAAAAAATGTATTTATTGATACTGACGAATTGATCAATACTTCGTCCCACCATTGTCTATGCTAAAAGATACCCAGATTCCTGTAAGAGTAAAGGTGCAATATACATCCATCAGCCCCACTACACGTCACATTAGAGCACTTGCGTTAGGCCAAAACAAATGTGTGTGTTGTTTGCTCAATAAATTTTAGAAAAATGACACATTTGATTACACAGCTCACAAAAACCAGCTTAACGTTTTTTAAAAGGGCACACAAAATCAGATTAGTTACCAGGGAACAAATGAGGACTTGAAGCCTTGTTAATTGATGGCCTGATGTCTTGTGGTTTTGGTGAAAATCATTCTCTCCTCCATTCACCATTTATTGTTTGCCATTTGCCAAAAGTCAGATATTGCAACTTTAGATGTGTTGCAACCAAAAACATCAGAAAAGGGAAATGATGGGGACTTTACAATCTTAAAGGTTCCACTGTAGCATCCTCATGCCTTCCTTGTGTTTGTTTGATAGGTGGGTGGGATCGCTGTGCAGAACCAGATCATTGGCTTGAGCCAGACTGAGGCTCCCTTCATGCAGTACATGCGCGCTGATGGTATCCTGGGCTTGGCATACCCACAACTGTCTGCTTCTGGCGCTACACCCGTGTTTGACAACATGATGAAGGAGGGCCTGGTCAACCAGGACCTTTTCTCTGTGTATCTGAGCTCGTAAGGAAAACCATAGCTTTGCAATATTCTATCTATAGAAAGAGAAATATATCTGGACATCAAACTATTACTATAAACATTTTTATAGTACTGAGACAGCAGCTGATTTCCAGAAGTTAATAAGTAAGGTGTTGCTTTCCTCTGTAGTAACTCTCAGCAAGGCAGTGTGGTGACTTTTGGTGGCGTTGACCCCAACCACTACTATGGTCCCATCACATGGATTCCCCTCTCCAGAGACCTGTACTGGCAGATCACAGTTGACAGGTGAAGCCACAGATAAAGCATCACAATTCCTCTGACCTTTAAACACACCAAAGTGAATTTGTAGGCAAAAGTGTTTGTCATCTGTTTGACGCCTGCTGTACTCTTTCACTTTCAGCGTCACCGTCAATGGTCAGGTTGTGGCTTGCAGCGGTGGTTGCCAGGCTATCGTGGACACTGGCACCTCCTTGATCGTTGGACCTCAGAGCAGCATCAGCAACATCAACAGCTGGGTGGGAGCTAACAGCCAGAACGGAGACGTAAGTGCCAAAGAAACACATGCTGGTTGAGTGAGTGAGATTTCCGTAGCATGATGTTGCACAAAATATAATTTTAAATTGAGATGAAATGAGAAAAGCCATTTTAACCATTTTAGATCACATCAGTGAACATATTGATCACGTATATGTTAAAAAATCTATTTTGGTTTATTCTTATAGGAAAATCTGATGGCATTATCTTCCTTTAAAACAAAAAAAATTACGTGTGCTCACATAACCAAAAAATGACATCCACCCACCAGTCAACTTTGGACTTAAGATTCATTAGTCAGCAGCAGCAGTATAGTACGTTGGGCTATCATCCCTCTTGGGCTATCATCCCACCCTGAATCACTATACTCTCGTTGTCCATTATGACATGCACACTTTCAAATGCAAATCAAATTCCACCAAACATTTACGTCTTGCCTGCCGATCCTGTTTCACTAAAAATAGGTCACCGTACTGGAGCTATATATTCTGAATATAGCTACATCTGGACAGAAATTAGTTGAAAAACAGAACAGTAGAATCAAATTTTGTTACTCTGATACTCTTTCCACCTTCCTCTCTCCTTCCCTCTGTTTGCATGCAGTATGTTGTCAACTGTAACAACATTGCCCAAATGCCAGATGTGACCTTCCACATCCACGGACAGCAGTTCACCCTCTCAGCCTCTGCCTATGTCCGTCAGGTAAGTGTTTGTTTTCTGTCAGACTTAGTATTTTCTCATCTCAGTATACTTCCCCTCTTTCTGAAATTGCACTCCGAAATCCCCCTCACAGTCTCAGTACTACGGCTGCCGTACTGGCTTTGGCAATGGAGGTGACAACTTGTGGATCCTGGGTGATGTCTTCATCAGACAGTACTACTCCATCTTCAGCAGATCCCAGAACATGGTGGGTCTGGCCAAGGCAAGATAAACAATCTGAAGTCACCTTCCGCAAGAGCCTTTGCAACAATCATGTGTACATCTTAGCACGATTATTTCGAACATACATGGTTTTCAGTGCTACTGGAACAATGTGTGACGCCTGAGACTCTACTCTCTTCCTTGATTCTATTTTCTTAAATCCAATAAAAACAGATAAATCAACCAGACACTTGTTTTTATTAAACTGATGACTTCAAATCCGTGTCTCTGCTGACCTACTACGACAACAAATTTAAGATGGCAACCCAACAGAACGTACCCTTTAAAGATGTAACACATTAAATAAACGTGCATGTACAATTTTGTTTTATACATACTGTAGGTTCACCAAACTGAACAGCATACTTAAGATGAATCTATATAGGTGAAGTGGATTGAAAGCTCGACAATGGTAAACGCTAGTCTAAAAGCGGTCACGTACGAAATGACTAATGTCAGCTTCAAGGCAAAGTCTTTGCAATGTTTGCCATTAGCTAACATAAGCTACCGCCCTAAGCTACTGGTCGCATTGAAACAAAGAAGACTACAGCAGTAAAAGTGTAGTGAATTGAGAAAGAGTGGGTTTTATTTTTATTCTATGACTTTGATTTGTTATGTGTGACCGAATTTATGTTTTCTGACATCTCTCTGACTTTTGATGACAGTATGGGCAACAAAATAACCAAGATCAAGGGCTCCCACTGGTGTTCAGAGCTTTCAACCTCATCTCAGACCCCTAAGTAGTTTTGGGGTCATTATGTGACCTAAACATAACTTTGGACACTTGATAACAAGTATAGTGCAGAAAGGAATCCTACTACAGGGCTTCTTGTTGAATAAACAGTCTCCATCCAGGTCATATGTTTGCTAACACAGTTTCTAATGAGAGACAGTGTATATTTTACTCTGGAGAAGAATATGGTCTCAAAGAAGGTGTATGTTTCCCATCTTAAAACATTTTAAAAAAGACAAAAACAGCCTTATAATGTAACAATACTGCATGCACTTGAGTTTTTACTAATGTGTTTCATTTAAGATGGTAAGACTATTATAATGTTTAATGGACATAATTAATACTTTATCTACCTAAAGGAAAAGACCTTGAAGTAATGATAATGTATCCACAGACAACTTTAATGCTGAGAGCCACGTGCTACCTTTACTGAATGTGCTGTTTGACAGCTTAAAATTAAATGACGGTAAATCTGTGTTTGACCTTAACATACGCAGGCAGTGCAATCACATTTCAATTACATGCTGCTTTGTTTTTATTACTGTTAAAAAAAAGTTTGAGATGGAATAAAATGAAACCATAAAGTGCATGAAATAAAATTAGAAAGAGACGTTATGCATAACACTGAAACAATAACCACAATAAAACACAAGAAGCAGTTTAACGGCTGAATATGTATTTATACATTTATCCTATCACTTATCTTCCCTTCTCACTTGTGTAGTTGCTTGCCTTCTCATTGTGTAATGGTAAAATGTCAGCCCACTTGTACAAAAGAAGATGTGTGATTGTCAATCGGCACTCAGTATTTGTAGTGTACAGATCACTGATCCATTATAATATTAATGGATGGTTTTAGATTTCAAACGGTTATGTAACGTCGTCAGCGTTTGTGACAGGAGTTTGAATCTGCTTAACCAAAATTCATTTTCTTTCACAGCTGACAACAGAGATGAGACAATGAAATGTGTCTTTGCTGTGTCTGCCATGGTGGCGCTCTCTCTCTCTCTCTCTATATATATATATATATATGTAATTTATATATATATATAATTTGTATTTTAGTCCAGAACTAATTGCCATAGCTTACATTAATGGTTTGACGATACCATGTTGTACTTCCACGTCATCTTCACCAAACATTTCAAGGACCAATTCTATTTTTAGATTTCCTCATACTATTGGCTTCCTGATAACAAAAACCTGTATGACCACAGTGCATACACTTTTTTCCTCTTTTACCACAGTGCTATTGAGGCAGTAACTTGAATGCAGCTTTCTAATGAGAAACACAAGACTGATTCAGCTTTTTGATAGTTCTTTATGCACTTCAGCAGCATCAAATCTGAAACAATAAAGAACCCAAGGAAGCCTGGCAATCACAGCTGCAGGGTAAGTGGGGTTCCCCTAAACTTTTCAACTTCATGTCAGGGCTTTTTTAGGCAATTTATGTATTAAGAGCTGTAAATTACATACAGTGTGTGATAGTAAGAAACTGATAATTGAGTTGAAGTTGTTTTCTGTAGAAACTGAGGTGACAATGTTCGCAGAGAAAAGCAAAAGGACAAGAGGTGCCACAAGTTACTGTGACTGGATGGCGCAACTACCACCTGACATTCACAGCATTCCTCTCTTTAATCTGGTGATCCCAGGTATGAAGCTGAAACAATGTAACTGCTTACACTGCTACTGTATTCAAACTGTAAGCAGTTTGCCCAGTTCTGACAGTGTGTGTGTCAACAATTTTAAAATCTACACATCTGCTTTCATTTAAAAACATACTTTAATTAGATATTTAAAGATTTTTTATTTTTGTGATGTTTTTTAATTCAGATTTGTCACTTTAATATTTTGATTTTGAATACTTGTTTTAATTTAAGTGAGAAACAGTTCATATAGATAGAACACCTATCCCCATCCTTTCATTGATCTTAACTTATCTTTGAGTTGAATGTTAATGTCAGTTTGCTACCATGCACACAATTACAATGCTAACATGCTAATATTAAGCTGGCATATTATTTACACATTAATGCTGTTATTTGCTATCATTTGTCCTGATGGTCTTGCTATCAAAATCAGGGTTGCACTGGATTTATCCTCTGGAAACCATGAATGTAAAAGTTCCAATTCATCAAGTAGATGTTGAGGTATTTTGCTAATTACGGGAAAACTTTGAGCTTTGACAACATGAGGTTTATTAACAGTAACATTTTTATAATGTGTGTGTGCATGTGTGGTAATTCCTAGGTAGTCACGACTCAATGACTTATGACTTGGACATCAACTCCCCTATAATAGAGCCTGATCAACTGAAAAAGTTGAGCAAGATTTGTTGCGTACGTAAAATTGTGCGCAAGTGGGCGATCACCCAGGTAAATGGTGTTTAAAACCACACTCAGTGCAAAATGTACTTGTGCTTTAAGAAACAGAGGTGGGAAGAGGGGGTCTAACTGTTGCAGTGGCTTGCATTGCAGGAGGAGACGATCACAAAGCAACTAGATGCAGGAGTTCGCTACTTTGACTTGAGGATTGGCCGTAAGCCGAATGACACCAGCCCCACTCGGCTTTTCTTTTATCATGGGCTGTGCACACGGACTGATGTGGAGGTAAAGATGGAAATGTCATGCACAATCATAAGAACATCGCTTCCTTTAATTATGAACTGACCATGAACCTCATTAGACTCCATTTATCTGTATTTAACCATTTTTATACCAATATGTATATATCTGCTGAATAGTGTGCTGGGGTCCTAGTGGTTTAGGATGCTGAACAGGCAATTGTAACATTCCTACTGTCTGCCCAGAAACCTTCTACTATTGGTTTGCAGTTGGCCTATTATTTTGACATTTGTCCACATGTTAAGTTTTTATTATGGGCTACACAAAATCCAAATGGTCCACTAAAGTAACAGTGTATATCGAAGAAAATGAGCCTGAATCGACACAGTATCTTTATTAAGAGCTACTATTTCGCTGCTGTGATCAGACTGTTCTCAAGATGATAAACGGCTGGGCAGAGAGGCATCCCAAAGAGATCATCATCCTGGCTCTGTCCCACTTCAAAGGGTTTGACAAAAAGATTGAAACGGACCTCCACAACCATCTTATCAACTTCATCAAGACCTTGTTTGGACCCAGACTCTTCCACAGAGGGGTAAAGTACACAGATTGTTTCCCCAAGTCAAACATATAAGGAACAATGGTTTTAAAATAATAAAAAAAAACATGACCTTATACCCCTTCTAAAACAAAAGCTTTCAATGTATCACAACAGGACATCCCTACCCTGAAGAAGTGCTGGGACCAAGGCAGAAACATCATAGTTTCATATGATTATCAGGCAGGGCAGCACGCTGAGCTATGGAGTAAAATACCTTATTACTATGGCAACAGTATGGATCCCACAGAGGTTGAGTCAAAACTCAGCCAGCAGTTGAGGACAAGGCCTTCCGGTGAGTTGTCTCTATTCCTGCAGTCCAAAGGGTTTTATAGACTACATCTATGTAATGCAAACAGTAAAGGGTTTTGTTAGATGATGAGCATCGATAGCGCCTTGTTGTGATTAACTGTAAATGTCTCTACTCACCAAATAAAATAGAGTGATTTATGTGTTACCTGCTGTATGATGAGCAGAACCATTTTTAGAAATGATTGATTTGACCTCCATGACCTGCAGGTTTCTTTGTGTGTGGCTTGAACCTGACGCTCCCAGAGGACACCAGGATACTCAGGTACATCCTCCGCCTCTGCGACAACCTCCCCAACGTCATCCAGAGGAGTCTGCCGAGGCTGCTGCAGTGGGTGACAGAGCAAGCAAGCAAAACACCCATGAACATCATTGCGTCTGATTTGGTGACTCGAGACAACTTTGTCTCAATGGCTGTCAAGATTAATATTTCCAAACATGTGAAGGCATAGTAGAAACACATCTCATTTTGATTTCTCTGCTTTTAATATTACTTCCACTTTTTTTTTTTTTTAAGAAATGCACTCACAAACCAATGATGTATTTTTAAAAGAAGCAACACACAATGTATTTGTTTAGAGTAAAGTTGGCCAAACTGAGACCCAAAGCACAAAGTTGGCCAAGCACACATTTAAAAATACCACAATATAAATCCTTGTTTATGTGGTTTTATTTAATTGTAACTGAGGCAAGATGCTCTTAATGTCTGAATGTATAGTAGTTTGACTTATTTTTAATAATCTGACCTCAGTAGACAGTGTCACTTTGTGCTGTCAATCAAGGGAACTTGCATCAGAGCAATACAGCACTAAAGGAATTTGCTTTAGTTTCGGTTTTTGGCTCTTTAAGGGAAAAGTTTTGGACACCTCTGGTTTACAGCTCTCTGGCCTGTTAGCGCCCCATCTTGTGTTAATTTGTGGTACTGCAATAAAGTGTTCACCTCATGCCTGGAAGTTTTGGCTGGTGTGTGTCAACAAAGTAGCTAACGTTAGCTTGCTAAAGTGAATAACAAGGTAGCAACACACTTGGTGGATTAGGATGTTAAGACTAGCATGGCGTCAGTCAACGTCCAAAAATAGCCGCGCGGAGTCTGCGCGTCTTTTAACTGCAGCTTTTCTGGGTGCGGGCAGTCAGCATCAGAAGTCAGGGGGCAACATAAGGTGCTTCAGACAAATTCCCCACCCACCAGGCGACAGGTCACCGCTGCTCCACCATCCACAGGCGGCCTACCACTTCAGGTAAAGCCACTGCGGCTAACAAGCTGCTAACGCTAGACGTGCGCTACTTCGACAAGTTGCTAAGCGTCAGTTTCACAAGACAATTCATGACGTATCAAATGCTACTTAGTGTAATATTGCTCGCCGCGAGGTAGTTGCTGCGTGAGTGTGATTCTAGGCAAATAGACGAGTTAAGCGAAACTCCATTAAGAAAATCATACAAATAAAGATGTCCCTAACACAACTATCATCTGAAGACATGCCTCTTGAGGAAATACCTTTAACACATGTTTAAATGCCTCGTTATTTAATTCGGTGCTACTACATTAGGTACAAAGCAGCACGTTTGTCTTAAAATTGTCTACTCCTAAATGGTGAGTTCGCCTCTGCTAACGATACAGTCAAGCTAAGTGCTCTGGACTAGCATATAAACAATGTAATATATATGCCCGTGTGTCATTGCTACGGCTGCCGAATTTAAAGTAATGGTCCAGTATATCTGGAACTGTGTTCGGTAGTCTCCCCCAAGCTTAAATCTTTGTTTATAAGCAATATCTCTTTCAATTAGCGAGTATTCAGATTAAGTTCAACATGACTGTCCATTGGCTAACAGCTACAGCGCGTGACAGCTGTAACAAGACTGCTGAACAAGCTTCTTCAGTGTGAGCCAGCTGACAGCGTGCTAACATTTTGTTTTGAGTATGCATGCTGGTTTAAACGACTTAAGGCAGACAAATGTCGCAGAGTTAACACCTTGCACACTATCTGTAACACCACAATTTCCTGTCAAAGGATTAATAAAGTACTATTCTATTCTTCTATTCTACTATCAGGAGCTAATATGTGTTCATAAAATACAATTTTCTTTGTATTTTTTGAGTAAGAGCACTAAGACACACCTTTCTGTGGTGTCATTGATAACATTAATCAGTGGTGGGTGCATTCCATTCAGCTGGCATGTTTAATATTCCTGCAACTGGAGCAGCTCCATGGAGCGCAGCAATTAATAACATCATTAGGTACACCTGTTCGTCCCCTGCAATGAGTGTCAAAATGTGTCATGCAAAATGTCTGTTATGTATATATCTGTATGTTTCAGTCAGGTGCGCTTGATATTAAAGAAGCTTAATATAGTCATGAGGGGGGACCGTGTGAGGTGCAGCACAGCCAATGACAAACATGCATCAGCTGCTCACTACAACTGCAGAGTCACTGTACTGAGTTATGTTGCGCAATCACCAGCAGGACCGGCGTTACAGGCAGTTATATGATGCTGCATATGCAGATTTGTGCATTGACGCCATGGGATTTAAACTTCAGCTGAGTGCCAGCTTAAAAATCTGTGTTGACCTAAGCTTTACGCGTTGGATCATCACTGGCTACAAGAGGCCGAACAGCGGTCTGAACAGTTAAAAAGAGGGAAATCGGTGCATCAGCTCAGGAGAGCATGCAGGTTGTTTTCTATGGTATTTTTGAGGGTGTGCACCAATCTGGCTCCTATGGTCAGACTCTCAGCAGAGAGCTCTACTGTAGCCTTCTGGGGTATCTGATGAAGGAAATTTGGCACAAACAACCAGAATGGTGTGTGATGGTACGTTGGCTCTCCATCATGGCACAGCCCAGTGAGAAAACACAGTTTTTTGGCTGCCCCCAAACAGTCGCAGCTCCCCACCATCATTAAATGTCTGACTTTTCACTACACTGTCGCCACTTTGTGTCCAGTTCATCTGTCTTGAGGAGCATGGCCTCAGGGGCTGAAGGGCCACCATCTTCTACGCACAGACACACCAACAGGTTGGCCAAGGAGAGGTCACCGTACCTGCTACAGCATGCACACAACCCAGTTGACTGGTGAGTGGCTTTGAACTCCAGATAGACACGTGTTCCTGAAAGCTGGTTAGACATATCTAACCTAATGCCACGTGTGTTTCAGGTATCCATGGGGACAGGAGGCGTTTGACAAAGCAAAGACTGAAGACAAACCGATCTTTTTATCGGGTAAGAAGCACCTCTGCATTTTAGACCAGTTCACTCTGAATTTCAGTGTTTTGTTTCAGTCTCTTCTCTAAATCTCTGTTTCTCCGACCCTCAGTGGGTTACTCAACATGTCACTGGTGCCACGTTATGGAGAGGGAGTCTTTTGAAGATGAGGAAATTGGCAAAATCCTGAGTGACAACTTCGTCTGCATCAAATTAGACAGAGAAGAGAGACCTGATGTGGACAAGGTCTACATGACCTTTGTGCAGGTACGTGTGTGCTTACCTGCAGGTCTTCTGACCCAAACTTCTCATTTAGTTTCCTCTGCTAATACTCACTTGTGACGTGATGTCTACAGGCAACAAGTGGAGGTGGAGGCTGGCCCATGAGTGTGTGGCTGACGCCTGACCTTCGACCTTTCATTGGGGGCACTTACTTCCCTCCCAGAGACCAAGGAAGGAGACCTGGGCTCAAAACTGTGCTCACCAGAATCATGGAGCAGGTAGAACTTCTTATTTACTCAGGGAGCTTTTACTGAAAGCCTGAACCAAGATTCCTGTTTTTGCCATATTATACACATTTAATCTGGTTAATTTCAGTTTTACGTTGCATTATATGCAACATGACTTATATTAGTCAGAACAGAGTTTAGCTGTTGGTTCGGATTGGATCAAATGCAAAAGTCCAAAAGTCCGGATCAAACAAAAAGTGTTTGTGCATGTCCGTTTTCACTGTCATCATTCCTACATATGACTACCATGACCCGTGTTCCTCAGTGGCAGAATAACCGTCCTGCTTTGGAGTCCAGCGGCGAGAGGATCCTTGAGGCTCTAAAGAAAGGCACAACCGTGGCCGCGAATTCCGGAGAGAGTCCTCCTCTGGCCCCAGAGGTCGCTAATCGCTGCTTCCAGCAGTTGGCGGACTCCTACGAGGAGGAGTATGGCGGCTTTAGAGACGCTCCCAAGTTCCCCACGCCAGGTAAACTCTGAAAGAGCCGCAGTGGACATGTGACTGAATCATCATGATCATCTGACTCTCTTTCTCCGTTTACCCCCGCCCCCCATTAGTGAATCTGATGTTCCTCATGTCTTACTGGTGCGTGAATCGCTCCACCTCAGAGGGCGTCGAGGCTCTTCAGATGGCCCTGCACACGCTCCGAATGATGGCGCTGGGCGGCATCCACGACCACGTCGCGCAGGTTCACACATGGTTGAATTGAAAATGAAACAAAAGATGTCATGTTTCATTTTATGACCAAAATATTAGTAAATTAATAAAGATTGATCAATTGCATAGATCGTTCTTTGGTCAGTTATTAAAAGATGAGAATTATTCAGATCCTCAGTTTGTTTAGATGTGCTATGTGTTTCTTGTCCTGCAGGGTTTTCATCGCTACTCTACAGATCCTTCCTGGCACGTTCCCCACTTTGAGAAGATGTTGTACGACCAGGCTCAGCTGGCTGTAGCCTACATCACTGCCTCCCAGGTGTGTGTGATCAGTTGTCTCTGTAGTTGTGGTCCTCTTTGCGCATCTGACAGGGGATCCCTCCATCATTCTGTCCCTCTCTTATCCCAGTAATTGATCCACATTCGTTGATGTAAGACCGGGCAAGCTTTAATTTTGTCTCCGAGTAAATACAAACGCTGTGCTGACACACACGTATTCCTGTTGGGTGAGTTTTGTTGTTTGCAGCTTCAACTGAAAGTAATAAGATATTTATAAATAGGATTTGCTCAGTTCAAATCGATTTGTTTCCACTGCACCAGAGAGTGTTACATTAAAATTAAGCAACAAGACCTGAAACGGGGCTGCCTGTTTCTGCAGAGTGGACTAAAACACAATGCATATGACCCGAGCATGCAGGAGAACTTAATTAAAGACACATACTTTGCACACACGCATGCTTGCTTAACGAGGCCACAGCTACTACGTCAGCACTTGCATCGAACCCCGCAGCTAGCGTCCTGAATATAAATCACATGACGGTGTCTTTAAGGTTATGTTGTGGTTGAATCACGATTCTGCCGTTCCAGGTATCAGGTGAGCAGCTCTTTGCAGACGTGGCTAAGGACATTCTGCTCTACGTCTCCAGAGACCTGAGTGACAAGGTGAATCATCTGCAGCCTCGTTAGGACTTCATGTGTGCATGTTTTGTTACCTGCTTAATGGGGACCAGGCGTTCTTACTGAGATGCCAAGATGATGGGCAAATATTCAAAAGGAAGAGTTTTCCTGGTATTAAGAAGATATTAAAGGGAATTTATGATAAGGTGGGTTAGGATGGAACTTAGGTGTTGTTGGGAATACATGTTGGCAAAGGAAGGTCATTAAAAACAGAGTAATACAAACCACAGTTCGGTTGTCACATCATCTATATCGGCTGCTGACAAAGCACAGACATTAACCGTAAATTCCACCAGGAGATAATAAGTGTGCGTCTTTCTGTGTGCGCGCGCGCATCTGTGTGTTCGTTCATCCGCCGAGGGCAAGGGGCGGGACCCCCGTTGACAAATAGCCTCTTAAACCCCTTCCTCTCCTCTGAGGGTCAACCCCCTTTTTTTCCCTTTTGATTAATGAGTCGACAGCAGCGAACGGGGCACACAATTAAAACCACACCCGTCGTAATCATTATATTCCCCAAGATTTATTATGTAATTATACGCTAATGAATTAACACTCCAAAGGTAATTTACCACAGACTGTATGTTTCTTTTGTGCCACAGTGGCCGGGATCCTCCCTCAGAGGGGTTCAAGTTCCCACCGTGGCTGTAAAAATACTATGTTACTGTTTATACAAGCCCACAGTGGGCTGATACGATATTCTATATAATCAGCTCCTTTAAAGCTGCTGATTGATTCATTGATGTCTGCCAGGTTTGTTATTTCAACCCTCAAAATGACGATTACGTGTGCGCTCTCTCAGTGTAACGTAAACACCGCTGCGTATACAGCTGTCAGGCCTTTCAAAGACAGGTTTTCATTGACTGCTGTCAGATCTGTCACTTAGATTTACGTAGTTTCCTGTTGTGTCTGGGCTCCAGTTGAATTAACATCCCATGAGAATTCTGTTCTGGGTTGCGTGAGGGTGGCTGTGGTTACCGAGGAGGTCAGTGTTACCCTAGAAGTTTGGGCAGAGCATCTTTTGTTGTCAGCTGTAGCTCGCTCCTCGGGTTAGTCGAGCTCGTGTAGTGTCTGCGCCATCTGACTGGCAAACGCATACAAGAGACCAGACCTGTGGAGTCCTCCCATGACCCTTAGGTCCACTGTTTGGGAGAGTTTCCCTGTTCATCACAGCAAAACTAGCCAGTGGTTGGTGTCTGACTGTGCCTCCACTGTTCAACTGAGGTCAGCTTTAAACACTTTGTCTGATGTACATGTTTAACAAACCTCATTAAATTCCCGCCTCTTCCCCTTTCTCCACTGTCCTGAACAGTCTGGGGGCTTCTACAGCGCTGAGGACGCCGACTCTATCCCGGCGACGGGTGGACCGGAAAAGCGTGAAGGGGCTTTCTGCGTCTGGACAGCCTCAGAGGTCCGGGAACTGTTGCCCGATGTGGTGGAGGGCGCCACTGGATCCGCAACACTGGCAGACATCTTCATGCACCACTACGGGGTGAAGGCGCAGGGCAATGTCGCTCCAGAACAGGTACGTCTTAGATACAGCTAGAGATTAAAGGGTGGGTGGATGAAAGATTTGAAAAAGGAGCAGACGAACTAGACTAAAATATGTAAATTATGTGGAAAATAAATCCAAAAGTCCCCAAAAAATGGGATTTTAGAGGTGGTGCAAACTCCTTTAACTCTGACTCCTAAATCTTAGCAGTTTAAGGTGTTAAACCCGGTCCATTAAAGCATTAACGCGACATCTGTTGCAGTCGGTATGAGCTCGTTTCTGTGAACACCCTCTTATCCCCCCGTCCTGTGTGTTGCCAGGACCCACACGGGGAGCTGCTGGGCCAGAATGTGCTGATCGTGCGCTACTCAGTGGAGTTAACGGCTGCTCACTTTGGCATCGGCGTTGAGAAAGTGAACGAGCTCCTGGCCTCGGCCAGAGCCAAGATGGCAGAAGTGAGGAAGGGTCGGCCGCGCCCGCACCTGGACACCAAGATGTTGGCTTCCTGGAACGGTAAGTGCAAGTACACACACGCAGATACACTATGGAATTTAGGCTACCTGTCAGGCTAGTCTAAGTGCATTAATGTTTCAGTTGACTTAGTGGCAGTAAGACTGTTTGTCCCGCTCAACGATCACAGATCTTTTTGTAAACAAAGGAATTAATCAAATAAATAATCAGTCAGGACGTGCTCATAATCGCACGTCACATGACAGCTTCTCCTCAGAAGAAGAGAGAGGGGGAAAAGAAAACGCGCTGCGGTTTGGCAGCACTTCCTGTTCCGAGCGAATGAGAAGCGAGAGCCAGCAAATCTCAGCGAGGCTGAGCGCGAGATTAGCATTTGACAGCCTGAGATGGAAATACTTCAAATTTAGTGCCCATCTCAAAATCAATCACCCGCTAACCGCTGCATGGGTGAGCTTAAAGCCCCCTGTGCGGCTGCTGCTGCATCAGGACTGTCCACTCTGTTTCCGCACAGGGTGCAGCCTAAAATAGTTTACAGCAAAGAAATCAGTAAAAACAAACAACACAAACATTAAAAACATGTGCATCAATGTATCACTGCAGGAACCTGGCAGGAAACGCAAAGCCCTGCAATGTGATGTGTTTAATGGCGTTAGAAATCGGATACCGCCCAGTCCTTATATTGAAATATGATAAACAATGTGAAGAAGATACAACACACACTGCTGCAGCCTGTTGAAGCTGAGGCACGCTGCCCTCTGGAAGCCGACTGTCAGCTCCATACATCCAAGTATTCATTGAGACGTTCATCATTAGCCGTATGAAAAAGCCTGTAGATTATTACAGAGACACTAGTTGTCACTTTCCATTAGTGTGATGCCAGTTTGGACACCCCTCAACGTTGTTTGTCGAGCGCCATTGTCTCAGATGTGATTAATTACAAGAACAAAAAGCCCAACGTGCATCCGCAAACACGCTCATGCAGCCACAAATGGAGCTCTCAGGGCCGACGTCTCAAGACGGAGTGTGTTAGTGAGGTAATGAGGCTCTGAGATCCCGAGAACTTTCCAATTAGACGCAAGACTCCCCCTCTCCTCTCTAATGAAGAAACCTCTCCATTAATCACCTGTCCTCGGCTGCAGCACTTTGAAGACCAGGCTGCGCGCTCACCAGGCTTTGATACAGTACATGAAAGGGGAGCGGAGGGAAAGAGGGAGGAAGGAATGATACAGAGAGGAAAGAGAGAAGGAACAAGGAGGCTTCAAAGAGTGTGAGAAATAACTAAGTCAGGACTGCGGCGCAGCCACACTTTGGCACACGGATGTGAGTAACAGGTCGTTTTCCACCCAGTCAGTGCACCGTCACCTCCCCTCTGCCTCCCCTCAGGTCTGATGCTCTCGGCCTACGCTCGGGTGGGAGCCGTGCTGGGCGACGAGGCCCTGCTGGAGAGGGCGGTGCAGGCCGGCAACTTCCTGAAGGAGCGCCTGTGGGACGCCGAGCGGCAGATTATGCTGCGGTCCTGTTACCGTGGAGACAACATGGAGGTGCAACAGATGTAAGGAGAGAGTTTTGATAATGTGGCAGTTTGACATTTAGACACCTATTTTGGTGCTCTTCTGAGGGGTTTGAACTCAGCTCGTGTGCACCAGGGTTTAACATTTGAACTGCCAGTTGTGGGGTTTTCTACTTATTTTGACAGGTCAGTGTCGACCTAACCTGATTTAGACTTACACATTCTTCTTCAGGCACATTACACATTAGTCCACCTCAATTTCAGGGTTTACAGGCTCTAAAAGAACTTCATGTGTCTTCTGCTGAACCCTGGCTTCTCGTCACTGTCCAAATACTTTATTATGTTGTTTGTAACAATGTGGGACTTCTGTCTCCGCCTTCTGGCAGTGGGAGTAATTACATATTACCACAGCACAACACTGCTGATGACTCTGTAGTCTCCTCCATGCTCCCCAAGCTGCCGTAGCTAAGCTTCTCTAAGCTACAGCTGCGTCTCCTTTCTGTGGCTCTGGCGAACCAACCATTGCTGGTTGACTCTACCCAAGATCCAGCATGGAAATGTGACACCAGACTTTCATTCATTTGCAGAAGTCCTGCACACTATCCTTAAAACAGTGACTATAAGAGAAAACAGCTTCTTCAAGTAATCATGGCCGAACAAGAGTCCCAAGAGAACAAGAGAAAAGGACTAAGCGTGATTAAATGATGAAGCTTATCTTTATACAATCACTTAGGTCATTATTTATGGTCATATCAAGATATTGTGAATAACATCCGATAGTCTCATGCCTCAGTATTGATATAGCATTGGTATATCGCCCAGCCCCACACTAATTACATGCCCTTGTGTATGTAGGAAGGATTAGTCATTCTTCTCCATATTCACTGCAAAGAAATCCCTTGCTTAGGCAGTTTTACTGCCTAAGTAATGGGGCAATAATCACAGTCCTTATTCTGCATAACAATGCACGCTGCTGTCTTGAACACTCTCTGTTAGACAATTCAAGTGTGTGTCTTCCACAGTTCCTCTTTTAGCGCAGAACTCCCTCAGGTGCTCTGTGGAGTTTTCTTCCAAGCAAGCCAGGCTCTGTTTGCATTCAGGGTTTCTCATCAAAACGCATTGTTAAATACAGTTCTCTGTTCATAAAACATTAGCAAAACTGATCCTCTTGAAAATTTAGGACTGTGCAAGTGTGTGTGTGTGTATATAAGTGTGTGAGAAACACAAACAGGGAAACACGAATCAAACCATTTCCCCGCTGCACCACTGAAAGTCACAAACGCATGCCTGAAAAACAGTTTCTAGCGTTGGGGCTGCAAGGCATTAATCTTCACTTAACGCCCAGATTTAACTTGCAATGTAGCAAATTCTGGGAGGGATTCAAGGGAGAGTTTAACTTCTAACACAGGGTCAACAAGCTGTTGCTGTTGTGTGCTACAGTGACTGTTTACATGCAAACAGGAAACAAGGCTATGGGGAGAAATCAGGTTATAGCAGGAAATCAGAGAAGATGTTCACATGCACGGCTGTAACCTGGTTACTGTAAAACTGCATTTACATGCACAGGTCTGTGATTTGATTTGTCATTTAGCCTCTATCATGCAGTCTGAAACGAGGTTGGCCATATTTAAAGTTGATTACAGATGCCTGTTGAATGGCATATGATGAGACTTTTGGACTGACGGCGCAGTTGTTATATAGACCTAGGTTTGTTTTAATCATGGAGTGTGTCATTTTCTGCCACTAGGGGTCGCTCAATCAAAACAATGCAGAAAAACAACAAAAGCAGCCTGCTGGCTTTGTAAAGTAGCATGGAATCATGGGAGTTGCTCCCAATTAGGATTCCTTTCGTGTTCACAATCAAGCCACTGATTAAAACCAGTTACAAACATTTTGTAAAGCAGTTTCTCATCAAAAGTCATTGTTTACTGGGCGTCCAGTAGGGGCTGCGAGCCAAGCTGCCGCTAACATTTTCTGCTAACGTTCCGTTCAGCTTGTTTCTCTGATAACTGAAGATTCACACATCCAATGACTCAAATTCTCCATCTGGTGAAAAAATAGTTTAAAACAAGCATTTAAAAAGTGTGCAGCAAAAACTTGGCCTAAAATAATAAGAATTGGATGATGAAACCATTGATCCGTGACCGATCTTGATTAAAATGATGAATTTCTTTGGGCTTGAAAGTGTTTAAAAACATTTGGAACAATGTAAGGACACAACTCAACAACATGCATAACAGGTTCGGTCCTTTTTAGACGTTTCAATGCTGAAATGTTACATGTTCTCAGTTCTGGTTGAATTAAACAAGAGTAACAAGTCAGGTTCCTCCAGCAAGAACAACTACATGCACACCCTGATCAGCTGGTGGCAGCATTCAGTAAGTAGATTATAGTGGAAGACATCAACACACACACCCAGACACAAACACACGGCACCTTGTTGATCGTGCACCTCCGCTCCAGGTGTCCTCGTTCTGTTGGCCAGCCCTGTGCCCCACTTACCGCAAATGAGTGAGTGCTAAATGCCACCGAATCAGCAGAAAAAAATATGCCAGGAGACCCACAACACGCGTGATGAAATGCACACGGTTTCAAACACACGCACACGCCTAAACACTCTGGCCTTGTTCCACAGCTTCCGTCTCATTCATAATTGTCCAATTCAGGACGGTGTCAGCATGGAGAATGCTTACCAAGGCCCTTTTCCTCAAGCCTGGTTTAGTTTCCACACACGGGTGAATCACACGAGCCGTAGGCTCATTTACCAGGAGGGATGGTAGGTGAGGCTAACTGGGTTAATAGGCTGCGCTGAGGAGCTGATGCCATAGATTTTGTGAAGCTCCTGTCTGGCACTGGATGATTGAGCCTCACTGCTGTCTTCAGGCACCAGTGAGAGGCCTGAGGATGTGAACTCACAGTGGCAAGATCCTAGTGGGGCTCTGGTGATGTTGACTCATTTTTACTGGATTTGTCAACATGTCATATGCTGACTGCACTGCATTTCCAGTGATCATATGTTAACAAGTTCTTGTTTTGCACATTTGCATCTACAGATTGTACATATCCACTCTGTTGAACCATGGTGTTTGCTGCAGGCTACAGTATATTAACTATTTCTTTTTATTGCAAACAAAACCTTGTTTCTGCTTTTTTCTGGACACCTGAACAAAACGTGCGGTAATCAGAGTGTGATTATCGAACATGGTATTCCAAAACCATTGGCAATCATTTGGTGTTTCAACAGCCTCTAATTTTCTCACAGCCTCCCACAGGATTTCGGAACCTACCTGCTGGAATTTGCTCCCATTCCGCTACAAGAGCATTACTGTGATCTGCCACTGGTGTTGGCATTTCGGTTCAGCCACAAACTCGGAAAACATTCCTTTCTGGACCTGTCCATTTGAGCATTGTCATGTTGAAAAAGGCCTTCAACACATTGGTACTGTTGGTAGTTGACAGCACATTATTGTCCGTGATATTACTCAGTGATGTAGCTATATCATTTCCTACAACTGGAACCATGAGGCCAAGACCAAATCCTGACCATCCTGACCAAAACTACATTGAAACACACATTGATAAATTATACTTTAAGAAGAGTATTAGTGCATCTGGTTGGAGCACAACTGGAGCACTTGTCAGGGTACATGCTTGTTGGATGTTGCCGGGGTCACACGGTGCAGCATTGCGGCTCTTTGAGGTGTATTTAATCGATTTTGGGCAACGGTTGAGCTCTATCATGCTTTGGCTCCATAGACAACTCTTGTTTGTTGTATCAGTTCATTGTTTGTGATCTTTTTATGAGATTTGTTCTTTAAATAAAATAAAGAACCTCAGGACAGTTTCAATGCTAACCCCAATCGTTACAGGCTGAGATGACCTGAGGCTAATCCAATGTGGGGTGGCTTTTACACACCATATTAAGTCAGTCATAACTCTGCCTTTGGGGTGTATTCTGTGGTCTTAATAGTGCTGTGAATGGTTTGAGAAAGGCGATGCAGCAACAGAATGCAGAAGATGAATTGGGTGTCACCACAGGCGAAGGTCCAGAAAGAGGAGTTAGATGGGAAACACAAGAACGTGAGATGAATTCCAAGGGTCTGCAGATTGTCACAGGAAAACAAACAACTGCCACGTTTCCTGATTAATGAGCCAAACTGGGAAATCTCTGTCGCTGTCTGACGGCTTCTCCTTTTGTTTCCCATCCTTTCCTCTCCTCCTCAAACCCTCTATTATTTTTTGACGTGACATTATTACATCTTATTTCACATGCAACGGCACAGTCAAACTGCATTCTCTAGCATGAGCAAGTGTATTAAATTATTCTCCAACAGAAAGGTCAACGCTGGTGTAAAACTGATGGGAGTCGATGTGTTTACGTGACCCATATCGGCCTGATAGGTTTCTCCCTCCCAGCATTATTCTGGGGGAAGAGAAGTAGCGAGTGTATGAGTGGGCCATTATGAAGCTATTATTATAAAACTGTCTCCTAGTGCTATGATACGGGGGACTGACAAGGTGTTTTATCTTTGCTCTCAGGGAAATGAGTCATTTAACACGCGCTGTCAAAGGTGTGCATGAAAAGGCTGTCGAGGGTTTTCCGAAAGGCTCCTACCTTTTTGGGTGTCAGTGACGCCCGTTTGAAGTCTCAAGTTGTCCTCCCTGTGGCCGGAGTCACCACAGCCAGATGACATGTCAGTATGAAAGAGAAGGGGCGTGTTCTCCTTGGAAAAAGAAACAAAAGAGCTGTGATGCTTGATGACTACTAAGTGTACCGGCCTCCAAAACCTAAATCGAACTTGTTGGTGTTTTGTCCTACCACACGCGGGCAGTAATGAGTCCATTACACGGTAGCACGCCAGAGCAAGGAGAGGAAATGCTCCACTTTGAAACTTATTCAGACCAGCAGCCCAAAGAAGACATTTATTTGTAACTGAAGTGATCTCGAAGCAGTATGTTTCAGTTTTAGAAGAGCATGCCCATCATGACGTGACCAAGTGGTTGGCTCGTCAAATGGAATCCTGGTCAAGGTTCACATCTCTGCCTCATCGGGTCAAAATTTCAATCAGTGACCCACTTCGCGTTGATGTTTTCATCTTTTTCTGAGTTCGAGCTTGTTTCAAATCAGTCACATTCCAAATACATTCCTCCCCATCGACCTGGCCTTGTCCCATCCACTGCAAGATTGCTCGCTGTCTCCTTCCGACTTGTTAGTCAACCTCAGTCTGTCCGTCTGGGGCAGATAGGCCCAGATATGACTCCTCACCTCCCCACGACCTCTCAAAGTCCTCGCACACTTCAGCCTCTTGACTCCATCCACTGGCCTCGAATGATGCAGCACTATCTGGCCTCCTGTCACCGTCCATCCCCCAGCACTCACCCAGAAGGGGTGCCATCGTGAGAATTGTGCGAGTGGGAGGGGGACGCTGCGGCAGCCCCAGCGACAGAGAACGGGTTGTAAAATTGAGGTGGATTGGTACAGACAGGTGCAGAGAGGATTTCAAAGTGAAATAAATGAAAGTACGTTGTGGGTTGAACACTTGAGGGGATGCAAAAGTTACCTGAAAGAGGACAGAGAGAGGGAGAGATGAGGGAACAGGTGGTACCCTGATGCTAGAGGGAGGTCTCGCTGGAAACAGATTTGTCTAATTACTGCCCTGCTTCACTCTAAAGTTCAAAGACTGTGTGTACAGTTGTGTATGTATAAGTGTCTGTGGTGCTGCTACAGTATGACGTGCAACAAGAAGGCAGATGAGCAATTGCACATGGAGGAAATTGCTTGAGGGAGCCGTTATCCTCAGTCCATGATGTATATTGTAATGTAGCCCTGTGATGTCACAATGGATTCCCTCTGGCTTTTCATAGTCTTTCAGGCCAGTTCCTCTTGCTTGCTCTGTACCGTCTTGATAGAAACCATAGCTTGATCTTCAGGCGTTATAAAGAAGCATTTGGTATAAAAACGATGATAGGGAGGAAGCTGAACTAGTTCATCATGAGTAACCCATTTCTACGGTTCTCATATTGATCTTTCGATAAATTCTTAATGAAAACCGTCCTCGTTCTCGCTCCTCTCCCGCTCTGCTGATTTCTCATCACCCTTCTCCCGCTCTATTCTCCAGATCTCCTCCCATCTCCGGCTTCCTGGATGACTACGCCTTCATCATCTGCGGCCTGCTGGACCTGTACGAGGCCACGCTGCAGACGTCTTGGTTGCAGTGGGCCGAGGAGCTGCAGCTCAGGCAGGATGAGCTGTTCTTGGACGGCCAGGGTGGAGGCTACTTCTGCAGCGACCCCAGTGACAACACAGTGCTGCTGCAGCTCAAAGAGGGTGAGGGATAGATCCACAAGCATGCGACATAAGATACCACGTGTCTAATTCCTGAAACAAATACACTTTTCTACTGACACCTCTTAGGTTGCGAAAGTTGGCCTTGTATGAACCTACGGTTGTTTTTGTGTCCTTTGTACAAAAGTTCTGCTGTAGTTTCACAACCAGCTTGCTACATCTGATCTACAGAAGAGCAGGTAAGTTAGGGTGGATGGATGGATGGACAGATAAACAGGATAAAATTAAGAGCAGATGAATATCATCCTCCCCTATCTGCCTTCAGTCTCTCCCTCAAGTTGAACTTCTCCACCTCTGAGCTTCTTGAGCTACTTTGATCACCACACCTGTCAAATCTGCCTCCTTTCTGTCTCTTAGTCTATCTGCCTTTGACAGGTTGGAACAGCTCTATCAGTGTGCAGTGGGAATCTGAAATCCTCTGTCTGCCTCTGCCTCTTCTCATCACGCTTACATCTTAACTTCATCCTCCATCTTCAGTTTTTACTACTTGTCGTGTTTTGTTTTTTGTTTTTTTTTTTACTTGTGTCCTTTGTTCCCCTCAAACCTCATAAAGGCAAATGAAATCAGTGTCCCATCAGCCCCAGCTGTGCTGTGTGTTTATGTTTTGTTTACATGCTAACAAACTAAACTTGGATCGCTCACATGGGAAACATTACACCTGGAAAACATCAAACAGCATTCAGACATTAGCATAGCGTCACAGAGCAGCTAGCGTGGTGTGACTTTGTAGTTTCTGAACTGCCGTTTGTTTTTACTGAGTTGTTAAGATTTCAGAAATCAGTGTATCCGTTACAAGCTAAGATAATAAGATGATTACATGTCTTACTCAGCGTGCAGTTTAATGTTGCAGAGCTGCTCTCCCTCCCAGTGTCTGGCTAAAACAGTGCTTTTGGACAAAGGGGTTGATGGGATATAAATATAAATGGGCCTGACCTCGAAGAGCACGGCAGCTCCTGTTCAGCTGCCAGTCCACTCCTCCAGCTGACCGCCACTGGCGGCTCAGAGAAGCCGACACCTTGTAGACACGCAGACGTTTACCTTTGATCTGTCAGACCAAAGTTTCCAGTCTGGATCCAGTCATCGCCTGTTTCTCTTTGCTTTTACCCCCGGGGTACCCCGTCTGACAGCAACCATTTATTTTAACGGCTTTCTTTTCCCATTTGTATTTATATTCTTACTCTCTTGTCATCTCTTCTCAATGTAATATCTTTCTTCTAATAGATTATGTGCTGTCAGTGGGCTGGTCTTTTCCCCATCCTCATACTCGTACTGTCTCTTTCCATTACAGGACACACATCTGTTGCACCCACTTTTCTTCTAAATTCCTATTTTTTAGTTTACAGTTGTTCTTCAGAGACCGAGACTTATGTTTATTCATTTTCAGATTGCACTAAGCAGGCACGGCGCAAGTCCTCATCTGTTAACATTTAACCTCTGTGTAAGAAAAACACAAAGCAAACTCTAAAGTGAGAATTTTATCTGTGAGATTGTCAGTTTTGATGTTCCAGGCGTCACAGCTCCGCACCTTTTTCAGCAAAACACCAACAACACGCACACACTCTGTGAGGGATAGCTTGGTGCTCAGACATGAGCAAGATACCGCAGATGGGTGGGAGAACGGGGAAAAAGCTAATAGTTATTCTTGTTAAGAACTGTTGACAGATCAGAGATGATGGTTGAAATGTACGCGCAGGCTTGTGTTTGCGTTTGCGTGTGGGTGCGTGCGGGAGTTCCTGTCCCCGCACGCCGTCACACCTGCGCCTGCGTGTGTTTATCAGAGCTGACGTGTGAGAGATTTCTCATCTGAGAGGATTGACTGTGCCATTATGGCGCCGGCACCGTGTTCGGTTGAAGCCCATTAGTGACGCTACAGCCGCAGCAGTGTGGACGGCCGTCCCAGTAGCGTCGCCTGTCACCGCAAGACAGATTACCCCCACCACGCTGCCACTCCACATTTTACAGCCCTGCCACTGTCCTCTGCGTGCTGTTGTTCTGGAGCAGGCTTCACATGTGCCGGTGGCGTATTCTACCTTAAAAAGCTTTATTTGTTCAAATATTTTAGTCTCTTGCCATTTAAATTTGTGGTATTTAAGTGAAAAGGAAACATCAGCTGACAGCCGCTTCAGTTCAGAAACATCAGGTGGCGTTTTACCAGAGAGTTCAACATTACACACTGGAAAAAAACGACATTATTAAAAATGATAATTGGACAATTTGGGTGAAATCTATGAAATGTTCATTTTTAAGCTCAATAGGCATGTTATATTGCAATATTCAGATATTTTCCCTATAAAATATTTTTAAAAAATTCAAAAAATAGGATTTGCTACATATGTGACAGAGATTCTTAACAAGTCTAAATTATTGTTTAAATCTTGTTTTCCCTCATTTGTTCATGTGATTACTCAACCTTAATTTATTTTTTTAAAGATTTAATATTAACAGAGTTTATATTAATATATAAACTCTGTAGAGCTCCGTACTGTTTGAGTGAAATGTGTGTGTTTCTGGGTCAATCTGTCATTGCTGTATAGGTCTGGCTTTTCATGGGTCTTTGTGTGTGTGTGTGTGTGTGTGTGTGTGTCTGTTTGTGTGTTTGTGTGTGTGTGTTTTGGAGACAGTTTAGTCACGGCACTGTATGTATATAACCTCCTTCCATGGGGCTCTTTAAGAAGAGAAGATATGTGAAATGTAGAAAGCGGGCAAAGTCACTCGCTCAGCCTCTGCGTGTGTGTGTGTGCGTGTGTGTGTGTCTGTGTGAGTTGAAACTTCCCTTGCCACGGGGCTCAGAGAGAGCTGTGACGTACTGCAGGATAAAATCAAATTATTTCTGCAGCGCAGTCATGCATGAGCGCTCACGTGTTCCCATATGTGATTGTAAATTCATGCTTGTCATAAAAAATATTGTATATGCACTGTACAGCAGAGACACGTGTGTGTGTGTGTGTGTGTGTGTGTGTGTGCTTGTGTGTGTCGGGAGAAGATGTGTTTCACTGTAAATTGAAGTTTAACTCAAAAGCAACTTTAAAGTGTTTTCTTGTTCTCATACACACACACACACACACTCACATTCATAGACACTGGCATCAGAGCACTGCTGAGAAGGCAGAGGTGAGGTCAGGGGTTATGAGAAGATCACCTCCAGGCTCTCATTGGACACTGATAAGAGATAAGGACCAATCACTTAACAGGGCTAAGTCATGAGGTCATCTGTTCGTCCCATCACATCACACCTCGTACTGAGACACTGGTGGTGCACTGAGGGAAGTCATGCGAGGGTGTACAGTCTGTGTGTTAACTCCAACGCCTTCCAGTGTTACTGTTAGTCTGACAAATGATGCCACCTGTCTGCCACTGTGTGTAGAGACTGTCTGCCTTCAGCTCGAGAGCGTAGCCGCTGCAAACTCGTTTTACACCTTTCACCTTTCTGTCCGCGTGTCCCACAGATCAGGACGGAGCCGAGCCCAGTGCTAACTCTGTGTCTGCGTCCAATCTCCTGCGTCTGTCCCACTACACCGGAAGGCAGGAGTGGCTCCAGAGGTCCCAACGGCTGCTGGCAGCCTTCTCCGACCGGCTCACCAGGGTGCCCATAGCGCTGCCTGAAATGGTCCGGGCTCTCATGGCCCAGCACTACACGCTCAAACAGGTTATCTCTCTGCTATTTTACCTTTATATCTGTGTTATCGCATACTCAGGATTATGTTTTTAGGTACAGGGAGACAAGGATCAAACAAAAGGTTTGACAATACTCAGCAACTGATTAAAGCAGGCTAGCTGAGGAGGAGTCTGGTCAAACAGATCCACATACTGGCTTTGCTGCCTGACGTGTGTCTAATACATCAGACAGGCCGTAGAGCTCCATGGGATTCCAAACTTTACTGTAAATATTAATATTTAGTTACAGTCTGCATTATCACCAGGTGTTAATTGACAGTTGTTATAACTCTGGTAACACGTCATAGACTCTATATAGGTTTTGTTTCATTTGCTGCATCTCAAATAGTAAATCCCAGCAGATCCTCTCACTGTAACCTGGATCAAATATCCACGGTATGTCTGGACCAACCCCCACTTCCTGCTCTCTCTGCATTAAACAGGAAGTCACAGTGTTGATTTGTAATTTTCACCTCAGTTGAACTAAGATTGGTCATCTGGGGACACTTGCTCCGTCTCAGCTCTCTGCACACATTCGCACTTAATCCCCGGACACCCCGGCTCTCAAAATCTGCTTTTTTTCCTGTTTTTTTAACAGCCGCCATGCTTTTAATGGGTTATCTGAGCCGTTCAGGCTCAGTTATATAATCGCTTTTGAAATATTAACACCCTCAGTTCGCCTGAAACCACTGAAACCAGCATGTTTCGCAAAAGCCCGGCAGGAGCTACCCTGAAAGTTTCCCGGCCACCCTAAGAGAACTTTTGACTAAAGGCGTTCGCTGTGCAGTCGCAGAGCAGAGAACGAACCCAACAGCGGCGCGGCGAGGGAGAGGAGGGGGATAGTTAGCCTCCTGTCGGTCATATGCGACCTGCGGAGGATGAGTCGAGGCTCCAGGGTGAGGGTAACGAGCTCAGGGGCGAGGCGAGGTGAGGCAGCCCCCGAGAAAACACCTGCCTCCCTTGTTACTGCTACAAATACAGTACTGACCTCTATCACTTCCTCCCCCTCACCTTTCCCCTCTGATTTCACTCTATTCATACTCCTTCATCTCGTTATCTCTCCCTTCTTCCTTTCCCCTCCCATCCGCGTTTTTATTTATTTATTTTTTCCAGATTGTGATCTGCGGCCGGAGGGATGCCCCGGACACCGCCGGTCTCCTCGTAGTGGTCAACTCCCTCTTCCTGCCTCATAAGGTGAGTGTGAGAGAGCGACGCATCATCCCGACAAACGGACGTGTCACCAGTCCCCAAAGCGACACGGAGGAGCAGACGTGCATTGATTTGCTCCAACATCACTGCCTTTAGAGTGGCAGCACATTCGCGGTAACCTTTGAAACGCGCGCGCACACACACACAGATGCAGAGTGGGACCGACCCACAACAGTGCCTGGGGTGTTGGCTGGTTTAAGTGTGTTTCTTTAAAGGTCAGCCTGAGCTCTCCTCTCCTCTCCTCTCCTCTCCTCTCCTCTCCTCCATCCTTTCTCCTCACCGCTCCTTTCCATCCTTCCTTTCTTCTCACATTTCCTTTCCTCCATCCTTTCTTCACTTCTCCTATCCTCCATCCTTTCTCCTCTCCTCTCCACAGTGCATCAACTGTCTGTTTCTCTTCAGTCTTTACCTGACCTTAAAGCCTTCTCCTAGTCTAAATCCGAACTCTGCAATTGAAGACACTGTTAGTGTGTTGGTGTGTGCGAGTCCTTCAACCAGCCCTGACACAGGCCTATATGATGCAGACAGCTGTCAGCCAGAGGCTGCTGGATTTCTGTTTCCGATGGCAACGTTTCTCTCAGGTTTCACTCAGATTCTCATCAACCAGAGCCTGTAGCTTAAAGGAATAGTTCCTCATTTTGAGTTGTTGGTTTATTTAGTTTTCTTGCCGGGAGTTATACATAGAGATCAGTACCACTCTCATGTCTGTCCAGCATGAGTGAAGCCAGTGGCAGAAGGCAGCTAGCTTAGCTTAGTTTAGCTTAGCTTAGCTTAGCTTAGCTTACCATAAAGACTGGAGGGATGAGTCCCCGACAGGTCGATTGTCCTGCACATAACCAACTTATATCTTTACACATTTGTTCAAATCAAACCTGAGATTTGATTGTTTTTTGAGTCCAATCTCCATGCTAAGCTAAGCTAACTTTCTCTTGGTTACAGATTCGCATTTATCATACAGATATTAGCGTGGGTTTCTCCAAAATGCAGAAGTTCTCCTCTAATGCTGATTCATTATTTACCTCCCTGTGGATCATAAGCCCAGGATTATGTTTTAAATGTTTTTATACGGCAGAAAAGCTCTTTCCTGACCCACACAAAATAAATAATACAACAAACATATATTTATCGATTCTCTGATGAGCCTGAAACGCATTTGTGATTACGCTGCGGCTGCATTTCTTTTGGTTGTTTTGTTGTTTTTGATGCTGATCCCTCCTCAAAGATTCTTCTTCTGACTCCTCGTCCGAGTCTCAGCGGCACTAACCCGCTTCGTTCTCCAGTAGGAATGGTTTTTTTAGGCCAGACGACATCCGCTTTACCGTTCCAAATGACAGAAAGTCCCGGCAGCACACACACACACACACACACACACACAAAACGCTGCCGGCCTCATTGAGATTCAGACTTGTCGTGCGTGTTAGTGGACAGTTCTGTACACGAGGTGAGGGCCGAGCACGGAGAGTAAACTACGTTCATCAATGTTTGATGTTTTGCTCCTCCTGTCGCTGTTTGCCGCAGTATTGTTTAATGGAGCTTTTACATACCGGTTGAGTGTCTCAAACACGAAACAACGCACACACACACACACACACACACACACACACACACACACACACACACACACACTCACTCAGCATCACTGTTCTGACTGTGCGAGTCTCCTCACTGGGTTCTGTGTATTCGACCAGCCCGTAACTGAAATTAGATCAGTAAATTAAAGCAGTGATTGTCCAATGACACACTCCATCCCTGAGACACACACACACACACACACACACACACTGTTGGCGGTGCCCTATTGAAATATAGATGAGTGTTGCAGTATCAGGTGGTGGTTGCAGTAACATCAGGCCATTCCAGACCCCACCAGAGGCACGGACACCAGATAGAGCCATTATCAGGGTGGATCTGTTATTAAGGCAGATGTACGTTACAAGCTATCACACCTTGCCAGGACCAGTCGCACACTGGGGACCCCTTACTGTCGTGGGATTCCGTGATGGGCGGCCGTCGTCGTAATCAGTGAACATTTACATATCAGGAGTGGGGTGCGTCGGGAAGGGTCCCGCGTCTTTCCGAATGTTCTGTCTTTAAGGATTAAAGATGAACGCGCAGGAACCTTTTACAGGCGGGTCAGCACGCTCACACTCGTGCAAGTCTCCCTCGCTGGAATGAACATAATCCAATTAGCTGTTTTATGGATCAAATTCAAATGAATACGGCTTCAGCCTGATTGAGGGTGTTGGCCCGTGTCTGCTAATGAGCGCAGTAACGGGAGAGCTGAGGACACCAGAGGGATGGAGTTTTAAAGGCCTCGCACGGTGAAGGATGAGCAAAGAGATGATAGTGACCGGAGAAACACACTGGTCTCCACCGCGGGGACCAATAAGATAGGAAATGACAAAGAGATACACGCCCAGGCCGGAGCGAAGGTCGGCGTCAGTGAACGCTCCCGGGAGAGGATAAAGCAGGCTGGATGAAGCAGAGTGCTTCTTAAGGTAAAGAGGAAACTCTGCTCGTAATTTATGTGTGGATGTGCGTCTGTGTGCGCAGAAGAAGAAGAAGAAAAAGAAGAAGAAGAAGGGAAAAAGGCACTTCTGGACCGCTCTGTCAGAGTGATACGACACATCCAGATATAGTTCTAATGAGCCTTCATTGAGCCTCACAGCAGTGAGATGGAGGGGCAAATGAGAAGGGAGTAAATGAGACCGAGGAGTGTGGGTGTGTGTCTGTGTGTGTGTGTGTGTTCTCCAGATGTTGTGAGAACAGCGGGCCATTAGCGGCAGTAGCACACAAGCAAGCTGCATCTTTGCTGGGCTGAGTGTGATGATCCAGCACAAGACTCAACACTGACACACACGCATACATTCATAGGAATTGCACCAGCTGTGAGACACACACACACACACACTGTTACAAACACACGCTTTCGAATGTTTGTGTACATACACCCAATCACAGCACGCACATAAACACAAGGTGTCACATGTGCGCTCCATGAGCACAGACTTTGCTGACGAGGTAATGAGGCGGAGGCAGAAACAATTAATTAATGAGCTGATTGTCAGGAAGTTAAGCCTGCAACAGTTTTGATGAAAGCCCTCTTCCTTCCCTTTCCAGTTGTCGTCAGAACAGCTGACGTTAAGCTGGCCGTCGGATCGGATTGTGGGTTGCCATGGCACCGACCTGAAGCTCGGTTTTGCCTTAAGTTTGAACGCGTGCACCCTGCTGAAGTTTGACGTCCGCGGAGACAGTGCGCAAGCGCTCAGCAAGTTATCGCACAATGGCCTTTGCTTGGTTTCTAGCTCACACGCTTGTAGTTAGTCAAAGGCCTGACAGCAGCCTGGGCCAGATTCCACACAGCAGGATCTGTGCGTGTTACATTTGGGTTTCTGGTTTGTTTCCGGTGTGAATTTTTTATTTTTTTTTAAATCGACTTTAATCTTGAACGTGGACGTGGAGCGAACTGCAGCTGACGCTAGAGCAGACGAATGGTGTTTGTGATTCAGGAAACTGAGGCCACCACCCTGCTTGGATATGTTGGCCTGTTTGCAGGGTGATGGTTGCTAAACCATGATTGGACAGTTTCTGTGGGATGAGTTTAGTGATTGGTCGTTGATTTAATCCTTTGCAGCTCTGAGCTTTTTAAATATGAGGTGTTACATGCTGGGTTTTTGACGGGGAGATTCTTGGAATTTGTGATTGGCAATTTTCCCCATGTTCTGACATTTTACACACTTAAAGATTAATTTGGTTAGCAGATTTAATTTGTGCTGGTACTAACGGACAGATCTGGACACATTTAGATAATGGGTAAGATGATAAACTGGCAGAAGACCAATTAGACTGGCGTTACTAAGAGAAAGATCAAGCATGTGATGGAGTCAAGAGGGTGGACTCTGGGGGAACTGAGGGTGGGAAGAGATGCAGGGATGTTAAATGAGATAAACTGAAGGAGGTCGAGGGAAGAGTGAGTGAGGGGCCTGTGCTCCACGTTGCATGATGTAGCTACGAGCACAGAACACGTCTAATTTAAATCCAATTACTGCTCGCCTGTCTCCCTGGTTCGAGGCCGGCGTGCCCTAATTGTGCTGAATGAGGTGCTCAGAGCCCAACTCATGCTAATCTAAACACACCCACACACACACACCGGCCCTGAGATCTTCATTTAATTTATTTACTATTTAAATTCAGCACGAGAACCCGTTCTTCCCGATTCAGCCCAGCACTCGGAGCTCCGGCCGCACTTTTTGCTCGCTGGAATCAATTACAGCCGTAACAGTCACACTGAAACATCGCTCTTGATTGTAATTGCTGCAATAAATTCTGCTTAATTTTTCTATTACGCAGAAATACAGCCTGATTAGCGCTGGGTCGAGGTTTGTTGATTGCAGAGGCTGTGAAATTGGGAGAGGAACACAACTGGAGTTGCGGCCTCTTTAGAAAATACTGTTTAAGGGACTTTCTCTCCACCTCCTAGCCCATGCTCCACTCTGCTGTGTGTGTGTGTGTGTGTGTGTGTGTGTGTGTTCTTTCCCTGCTTCCCTGCTCCCTGTCTCCCCCATATGGAAGTGTGAGATGATGCACAGCAGAGGTGCAGGAAGCACACTGGTTCACACTTCCTCTCTGAACCTCGTCAGCGACAATGACCGCTATCATAACATTTCCATCGGACACGCTGATCACTTTACCGTGGCGATGAGGCTAAACGGCTTTTAGCTTGAAGCGTCATCTGTTACCTGTACGTTCACTTTGTTAGCTGTTAGCTGGCAAGGCTAACGTCACTGAGCCATTAGAAGTGTTGTTTGAAGTTTGACCTTAAAAGGACAGACATTGGCTTTCCATTTGTCAGCTCCAGCTCCCATGACCCTTCTGTTTCTGACCAATCACAATCCTTCATCTTTAAAACATCGACCACTCATCACTCTGTAAATCGCCCTTTCCTCCATCGATCACCACCATTTTCTCATCACATAAAGTGTTTGTTAAGTACATTAATGGACTGTGTTAGCTTGTTGTTGTGGGTGTGACAAGGTGTGACCATGTCCTCTCTCAGTTTTAGTGGGAGGTGAAGTTTTGTCACAGCATTTACACTTAGATCCAACTGGATTGTGGAGATACGCATAAAGTGCACTGTGTAGCATAAGCTTAACTCCTTGTGTCTGTAAATGCCTCAGGAATGTGGCAACAGCTATATAATTATTGATTTTAGCATTATTATCACTGCAAATATATTTTTTCAATATAAAATGTATTCATATATAAATCAGGGGTGGGACTTTAACGCATTAATTACGATTAATTAATTACAAAAAATTAACGCATTTAATTGCAGTTTGCGTTCCAAACAACGCGGAACGTGCACGGTCAGTGCACGATTTCTGAGTACACCGATTCCACCGATGCACACATCAGAGCTCGGCTAACGGCTACCAAACAGGAGGAATCGGATGAAAGCGCGTTGCTAGGACTGATGCGCTTCAACCCTGCGGTACCGTCTAAATGCAAAGCGTGTTGCAGCGAGCACAGAAACCACCGGAGCTGTTAGCGCTAGCAGTCCCTATCCGAGTACGAACAAGAGGTGTTGGCTGCCCAAACTCAATCACATGACTGGCTTCAGGACCAAAATCAGTAAGTGTTACAGCCTAATGTACAAAATAATTAATGCTAAGGGTAGTTGGAGTTTAAAGGAGATTTAAGCCTGTCAAATGACCATTTACATTTCTGGTTGTTTTACCAGAAGAAAGAAGTAGAAATTGCACTTTATGTTGAATTGTTGGGTTTTTTGTTGTTGTTTTTTAACCATTTAAAGTCAATACTGTTCTGAAAAAGCACTTAAAGTAGTTAAAATGGCACTTTAACTTTAGGTCTGTTCAGTTTTGGCCGGGGATATTTTTCCAGACATTCAAAGAGCTTGAGTTTACAATATTCATGTCTGTGTCTATTATTTGATTCAGTTGTCCACTAAAATCCATTTAAATCAAAAAATGTTGCTTTTTGGGGCAAATATTGTTATGCGATTAAAATGTGATTAATCGAGATTAATTAATTACAAAGCCTCGAATTAATTCGATTAATTTTTTTAATCGAGTCCCACCCCTAATATAAATCTATTTTTCTGAAACTAAAACCCTGTTACTGTCACATATGTAGTGATTAAAAATTTGACTCCGACTGCCACAGAATTCACTCCACTTGTATCGGAAAAATAAGATTATATTCTCAAACCCCCAAACCGCTCAGCCCACCGTCTCTGTTTCTCCGTTGGTGCTTTATGGATCCCATTTACCATTCAGCGTTCAGCATCATGATTAACATTAATAAACCATGTTTTTCTGTGCTCTCAAGGTTGTTCTGCTAATAAAGGGGCAAAGCGTCTTGGACAAAGTTTGAAAGTATGAATTCCTGTCAGTGAAAGATGGGTTGAATAATGTTTTACAAGACTATAATTCCCACTGCAAATTCCCATTGTTGTAAGCTTGAACGCCTGTTAATCAGCTCCAACTGTGCTTTTGCCCCCCCAAAAAACCGATCAGTGTGACTCTTCTTGCCTGTGTTGTTAGAGTCAAAGTCACACAGTGTGGGTGCCTCTGCTGCCTCTCTCTGCGGGGCACTGGAGTGGGGAGACTTGAGTGGATGTGATGGGGAAAGGGGGAACGTGTCTGTGGCAAGTGTGAAGGAGGACCGCGAGCTGCTGGTGTTAGCGGAAGATGCTCAGGGGCAGAGCAGGGTCTGAAATTAACACCCACTGAGCGCCAAGTGTGGGCAGGTTTTCCATTTAGTGGGCTCCTCTCCACAGCGTCATTCAGACGTGCGCCGCCTCTGTCCTCTGCCGTCTGTGGTGCATTCAAATGCACCTCATGTACTCGTAAATCTGTGCTCTGACAGTCAAATGGGAAAGTTTCTAGTTTCCTCCTTTGCTGAAACACCCAGACCTGCATTTGTTACTACCTTTTTGTTCTTTCAGTACAACACTCCTAATGATTAGTTGTTGGTTCGGGTTATATATGGATTATACTCGATGAATTGCAGCTTGTCCTATGTGGGATGTTGTAAATTACCATGTTGCAAACAGAGAGCACAAGTTGTCCCAGGACTTTTTTAGCCGGCAGCATGAGGACGCACTTGGATGGCTGGTTCTTGGTCACCTGTCTCTCTCTCTCTGTGTCTGTCTCTCTGAGTCACAGAAACTTCTCCTTTCAGCTGCTTCACATCTGAGCATTTTCACTCCTGGAAATGCTGTGTTCGGTTTAGGCGAGGGGTGGGGCCTGGGTAGAGCGTGCAGGAGGCAGGACACGAAGAGCTCATCGACTCATCTGCAGTGATGACTCTTTTTGAGTTGACATAAGTGCTAAATGCATTTGGATATGCGTGCTAACCCCCACTAGCCACTAACCCTAGCATTACCAGCAAAACAATGGAAGGCAATACAGAAAAGAGTAGGAAGCAGCAGCTCTCCATGCAGCTTCTCTTTCATGCTGCGAATCCTACTTACGACATCCGGCTCTTATTCACTCTGTCGGAGAAGTCCATTTTATGTTGGGTCCAGCTGATTCACACATTCGAGTTCTCACATCCGGCTCCCCTGGGACGCCCAGATAAGTTCAGGGTCTCGGTGCACGTACGAGTGAAACAGGTCTGATAATCGAAGCTGTGAGCCTGCATGAATGGATAAATGGCTTTGTCCAGCAGCAGGTGAGTTTTTCTCTTAAACAGTATTACAACAACCTATTGTTAAACATATCACAAAGTGAGCAGAGCATTAATATCCTGTGCAGCTAAAACCTGTGTGCATTTATTATTTTATTAAAAAAATAAAAGCATATTACTAGAAATATGGTATGTAAACTCTGACTTAGACCAGTAGAAAATATGTATAAAATGTAATGTGTAATATAAAATATTTGTATACAAACACGTTTTTTTTACACGTTTTTTTTTATTGTGCTAGTTAATCTTGCATCATGATGCATAACCTTAAAATATCACAATACTGTTTATAGTCAGTATAGCCCAGCCCCAGCTGGATGCTAATATCCAAACAATATCCCATTCATATCTGCACTGGCTGATATTAAAAAAAAAAGTCCTCTGGGACCAAACTGATTGGCTGGATGTTTGGTTGTTGGTGTCAAACTGTTCATTTTGGACACCGAGGCAGAAAGAGCAGAGGGTCTTTCAGGGATGTTGTAGGATGTGATACAAGATCCAAGAATTCCCAGTGGAAGACAAGCCCCCCCCCCCATTTATTCCTGCTGCCTTTTACTTCTTCCCAGATAAGATTCCCTAGCGAGGAGGAAGAGAGTTGGACAGAGTGGGATAGAGGATGGATCAGAGAGGAGGGGGACTGCAGGGACGCGGCCTTTAAGAACAGTGAAAAGCATCCATGTCTAACAAGACCTCAGGGACAGGAGTTAGCATGGTGACAGGGAGGGCAAACAGACGGAGGGAAGGGAGGAGATGGGTGGAGAGACAGAGCTTAGTCAGGAGCTAACCAACACTGTTAACAACACAGGATTAAAGTCAGGCAGTCTCACAGTTCTCCTCGGCGACCTTTGACCTCCCCCAACTCAGCGCGCCGCCTCGTTACCTCTCCGCTCCGTTTCCCCTCCATCACAGTCCCTCTCTTCTCTCATCAAAGGCGACCTGCGCGCACGTGTGTGTGTGTGTGTATTTGTCCGCACGTAGTGTTGTGCTCTCGGAATTGATCCTCCCGTTCTCTGTGAAAGACCTGCTAAGCCCATTAACCAGTCAGAGAGCAGAACCCAGGTTGATCGACAGCTGTGGGAAAGGTCCCAGATGTTGTTCCCGTTGCAGGAGAGTGCCATCCAGGCAGATTGAAATGCATTCAGATTGCCACTCATCCCTCTCTCTCCTGCTTTTTCTCCCTTATTCCACGCACCATGCGTTACAGTTCACTTTCACTCAGACCCGAACACTCATCTCGCTCCATTCTTCCGCCACTCGTTAATCTGAAATTTTACATATCTCTCCATTGAGTGATTTTTTTATTCCCCGTCCCTTCATCCTTACATCTGGTAATTCCACCATGCGCCGGTACATCCATAAAGCCATGGGGGAGGAGTGTGTGTACACTCAGGATCCAGCAGAGAGTGGACAGCTTTAGCAGTGCTGCTGGAGATATAATCCTCCTCTCTGTGGTCGCATCTCGTCTGGGCGTCGTCTGCAGCCGGAGCCTGGCGCTCCACACTTATCTCAGCTTGGTAAATAAAACCCACGCTGGACGGATAAGACGTCCGTGCACGTGCAAACACACACGCCCACACAGAGTTGTCACAGTCTGAATGTTTTGCTCTGATATAATCAGGGATTTAGTGGGGGGGTTAAAGCAGTCATCCACTTTGAGTTTGAGCATCGTTTTATTGTTGAATGAGGCTTTTCCTCAGGCTGCAAACAGAGACTTTGACTTGGTCGGTGTTAAGCTGGACAGAAAAAGCTTTTTACTGCAACTGCGCCTCAGTTTTCTATTAACATTTGAATTATTTTCATTAACATGCTTTGAAAATTGAATAAAATGCTGATAATATAGGAAGATTCCATAAACAATATCGCTGTTTATTGGAAGTAATGTAGAGTAAGGTCAGAAAGTCATTGCCATTTTTCAACTAACTCCCAACTGGAAAACCTTATCTCATGATTTCTTCCCAACAACAGCTTTCACTTTCAGCTTTAACTCTTTGTATCTTCTTGGATACTTTGCTCCTTTGATGCATGGATCGGAAAAAGTCGGGGAACTATTTCAACAACTTGCATTTTCAAACATAAGAGCGGTCTCAAACCTTCATGCAAACTTTTAAAAAGAGCACTTTAAAAACTATTAGAAGTTAACAGTTTGTGTGGCCACAAATCGTGGAAACACTCCGAGCTACGCCAAGATCTCATTGGCAGCCGAGGGTAAGGAAAGCAGTTCTGAGCATTTTGTTTCGTTGACGATGCCAAGACTCACTTTGCATTTACACAAACTGGAGGACAGTCCATTGAAGAACGTCTTCAATCCGTCTTCCTCCGAACCACACACTAATGCTATACGTGCACTTCAGCCCTGCTGCCTTGTACTTATGCGTCTTGTTTTCGTGGCCTTCATCATCAGCTCCTTCATGGAGGCCAGTAACGGCTCTGCTGCTGCAGCTGTTTTTCCTGCGCTCACTGTGATTCATTGCACAAAGCCCATCCTCTCCATCTTCCTCACATGATGTTCCTCGTCTGAATCTCATTATCTGGATCTTCCTGCTACCATGGAAAATGTTGACTTTACTGAGAGGATTCAGCCACTGATAACCCACGATTCAAATGTTTTTTACGTGATTATGCCACAATTAGTTAAGTACGACAATATATTTTATTATATTTTTTGGGGTTAAATTCATTTTCAGATTGCAAAGAACTTAAAAACACTGCAAACCTGCCAAAATATTAACACTTACTGCAGGATTAGACATGTTAAATAAAAGAAAATGTAAAGTTGACTCCACAGTGCAGACAGCAAGTCTTTGACTACAGTACTCAGCCAAATCCCCAATCAGTGTCACCAGGTAAAACTAAAAACATCCTCAATTAAAGGTCTCCTCAGCCTTCTCCCAAATGTCTGCATATCTCTCAGGATACACACAAGAAAAACAGTTTTATACTCTGCAAGACACATTATTAAAAAGGTATGAACAAGCTGAAAAGGAGAAAGAACAATTTGGCGACTGTCAGCAGTTATGCTGCTAATTACAACGCCTGTTGCCAGCAAATTTAATCTCTTCTAGCTGGTCAACATTAATGCAGTGATTTGGTCGACAGTAAAATGAAATCCTTGGCTGCTGAAACCTAATGGAAGTGACTGAATTCAACTGAAACCAGCTGGTTTCTCCAGAAAGGACGCCCAATTTATTTTGGAAAAGATGTAGAGTGGACTGTGTTTCATTGCACGAAGAGCAACACGGTGGATCGCCCCCTTTACTCTATAAATTATTTAATTACTTCATGACACATAGCTAGCAGCTAGCTTCCAAGTCAATGCGTGAATGAGTGTAGTAGCAGCAGCTCTAATGCAAACAGTGGACAGCACTAGGAACTTTACGGATAGACTTAGGAAGTTAAACTCAGGACCTCCACACCCCTGCACTGTCAGTCGCCCATACTAACATTAGCAATGCAGAAAGTCATTGATAATCAGTTTTGATCAAATAATGTCGAATTAGCTTAACCACTAAGTGCTTATCAGATGTTGGATGCATTGGTCTTTTCTACACAAACCTTAGCATGATGAGCGACTGTCCCAGTTCTATTTACATGATTCAAAGGGAAACACCAGCTTGAGACAAACTTATCTTGTGATACTGATTCTAGACTACATGCTTCAGACTTATCTAATGCTACAGTATTTACATAAAACAGTTTCAATGGTTAGTTGCAGTTTGCAAGAAAATAACACAACCTTTCCGTGAAGCCACAACATGAAGTGTTTTTTATATTATAATTAATGTGCAGGCTGCTCGGTGATACTGGAGTACATGTTTTCCTTGGCACAGCTCTCAGCTAGCTTCTCCACATTTCCTCCTGCCTCTCCTCCCCTCTCTTCTCCTCCCACTGCAAATGAAGCATCAATCGCTCGCCGGATCAGGTCGTACCTTCATTAAAAGACAGCATATGTCCGCGCACATATACGTTTACTGTAGCATGAACTCAGATGTGGGCTAGTGCACAGATGACTCCGCGGTGTGATGTAACAGCCCTCATGTTCCAGCTGGTCAGACTTTCACACATGACATAAGACTCCATTCCTCTCCACCTGCCTTAAGTTTACAGCTTCCTGCGATGAGACGGAGAGAAAGTGGAGTTTTTGATCTCATTTCCCATTCGGACATGCTGTGTGACTGAGAGCTAATGAAACACCTCTCACGGAGTCCAGCAGTCTTTAATCTGACACATGCGGACATTTGTTAGTGCTTCTCGGGGGTCATTACTGTTCATCTGCCCCCGTGACACTGACTGTAAAACCATGACTGCCCGAAACGGCAGCCGAGCAAGAAAGTCATTAACAGTGTCGTCAATCTTTTTATTTCAAATGGGACAATCCATCCACTCTTTATTTTCATACTTTTGGAAATATAAAGTTTTCTTAATGAAAACATGAAGACATCGGTAGTGTACTGCGTAGTCACTTCACAGATCAATACTGGTACCCCTCCTGCAGAAACACTTAGGAATGAAAACCTGTCAAGCCAAAGTTTAACTTGTCTTCACTTTTTGGATATGCAAGTATTACTAACAATAATCATTGACATTGTCAGTATTTTTCCATTCTTCTAAAGAGTATGAAACCTGTTCTTGGACATATTTGTCTAAGCTATGTTAAATATAAAAAGTCACCCTTGTTCTATCTCCAACGTGAGTTATGAGGAACATTATTAATAAACTACAACATGCTTATTGCAAAAGTTTGAATACCCAACTTTTACTTTGTGGAAGCACCTTTACTTATTTATTTATTACAGCGGCAATTCTTTGTGAATAAGTCTGTAGTAACTTTGCACATCTAGACTTTGGAATTTTATCCCACTCATCTTTGCAAAAAAAAAAAGTTAAAAAAAGTTAAAGTTCCTTCAGACTGTGGGGGGTTCTCCTGTGGGCACCTCTCTTTAGGTCATTCCACTTGTGTATGATGTTCAGATTAAGGCCTGAACTCTGACCAGGCCATTCAGGAGTTTGATTTTCTTCTTCTGAAGCCTTTGTCTACTTGGACATGTGCTTTGGATCATTGTCATATTGTGAAGACCACTGTAAAGCCCTCTAGGGGTTGGCGCTTCCTGTGGCAGCGGTTTACTGGCATTTGGGAGCTGATTACCATGGTATGCTAATGACTTGAGTTTCATAATGTACGGCCCATTAATGTTGATGCAAGGCTTAGGTCATGTACTGTATGTAGACAGTGTTGTGGTTGGTTTACCTGTGCAAAGCTGAGCAACACATGTTGTACAGTTGCTTGGGGCAAGTGCTTGCACTGTAAATCACATAGGGGACCAAGCAGTGACTGGTGACTTAAACCCGGGCTGGTTAACCGCTGGAATTAGGGTGATAACGAACCATTCATTGTGCCCACCCACAAAGATATTGCACCAATCAAATGACCAAATTACAAATAAGAGTAGAACAAATAAATAAAGGTTCCCTGGACAACAGGTGGCATCAAGGTGGCATCATCACAGCAGTCTAAGAAATAAAATGGATTTTCTTCTTTTTGGCAACTTGTAAGGGGAACAGCCTGAGGAGTTCAGGATTTAAGAGAAGTGTATCACACTTGGTTAAACCTGCCTTTGGTCCGTTACACCAATCGATGAAACTCCAGGACAAAATGACTTGCAGACTGTTCTCAAGTCTGAAAAACATCAGCGAGAAAGATTTTCTGAAGGAGTAGCAGTTGTAGCAGCCCCGGGAGCCAAACGGTGCTGGAAATCAAGCCAAATAACCAGAGATTTGTCCATTTTTGGCTGGGGTTGCCACGGTGATGGTGTCCTGAAGTATCAGTTTTCTTTGGGAGTGCACCAGAAGACATGCTGCAGATGCATTCCTCTACTTTTTGGCCACTGTTGCACCTGAAGACATGACATTTACTTCCATTCTTCCCCTTCTGGGACGCTCATATGTCACATCTGATCTCCTTAACATTTTTAACTTGACATGACTTTTATGACTCGAGCAGATGAGAACCCCCTTTCATCTTAAATGCAACATAAGCTGATGAAGTACGTCGTCGGTGTCGGGGCCTGATTGAGTGGAGAGGCCGTTAATTCTGCCAAGGCACCGAGGCGTCGTCACATCTCGCTGCAGACACTGGTGATTTAGTGGAGAGAGACCTGTAGAGACTGTCAGCAGCTGCAAACCGACGCTCTGGGTGACAAAGGACAGAGCACGCCACCAGAACACGCTCGCCAGCTCACTCTCGCTCAGGTCGCAACACCCACTGTGTGTGTGTGTGTGTGTGTGTGTGTGTGTGTTTTGATACGTCTCAGTTGAAGTGTTTTTCTAATTGAAATGTAATATAAGAGGGTTTTCTTCATTTAAAAGTAACCGTTTTGACCTGAGCTATAGCTTTTTTTTAGATAAAACAGACAGACGGGGTCGCACGATGGTGAAATGAATTAAAGAATATGGGTCGGCGTGAAAGCGGGCGATTGATCTGTTCTACTACGTGTTAATTCACGAGTGTTTACTGGTGCTTGTAAGAGCATGTGTGCAGGGACGGGTCGAGTCTTGATTTGAACTGAGTATTTGAAGTAAGTTCGAGCCGTATGATCGTATTTACCGTTCGTGCGTTTGCTGCGAGGGGTGCTGCTGTTTGTTCTGCCTGAGCTCTCCTCTTTAATGCACCTGGGTGTGCTGGATAATTGGGAGCATTGTCGCTAATGATTAGGGAAAACACTGCACTGTTTTGCTTCGTGTTTTATCGAGCACTTAATTTACTGGATTTGAAAAAAAAAAAAGGCAGAGATTCACTTGTGGTTATAGTATCAATAAGCAGTGACTCAGTTGATTTTCCAGAGAATTAACTGTATCACAGTGTGCATCCAGCCATTATCATATGAAATTGCTTAAACTGTGAGAGCGGATGTTATCCCGGGTGTTTTATTCAACAACCCTGAGACTCAAGTGACAAACAGAGCAGAGTTAATCTGTGACAATTCCGACAAAATGAACTGTCCCCCCAGTCTTTTACTCAGGGTTTGTGCTGCTCTGTTGTCATGACAACAGCCCATGAGACGTGCATTTTGGAGGTCAGCCTATTTGAGATCTAATTTCAAGTTGACTCACCTTTGGCTGCTAGCTTACTGCTAGCTAGCTGCTAACAAAGCGTCCGTATTTTCCACGATTCTCCACTCATATATTCATGTTTTCCCTTTAACTGAGCGTCTGTCTGTGTGAGCTGATGTCTCCACAGTCAGTTTCAGTTTAGTTTTAGTTTCCAGCTCCATGCTGTCACACATTCATCAGCAGGAGTCTAATCTATGATAAAGAGGAAGGAGAGAGGGAGAAATACATTCATGCATAGAAAATAATAATAATAACAAAAAGGTAACTAATAAAGTTAAATAATCGGGTTAACAAGAAATACTAAGTTTAATGTATTTATATACTATGTACTGATATAGAGTTCTGGTTCTTCCTCCTCATCTCACCCTCATCCTCCTCTTCATCTCTTTCTCTCCTGGCGAACATTCAGTTGTGCGAAAGACGCTGACGGTAAACGTCGCCGTTGACCGTTGACTGACAATGTGCGGCCCTGCTGCGCCGCCGCCACCCATCCCTCCAACATTTTGTGTCCGAGTGTGAACGCGCGCGTCTGTTTCTGTCCCGGGGCGCCGGTCCAGATGCCCGGTTTGTTATGATGGCTGAGCAGGTCCCTTTGTGTGTGTGTGTGTGTGTGTGTGTGTGTGTGTGTGTGTGTGTGTGTGTAGAGAGAGAGAGAGATAAAACAGAGCGAGAGGGACGGAGGAAGTAAATCTCATCACGCCTGGCTGCACACGGCGCTATTCGAAGCCACCGTCATCGCTCCTCCTCAGGTATGACAGCGGCTCTGAAAGTGTGCGTTCCACCGGCTCCACCTCGCACACAGCGGTCGGCCTCGCAAGTCGTGTGTGTTCCAGCGAGAGACCGAGGAAGAGGGAAAACATTCAAATGGCTCCCAAAGATGTGTGTGTGTGTGTGTGTGTTTGTGTGTTGCTGTCAACACAGGTACACTGTGTTCTTTTAAAGTGTCTGAGCTCGACTGGTTTGGCAGAGTGAGAGAGGAAGAGTGGGAGGGAGCTGTCAGTGTGGGGACATTTAACGGGTGGGAGTTGTGTGTTTGCGCGCGAGTGTGTGTTGATGTGTGTTTGTCTCAGGGTTGCCCAGTGTATGAAGGGATTAACCCTGTGGGAGTTTGACTGCGCTCTCATGTGTAGCCAACTGTGCTGTCTGCTACAGCCTCACACACAAACACACGCACACACATTTTGCAGCACACAGAATACAAGGCCACGCACGCGCACACACACACACACACATACATACATACATACATTCACAAGCCTGGTTCATACATTCACACATAATCTGTCTCCCTGCCTCCGTCCGCTGCTCTCTTCCTCCATCACTCACACACACACACACACACACACACACACGCGCACACACGCACGCATGTTCCTCTTGTCCAGTCCCCAAGGGTGTGTGCAGACAGTGTTGTTGTGACACACACACACGGACCACAGCGTGACCTTAAAGTTGAGGGCACACAGCTGGACGTGGTCTGGACCCACAGAGGGACGGCTCGAGGCTGACAGGCAAAAAGAAGAGTCAGGACAAGAGAGGGAAAGGTTGGCAGGGAAATCCTCCTCCTGTCTCCATAGCAACGGTCACACCAGTATGACCACATTCCATCACACCCCTCGCCAGTCTTCCCTTGTGTGTGTCCGCGCACGTGCGCATCTCGATGCCCTGACGACGTTCACAGCCAGTCTTCCGCAGCACTCTGCGCGTTTCCCGTGTTTCAGTCCTACAGGTGCCACAGCATCTCAGCAGAGAGTAAGATAAGATAGAACGGCATCAGTTCATCATGAGGAAGACTGTAGCTCACCAGGCAGCACGTTTAGCAACAGAGACAGTCAGACGTACCTCCCAGACGGGCAGCACCACCCACTGGTTTCCTTGGCATTAGAAGTGCAGATGGCCACCGGCACAAATGAGCGTCTGAATAGGCGAGCGGAGCACTCGAAGGCTCATTGAGACGGGATGGAGAGGATGCAGGCAGATCTACGTGACGGACTTGGTGAACGGTGGCTGGCTGTCCAACAGGAGATGGTGTCTAACAGTACCCGACACCCACCCAAACCACTAGCACATGGATACATGTGAATTGGTTTGGTTCAGTGTGGGGGGCACAGATTACAGTTCTGCAGAAATTGCATGTTTTTTAATGTAAAGACTGAAAAAACAACATTAATTTCAGCTCCGGTCCATCTTTAATGTTGATCTAACACAGAAAATCTAGGGAAACAAAAACAAACAGGAACATTTCAAAAATGCTTTGACCTTTAATGAACCTCTCTCGACTCAAGGTCCACCTCCTGAGATGTATTAAATCATTTTTCTTAATATAAGAAACAGAATAAGAATTAAAAATCAAACTAAACAGCAAACGCACAACGCCCTCGTCTGAAGCACCTACAGCCTAATACTGATAAAGCTTTCAGTGTGTGACGGTTGTCTTATCTGCGAACACACTCTGGTTGGTGTAAAACATGTTGATTTTGATACCCCGCCCTAATATGGAGTCCACTTTCATGTTAGGATGTGATCTTACAAAGAGAAATGAGACCAGATTGTGTTGAATGCTCTTACTTCTGTTGGTGCAGAGAAACACTGAAGGACCCGTTGATTTAAAGCAGAGTTTGAATCCTTTGGCGTTTGATCACGGCGGCCAGCGCGCAGCTTTGAACGTGCGTACAGTGCGACGTGCGGGGTTGAAATGATGATCGTTTCCTGCACCGTGCCTGTCTCTGCCAATCAATCAAGCCTCCAGTCTCCAGTGTTTGTTTGGCCTTTCATGGATCCTGGTTGACCTTCAGTCCAGCACGCACCGACGCTCGTGTCAGTCTTCTGTGGCGGCGATTCACCTGAGACGAGATCCATCATCGGACCCCCCTCTCATCGCTCTGTGTTCTTCTTCACTGCCCCCCCCCCCCAAAGTTTTATCATCTCTGTCAGCGCTCGTTGTTCTCGCTCCATGCTCGAGCAAGAGGCGGTGCCGGGCCAGGAGGAAATGGCACGTGTTTGACAGGAAGCTGCCTTGGGGACGGACAGGGCAGGGGCCTCTTTAACTTCGCTCTGCTGCCTGTCCACTCACAAACACTCGCACACACTCACACACAGCCCAACACCAGCAGATACAAAGACATAAATCGTCTTGCGCGTGAAAGTTATTTTTATTTTTCGCGTGTGAACGCGTCTGCGTGTCGGTGTCGGACACTCGTGGAAAGCAGAACGCGATCACCGCCGCTGAGATGCTCCGCTGATCCAAAACCTTTTAAAGACGTCAGTGTTAACATTCATCCCCAGACGCTGGACCGCAGCCACGCAGACTGAAGAGGCATAAATCTGACAGTCCAATCTCTCAGACCAGCTCCAGAGGGAGTCACAAGCCCATTTAGCTTATTAACAGTAAAGTATAAACACATCTCCGTTCTCCTCAGAGCAGCTTCATGCAGACTGCGCCGACCCGTGCAGCGACAGTTGGGGAAAACTGATAAGCTGATGTATGCGGAGCCCTGAAACTGACAGGGAACTGCTTGTATTCCCTTCATTGCGGTGATGGAATGCGTTTGTTTCAGCCCTGCATGTGTCTTATTGTTTTTGCCTGATTTGTTTCTTCCTTTTATCTATTTCAATTTTCCTGTATATGATGTACGAATGAGATAGGTATGGGACAGAGAATAGGCCCTGTGTTCGTGTGTGTGTGCAGGAAACGCTGGTGGCACACAAACTGGTTGCAAACACACTGAACGCCAGCTAGCTAGCCACCTAGCTACAGCCACAGCTAGGTGGCTAACGAAAGCTAACTGGTCATACAAAGACTAAAAGTTGGCAGAATTGTTAAAATTGTTTCATAACCAGTTAAAAACTTCTTGTAGGATGTTAAACTGAGATTATTATTGCAGTCACTTATGTTTTGAGTATGTTACGGCTTTTAGTGGCATGCTCTCTCCGTGTCTGTGGGGATTCCCAGGCACCCCTGCTTCCTCCCACCACTCATTTAGGCGATCTGGGAGCTCTGAATTGACCGTAGGTGTGTGAATGAGTTTGTCCGTCTCTATGTCTCAGCTCTCCGTCCCACCCGGTGACTGCTGGGACAGGCTCCAGCACCCTTGCGACCCTGAAACAGAGAGGCAGTTACAGTAAATGGAAAAGCAACTGGAACTGTAAATAGGCCAAACTGAGACGACTCACCTTGCTTTCCTGTCCTCCTTTGCCCCTCCCCCCTCCCCCCTCTGGCAGGTCTTGATGCTCGTTGACGGCGAGTCAGACAGTTTCCTGCGCCAGCGTCTGCCCGCCCTCTCCTCCATGTCCCAGCAGGGCGGGGCGGCCGCGGCGCACGTCTGCCAGGACTTCACCTGCTCTCTCCCCGTCACTGACCCCCAGGAACTGCGCACACTGCTGCTGGACGGGACGACCGAAGCACTGACGGACTGATGCGAAACGGGGACATGTGATCCCCACAACATCCACTCTTCCAGCCTGTAGCCGAGCTTATTTATTGCTGTCAACAGCTAGCGAGTCTGGCTTTGACATAAAAAGAACGCCAGTGCTTAAAAAGTCAATCCGCTGCATCGGTAGGACTAGTTACAGTAACTATGGTGACCGAGGCTCCTTCATTCCACACCAGGAACTCCAGCCACCAAGTACCTCAAGTATTTACTTTATTCTCTTTTTTTATAGCCAGATTTCAGAAGCAGCTGATCAGCGGAGCCACTTTCAGATTCAGGTGTACAAATGTCCTTATAAAGAAACACGCACAGCAGCAGCAGCAGCCAAACGAAAATATGCAGCACTTGTACAAAATGTCCTGGCTTGACTGTTAGCCCAGAAGTAAACCACAGACTCTTAGCAGACCGTAACCCAACACCGCTCGGATGAATCGGACCGAGAGTGTTTCGCAGATGAACCAATCTGCCCCTGTTGTCCTGTCCCGCTCCCGTGTTCCAGCTCCCACGTTCACGTCACATGGATCTGACAGCAGAGGCCTGCGTGCCTGCGTACGTCTGTGTGTGCGTGCACGCGTGCCTGCGTGTGTGCACACGTGCGTGCGTGTGTGCATGTGTGTGCGCGCAAGTGTGTATGTTAAGAGGAAGAAAAGCAGGTTCGTAACAGTGCACATTGTAAAAGTTTTACCGCGTGTGCATCTGATTTCATTTGTAGTAACATCACAGTGAACGAGCCGCTGCGTTACTATCCTCCGTTTACCATCTGCTCTCGACGCCGCCACCCCCCGCCACCCCTTACGTGTCTGTTCTCCGGGATCCAACGTGCTGCAGAGTCTCGTGGCTTTTATCTTTAAACAGCAACAATACACGCCATGTATATGCACAATCCTGAATAATAAAACCATTTCCCTGCCAAGCAGTGCCCATTTCATTTTTAGAATGGATGCTCCTCTTTTGTGTCTGAAGTTGTTATTCTCTCGGTGCACAGCTGAAACGAGCCTTTATAAGCGGGCTCGCTCGAGCACCGCTAAGAAACTTCTTTGATTTCTGTTTTTAGGTCCAATAAACAACTCGACGTGTTTCTGACTTCTCTCTGATGTTTGTCTCTCTCAGTCCAAGACGGGAGAACTCCAGCAGGAGCGGAGTGAGTGTGTCCCAGCCGCCTGTCTCTCCCTCCTCTGTTGTACTATAAATACCCATCGCACTCATCAGAGAAAACCCCACTGTTGTGCGTTCTCCTCCTCGTCTCTTCCCCCAGCAGGCCCGATGAAGGTAATGTAAACTCTGTGTGACTGTGTGTTGCGGCGGGAGAGAGCGCGCGTTGTGCGTGCGAGGTAAAAGACGCATGGGCCACTGATGTCGAGGCGAGGGAGTTTATCTCGGAGGGTCCCGCTCCGGGGCCCTGGAAGCGACGGAGGAAGGCGGGAGGAGGAAACACAGCGAACGTGATGTTTATGTCATGACGCGGTGGCATCCCTGTATCCTTTCCCTCGCCCCAGAGGTGAAACGAAACGCCATCTTATCCACCAACGCACCGCTCGAACACCTAGACCATCTGTACTTGTTTACTTTTGCTTTCCCTCCTCTTTCCTTTTCTCTCTCCCTCTCCCTCTCTCTCTCTACTTTTGTCTGCCAGTTCCCCCTCCTCGCCTCAGATCTGGCGAGGGCCTTGTCGCCTCAAGAACGAGGGAAGTCATTTTGGCAGACGGCTGCTCCTGTGGAAGAAGAAGAATTGGGGGGGGGGGGAGAGGGCCAGGAGCAGGAACATGAGACACAGAGGAAGATGGGGATGGAAGAGCGGGAGAGAGAGGGATCACTCTGTTCCGTTTTAGCGCCGTCGCATCCCGACATCGCTTTTCCAAACCTGTCAGATCGTGAACAGTCACGCTTTTTCTGCACTTTTGGGCTCCTTTTCATGCTTTTCCACCAAATTCCTCCACGTTCTTATCCCCCCACCGGGTGTCTCACCCTATCATCCTCTACTGTGTCTGGACCCCTCTATCTTCGTTTACAGACACACTCATGTCTCCCCCTTTTCAAAACCTCTGCCGCAGCCGCCGAAGCTCTGTCGACGCGATAACACCGCCGTCTTCTCATTTATTCAGTCCTCCTCCTCGCACAAACGCGTGCACAACATTTGTTACACCCCACACACACAGACTTCTTGAATTCCATCACTCCTCTCATTATTGTTCTGCACTAATTGTTTTGATGAGCTGCACAAGCTAAATTTTAATTAGCGCCGAGATTAGTGGCTGACCTCGGCGACCCTGTTGGCCCCGCTAATTATGAAGCTGTAATCTCCGTGTCACAGATGAGCAAAGATATCCAGAATAACTGTTTTTAGGGCGGCATACAAACAGCACACATAGCATTTGAACAAAACACTTAAAATCTAATCAAATTATAGGATATAAAACCTGATTAATGAATAAAATAATAAATAAAATTAATATTGGCAAAAAGATTTAAAATTATATCAGTGCAGATGTTAGGTCACAGTTTGGAGCGGTCGAAGTAAATGCAACAATGCCCTTGTTTTCAATAAAGCTCAATGTTGACACATATGATTACTGATTATCAGCACCCTCAGACGAGTACCCCTTCCCTTAGATGAAGATGATGCCCAATCGTCACCATACTGACAGTGATGATGATGATGTCATTGCTCCTCTAGAAAACTTTCTGTAGGTCCAAGACGCCAGCTTTTCCAAGCAAGGGATCAAGAATGTTCCAGGACCTCTGGACTAGGTCTGTAAACGTAACAAGGAACCACGTTGAACAACAGAGACTTCTACAATTGACTCATCCCACCTGAAGCCGGGAGCTGGAGATGCTTTTGATTCTACACAGTTTATTCTTTTAGAGTAAGTTCTGTATCTGGAGAGGTGAAACAAACAAAACAGGACACAAAGACATAAAGAACTTCCTTCCAACACGCTCACAACTGCAATGCTAACAGGCACTGTGCTCACTGTGTTAGTTAAGTGCTGCCAATGCTTACATTTTGGGCCAAACCAATGTAGAAGATGATCAGATATTTCCTCGGATAGGTAGATCACCAGCAGCATGAAGACGGTTACTGAGCTTCACTGAGCAAGTTTGAACCTCCCAGCATCCCTGCATTTTGACATCAAGGAGGTAATTTGTTCAATTGAAGAAACTGGCGCAAAATTCATGAAGATACATATGTTTTCATCCTTTTTTATTCTATGATAAGTTAACCAGGTTGCTGTCCTCACTTGATGGTTTATTGTATCTTTTAATCACCGTCCCTGTCATTACCGGTTGCAGTTGTATATGTGATGATGCAAGTTTAAGATCTCTTTAGTTTATTGCATCTTTGCTTGGATCATTGTGTTCATTATTCATTGTTTTACATTGCATTTAGTTTTTTTCTGGATTGTATATTTCAGATACTTCACTGACACCTACAAAGATAAGATAAAGCTAACCCCCCCCCCCCGGTAAACTGCTTTGTCAGGTTTCCATTGCGGCTGAAGTTCCAGATTCCAGACATTTAAATGTCCTTATTCCAGGAGATAGATCCTCTGGGAACCATGAACATCTTAATGAAGTCCACGCAGAGTTGATGACGTATCACATTCTAGACAAATGTGATTGACATACTGCTGAAAATGAAACGGTACAGAGAACAGTGACTGCTCTTATTAGCCTGTGGAATGAGAAATACAACAGGCCAAATATGGACAGGTAGGTAACCAGGTAGGTTTTACAGATGGGGATATTAAAGTTATTTTAAATGTATGTGTGTTGGATTGTAGTATGAAACCAGGCTTGGCACTTTGTATTTGAAGTTTTTCAGATATGTGGCCATGATGTAATCTCATACTGTTTGAGTGGGACTAAGTTTAGTTAGCGCAAGACTTTGTCTTTGTTGCTCTGTGTGTGTGTGTGTGCATGAGCGTGTTTATTTCATCATTTTGTTCTGGTTTTGGATTGGAACATTGTTTAGTCATGCCTGTGTGTGTGTATGTGTGTGTATACGTGTGCGTGCAGTTTTGGATGAAAGTCTCTGTAAAGCAAGGCTATCTGAGGTTGTCTGTGTGCTATTGTGCTCGCTATCAGATGTGGCTGCTGTGTTTCAGTCTGTCTGTGTGATAATGAGGCCACAGGGGGCTGAGAACAGCGACACTAACTTGGAGAGAGGAGGAACATTCGGAGGCAGTCGGTGTGTGTGTGTGTTGGGGTTGTTCTGGATGATCTTACTCTACTCTTCTGTCACTGAGCTCAAAATCCAGATGCATCTTGAAACTTTCTCCCCGCTCTGGTTGCGTCTTCACGTTTCACTTCATTTGGAAAACCTCTGAATGTAGAAGAGCTTGTCTCTTCTTTGAAGCTTTTCCCTTTTATTAAAAAAGCATCAGTTACAAAAATGCATTGTGGGTATGTAATTGCTCCAGTGGGTGCTTTGTTTTATCTGTGTGTGTGAGTTAGAGCAGGTATCCCACCACCGCTGCCTTTCTGATAAGCCCAAGGAACTCCAAGAGAACAATCAGTACTTTTGCTCATCAACCCGTGCTGGAGCCTTGGTGATTGCACTGAGATCACACACACACACAAAATAGAGACAAAAAGGCAGATGTGTGTCTTGATGTTCACATTTTCCAAATGTAAGCGATGCTGTGGATCCGGTACGGCTGCTGTGTGGAGAAGACACGGTCACCTCCTCCTTCCAGCAGCAGTGACTTTGTGCTCGGATGAGACCGCACGATATCACCCGCGAGCCAACTGACGTGACGCCTGTGGAATGAAAATGAGCATCAGACGTGAAAATTCACTCTTTATTTTTATTTTTTAAATCCCGCGCTGTATGTGATTGTCGAGATATCAGATTCTACAGCGAGGATGCTTCACAAGGCAGCACAAAGACCGGCACGTCAGAAATGATTTGTCTTCTGTCACCTTTTTTGACGTTTGCCATGTTTCCTGTTAATTTAGCAAGCTTGAAACACATTGAGATATTTATTTTCTTTAAGGACAGTCACTCTGTCCTCCAGAGTCCCATGTTCACCAGTTCAGTATTCTATTAAAACACATTAACCCTCCTGTTGTGTTCAGGTCAACACCCTAACCCTGGGAACATATGTAGAACTAACAGAACACAGGACCTTTTGTCATGTTCCCATTGTGAAGCATATACATCTGAGGAACACAGGGCCCTGGGAACAAACGTAGGAATGAACTTCAGTCGGTCAACTGCACATCGTGCAGAAACGGAGCAGCTTTAGCAATCACGTATGGAGTGTTCCCGTGCATCTCATTAATCAGAGTTTAATATTCACTCCTCTAGATTTATTGCAGCTGTTAAACTCATCACTTTTTTTACCAGCCTGTTGCTAACTTTGTCTGTCAGAAGTTCAGTGATGGTGCAGGTTCACTGGAGCTTCTTGTTACCGCGGGAAACGAGATTAATGACAGTGACGCTTGGCCAAAGTGGACGAATTCACTTTAGAGCTGAAAGAAACTGTACAGTTGTCTGATAGTTGTCCATTTCATCACAGAGAACAGCCTTTATCGTGCTACATGTAGTTATTTGATCGGTTCTGTGCAGAAAAGATTGATAAGTGCAGCTTTAAAGCATCATCGCCACTGATTCTGCTGCAGCGACCATCTCGCATTAGTCCCAGAGACCAGATGCTGATTTTGCTCGTTATTAGAGCAGAGTAGTCTCCCCACTTCCTTAATTAGCCATAGAGATTTAAAGGGTTGACGCAGTTTTGCTGATGCTCTTACATATTGATTTTGTTATGGCCCAAAATCAGCAGTCTGCAAGAAAAAATAGTTAGACAGCTCTTTTATTTGACCCTTTCCCCACTTCTTTCCCAAACGACAATATTGACAGCTCTGTGTTTTGCTGGCCCTGTTTGTTGAAACCTGTTTGAAACGCAGTTAACAGAATGTCCAGGCTGTTGTTGTGAAAGGTGGTGATGATGGAGGTGAAGAAAGATCTGTCGATCCACATCCATCATCACTTTTACCAGAGTCAATAGAAAGGTGGGATGGATGGAAACACACACAGCAAAACAACTAACAGCTATAAAACCCACACGTTAGCACTTTTCGGCATCATACAGCACATTGCACTGAAACTGTCTCACTCTCCAAACCTCTCTGTCTGTCTCCCTACTCGTCTTGCTCTCTCTCTCTGACACTTTCACCAGCACTGTACGTACATGACAGAAGTGGGAGCGCACCAGCGATGGATCATGGCTCAGACTATATCAGCTGCAGCAGAGTGTCAAAAACAGTCATGAGCAGCGGAGTGCATCTAGCCAGACGCTGTCGGGCCAACGGACATCCAGGGTGGAGGTGGAGAGGTAATAGAGTTATCCTCACAGTCGAGATGAAAAACACTGAGTTGGTCTTTGACATTCAAGCACAGACAGTGTCGGTGCGTTCAGCCAGACAGTGTCGGTGGGTTCACCTCCTTACTTTCGGATGGTTGAGGTTGCAAGAACTTTTTTTTACTGTTGCACTTTCAAGGTGTTGTGTGTGTCCTCTCTGAAATGCTGTATTTTAATGCTGAACTCATGCTGTGATGGTCTCCAGAAGTAAAAACCTCCTAATGTACAAGAAGTGCAACCCCAAAACGAATGGCAGTTAAACATATGATATATATTTCTCCATATCTGCAACAGTAAATCTATCTCCTCTATTGGTCCAAAGTGAAAGTTTTCAATCAATATTGAATGGCCATGAAATTTTGCAGATGTTCATGGTCCCCGGAGGATGACACCAACTGATTTGGTGATTCTCGACTTTTGTTGAAGCACCACCTTGTAAGACATTTAACAGACGTATTTAGTAAGATATCTCAACATCTACATCTCAGTATCTCCAAACTTTTGTACAGACATTCATGGTCCCCAGAGGTTTTCCCAACTTTTGATTAAGCACCACCCTGTAAGACACGATTTACACTTACTTAGCGAGATACCTCAGTATCTTCAGAATACATTGATACAACATTTAGTACACACATTCATGCTCCCCAGAGGAAGACTCCTGTTGTTTTTGGTGGTCTCTAAGATTTTATCTCTTTCCACCATAAGGTTCAAATTTGTGGTTTTGAGTGAAATGTCTCAACAGCAATTGAAATTCAAAATATTAAATTTTGGTACAGACATTCATCTCCCCCTCTGAACAGCTTTAGTGATCCATTAACTTTTGATGTGATGCAGAGATTTCAGTCTTTGCTGCTATGTGCTTTACTACAAGTACCTTGGTTTTGCCCAAATACATGCCAAATTAAAGGTATCCCCAACAACCTCAGCTGTACTTTGTTTTTTGTGCTAATTGGCTAATGTTAGCTTGCTATCACATTAAACTGTACACAAATAAATATATCTAGTTGACAGTGGTAGCCCTGTACTTTGGAATAAGTGTGTGTCTGTGTGCACATTTGTCTTGCCTCCCTCATGAGCTGCTAAAATTGAGTCGGACAGCTCATGATTGCTGGTTAATAGCAGCTCGGTTCACTTCCCCTCTCTCAGCGCTTTGTTGCAGGTGACACCAAGGAAAGAAGTAATAACGTATGTGAGCAGGCAGCGAGGGAGATGAGAAGGAGTGAGGAGAACGGGCCAAATGAAGGAAAGAAGGAGTCAATAGGGCAGTTATTTAGAATGAAATAAGAAAAAAATATATGAGGTGGGTTTGCCAGAAAAAACACTATGGATTTTTATTACTATATCCTATGTTATTATGGAATCACTGCTGTGTAGAATACAGGCTGTCTTCCTTTTGAGGTGGGAGCTCCTGTAACTTGTTTTATTGCTCCCGTTCAGTCACTTTGTGTGAGCGTTATCACCGCCCTTCTGTTGTTGTGTTGCCTTTTTCCAGCTGCTACACCGCACCATAAAGCTGCCCAGTGGATATAAACTACTGCTCCAGTAGAGATATTATTAAACAATGTGAGCAGAGATTTCTTTTCCCTCATGAAAGCAAGAAAAAGCCATTCAGAGCCACTGCACCAGTCCATAAATTACACTGTGAAACTGAACGTTTCTCAGACAGGTGTGTTTTTTCAATGCGTACAGCTCGGGTTGTATGGAAGCCCATAGATGCCAGAAAAAGGAACATTTGAAAAGCAAATAGTGACAAAAACAAAAATGTTAAAACAACACTTCGGTCAAATGAAAACATCAATATCAGTCTATAAAATATAACTTATAACTTAGTCCAAAAAACAGAAACAGATAAAACTCAAACTATTAAACAGTATGAAAAGACACATTGTGGTCAGTGTTGTCAACTTTACAACCTTTAACCTTTTAAATTCCAGTGCCTTTTTGTTTGATGATACTTAAGCAAAGTCTGTTAAACACACCAATTTATGCGTATATCTATAAAACTGACAGCAGCTTAAAAATAATACTAATAATAGCTAATGATAAAGCTAATCGCAGCTATGTTTAGCTGGACTTTTTGAAACTTTCTTCAAAAAATACATTTAAAAAGCTACAGTACGATGTCATGGATATGCAAATTAGCCAGTGCTGTTATCTAACATTTAATGACTTTTACAGCAGTTTTAATCTCCTTTCAATGGACTTTACACAGTCTTTCCAGTCTTTCCTAAGCTAACTGGCTTAGCTAGCTTTAGATTCATATTTAGCAGAGATATAAGAGTGAAGGTTATTTCCTAAGATGTCGAACTATTTTTAGTCATAATGTTTTAATAATTTAAATCAGAGCCACTGTAATTTTACTTACTTAAATTTTCATATTTCTTTCTTTTCCCAGCAGAAACTGCCACAGGTCTTATGTGTGTTTGAAAGACTTACAGTGAACTGGCATTTTAGGCAATATGCCCCACATCCATGCAGTTTGGGTTTCTTCAGGGTCCTTCAGCTGAAGTAACTTGATCATGGTCAAAGTGCTGTGTACATTCACAGCCGGCCAGGTTTAATTAGAGCTGCTATCGATTGGAGTTTACTTCCACTGAAAATGAAAACAAGTTAAAATGTTTCGAATTGGAAAGTCAAATGAATGTAACACGCCTGCCCTGCTGCAAGTCACTCAGCTAAATGTGTGTTATGAAATTTTAAAACAGACATTACCAGGACAGGAAATCAATCTCTTATTTTCTCATTTGCCTTGAAACAGAAGCGCATCAATCTTTGTGTTTTATTGTTACTGGCTGGAAAACAAAGTCCAATCAGGGCTCGACTGGAATGTCAGGTAGAGTACTTCAGCTGTAGCTGTTTTCCTTCTTTTTTTAAAGGACAGTTGAAGCAGATGTCACTCGTATCAACTGGTAGCTCCTTGCAGGCGAAGTAAAAGAGAAAAAGTGGGTGAGGAAGAAACATGGGAGCTAATCAGCATTTTATCAGCGCAACAGAGTGAAGGCGCTCTCCATCTCCCTCTCCTCCACCTTTCCCATAGATTTATCATGTGTTGCCAGACCCGGTTTGCGTGGTGGATAGGGAGGTAACTAGAGCGATGGAGGCTGAGGGGGAATGGGGCGACTAGTTCATCATGTTAGCCTAGTTAGATGAAAGCAGAGAGAGAAGGAGATGCTCATTAAATCCTTCCTTCCCCCCTCTGCCCAACTCCACATTTCCCCCGTTTTCCTCCCCAGTTCCTTCCCCTTCCCTCTTACTCAGTGTCACAGCTTTGCGTCATGCTTGGTGAGACAAACATGGGCAGTTGCACAAGGCAACCGGTTAATTATATGCTCCCTGCTGCTCATTTCGTCCCCTGAATTGCAATCATTGTCAATATCGGTGAAAGGTAGAATCTGTCACCATTGGAGTCTTCCATGTTCATTATTGGTTTGCCATTTGCTGAACCAAACTCTATAGACTGGTGCCAGGGTCATTTCATGCAAATAACACTTAAAGATAACTGAGTGTAGGATCAATATGGGTAAATGTAGTCTTTATGTAGCTCCCATACATGGCGTTTGACAGTTTTATTAGCTCCTTAAGGATGACTCTATTATATTTACAGTTGCATGCTCCCTAAAATAAAGAAAGGCAGCTAACTGATGTCAGCATCGCAGATTTACACGCGCGCATGAGTTGCCCGCACACGCACCGGCTTAAGTATCAATTCCCGTCTTCATGTCCGAGCCCTTGACATTTTCTCGACATTTGATGACATTTGTGGACACATGTAAACTGCAGGATTTGACAGTTTATCAAAAATGGAAGGAGAATAGTGACGGTCAAATGTCAACAGGCTCTGGCCATCTGTTGTTATGGCTCCGGCACTGAGGTGAAATGCACTGTGGGACAGTGTGACGGTGGTCACTTCTGCTGTGTCATGGCATAGACTCGGGGTGCTTGCAGGGGTACCGTTCCATGGTTTCGTAGACACAATAAACTGAACACAGTTTAATGAAGATTAGTTGTTAGAGCCCCTGAAAAGGATTTTTAAGTATTTGTCTTCTTCTTAGTGAACAGTTAGTTTATTGATCAGACTTGATTAACATTTATGGAAATATAAAAAGCCAGTCCCACAGCTGTCATCACATTTTGTTTCAGTATTACTTAAATCCGATGCACGAATTGAAACTCAGCTGTGCCCAGTTCGAAGCAGTAACACACAGAAATACAGAAAACTGAATAAAGGATACATTGGGTTCATCACATCTTTTTTGTATTTCATCAATTCGTGACTATACTCATTACAAAATCAGGAAACATTTTGCTATCTCTACTCTGATAATAATGAACAACAGAAGATCTCACAGGATAAAACAAAGCTAACACATGCTTGGAAGGGCATGGTCTTTAGTTTCTTTGGCTCTTGCTACTTATGAACCTTCAACAAAAAACAATGTAGTTACCATATTTGTAGTATTGGATTAGCATATGTTTGACATTGTAAAACTGTGAGTGGTCCCTGAGTGATATCTCAAATCTAAGCACCAGCCCCCACCTAATGTGTATCATACACATAATAATTTTGAGTACCAATACGTGCCCGTAATTAAGTGCAGGATCAAAGCCTTACCAACCACCTTAACCAGGTAGCCACAGTCTAAATGATCTTATCCAATCAGATGACAGATAAGATAATCTTTACACACACGCAGATGCAACTTGAATATAGTGAGTATAGTATTATTATCACAAATAGGAATGAGGCCAAAACCTTGATATAAGTTATAAAATTGGTTTGATGAATTCCCAATTTTACTGATGTCACCAATTCCAAAGGAGGTAAATACCCCCAGCACACACATAATGAATAAGTCAAGAAAACAGACCAGTAATCAGCGGATATTCAGCAATAGCCAAAGGAATATAACAGCTGTTACATGTGAATACACACATGTGGCCTGGCATCCTTTTAAACTTTTGATTGCTGAAGTAATTTTAATTGCAGAGAAGTTAATGTACCATAGCCTTGCATGCAATCCCCATACTAGATTCCTTATCAGCAGCAAATCACCTCAAAGTGACATTCCTTTCAAAAGTTCTTCCTCCACTGTCGGTGAAATTGCAACCAGGTCTCTGATGGAAACGATATTAAGAGATTTTGTATGACAGATGCCGAGACAGACGATTATTGTTAGCATATGGCGCCTCATGATTCAGTCCCACTGTAGCTGAGCGAAAGACCAATATAGACACTCTGCAATGCCAAAATTCCTGAAATAGCCTCACACCCACTCATCAGGATTAAAGCTTAGATATGGTGAGAAGGAGCAATGATGTTGCAACAGAGTTATTGGGCACCGGGAAAAATGTGAACAGTGTGACAAAGAATAAGCAACAAACAGGGGACATACTGTTACATTTCGTGAGGGGAGGCAATTTTAGTTTGACAGTCTGTCTGCCAGACTGAATGAGCTCAACAACAGTTTGATGGATTGCTATAAAATTTTGCACAGGCATTCGTGGTCGTCAGAGGATGAATTGTGATGACTTTGGTGACTTTTTGATGCAGCTTTACCAGAAGGCTGGTAATCCAATTGTTTTCCCTCTAGCGCCACTATATGGTTGATATTTTAGGTTTACATTGTGTACATTGTCATGAAACGTGGTCCGTTCATGTCAGTTTGAATTTGTCCAGCACTTTATTGTTATGTACAAACAAAACTAATGACCTTTAAGTCTGCCTCAGCTGCAACACGCTTAACTAAAATGGCGAACATGGTACACATACATGCCTGCTAGCATTTTAACAATGTCATTGTTAGCGTGTGTACATGATGATATTAGTGATTAGCCCCAAAGCATAACTGTGCTTGAATCCAGCAGCTAGCATGTCAGTAGACTCTTAGTCCTGCCCAAGGTGAAGGAGATAGATGGATGGATGGATAGATGGATAGATGGATGGATTGAAGGACTGAAAAGACAAGATAGATGTATCATTTGATCTTCTCTGCTTTGTGAGATACTGCCCACATGAAGGGTAACTGGAACAGGAGAACATATGGATAGAGATATATAAGCAGAGGAATGGCTAAATAATATTGATCATCTACACTAATAAGAGGAGAGAGATTATTGGGAATGAGTGCAGTTTAACAATGAAAATATTGATTCATTATATGTTCCTTGCAATCGCAGTTGATGATTGAACATCCTGTTAAGTCAATGCTAACCGAAACCCAATGACTATGATCCATGTAAGTCCAAACAATTTCAGTATCTTTGATCTATCTTTGAAGGAGTAGGTGGCCTTGCATTGCACAAACATCTCATTAAATCCGAAGCCCTGTGTGATTTACTGCGTTAATTTCTTCTCATACATACGCAGATAACAACTCTGATATTCTGCGAGCGGCGCGCAGTCTATTGATGATTTGATTACTGCTGCATTTTCATCGAGTGGCTGTCATGCTCTACTGCTGGGATGGCTTCTGTAATGAGAAGACGCACGCGTAGCTTACACAGATGCATTCACTTCATGGGCTATTGTTCACTTGAGGTTTGTTTATCAGCATCGGCAGGATTCAATAATTCTTTGATGCTTTATTGAAAATAACAGTTTGACAATGCATTTTGGAAGGTGTGCTGCGGTGTGGTTGCCAGGTTGTCAGCATAGAGATTGGAGCAATTTAGATAGAAGCAAGGCTACTTCTCTTTAAAACATAATAGGTATATCAGCCACTTGGGGGCAAGCTATAGACATATGACACATACACAGTATTAGATTATTACTAAGCTAGCACTGCCCATAAAATACCCCTTTGCACATACATAACCCAGCATATGACCAATGTAGGTCGGATGTGAATGTAGAGCCCGTCCCTCAAACACATCCTCTCACACTTTGTCAGACTCATGCAGGCAGAATTATTTTTATTGGCAATTAGCACTTTTTCGGACTGCGCTCGTCTGTTTGAGCTCTTCGTCGCGACAGTCATTGACGGATCCTTAACTTGGCAGCCTGACAGATCGATTCGGTCCCCAGTAAAGACATCAGGAGACGCTTTCAACTTGTTTACTCCTCAGAATTCACTCCCGTCATGGCATGCGCTACATGTTTTAAGAGAAACTCCTCTGGCACTTTAAAGAGCTGATTAACTCTAACAGATACGCTGTTCGTGGATTCATAATGAAACTCACTGGCCTAGCAACATTAAGGTTACATAAAACCCATTACACCCAGAGTTTTCATTTCAAAAGAAGATCTGATGTTGTGTACAATCCTTGATTACAGTACAAACCCTTCTCTTTAAAATGCAATTTCCAGAAGAAGAAATAGGGTGAAGATGTAGTCAAAATATGAAAATAAGACTCAGATTGAAATAAACTGGAATTTTGATGTTAATTTAATTTGGATAAGTGGATGTTTGCACTGCTCCACCAAGTTACACAAACCCTTAATTTCACCCATAACCCACTGCATAATATCTGCTATATTTAATGACGGAACCGAGGCTTAAACCTCAGCAGGCATGTCACATCTGCAAGCTACTTCACAGGCTCCCGGCCTCTTGAAATAAGATTGATAAAGTGGAAGTGGAATTCCTTTTTGATGAGACATCTAAACTCTAAACAGCGCTGTGACCACAAAGAACATGGATAAAAGCTGCAGATCATTTTTCTTCTGGACATTTTGCAGCAGAGAAGCGAACACTTGCGTGGCTTCTCGCTATTGTGGCTGTAACTCTCTCCAGACCGTCGAAGAAAAAAAAAAAAAAGCCGAAGGCCAGCCAAATTGTCGACACACACAGACACACACCCGTCTCTGTCTCCTTCTCTCACTACCTCTCTTTCAGGTTAATGAAGTGTGACTGCTCTGACAGTAGAGACCTGCTCAGAAAACCCTCAGAGGAGCAGGTTACACCCTCCATATTTCCACAGAGAACACACACACACACAGACAGGCATCCAGGAATACCTTTATTCAGTCTTTCTATCTGATGGCATCGGTCCAGGTGTGTGCGTCTGTGTTTATGTGTGTTTGTGTGTGTGTGCATTACAGGCCCGAGTTTTCAGTGGCTTATGGAAATGTTCTCCCACCTACGATACTACATCTGTTCCCCTGGTACCACTCCCCTCCTCCCCTCTGATCTGCGTCCAGATGACATTCCTGTCTGGCCAGCTTCATCACAGTCCCATGATGAATGAGACAGCCTCATTTACATAATAAACTGCTGGAGCTGGAGACGCAGGGAGGAAAGTAAACCAACTTGAACTCTGGACGCCCATCTGAACTCTGTGAGACACCTTTTGTTTTTCTGGGGGGGTGAAAAGGCCACATTTACTCTACAGTTTATTAAGTCCACTGTGCTATGACAGTATATCTTGACAACCTTCTACCATTTGCCATTGAATTTCATAATCATATTCCTGGTCCCCAGAGGATGTTTCCTGACAGAACAAAGAATAAGCAGCCATGCTATCGGCTCTGCGGGGCTGCGCAAAGTCCAGTTTTGCCTTGAGTTAAATGCTAATGTCAGTATGCTAACGTGCCAACAATGACTGTCCTAATGCTGTTGTTTAGCAGGTCCAACCATAGTAAAGTATGCTAACAGCTTAGTTTAGTTGAAGTTGAAGTAGTGCTAATTACAAAATACAGCTAAGGCTGCACTTATTGTACATGAATATGTGTATTAACCTAAAGTTATGGCCAAACTGAAAGCTGACCTGTTGATATCCCTGGATGAATAGTCTGAATAATCACCAAAGTCAGTACATTTCAACTTAAACCACTGACGCTTATTGACCAGCAGACCAGCATTTCAGTTTTAGACCCATGTTGCTAGAGTGGATAAAAATGTTAAAGACCCTCTCATCTTTTGTCTACACACCACATCAAGTCAAATTGTCCCTTGTGATCAGCGCATTGTTCTTTAAAAGATAACTTAAAAACAGAAGGGGCGTGTATTCATGATCCTCAGAGGATGAATCCCAGTGTTTGAGGATTTTAACATGAGCTTCCCCTGAGCACCACTACCAGACGAAAGGAAAACGGAAACAAAAATACCTAACTAACGAAAATCGATTTCTCAGTTGTATTGTATTGTATTGAATTGTCTGTTTCTCAATATTACAGTAGCAAATGTTATCATAAATAAGGAAACAGATGAATCTGGGCTATTCTAATTGACTCAACAAACAAGATCAACATTACTTACAATACGGCGCAGCTGCATACACATGTGGGCCAGATCTGGTCGTCACCCTGCTCAGTTCTGGGAATAGGTATGGTCATATGGGCCAGATTTGTCCCATATACAGTAAATTGGTTTCTGGGTGAGTTTCAGCATGTCGCTTATTGGACCAGATGTGACCAATACACATCATACTGGTTTGGGGCTTGTTATGTGAGCCAGACAACACAGCGAACTGGTTTGTGGATGATTTTGACCTATTTGTATTTGGGCCACAAATGTGACATGGCAAGCCAGTTTTCACGTAATTGTAAAGTCATAGCATGTCAACTGGATGTGGTAATATGCGAAAAATAAAGTGGTTTAAGGGTGAGTTGCGACCATAGTGCATTATACTGTGAGTGTATGCTATGAATATATTGACCCGGAGCTATTCTTGAAACAAAAACACAACTGCATGCAGAACCCATATGCCTGTGTGTATTTTTCAAGGTAATAAATAGCTCTATTATGAGAAAAGGAAATATAGGCTGGCCTAACTCACCATGAGCGTGATTGACAGCCCCTGCTGGTTGAACCTGTACATTAGCTCTCGCACATGTAACTGTGAGACTTCAAAGCTAAGTCTGAGCAAAGTCCAGTTAGATAGTTTGGCGCTTAATGAGGATAAATGTTGAAATTGTGAGAAATGTCCAGTGATGCACAGAGGATGTAACAAGCTAGTAGCTAACCTTAACTTCAGCTGCACATAGATGAAGATGCTATTTCTTAAAGCTACAGTGTTGGACTTTTGTTTCCTCTTAGTGAGAGTAATTACGCAAACTCTGTCATCTAGTGTGTTTCTGTGAGAGGTCTGAAAATGCGCAATCAGTGGTGAAGTGGTAACGCAGCTCTTGTTTGTTTTGATTGGTTTCCTGGGCTACTGGTGAGTGCTGCTGAAAGCTGCGTTGGGATGTTGTTTGCTGATGTAGGCTGAAGCAAGGTAGACTTTATCTAAGGTGGTCTTATCCTCTGCAGCTACTTTTATTTTAGCGATGCATGAATCTACACTTGTATTTAAACTAGTTTGAAACCGTTGTGAACCACTGTTTCCAGAAGAGCTTCATTGCTAAACGCACTTTTCGCAAGTCTCTGGAGCTCTGAGGGACTGTGCTTTTAAATCACATAATTTTCCTACTATTAAATTATCCATGGCTCCCTGCACTGTGGCATCCACATATACTAAAATTTGCAACTTTTTCTAATAACTTTCAACAGTTTTCCCTACTTTGTCACCGATCTACACATTCAAATGTGTAATGTAGCATAAAGTAGTCGTAAGTTACGGAAGCATATAGTCTAGAGTTCAGTTTCCCTCCCTTCTTCAACCCTAAATGTAAGCTGGGAGTGAGTGAGAATGCAGGGATTAGAGCACTTTAGTAATAGGAAGCCAGTGAATTATCATGGCGAGACTTATGGAAATTCAATCGCTTAGAAATACGTCCATGGACAACAAGGATGCCGTGTGAAGCGAACAACTCTCCTCCTTTCTCGCCATGTTTTTTTTCTTCTCTCTCTCTCTCACGCACACACGCAAACACATACTCCTCCCTAACCCCTACACTTTTCCATCATTCAAATAATTCAAAACACCCACCCGAGCCATCACGCAAATGGAAATATTGATCTCCCTTTCAGGCGCTCATTTCGGTTGGGGAAATGGCTTAAGACAAATGTGAGGGCCCCGGTCTTTTATTTAATCTTCACCGGGTAACATATATACATTGAAAAGCCTGCCTGCCATTCGTGACGCGCGGGCTGGAAAACTACGAGCGTTCGGTCAAACTCGGCACTGCGGGGGATGGCCGCCGAGAGGCTTTTCAATCATGTGCGGGGACGTAAACACCTTCCCTCGTCTCATGATGAAGAAGGATTGGCCTGTTTTTGAGGCTGAGGCGTAGCAGGGAATGTATACTCACATGGCCGCAGAGTGTTTTCTGATGTTCGCAACTTCTGCGTGCCTAAAGTGAGTAGTTAGTATGCACTCTGGCGTTGCCGCGCATTTCTCTACCTGTATTGCGTGTATCTGTGTGTGCCCGGTAATGTGTGTCTGCGCGTATTCATCTATCTGCTTACAGCGGGGGCGTGTGCGTACATGTGATAGGCAGGTGAACAGACTGCCTGTCAGATGCAATTGGCAGGTAGCAGCTGTAGATCATGTTTGAGGTCAGAGGTTTGGAACACACACACACAACAGGCCCACGCACACAGTGTCAGGCCACCTTATTAGCCCTGTCCCAGTAATGAAGGAACCCAAAAATGACTCAGTCCGGACAGATGTCTTGATAAAACAAACCAGATGGTGGAAAGAAGTCCAAGTTTGAACTCCACTGTGAATGACAGAACTGACAAAAGTGTCGATAAGTCATTTTTCTTCCTTCCAAAGACAATATTCAAGAAATCAGATAAGTTGCTCAGCAGGAGTGTGCGCGTGTATGTGTGTGTGTTTTCACTGTATATGACAAATGTGTGTCCGGGGTTAGTCTGTCCGTCAATACGTTCACCCTGTGGGAGTGATCGATTGCCGTGATCGCTTTTCCTGTGTGAATAGGCACAGCCAGCTTTTAACCCACATAGCCAGCCTGTGGCCATCGGTCTGAATGGCTGACACTCGCGCCGCGATTTCTCATGCTGCCTGTCAGACGACATCTGTTAGCTTGCTGGTCGGACGTGGAGAAGGATGAGCTTTGCGTTTCGTAGACCTCGAATCAAAGTATTTTCCTGAGCTACGGCATTTCGATATGATTCACGAATACTGCTTTTGTCACTTGCACACTGACCTTCAGCCAAAGCCTATAAGCCTGTATAAGACAATAACGTAGATATATGAAACTAGACTAAGTAGAACATGTGAATGGGTTAATCGATGCTGGCTACAGTGAGAGGGATTTTCCTGGTTCAGAATGGGTTATAGAATGGTTTTCAGCCAAATATCTATACAAATATGCATCGGAGTGCCATGAAGTGTGGTACTGATACCAATTTTAGCAAGAAAGAAGTCACAGATTACCAACAATGCTACCTACATAGTTCCATTGTGAGCTCAAATGGAAAAAAAAAGAAAGTATCTTGTGGACTGCGCAGTGATTCTGCACCAAAATGTCGATGCAAAGCTGCTCAGAGGACTGATTTCTTAAACAAATAGCTTTATTAAAGAGTGTATTTCAGATAGCGTTATGTCTGCAATATCAGCTGACGGACAAACCCTTCAGGCTCTAATAATGACCAAAAGGCCAACTACCTCAGCTGCACTTTGTGTCATCACAATAAATTAGCAAATGCTAGCACGCTAACACGCGCCATTAACATGGGGACCACTGTAAACGCTGGACCCTGACCATAATCATGTTAACATCTAGTTAGGGTTGCTGCTGTTAGCATTTAGCTCAAAGCACCACTGAGCCTGGCAGAGCCTGTTTAGTATGACTGTAGACTTTAGGTCTTGCTATCCTGAGCACAAAGGCTAAATGGCTTAGTGCACGAATGGATGTGTAGACACGCTAAGTGCTGTATTTTCAATCCAAGCCTTTGCTCTGTGACTCGTGAGTTCATGTGCTGTATATGGTGCATACTGTTCGCACATAATGAATAATAATAATAATACAGAATCCCAAATATTATTGCTGGGTAACCGGGGCACATATTCAATATCTAGGATATTATATACATAATCTCCAGAGTAATATTCTGGTTATTCATGTATGCAGTGATGTTCATAAATAGGATTATACTGAGCATGACCCAGTATCGGGTGGTGTATATGTAAACACTCATTATGATATATCCACAACATGTCTCAGCTCCCATAGTGCATACACTTTTGATTTGCATAAGCATGGTATAAACACAGACATTTACACGAACCTAGCCAATCACATTCGCCCCTGTCCTTTATACACCCCCCTCCTTTTCCACACTTTGACAGTACGGCACCGTCTCAGAGTACCCGTGTTAAACCTTCTGCGCCCTTAGCTATTCGCAGCACAGGCACCAGAGAGCGGCCCAGCGCAGCCCTGCCTCACCCCAGGGACAGCAGCTCGTCCTGGGTTGACTCGCGAAGACCCCCAGTGGGAGCGGCGGGGAGCTTGGTGGGAGCCGCCCCTGACAGAGCTGGAGGACGCTCAAAGAGGAAAAAGATGAAAGGCGGAGGCAAAGAGGGGAAGCGCTGAGGGCCCCTTCTGTTTCTCCCTCTCATTCCTCTCAACTTTATCCTCAGTCCCACAGCCTCTGTTTTGTCGCGTTGCGACGGCAACTTCTTGTTATCAATTTACGGCTGTATAAAAAAACAAAAAAATGCAGTTTTAATTAGGCTCGGAGAGGGGAAGGGGGAGGGAATCAAAGAGAAAACAAAAGTAGAGTGTGGATTTCCCGTCTCAGCACCTATCTATTAGTCATCGTGGCACAGTGTTGCCGAACTACTTCTTGTTCGGCTGCTTACTCTTCTTAAACCCGTTCTCCTTCTGTTCACACTCCTCCTCGTCCTCCTCCATCAAGCTCTCCTTGCTTCTCCGTCGTCTCGTGCACCCTCTTCCTCCTTCCTCCCCCTTGTTTTCTTTTGAGAACAAGTAGCACTCCTCTTTCCCCCTCCTTTTCTCTTTGCCCCTGCATTTGGCTGCCCTCTGCATCCCTCTGGTTCCTCTAATTTCCCCTGCTCTTCCTCCCTCTTCTCCTCCCATTCTTCATCTTCCTCTTGCCCCTGCAGTCTCCTCTCCGTCCTCCCTTTTTTTTTTTTTTTTTGCCTCCATGTCATTTCAGGCGTATAATTTATGAAGTGTTGAAAATGTTCCTCTCCGAGCCGCTCTGCTCTGTAACCAAGGTTACCAACATGTGAATCAGTATCACTGAAATCACATGTGATTTTTTTAGGTGGGCAAGCAGGAATGGAAAAGCTTCAAGCTTTGTATAGTCTGGAATCTTGTGTTTAACATTTTTCAATTAGAAGTGATTTTTTGTTTATAAATGACTGATATTGTTGTTGACCCCTCTTCGAGCTCCCATAACACGCCCACACACACGCAGACGCACCACATGAGTCACGCGGCATGCATTGTATTACTGTATTGTTTTGGATTGCATGTGGGCTAAAATAAACCGACATGCTCATTTTCTTCTATTTATCATTCAGCAGATAAATAGAAAAGTGAGACCAGAGGCGGTCACCTCTTGCACCTTGGTTACCTGCCCGGTCCCTGTCCTGTCCACCGGCTCCGTCCAATCGTGTGAGTGCATGTTTAATGTGTGGATTGGATGCGTATCAGTTGTTATCTTGTTGGGCAGTCAGATCACAGTCCAGGACATAGTAAACACCAGCGCTGTCTATTTATCATTACCTCTTTCACATTTCCTGCCTTCACTGCCCTGCGCTTTGTTGTATCACAGCGCGAACGCGTCCAAGCCTCATTTGGCCCCGTTTACGCATCTCACTCGTCTCACATCAGAGTAAAATTCAAATGAAGCTGTCCGTTACACATGTATGCATCACCATACATATGTCAGGTAATGCGCCTGAAACAGTCGTACAGCAACTGATAAAAACACCAGGGGAACAATAACTCCTGCTCGCTAGCTGTGAAAAGCGGTAATGCGCTTGGGTCACCTACATTTTGACGGGGCCGCCGCCACATAGGAGAGCGAGTTGCAGCCACGAATGCAAGCTTAAAGTGTCTGCTGCTGATGCAGAACTGATGTTCAACAGCTTCATTTGTCTCCACCCTGTACCCCCTCTGTACCCAAGTTTGCCCCCACATAGCCCCTGGTCCCCGTGTTGCACATTCACGCATTGTGTATGGGATTAGCCGTGCACCAATCAAGACTGATTATACCCTTTAAAACCCCTGACAACCTGTTTTGTCAGTTAAGTACTTTGTATAAAGTGATTGGTTCAGTGCTGTTTCTTTGGCACTGTATTTCTGTTTTTGTCTTTGGCTTGAAGTGGGCGGGGCTCAGTTAGAAAACATGATGTCACTTATTACAGAGTTAAGAAACGTTTAAACCAAAAACACAATGCCACTTGTTGGCTCGTTTGCTCGTGTTGCCAGAAATGTCAGTCAAATCAGATCAAACCATACCCACACAGTCGTGTTTAGGAAATGGTTGATTGTAAAACACTCAATCACAAAAAAACCAGAGGATGTTTTTCTGCTGAATCCAAAACTAAAGCGCATTGAACTAATTATATGAAAATGAAAAAAGAATTACATGAGAGACTGAGCCTTTAACATTCCAAATCAAATTATTACCAATAGCTACCTCCATACGGCATTATATATGGGAACAGGCTGTCTGCCCAGAGGATGACTACCACAAAGTTAAACAGCACATGTGAAGAACAACTTCCTGGATTTCACAGCGACCGCAGAGATCATGTTCCACCTCGGATAATTCTCCGCATTAAAATAAAACCAGCTTTACACATGTCAACACGCTGTCAGTCGAGTTAAACTGTTTTTGTTCTCATTTCCATTTCGGTTTGTTGATATCTTCCCCTGCTTTGGAATGCGTACTTCCTAGCATCTCATGACAAAAACAGCATGTGAAATGCATGTGCAACAATACTATATTTGGTATTATCAGTGGTAAGGATGCTCTGCTGAGGACACAGCAGTTTTTTTTTATGTAGATCTTAGTTGCTGGGGTACAAAAGCCAAACATGCTGAAATACAATCATTAAATATCCTGTGGAACCTTTGAGAATTCATATAAACAGAACAGTGCCAATGAGTCTCCAAAACCAATACTGATCACACCTTTCACCCAAACTGGTATTAAGCAGGCATGTTGCAATAGTCATGACAGAGCATTGTTTATGTGATGTTAAACCTAATCCAACATGCTTTGAACCTTCATTACATCACTTAAAAAGAAGTAGAGTTCTGCTTCAGATGCCTTTTTAATGGGTTGTGACCTCCTGTGAATCACTGGCTTGTTGCTGCTGGTTCTTGTCACAACAACAACAATAATAATTTTGTTTTTAACTTCCCCACACCACAGGATGAAGAGAATGGACTCATCTTTTGGGGGCTGGCCTGAGAAAGGAACTGTCGGGCCTGTGCGCAGCAGAGGTACAGTACAGGGTTAAGTGTTTGGGCAGCCTCCTGTCCTGCCGTGTGAAGGGTTAACTATAAGAACAATATTACAGCAAGGAGGGATAGAGTGACTGAATGATCAATATTGTAATTACTTCTTCTGGACAGTCCTCACTCCTCAAGCCTGCAGGGGGGGAGGACCAATGAGGATTCAATAACACTGATAGAGTGCAATCACATGCACACACACAGACACACACACAGCGAATCATTGTATGATAATCAGTTATTTACAAGCACAAGATAGTTCAAATAGCAGTTCATTTAAAGTTACATGAAAATGCTTATGTACGTGTATTTGTTTGTGAAAGAGGTCTCTTCCTTGACCCGACTCAGGGAGGTCAGAGGTCAGAGATCCTGGGTGGGATTTAGTGTCATTTGCTGACGTGAATGCATGTCTCCGTTCTAAGAGAGGTTGTCCCCGTGGACTGTGAAACCATATATGACCAATAATCAATCACACAGGAGGAAAAATTTGTGAAACGTCCAATATTATATAATGTGTAGGACTGAATGTTTTTTTTTAATCTTTCTTGAGTTCCTGATTCAACCTGTGAGGACCATGAATGTGTGTGCCAAATTTCATGTCAATCCCTTCAATGGTTGTTGGGATATTTCAGCCTGGACCACAGTGGTGACTGACCATGCCACCAGTGTGGAAACAAACAACCACTTACAAATAATTTTTAAAAGTGGCCATTTTGACCTGAAGGTGGTATTAATAATTATTAAAGAGAACACAAAATGGAAAGGGTTCATCCTCTGGGGGGGCATAAATTCACCCTTTACTCGCATTAGTGTGACTTAACTGGAGCCTGTCAAAGAGTTAATTGTTGCAAGCACACCGGTTGACATTTTTAGCTGATGGTTGTGCCAAAAGGATGGTTTAAGATTAAAATGCATCCCGTGGGGACCATGAACGTTTGATATCTTGGGATGCCCCGCCATTAGTTTTCGAGATACCTGATACTGAAAATGCAAGGAGATATTTTAACACAATGGTGGGAAGACAGTAAGCCTGAATCTTTGTGGTTCATCCTCAGGGAACTGTGAATGCTCTCAGTATATAGCAATTTGGCCAGCAGATGGCGGGCTGGGTAGTTGACAGCGCCACTGCTTTCTTTAAAAATCCCTAAAATGTCTTAAATTCACATTTACGTACAAAGTCCCTTAAAAACTAGAGGCAGAAGGATTCATCCAACGGAGACTACGAATGCCTGCTCAGAATCGGTGCTCAGAATCTGTTTGTCAACCTTACCCACATGACCTTACCTAGTGGGCTATGTTCAATAAAGAGCAATCATTTGTTTCCATGTCACTTGTTATATCCCTTCTTCCCACAGGCTTGCATATTTCTCCGTAGATCAGAAGTCTTCATTATGCTGTGGACATGGAACAGAGCCTCCTGTCGACTGTGGAGAGACAATTCATTGATTTATTAATCTCCTCTGTATCAGGCTTCCTCTGTCAGTGAGGCCTGTCATCACAGTCAGCTGAAGGTGAGCAGTAATGCACGAGCTGTGTGTTTGTGTCTGTGCAAACAGTGCCTCCGGTCAGGAGGCCTGCGGAGTAGCCATGAGAGAAAGTTTTCCCCGGAGAGCTGAGATCACTCACTCTGATAAATTGGGGTCTTAGCTCGAACTGGCCAGCACTAACAAACATCATTCATCAACCACTCATAAAAGCACGCCTTGGGAAGTGTTCAGGGGTACTCATTGTTGAATTGCTACTGCTTTATTCCATTGTATGAATAATAGATGCATAATTGTATTGCTTATTATTAATGAATGTTGTATTTGCACTTTTGGTTTGGTTCATCCAGAACCTGGCCTTAATTGTGTTCCACTTTTTCTCTTGTGTGTTCAGAGCTGTGCCTCATTCCTGCCTAATAGGTACAAGCACTGCAGGATCGATATGTTTTAATGGGTTCTCTGTTAAGATAGTACACAATTAAGTAATCAGACCAAACAAGGACTATTGACAAGAGGCAGTAAATAGTCATACTTTGACTTTCTCTTTCTTTTTCTCCTCCTGCTGGGTGCACACGCATGCAGGTGTTTGTTTTTCCAGGTCATGTGTGCATGTGTGACTCTCAGTCCTCATGCTCTATGTGCAAACAGCCCAGGTGATTAATATCCGCTGCCGCTCACCAGCGCTAGCCGCGACAGATGCTATGAAAAAGAAATTGGCCCCTGCTCATTGATTTGCTCCTGCTCACAGATCAATGATCATACACTGTAATGAAAATAAATTATGCCGCTGTGATGTAAGGTGTAATGTGCAGAGACTGCATGGGTATGTGCATCTACGCCAGGCTTGCAGAATCAGTAAAATATGACAGCATTGTAATTCAGAGACACCATGTCGCTAAAAAACCTACAGAGCACACCTCAGTGTTCCGCCTCGGGCTGTATTACTCCCAGAACCAGCTGTAGCTGCGCTGTGCGTGTGTGTGTGAGGCAGGAAAAGCCTGGGGAAACATCTTCCCCTAGTGGCCACCAGCATACACGCCAGAGCACTCCTTCAGGGCCTGGGGTCCCCAAATCTTGCAACCTCAATGCAAAAATAATTTTAAAAAAAACTCTTTATTTTGAATTTTACTTAAGATTTTTCTGTAATCGCATCAGAATGAGGAATTACTGCATTTCTTTCACTTTTCTGTATTTCTGTGATCGCTGCAAAGTAACACAAACTGTTCATTCTCTACTAATTGGGCCGTTTGGCAACTTTTCTGTACAAAATTCCCCATAATAAAGCTCTGCACCAATCACAAGGCAGTGCTGCTGGATGCCATCGCTCCCTCGCTTCTCATTGGCTGACAGCTGACAATAAGATTCCAGCTGTTTCACCCCCCCTCCTTCCCGCTGCACACTTTAGACCGACTTCTAGCTCAGCCACTGAGGAGGGAGCTGCAACTCAGGCCGAGCTGTGATTGGTTAGGAGCGGGCGCTCGCGGGGCGGGGAGTGAGAAGTTAGGATCCCCCATCCAGCTGTGTGAGCTTTGCTGATGGACGGAACCGACCGAATACAGTCTGGAGGAGACAAGAGTGAGAGCAGGAGCGCCCGGTCGTCCGTAAGTGCAACAATGGAGAGGGGTGGTGTTTGTGATATTTAGAAAATATCAAAGGTTGCCTCTGACGCTCGTCCGTGTTCAGCGACAGGATGTGCAGCAGCATCTCCATGGATCTTTAAAACACTGATGCGGGATATGCGCTGAAAAGCGCCTGTGGATGCAGCGAAAAGTACTGGATTCTTAATTTGAAGAGGGGAAAGCAGCGGAGGAGAGCGCGGGGAATCGAATACCTCACCGTTTGTCGGTGTTTCTCCTTTTGTCGGGGGTGGGTGGGGGGGGTTTGTCCATCAGCTCTGGAGGAGGAGAGGGATCAGCAAGAAGTTTGTGCGCGGCGTTTACATTTCACACCTGAGGCTGAGCGCGACAAAAGTAGACGCACGTCTCGCGGTTCCTCTAATTTTTTTAAAATTTCTAACGGGGGATGGTTGTGAAGTGTTGGTGAGGGCCCCTGGAGACAGCTTGGACACCGGAGACCGGGGCCTGGGCGCACCGCGTCTGTTGAGACGGACCCGCGCAGCAGCGCACCACCTGGAAACTATACCGTCCTCCCAGACGCACCAAACCCACAAGACCATCTCCTCTCTCTGCTCCCCTCCTGGCTCCTCTCTTCTTCATCTCTTCCCTCCTCGTCTCTCCTTCTTACCAACGGGTTCTTTTTTCTTCAGGCTGGTGTGGACTTTACAGCCGCGACAAAAACTGATCATGCGATGACTGAGCGCGCTTTGGGCACATCTACCGAGTCCATTACAGGTAATAAATCGAACGGAAAGATGCTCCTGCGCTCATTTAGAGAAACAACTGCTGCAGATCCCTTCAAAATGAATGTTGTGTTGCTAGAGTGCAGTTAAAGCCGGAGTTTGGGAATGAATTGGAGCAGGCGCAGGCGGTTGTTGCTGATGATTTTGGCATTGTTGATGAAAAGGAATTCGAGCCCCTCGTGAATTTTTTTTTGAGGGGGGCTCATCAGAAGATCCGTTCTATAAACCAGCTTATGGCCGCAAATATATACTGAGTTGATCTGGCGTCATTAAAGAAAATCAGTTTAATACATTTTTTTATGGAAAAAAAGAATAAAAAAATAAAATGATTTTTCGATGAGGTGTGCGCATATTTTCCTAAAATACCCCCCCCCCCCGCCATGTAAATGTGCCGGATGTTTTTCACTAAAAGCAAAGTTGGTGGATTTGATCTCATTATAAATATGATCAGGTTTAAATGTTCACAATTCGTAATGCGCTCTGCTCCGGCGGCTGCAGACTCTGAAGCATTTCCATGGTTGTCCGCTATATTTACTGTGTCTAATCATATGTTTATGATCGCGTGTTGCTCGCAGGAGGTGAATGATGGCGGAGGATGGGGGAAATCTCTCCGGGGTCCCCGATGCCAGGGGCTCGGAGGGTCGCTCATCTCTGCCGAGGACTTTCATCCGGCTCAACGACCTGTCCGGGGTCGGGATGGGAGGTGGAGAGCGCGGCGAGGTGGTGGTGGAGCCGGCGTCCCCGGCGCCTGACGGGATCTCTACAGCCGGGGAGGACGCGTCGGCGAGCGGCGGGGAGAACCTGCCCTACCCCACCCTGGCCCCCGTGGTCTTCTTCTACCTGAAACAAACCACCCGGCCACGGAGCTGGTGTCTCAAGATGGTGTGCAACCCATATCCTTTTACTTTTGACATAGGAGCCCGCTCGTGCGCACATGCGCGCGCCTCCACCTGTGGCAGGTAAGAAACACCTGCTTGGCTGAGCAGCTTTTCCAGTTGACCTCACGGGTTATTGAGTGACCACAAGGCGTGGAATCAGAGTAGGCACGTGGGCTGCTGAGACTCACAGATTTTGACATCTATCTAGTGTGTGTGTGTGTGTGTGTGCGAGAGAGAGATGATCTACCTCCTTCCTGTTATTCTCTGAATAAGCCTCATGACTTAATATAAACAGTCTTCGATGGCTTTGACTCATATGTCTCTGTTGGTCCCACTGGAGCTGTACCCACTGTCTCACACACACATGCTCTCTCACACACGTCTTCTCAGGTGTGTGTGCTTGTGTGTGTGTGCTCCACCCCTCCAGCCAACACTGTCCAGCTCTACTGTTCCCACATCACGCTCTGATTCCTCTGAGCCGGCGTCGGCCTCCGATCGATTATTCATAACGAACGCCGGTGATGAAAATCCATTGACCTCACACGAGCGCGCCTACAGTGAGGGGCTGCGCGTTGTAATTAGTTTATTGATACACACCTGGAGTGGCTGTTTATTGAGCAGGCCGCCTTTTCTTCGGGTTGAACAGCGGCGGAGGGTGGAGTCTGTTCAAGGCACAGAGCCTTATTGAATCATCCCTGCCACTGGAGTGTATTATTGATTCATAAGTGTACAGACCTCCACTGATTCACCTCTGTGGAGAAGAGGAGAGCAGGAGGAGGGGAGGAAGGAAGGCGCTGGGGACTCGGTCTCTCAGTGTGTGCCTTTCTCTCTTGGTGTTTAGGCAACGTGTGTGTGTGTGTGGGGGGGGGGGGGGGTTGGTAGCTGGACGTACAGAGCTATGGGAAGGAATGTTTCCTTGGCTGATCCTGCTCTTCAGTGGAGGTTTCAGCCTCTGCTTTTCCTCTCGTAGGTGCTGTGTGTGTGTGTGTGTGTGTGTGTGTTGATGTCATTCAGATTACCTCCGCTCCTTCCTCCTCTGCCTCCCTCCCTCCCTCCCTCCGTCCCTTCTGCCATGTCCGTTGCCTCACATCATACTTCCCCCCCCCTTTCCTCATTTGTCACTGTTTTAATTGAGATGCTAAGCAAAGTCCGTCCTCCTCTTTCCGCAGGAACACTGCCCGCGACGCTTTGCGCAATTCCTGCTCTTTCAGCCCCCCCTCCCCTCCTCTCCTCCTCCTTTCATCTTTCTTTCCCTCCTTTATTCCGTGTCGCTCTCCCAGCTGATCGCAGCTGATTTCCATGTCTGCAAATGTCAAATCTTTAAAAGGTCTTACAAATAGACTTTTTTAGCAGCGGGGGCACATGAGTCCCCCGTGGCTCGTCTGGGAGCAAAGGCGATCCTTGATACTATTATCCAAGTCAGGGGTTCTCAAACATTTTCATTTCACGTACCCCTCCCCACTGGGACCCCCATATTAGCCCAGCACATTCCTACTTGACAAGAACTCGACCCCGGTCCTTTACGTTGTGTTATCGAGCCGCGAAGATCGTTTGATTGGTGCAACTCTAGTTGGTTTGGGACGGGGTGTTACAAAGTGATAAAGACAATGTTATACTCCAACCGCCCACACAGTAACATGGATGGTGTTGCTCCGCAGCTGTTTGCGTTTGTCAGCACGAAGTCAAAGTTAGTGAAGTTGAGTAAATAAACTAATCAGGAGAGGAGGATATCTGGTTCCATCTCACTGTTACTCAGCCACATTATTATCGAGCTAGCTTCTTTCGCACATTAGCATCAGTTTGATGTTGACGCTGATACAGTTCCCAAGCTGACCAGTGTTACTGTGCTGCTGTGTCAGCTCGTCTCCATACGTTGGCCTTTCGTCTTCGTGTATCGTCTTCCTGCGTTTCTGGATCTTGGTTTTTGGATTGTTTCGGGCTGCCTCTGCATTTTTCAGGAAGTCTTTGCTCCTGTTTGAACTGCCAGCCGTGCGCAGTGGACTGCATTTTGGGTCCTAGCCCCCTAGGATTCCCGTTTGTCCTCATTTGGCAACAAAACTTAACAATTTCTGCGACCGATGACCATTTTTATCATTTCATTAGCATTTAAAATGTCTGAAAAAGGTGAAAAATGCCCAGCACGGCTTTCTAAAGCCCAGGGTCTCCCACCAATAGCCCAAAACCCAAAGAGAGTGAAGTTACATTGTTAATGTTTGGCTTTGAAGCCAAAGGCAATGATGTCCAATCAGATTTCTGCCTAGGTCTCGTGAGGCAGCCACTGTCACTGCACAGCCTCGAAGTTTGGTTTGCACACTGCTCAGAACTGTAGCCTTTTAGCTTAGCCACTAGGATGCACTGTGTGTATCCTAGCCTGCACGGTGCATCCTAGCCTGCACGGTGCATCCTAGCCTGCACAGTGCGTCCTAGCCTGCACAGTGCGTCCTAGCCTGCACAGTGCGTCCTAGCCTGCGTAATACATGCTGACCTGAAGTGGCAGCCCATTCTTTGTACTGTGAAACGCACGGGTGCGACGCAGTCTGCAACGAAAGCACGTTGATAGAGGTGGAACCGGATACTTCTGTGGAGCCTTCGTACTCTTTATTTTGTTCTTTGGCGCCTGGCAGGGTCGGAGCTCTGCCCGGCTTCGCAATCTTCTTCTGACAACCGCTTCAGTTCTGTTCAAGTGGAGTTTACCCTGATCTGTTTGACAAAGTTCTACAGACCATCTCTTTGAAAACGAGGATTTAAACGCATCGAAATGGCTACTGGGCGACGGGTGTTGATGTCCGAACGTTCCCCTGCGTGTGTGTGTGTGTGTCCACGCGTCTTGTGCAGGGATTGTATATTTAGATGCTTTTCGTCTTCCCATTCGCCCTTTAATGTCTATCTGTACCGATTTAGGAAAAGGTCACTGCTTCGGTAATGCACTGTTAACGTTCCCGAGATCGATCAGTGTCCGTGCCCCCCCTGTGTGTGTGTGTGTGTGTGTGTACGCTCCGGTGCCTGAGCCCGTGTGTACGCTGACGCCTTGTATCCAGAGAGCAGATGTATCTTTCGCTATATTTTTAACTCTTCCTCTCTTGATCTGTGGCCCTCCTCTGCCGCTGTCTCCCTCTGTCTTTCTGTCTCTCCCTCCCTGCTCTCTGGTTAGAGAATTAATCCTGCGGTAGTCTCTCTTTCTCCTGCTATAAATACATCCACAGCACACGGCACCAGCAGCCAGCTCTGCCTCAGCTCTGATGCTCAGAGACCGCTTCCTCTGTCTGACGCTGTAGACCAGCAACGCAGGAAAACCCGACTGATCTCGGGGCCAGAATCTATTCTAAACAGGCATATCCTCGGTAAGCCCTCGGCCTTAGGCGGCCCGCGGCCATTTTCAGCAGTCTGAAGTAATTAGGACCCCTGGATACTCGCTGAGGTATTTAGGGTCTAATTGAAGACCCCTGGGGTGCACGCTCTGAGTGATGTTTTGCCCGGCCTGTGTGAAATTCCCTCTGCTGGTTTTGCTAATGATTCCTGCAGAATCTGTGTATGATAGAGAGAGCGAGAGCTTTTGTGTGTGTGTCTGTGTGTGAAAGCGAGCGAGGTTGTGTAAGCAGTGCGCACACGCACACACACACACACACACACACTCATGCATGCACACACTTCCACAGGACTCCCGTAGGTGTCTCCTCTCTGGCGGGGAGCTGGATGCTGTGCCAAGACGGAGGAGGAGGAGGAGGAGGGGAGTTTGGGAACGCGTCCAGCGCTCTCTATCCTTTGCTCACACTGATTTAAGCAGAGGATTACATGGCCCAGAACAGTGAGGGAGGACACCTGGCCAGAATAGGTGTTTGTCACCACGTTGAAATAGCCTCAGTGGAAGACCGGCAGGCCGCTCGCGCTCAGGGGAGCGGAGGGATTTTGGCGAAGCATGCCTCTGAGTTGTTTGTTTCCTTCTGTTTCACTCTCTCGGTCTATATTTCAGCGTGGCAGGCTTTCACATTTGTTGCTCGTTGCTCTGATGCGTCTGTCAAATAATGGAAGCCGAAGCAAACACTTACTTAATCAGCAGAAAATGTCTCCTGCCCTCCCTGTCGCCCCCCCCCCCCCCCTGTCCTCCCAGACCCCTCGCTTCTTTCCCTCCTCTGGAGTTAAAAGCCTCACGTTGGCTAGCGAGCGAGGAGGGGTGCGCGATGGCGTGCACGCGCACGGCCTCCAAAGCCGGTAGAAGGAGAAGAAGAAGTAGAAAAAAGAGCGAGAGGACGGGGGGGAAAAGGAGAAAATAAAATAAAACCCTCAGTTGGAGAGCTGAGTGGGATTTCAGAGAGCATTTTTTAAGAGGTGAAAAAGTAGGCCCGCACCCGCCATCAACTCTGCTTTCACATTTCCTCCCTCTGCTCCCCATCTCCACCCCACCTCCCCTCCACTCCCCCAGCTCCTTGGAGGATCTCTGACGTTTCCAACTTCTCGCAGTTCGAGAGCTCGATCTTCATCGCGAATTCTATCTCAACTTCAGTCTGAACCTCTGTCATAGGTGTGTGTGATCGCCTGTCTACACTTTACACGCACACTCTGTGCGTGTGCACGTGTGTATCTTCCGTGCACTCGATATGAACTGAATCCGTATGTTTCCTTTAACTCACTGGGAGTCTGACATGAGCGCTGCTTGTGCACTGAAAGATTATGTGTGATGAAGTATTCATTTACCTACCCGTGCCTTTTCTGTGCATGTGTGTGTGTAAAAGCGAGTGTGTGTGCAGGGAGGACCTTCCTCTCTGATTCATGCGTCTCGTTGAGCATGTGATGTGACTTGCATGTATTTTGCATGCAAAGTGCCCGCTGCAAGGGACGTGTATCCGTGTTGGTGTGTGCAATTTGTGTGCGTATTTATGAGCCGCACACACAATCGTATTAAACTTTAACTGGTCGACTCAACGTATGCCTGGTTTAGATTTTTAAAAGCTAGGGGTTCTTTGTGTAAAGTCGATGCTGGCGATGCTCATGCACACCGAATCTGATCTGACCAACGAGAAGCCTCCTGATTGGATGTTGACCAATCGTGCAGCTATAGCAGTGACCAGCTGGCCAATTAATACCAGGGTAGACGCAAAATATATTTGAACAACAGTTGACCAATCAGAAGCCTCCATGACTCACTGTAACCCAATCAGAAGGCTTCCGGATTACTTAAAGACATTTCAAACATTAATGATAATCATCAGCGTCCTGCTAAAAGAGCCAAATAATCAGGCTGTTTGCACCAGTCATGCAACACAAGTTGGGGTTGAAATACCATTTTCTGTTGACTCAAAAGACCAGAATGCATTGCAAATTCATGCAATGATTTAAGCTGCACCTTTGGAAAAACTCGTTTAATATTGTTCCCTTGCACCAACGTGATAGACCAACGGCTGAAATGCTCATGCGCGTTCTTCGGGGATGAACACAAGGCATTCTGGGAAACATAGTTTAGAAGGTTGGAGGTATAGAGGAGACACTGGAACGGCAGCATGAGTGTGTATCTGATGACACTTCTCTGTGAGCTCTCTAAACTCTCTAATGAGAACACGGCTACGGTCAAAAACACCGTGCGCCGGCTGTAGCTGCTATTCATGTGGGCGTGTGTGCGTGGGTGTACGGCTTTTGGTGTTGTGCGAGGAAGTCTTTGTTACATTCACAATTTAATGTTAGTCGGTAGGAACTTATCACCGTTAGTCACCGAGCCTTTGCTCTTGGCTCCGGCTGAAGGAAATGACTGAGCGTTCATCATATACCAATCCAAATATCGGCTGCGAGGTCCACCAGAACGATCGCAGCGCTGTTTTCTTGTGCAGCCCTGCTGTGCGTGCGCTCGAGCATCTGCCGCGTACGCACTCAACACACACTCACGGGCGGCAAGGTTGTTTAGGAAAGTGAAGGTTCTTTTAGCATAATGTGTTGAACGCAATCCAAACACTGATTCACTGACAACAGTGATAGATCAGTTTACTGGCAATGACACACTCCTGACACACTATACAGTGTGTTTGTGTGTGTGTGAAATTCAGCGATTCAGCCGCTGCCACATTGAAAGTGCCAATTATTGATGAATAACAGGAGTGACAATCAGAGAGAGGTGGCAGGAGAGCGAGAGAGAGACGGAGAAGCGGAGCGAGGCTGAGGCAGAGCGCAGGCTGCAGTAAGGTGTGAGGAGACGACTCAGTATGAGGTCTGTTCTTAATGAGGAGCTTTGTTTAAGCTGTTAAGCTGCAAACAGGCTGAGCACAAAGAGAACCCTTCTTTGTGCTCAGCCTGCTACTCATTTTTATACCTTCTATCTCTGATTGCTGCGGCATTATAGTTTTGAACCTATAGTCGGTTTATTAGAACACGCTCTGCTCTGCGCACCTGGTGTTTGGTAGGTTCTTCCTGGGGAAAAAACCCTTCCTTTGGTGAACAGAGAGCGATGCATTATTGCATTTTGCAAAAGCAGCAGCAGGTGATCATTAAGCATAACTGAAACACGACTGCTTTGAACCACTGGCGCATCATGGTGCAAATTGCTGCCACTGTTATGGCTGCTGCAGATGAATTCCTCGTCACTGAAATCATAATGGAAATCAAAGTTCAAATTCACTGTTGCAAAATGCACGCCGTAGTGTTTTGGAGCCTGTTTGCAACACTAGTGTTTCTTTACATCGCGACTCAGCTTGGATTTTGCCTTGGAAGTATAGATGTTCAGCCTCAACACCAAATATAGAGTCGACAGAGCTGAAAGTCCAGTCTTAGTCCTGCGTATTTAAAAGAGAGAGAACGGATTCCCCTCAAAAGCTAAGGCTCCTGTAAACACTGCATTGCATAAAATAACAATGAAAACCTGTTTGCATGTGTAGCTACTGTATGTTAAACCCTTAAGGTCAACTTTGGTAGAAGTTCTCAGCAGTGACTTGAACGTCAGTTACCTCACCGGAGAACTCACAGAAGAACCAGGTCTTGTATTTGAAGCAGGCCTTTATTCTCTCATTTCTCCTCTTCCCCAGCTTATGCAGACTGCGTTTTACTTGTTGAGTTAATAAAATGTGTTACTTCCCGCAGAATTTCACATCAGCTAATGAGTCTTGGCGAATTTTTAAATCCTCGCGGACTGGGTTGATCTTTGCGTAGCTTGATATTGATTGGGGAAAAGTGGGGAAAACTGGAGTCAGTTGTGTGAAAAGAGTTTGCCATCGGAGACTTTGTCGCACCGTAGCCTACAGGTTATTTAGACGAGTTCCATATTTGTTTTTGATGGCAGCAATTTAGGACATATTTCCATTTTTATATTTATACTGTAGCAGGGGACCACAGACATAATACATCCAAGGAAAAAACATCATGGCTCTCCAGACGCTAATTAACAAGTAACTAAAAATCGTGCAATGGATGGAAAGTCTGTCGGGCCTGTCTGACTCGCGAAAAGCCTGAGCAGTCTCGTGTAAACAGCGGGAATATGTAGAATGTGAGCGCCGCGTCTCTGGATTGACAGTGGAACTCTGCAGACTGAAGCAGCGGTTTATGGCTTTTCTCTGGTAAAGCCATCACGCGTTCTCTGATTACTTGCATAACCTGATTTCTCTGAGTAACCCGGTTACTTACCACCGTGTCTGTGGGCCGGGCCTGGCAGCTGCCTGTGTGTGTGTGTGTGTGTGTGTGTGTGTTAGTGTGTGTATATGTGTGTGCGTTGGCAGGGGAGGACTGGCTAACCTGATACACACCCGGTGAGACTCTGACCACAGTGATTCAGGGGCAAACCACAAACTCCACTGTAGACTGCCAGACAGCAGCAGGAAGCACTCTCACTGTCTCTCTGTGTGTGTGTGTGTGTGTTTGGCTGTGTGCATGGTTCAGCATATGCGTCTGTGCTTGAATATACGAATATATTCTTGCACTTCGTAGTCCGCTTTGACCGATTTCGACCCAAACATTGCTAAGTTCTGCGCGTGCGACAGAGAACGCGTGTCTTTAGCACGTGTGGCTCCTCCGATTGAGGGCGAGGCAGCAGCGGCCGACTTTTACGCACTTGTGTTTCGTCGCCTCGCTTAATTTTTCTTGTCAGACTGTTGTGCGCTCTTCCACCCCCGTGACTCTGGTGGCCCAGTTAACAAATTAATGTGAATCCTGTAAAAACCACAGGCTAGCTCCCCAACAGAGGAGAGCGAGAGGAAAAGAGAAAAGCGGGGCAGAGGAGGCGTCTGATAGCAGGAGGCAGTGAAGGAAGAGGTGGAGGGTAGACTTTTACAGATGTGCTGCTTTCAAGAGCTCAACTGCGGCCCTGTTAAAATCACTCTGCTGTGTGTGTGTGTGTGTCTGTGTGTGTGACTGCTCATAATCTCTGTCCTTACCTCCAGCTAGAGCAACCCTCCCCGCTCGTTTAGTTCGGGCTTCCAGATGCAGTCACGTGCGTGTTTGTCTCCAGACAGCAAATTTGTCGCCGATTTTCAATCAGTTATTTGTACAGGGAGAACAATTAGCGCAGATAAACCCCGGCGGTTAATTACCGCCGCTTCGGAAAAAAAACGGCTTGACTTGATTAAGATGCATGAAACAACAAAACAATCCTGTCACTGTCGTCTGCTGCTAATTATCAGAAACAGTGGTCTGGTTAGATGACTGGTCTCACTAGTCACTGGACTAGTTGGATGGTTTGATGGTTTGGTGGTTGGTTTACTGGTTGTGTGTTCGACTAGTCGGGTGGTTAAAATGTTGGTTGACTGGTTGGGTATTTGATCGGCTCATCATGCGAGTGGTTGACAACGTGGTTGCCCGGTTGACTTTCTTTGCGGTTAGATGTTCAACTGGTTTGGACTTGATGTGGTTGGCTCTTTGACTGATTGCTAGGTATGTCGGTGGACTGGTTGGGTATTTGATTGGTGGGCTGATTGACGTGCTGGTTTATCTGCTTTTTCGACTAACTGGCTGATTAGATGTTGTACTGGTTGAGTCCTCAATCGGGTGCTCTCTTGACTGCTTGGGTACTTGGTTCGTTGGTGGTGTGGTTTGCTGATTGGTTGGGAGATCAGTCGGGTATTTGATTGGGTTGATTGTTTGACTAGTTGGCAGGTTGGTTGACTGGTTGTTGGGCGATTAATTGGCTGGTGGTTGCGTGAGTGGGTCGATCTGTTGGTTTTAGAATAACTTGAAATAGTGCTATGAATAAGCAGATAGAACACAAAGTAAAACATCTAGAATATCAATCTTGCAACTTTAAACAATGCTAATCGCCTGAAATCAATAAATACTCAAGATAAAAGGTGAGAGAACAGTGCCTAGATGTCCAGTTTACCCCTGGAAACAACAGAGGTTTCCATTTCATACGCAACTGCATCAAATGTATATATCACCCGACAACGGATACACGTAGGCGTACAGAGTATAACGAGGGGATGACCTTTCTCGATTTGTTTTATTTTTCACTCACTTTCAATCTGCTTTTTTTCTTCTTCCCCGGGCCCCCCTCTCCTTGGGCTGTTCCGTGAGATGGCTGTAAGTTTATGTAGGACTCAGTCCAGGATTTTCCTACCAGCTTTTTCTCATTAGGGTATTGTAGAAGACTCGAGCTTAGCTGCACTGAGTGGCAACAGAAAGGGGGCGGGGATACGCGGGGAGGAGGAGGAGGAGGAGGAGGAGGAGGATGGGGGGTGGGCGAGCTATACACTTACTCTTACGCAGCAAAATCTCATCGGGCACCTGAATCGAGTTATCTTTAACCGTCTTACCGCGGCTGCATCTGTCCCACACCAGTCAGTACCCTAGTCTCCTTCACCTCTCCGCTTACTCCCTTGTTTCCTCTTCTCCCCTCCCCTCTCCTACCTCCCTCTATCCCACCAACTACTCCAATCTTCCCGTTACTTTTCCCATTTCCAGACATATTCGCTCCTCGGCTTCCTCAAGCACTGCCCCCTTTTCTCTTTTTCACAACGGGGTTACTAGAACAAAGAGAATCAATTTTACAGCCTCTTCCCCCTCCTGTCGTCTTCTCCTTATTTTACACATTCCCACTCATAGTTCCTGTGATAACTGCGCCGCCTCCTCTCCAGCTGTTTTCTTGCTCCCCTCAGAGAGACTGATAAAGTTAGGGAGCAGCACAGGAGGGGTTGCCATGTCTGACGGTGGTACTCTTTTTAGGCCGCGTTACTAACTAGGGACCCAGGTGGTGTTGACACACACCAGAGCTGACCGCTGGCCTTATCTCAGTACCAACACACGCACACACACACACATCTCGAGAGAAAAACATGCAGGGCGTCAAATCGGTCGGCTGTCAGATCGGCCTGCCACTGAAATTGTCAATAATTCAGACGCATGCAGACACGTACAGAAATACGTCTTTCTTGTCACTTTCTGCACTTCTTTGTTCCTCCCGCCACCTCTCGCCTCCTCCCTCGCCGTCTCTGTATCCCTATCGCTCTCTGTCAAGTCATCAGGACACTAATCAGGACTTTCCCGCAGCAGGACCGCGGAGTCTGGTGAAGGAGTGAGGGAAAAAAAAAAGAGAGATGTCTTATTATAGATAACAAACGAGGGATATAAATACCTCTGGGGGCAGGAAGCTTATATAAGAGTCACGATATGTCCGTTGGCCCCTCGGCCCACTGTCGTCTATGTACATGTGTGGCCAGTCCACAGCCCGGTTCATCTGAAGCTCCCATCGCTCTGCTGCTTTAATAAATCCCCCCCGTTAATGTAAATGCAATATGTTACACAGCATAATGATACAGCAGCAAATTGCATGATAGTCATTCACTCAATTAGCGTTGCGGTTCCAACAGTGTGCCCGAAGCTGCACCGTTCAGCACAACGTGTGCACTAAAGCCTGGTTTGTTCCAATTAATACAGATACAGTAGAGGCTGAGTGGAAGCTAATGAACTTTACCAGCCATGTCTGCACAGTGGGCTGACCACCAGAGGGGACGTGTATGTGTGTGTGTCTGTGTGTGTCTGTGTATTACCACGTGTGTTTGTGTTTTTCATCATTATAGACCGTTGTGTCTAATCCCCCTGTGGTGTGTGTAATTAAGAAACGGCCTACGGAAGGAAGGAGACACCGTAAAGCACGGCCATGTATCGATGAGCACGTGTGTTGTGTGTGTGCATGAGTGAGTGCTCGGTCATTGCAGTTGACCGCTCGCTGAATCCCCACCCCAGCAGAGATTGACCAGTCATAGCTTAGCAACTGCGTGTAGGCACAGTAGGTATGAGCTGAGTTAAACATGTCCACGTGTGTTTTACCTTTCCAAACCCAAAAATGCAAGAGCAAAAGCACGGAGAACACTAGAGCGTATGTTAGCACGTCCGGCTAATCACTACCGTTAGCCACGTTAGCAACCCAACCTAGCTTTACCTCCACTGACCAAGAAGCATCTCATACCACATTGTTCTGTGGCGTGAAGGTAAAAAGCAACTTCTTACACGTTCCAGCAACTTAATATCCAAGATAAAAGTATATTTATTAAACACTTTAGTTAGTGCTCATCCTAAAATCCTTTTTTTAAGAACTGAAACACACCATTTGGAAACACAAACAACAAGCCACGTATCTAACCGGCCTCGTGTCGTGCTTGTCGAAGTACGTGAGCCGCCAAAAACAGTTATATTAGAATGAAATATGAGCCTGAGCTTACGTTTTTCCTTATCATATGTATAATAAATACAAAAAGTAAGTAGCTCCACACTTTTCTTCATTCCACTACCTTTTGCTGGAGTGCTGTTTCTAAAATGAGTTAGCTGGAAACAAAGACAGGAGACAGAAGTTTCAACTAAATACAGAGTTCATAAGAAGCCCCGCGTTCGTCTGCCTCTGTATAATGTTGGAGACCTATTGTTTTATAGCTATGAATTGTGAGTTGTAATGTGAACACCACCGCACTGTGTGGGAATATGAAACGAGAATGTTAAGACCTAAGCCAGGTTTAATGTAGGTTTAATCTTAAACCTACGACTGCAGGGATGACCCACAGGCCGTGCGTGCAAAGCTCTAGTATACATAGAAACCTGGGTTAAGCTAACTAAGTGTGTGTAATTAACTGTGTATTTGCCATATTTGGCCACTAATGTATCGGCCCGCGCACGCACATGTGTGTGTTGTCCGTGTGCTTTTGGCATACTGTAATTACCCCGCCCCCACTTCCATGCCCTTTCACTGTGATCCGTTTTGCTGTGGAAGTGGCACTGACATGACAGTAGACTCACACACACACACACATACACACAATCACGTATGTATACGCGAACGCAGACACACACACTCCCCTTGGCGCTTGGCCCAAATCACTGTGACATTTACAGTTTCGCAGCCATTAGAGCTTAATGTCCCAGGAGCGACCGTGTGATAGCGGCTGCTCCAGAATCAGATCGCAGCGTTCTGTGAGAGCGCCGAGCCTCGGCATCCCTGTAACTGCTACACCTGCGCTGGGATCAGCTGAGGAGGGAATGGGATGAAGTCTCCGGAGCCTAAGGCTTACCAGATTTAAAGGAGGTTACAAGGTTAGGTGAAGCAGGTGTAATCTATTAGACTAATGTCACAGATCAGTGCATTAGCCCCTGATGACAGTCATCCTTGTGAGGGGGCTCAACAGCAGCTGTGTTTTATACAGTTATTAATCGAATTTTATTGGAAAACATGAGCTATGTATGATGTGAAGTTTTGTGTAATCAGAAGAAGTTCTACGTACATACAGGCAGGATGACGCAGTGGGAAAAGGGCATGTGTAGCTAATGTTACTAATAGTGACAGTAAGAGTGAACTCATTTGATGTTTCAGTTCCAGGGACTGGATCAGAATTCAAGCAGAATATCAGATTATAAGAGTACAGTCATGCGTTTGAGGCTATTTTGGCCACAAACTAGTGCTCATGGCTATTTACTGCTAATTAGATCTGATTTTATACTTGCTCTCTGAAAAGCACCGACACTTTCCCGAAGTCCTCAAACTCCATATACTTAAAGATTAGTTAAAACGTTCTGGGGGAAGACACTTGGTTGTACGGCATGTTATTATGCATATTTCCCAAATTTTTAAATGCATTCTTTTATTCTAAAAAGTAGTTAAAACATCGGCGTTTTCACCAACTTGCCGCCCGCTTTGTTTGCCTGCTCTTTGATGTCAGACAGGGCGTGCGCGGCGTTGTTTATTTGAGCTTTTTCGCTGAAAACCGCAACTGGCTGTGGCTGGAAATAAAATAAAAACCAACAGCACATCTGCCCTTTCTCATCAAACTTAGTCATATACAGCGACCTATTTCCAGTGTGCTGACAGCCTGTAATGACAAGTCAAATTTGAGCCACGCTTACCCCAGAAACCTAGCCTAGCCTTGCCTAGCATAGCATAGCTTAGCATAGCCTAGCTTTCTCACAGGTGAAACAGTATGACCTAAAACAGCCGTCTATGCAAGAATGACAGAATCACTTCAAAGTATATTGTAGAAGTATATAATAGTGTCACAATGAATTTAACTTGCTGGACTGTGGGAGCGCTGCGTAGCGTTATTGCCCGAGATGAAGTCATGCTGGATCAGGAACTCCGGCGTGAAGCGAGAAGTAATGAAAAAAGTTGGACAAAGTAATAAAAAACATCGGTATATCTCCGAAGCCCACCAGCCTCCACCGGCGCTCAGACAGCAGCGACGGCTCCGCTGAATATGCCAAAAAATCTACAATACCTGCATCCCACACAGATACAAATGATACCTAAACGCAAACAGCTCGACCCTCTTCCTCCATCACACATATTGCATTCGGAGACTCCCACACTTTCATAAATGTGACAATATCATTTCTGGGAGAAAAATGCATGTGCTCCACCCGAGGGTGCAGACCATCCCACGTGCAGGATGAGAAAGAGGGCGAGATCTGCTTTTTGTCCTGATTAATATCTTCTCTTCGTCACCGCTATATCATCCTCCCCGCTCTCCCATTTCCACTGTGTGTGTGTGTTCATAACAAGTGTGCACACTGTTGCGTACCATTATGCAAGATCTGTTCTTTATTAGTCTTCATATAGGCCAACACAGCATAGCTTGGCCTGACACAAGCACATGGGGAGGTCTCACTGCTCTGTTGCGTGTGTGTGTGTGTGTGTGTGAGTTTTGCAATCATCCCTGGGTAACTCCATACAGTTTGCAGATGTAGACTGAGAGGGAAACCCTGTCTGGTCCCCGGAGAGGTGTGCGCGTGGGGTTTGTGTGTTCCCGCATGTGTGTGTGTGTTAGTGACGTGCAACATGCCAGTACTGTATGCTGTATGTTAGTTGGTGCAATGTATAATTCAGTGGGAGTTTACCTATTATTGATGCACTGCGCAGTCCCTGCAAAAAGACGGTTTGTGTGTACAGTACGTCTGTGTTTTCTATTGCGGCTCAGCGGGCACATGTAGTCTATCTGAGAGTGTGTATTGTACTCTCTGATCCACACACACATATATACACACAGAGCGCAGGGAGGGGAGCCTCAGCGCTCGTGGTTTCGGTGTCCCTCGTTAACATGCTCTGTTCAGGATTTCCTACAAGATGTGGCTACAAAACCAGTTCCAGACTCCTCTGTCTCTCTCTTCTTCCCTCTCCCTTCACTTCCTCCTTGTCTCTTTGTCTTTTAAGAAAGAGAGAGAGAGCGAGAGAGGTCTGCTTCTAATTTAAAAGTGCTCCTTGGCTGTCCTCCGCCGGGTCCTAACTCCCCTCTGCGTCGGGGCAGGCCGCCAAGTGCCTCTTTAAGAAAAACACAAATTAAATTCATAAATAAAACCGTGTGCCTGTGGCTCGCAGGGGAGCTCTGGTTGTTTGCATGTATCCTTCTTACATGCTCGTGCGCGTTCAACAAAAGCCGCTCTCATGCTCCTCTCCTGACAGAACACCATGTATCTATATGTAGTTATCGTCTGCCTGATCCACTTTCTATCTTAAACCAGCGTGCCAGACCTTTGTGACGTGCAGTTATGCGTTCCTTGTCTGCAATCAGCATTTTAAGTAGCATTATCAATATTTACGGTAATGGTAAATTTGTGATAGAATATGTGTTCATTGACAGAATTCAGTGCCTTACATATTTAAGCGCTTCATCATATTTATGCAAAAACCATTTACATCAGATAATGCCATAAAGCTGTCCTGCTCACTGATTTGCAATATTGGCTGCTAGGACTCAATGCAACCACAGCCACTACAAACATACGGTGCATTTATGTGCGCGCAAGTAACCGAGGAGAAGTCATGCTAATCTGATTTCTTAACTGTCTTAGAAATGAGAAATGCGGTCACTGTAATTTGGGAATCAGGGAAGCCTGATTGCACCGATGAGTTTTCCCCCTAGGGATTCAGATTCCTTGGCCGCGCAGGTTTCTAATTGTCTTTTTGCGACAGTTTGCGAACCCAGCAGAAGGGTTGTCTTGAGCCAATAACCCATCAGATATGGAAAAACACAACACTAGAGCAGAGTCTAAACACACGACTGTTTCTGGGCTTAACTAACCCTGTATTGGGTCGGTGATACTGTATGTTGACCCCACACTAGGTCTAGTTTCACCTTTATCACACACTGATGAGCATTTCCCTGAAAATACATTTACATGCTAATTATCTGCAACAACAAATATGCCAATCCAAAAAGCTTCTCTCTGATCTACAAACCCTTTTGTGACAACACATTTCATTTATTTTCCGTTTTGCGATACAATATCCGCTCACAGCCGCTTTACGTGCTTGATTGAAGTAGTAACAAAGCACCTATGTTGGGGAGCGATCGCGGCCTCGGTTTTTAAAAAAGTGACGGTACTCAGTTGACTCCCCGGTCTCCGCATGTCAAAGTCCCTGCGCTTTGTACGCCAACCATCCACCCCGACCAGCTCCCTACAACTTCTGTGCGGTACAAGAACTTAGCACTTCAATGCCTGGGAAAAAAACAAATGTTCCCACTGAACAAAGTCCTGGCAGCAATCACAAGTTAGGGTTATATAACCGTAATTTCTAGGAAACACAGTTGAAATGGTATGGCGAAATCATTGCGTTGTTCATATCATTATATTACTCAACCATGCCATATTTGAAATGAATTGACACACCTCTATTACGCTGTCTCTCACCTGTGGTAGGCTTAGTGCTGGAGGGTTTCTAAAAGTGAAGACCACATTTCCCTGGAAGCCTCATTTAGTTGCTGTCCAATGTTTCTTCTCGATGAGCTCATTCAGCCCGTCTTTTCTGTTTGGCTTTATTAAACGAGCGTGGACGGATAAACATATTGTTCCCGTCTGCCTTCCGCTACTCCATCCAAATCGCTTGTCAACGTTTCCTCGTAGCAGCGCCGCATATTTTCATTTGATGGCGTGGCTTTGCTCCTGTGATGCCCCTCGAACAGATTTACGCAAACATGTCACTCACAAATCCCCCCCGCCCCAAAGCTGAATCTGTGATGCACAGCTATTACATGAACATGAGGTCAGATGGACGTGCACGCATGCAGTGAGTAAACACGCTGAGTCTGCATTCCTGATGCTAATACAGGACGAGGCTGCATGAATGCTGGCAATAAAGGCAGCAGGCGAGCTGTGGTGTTTAGCAACGATATATCTTGATATAGATTGTTAGACTGACATGCTTCGATATACTTGGAAGGTTTATGAGGGAATTAAGTTAAAATCTCTTCCATGATGATCTCTTCCAAAGTTTTATTTCCTCCGTCTGTCTTAGCGGAAACCTTTTAAACTTTCCTTCCATGGCGTGCACCTGTCCCGCAGATATATGGCTTTTGTTTCCACCAGTCTCTCAGGGCATTTCCATCGATCACTCTCTCATTACTTTATCCTCCTCCTCCTCCTTTGCTCATCTGTTGTTTCAACTACCACGGCTGGAGTCAAATTGCTTTGATTGAAATTCCTGAAGGAGGTTGAGAAAGATTGACAAAGTCAGCCATGCAGGAAACATCATCTGCTCGGCTGCTGGGGGAAAAAAAAATTATATTTCAGAGAAAATTTGATGCCTGAGAAAGACAATTGAAGTGCGAGAGAGGGAGGAAAGGCGAGCTGTGCTGTCGGAAAGAAAACAGACGGACACGAGGAGGAGAACACTTTATATAAATGTAATATCACTGTTCTTCCAAATGCCTGGAGGTCATTTCTGATTGGTTGGTTTGGTTCAGTGGAGCAGCTCGTTGGTCATTTCCCTATTCAGGAGCTTTGAACAAGGCCTCTCCTGTACCATCATGCTGTTGGCTCGCTGGGATCATGTTCACAGCTTGTCTGTATTAGCAAAGCTAATGATAACGCTGACCATCTACAGAGGGGTCAGCATCTGTCTGAGCGTTTGCATTATTTAGGATCCCAACCCCCATAAAGCAGGTCTAATTGAACATGTTACACATCATCCCTTGAGAGTAAAGGGAGTCTGTGATCCCTGGAAGTATCATCTTTGATGCCTGACACACGATCCAAGCTGCCCAGTCCTCTCTGGACTGAACATGATACTTTGACCTTAGCATGAAGACCAGCTGACCTGACACGCTACACACATGTAAATGCACACGCAGTACACCAGTGCCACCGCGCAGATCAGCTGCAGGACATCAGAGATGGAGGATGGTAACAGTTCAAAGGTCATGAGGCTAACACAGATGTCACTTTTGCCAGTTTCAATGGCAGTATAGTCAGGGACTAGTCAGGGCTAGCTGTTTCTTCTCCGTCTTTATGTTAAGATAAGCCAATTGAGTACAGGTGCTAGTTTAGCATGTTATATCTCTCTTGCTCAATCCATTAATTAACCCAACAAGTTTACTGTGTCCTGGCTGTAGCTTCAGCTATGCTTTTACATTACAAACATGACAAACATTAGATTTACATAAATTTCATTTAATACACTGTATGTGATCAGGATTGGCCATGCCTTTATTAGTAGCTCTCAGATTCCTGGAATTCTCCAAGGTCCTCGAGGGGAAGTCCCGGTAATTGTTCAATTTCGCTATACTTCAATTAACTCCAAATTATCCAATTTAATGAGTGTATAAGAATGGCTATTGTAATCATAAGTTTCCCTCCCACCACTATTATCTCCCCACGTACCGCTCAGACAGTTACAATTCAGCAACACAAATTTTCCCATATGAGGGTTCCCTGGGGCAAAAAGCCATCACATGGCAGTCGGTAATACATCGTGTCTGTCGTGGTGTTTAGAAGAAGTGGGCTTGTGATTGGAACAGTGCTTATTCTGATCTACAGAGCGGCTGGGAAAATGTGGGTGGAGGGAGACGAAATGGGTAATGCTCCCTCCTCCCTTGTTGATGCGGTCCATAGCTGGATTGGTAGAATCTTCACAACCTACATAAGACCATGAAATATCTCGACCAAACCTGGAGATTCGGATATTTTTTCCGGCTGACAATAGTGATGTATTTCTGAGACTGACTGCGGCCCGGCTGTTCGGCTGCGATAACATACGAAAGGGACGGATCACGGCCTGTCATTCGCCGTGGAGCCTGCTTACACGAGCGCGTTTGGAACACACAGTGCTGATGTTGTACATCAGTTCGGGAATGGTGGCGTGTCATTGGAGATTAGGCCGCCGTGCCGTTCTTTAGCAATAATGAGCCGCCAGACTGATGAGCGAGGCTGAGACGTCTGGGCACTACAAGCACTCTTATAAATCAGGGCCTGTTCTGAATTATTCAATACATCTCTACCCCAAGGAAATGGAGGGGGGAAAAAAAGGACGAAACGCGGGGAAGATATGACCACCAGGGAAGTAACAGAATGAAGCGAAGATGAAAGAGTGGGAAAAAAAAGAGAGAGGGTAGAGGTGAGAGATTGCAAGGCGAAGGAGTGCTGGAAGCTAGGAAAGGGTGAGGGAAAGATGAGGAGAGATGGAGGGAGGTGTAGAGGTGGTTTTAAGATGACGGGTGACAGGATTCTAAAGTTGGTTGTGCTTTTTGAAGCATGAAGGCCTTTATCTGTTCTTGATTCTCTCTTTTTCACACTGGCACCGTGCCGTGGAGATGGTCGGTTGCTCCGTTCTGGTCAGTCTTTTAATTGTTACTTTAACTGTTGGATGGGTGGTATTGGCTGTAGACTTTCACAGTCCTCCACAATGAATCTTAATAACTCTAGATGGATTACCGTGCATTTACGGTCTTTGTGATGTTTGGCGATCTCCTGACTTTTCAACTAGCTACATCATGAGATTAAATTTTCAATTTGTCCAATACAGTGGCGCTGACGTTCAAACTGACATTTCCATCCATCTCAGCCATACTTGGTCCTAATTAGCTCATTCTGGCGTGCTAGCAGGCTAACCTCAAATGCTAACAATGGAACGACACAATATACATCATAAAATCTCAAAGACGATGGCGTAGTTGAGTACTCTACAGCTTTAGCAGCTTTAGCTCAGACTCCAGTGACGCTGTCGGACTCAGAACAAACAGAGTTGATGTTTGTTGTGGCAGAACCAAGGATCTTTCTGATTCTTGTGTTCTTGTCAAAACCCGTAGCTGATGTCAACCGCAGTGCAGCTCGATTGCTGACAGGTCAGACCCTTGTACATTATGCTAGTGTGCTAGTTAATGCTAGTTATAGTTGCTATCATAGCATTGACATGCCAGCCCCAAAGTGTGATCTGAAGATGTTTATTTTTAAGCCTGCAGTCTTCAGCTACAACTGGCACTGACTCAAGTGACATCACTGGAGGCGGTTAAACAGATTTCATGCTGCTCCCTTTGGAGACACAAAAGGCCTCATAGAGCTTTGTCACAGGTGCAGTAGTAGCCCCTTGATGTTCGTGACATGTGACACAGGATACCGCAGACCTTTACCTGACACCACGCTCCAACCGTCAGCGCACGTGCCTCGCTGTCACGGCTGAAGTGAGCACGCACAGAGCAGCTAGTGTGGCTTCAGAGTCTTCATCTTGATGTACGAGCTACATGCTGGTGTTTTGTAAAAGTTCTGTTTCATTCAGTTTTCCCCAGACGTGACCTTTCCCGACGAGCCTTAATGTTTCTCAAATCACCAATCTGTAATTATTTGATCTCAATCGAGCCCTTCATTTCAGGACCTTTTGCTGTCCTCTCTCTCCCTTCTCGCTCCTCTTTCACAGAAGCTTTTTTCCATCTTCCTGGTATGCTACCTTCCCACTTCAGCCAGGGTTGCTATGGTGATGTGAGTTTTTTTTTTTTTTTTATATACTGGGAGCTTCTTCCAATGTTTTTTTTTCTTCCCCTTCTTACTGGTTTTTCTTTTGTCTTTTGTTTCTGACTGGCTGCTTTCCTATGCAAAGGACGCAGCCATTGTTTTGCCTCGGAGGGCTGAGGTGGTGCAGCTGCCGTGTGTGTTTACTGGCCGTCTCTTTCCCTGAGAGAGCCTGGGGGTGGGTGTGGTTGGGCATGGGACAGGCAGGTATCATTTTCATCCTTTTCTGATGTGGCCTAATCACCTCCACTCTTTACTCTCCTTCTTCTCATTTTTTCCCATTTCTCTACCCTTCCGTCATCCCCTCATTTAGCTTCATTCTCTCCATCTCCTCACCTGTCCTCCTCTGCCCGTCTGTCTGCCTCAGCTCTTCTCATCCGTCCACCCACCTAAAACCGTCTCTCTCTCTCTCTCTCCACAGTCGGCTCATTGAACTATATGTGTGTGTGGAATTCACCCGAGTGTGTGCACACCGGTCTTGCACTCTGCGCCGCGCTCGAAGCCGTGTAACTGTCAGGGTTTTGTGGGCGCAGCACGCCGTCGCGCAGGGAGACGGGGATGGAGCGAGGAGGTGCAGCGAGGGGGGAGAATGCAATTTGAGAGAGTGAAAAGCGTTTAGGAAAAGAGGGAAACCCCGTCTGGGGAGAAATGTGGGAAACAAGATTTGGCATGGAGAAGCTAAAATGAACTGAAGTGAGCTGAGTCATAAGAGATAACATTAAGATGAAACTTAGTTGTTCCCTTTGGGGAGATCTGGTTGCTGGCAGTGGCGCAATTAATTTTGCAGAAAGGAAGCGGCAGAAAAAAATCTAATGACAAAAGTCGGAGATAAAGTAAACAATAAAATAACATGTAAACAAATAGACTGTGAGCTAATATGTGATAAAAACATGGGAAATAATACAGAATATTCAAATTCTCATTGTTTTTAATGTCTGTCACACAAACCCCATGTATGATTAATCATAAATCCAAGATTCATACTGGTCTAAACTGACTGGTTGCTAAGCCCCGCCTCCCCCTTAGCTACTGTTGCTACACCTAAGTTTTCCGCCATAACTGCTGGTGTCATAGGTTGGTTTAATACGCCGTCTCAAGCTAACGTGTTAATGCTCTCAGCTGGTACATCAGGTGCATACATGATTTACTACAGTTCTGTCGCAGCGAGTGCTATATGAGATGGACGCCGATGTGGGAAACGGCTTCTAAAGACAATTAAAAGCAGCACTAAAGACGAAACCTTGACATGATGAAGGACATGAAGATCGATCGTGATGAGTTTTTGAGACGTGCAAATTACAGACAGAAAAGTGAACGGATGAAAGAGAGGATGAAAAGAAAAGCTGCCAGTGTGACCTGAAGGGTGCGTGATGCACAAAGACACAGATCTATGAAGCAAGGGAGGCCCTGTGCCGTCACTGCATGCAGCAATCAAGAGTAGCTCAGCGGTGTTACAGGTAAATCAGCACAAACATACACACAATCGCTGTTTACAGCCAAATCAGTTAACAGCCGAGTTATTATTAACTTTTTAATTGATTCGAACTATCTCAAAACTTGACTCTGTGTGTGTGTGTGTGTGTTGGCGCACTGTCTCCATCTCTCTGAAGCCGTTTCTCCTGCGCGCACGACGTCTCTCGCCTCACTATATTTATCTCGCCTGCCGCTCCGCGATGCAGACAGCTGAGCAACATGAAAGGCCTTTGCCCATCAGACGAGCACATGCGCGCACCCACACTCGCACGTGTACACACAAACACGCACATGGACACGGCTGGAGAAGCATCAGCTAACCTCCGTAGAGGGTTTGATCAAAGCCTCGCGCTTGTCTCCTCTTGTGCACGTGCAAACACGGGCTGGTGTCTAAAAGGTGCAGCATTGTGACAGGTATGGAAAGCGTGCATCCATCTGTTCCCTCAGGTGACGCCGGCTGGTTTGCATGTACATATGTGGGAGTGTGTGTGTCTGTGTGTATGTGTGTGTTTGTGTGCATGTTTGTGTTTGTGTGTCCTTCAGGAGCCCATTCAGCAACACTGAAGGCCTTTAACCCCCCCCCAGAAGCCTGAGTCAGCAACATCACTGTCAATGAGGTTGGAGAATATTAGATCACAAGCGTGGGTGGATGATGTGTGTGTGTGTGTGCGTGTGTGTGTGCTGGTGCATGCATGTGTGTGTGAGGTTTCATGAAATATGCATCATTGTCATGCGAGTGCAGGAATGATTGAGTACATGTTCTGTAAGTCTGTGCGTATGCGTGCGTGTGTGTGTGTGTGTGTGTGTGTGTGTGTGTGTGTGGTATTTCCTCCTTTTGTTCCGTTATTAGTGATTATGCTTATTATTTGCTCCGCTTACTTTCACCTCCCACTGGTGCGCACACACACACACACACACACACACACACACACAAACGTAGCATCACAGCATCGACAGACGTAGCAGCATCTGTTTTGGCATAAATTATGGTTCTTGAGAGACAGATAAAGAGATCTAGAGATGGATGGGAAGAGCTTTGTGTTCGACGAATAGCAGGATTCCTGTTAAATGGACGGCTACACAGTGATTTTAATGAATAAGTCTTCCAGGGGAGCACAGCGTGACTGCTGTTTTACCCAGTCAGCCCCGTTTCTGCCTTGAAATTAAGAAAAACCAAAGATTAGCAGCGCGCCAGCTCAGCCACATTTTTTGATGATGAAGTAAGATTTGAAACCTGCCTTTCCTGATAAACTGTAATTATTACACTCTTATATAAGAGGAAGTCCAGTGACTTGCCTCCTTTGGTTAAAGGGTTGGTGCAGCTAAATTACAAAGAAAACATATTTTCTTACTTACCCCTCGCGGCATTTAGCCATGCACACAGTTTTGGTTTCAAACGTCGGCGCCATCTTAATACAGCGTCTTCGATGGCGAGTACTTTGATAAAGTCACTGACAGTGTGGCGTCACAGTCGTTAGAGTTTCTGGGAAGTGACCCCTCATTGCTTGCGTGGCACCGACTGAAATGTGAGACGGAGCGACAGGTATCAAGAGCCGCCACGTACTGAACGCTGGCACTGACTGACCGCCTCCTCATTTGGTTCAACTAAGGTCACGTGTGAGCACTTGTAATAACACATTTATCAAGATTCCAGGCTCCACTGAAAAGACGCTGCATTGTATTAGAGTCATAACACTTCCTTAGCGTGCTTCAGTGCTGTGAGCACCGGAAGCAAAACAAAATTCAGTGTAGTAGAAGTTCTGAGACTCATTATTCAGATGAAAAGTAGCAATACAGTAATGTCAGCAGCATGTATCTGAAGTATGAAAATGAATATTATATTAATATTAATATTATTTAAGTAGTTTTAGCTAATCATGTGATTTGAATGTTAAAACGTGAAGCAGCAGCATAGCATAGCATAGCATAGCATAGCATAGCATAGCATGCAAGTTCCTCTTAAAATTATACAGATACCATAAGGAGTGAAAGAGAAATACACAAAACACACACTTATGCTCAGTTTATGCAAAATATAATGGACACACACACGTCGTTATTGGCTTTATATTCAATTCAACATATATATAAATCTATACTGTATGTTTATCTCTCTGTACAGTGAAAGAGCTGTTTCATTTAAACATCGGTCCGCCTTAAAGCTCTGAAATATCTTAAGCTGTGCAGTGTGAGCGTGCGTGCGTGTGATGGATTGCACGTGTGAGGGGATGCCATCGTTTACTGCCGCTGAAAATCCGACCCAACCCCGCTGTCCCGCTGACAAACTGGCCGGGACTATTCTATATGGATGACTAACTGTGTAGTCAATTCAGTTTTTCTGCGCGTGTGTGTGTTTTCACAGCCCTGCACCGGAGTATAATGTATGTGGTGTGTGTGTGTGTGTGTGCTGCCTGGTGGGGGCATACAGGGGAGTGTGTGTGTGTGTGTGTCGTATGTACGCCTTGTCTTTACACACTCCCTCCCTCGTGTAATGACGGAGTGTGTCTGTGAGGCAGGTTTGCCTTGCTAAGTATACCTGAGGGACCTCTGCGCGCTGCAGCCCAGCTTTATCACAGCTGACACGCTACTATACGTGTTGGGGGAGAGAGCGAGTGTATCACCGGGAGACGGCCTTGGTCGACGCCAAACACACACTCCCGGCTCAGCGTTCAGCGCTACCGCCGGGACACGTTCATCCATCACACTTACCTACACACAAACACACACTCGCACTGCTGGGAAACATATATATCATACTATAGACTACGCAAACATACGGGGACCCTCACAGACACTTTAGAATGTAACATTAAAATAAATAAATGCAAGGAAGATACACAGTGTCACACAGGTTTGAGAGTTACTCACCCAAACACTGGTTCATCATGGCTCCGCAGACACTGAACAGGCTGAGTTTCACTTTCTCTACACAAATGTGTTAAGCGTGTAATATCAAGCTGATGGATGTCTCGCCAGATCACTTCAGATACTTTAAACTATACCATTTCCCCTCATGGCTGATTTGTGATGTGTCCGACCACATTATCTCCCACACACTGTAAAAACACTGTAAAATGATGCAGTATGTTCTGTTAGAGTGGCAAACTCAGCATTTAATCCAAAATGTAGTTTTAACTGTCTGAAGTGTAGTCGGCCAGGTTAGCCACAGGAAGTCACCAAAGCACGTGGTTCTAAACCAGCGTTTCAGCCTGAGCCTGGAGATTTAGTTTGCAGTGAGCAACTTTCATAGGAAGGAGTCAGTTGCCACTTTTGAATCTGGTATCACTTTCACTAAGGCATCCACAGAATCATGGACTAACCTCGCATAAAACCGTCCCACCTTCATTTCACAGATCCCAACACGACCTGTTTAAACAGCTTGTTCCATCTGACAGTCCAAACCTCCGAGACACTGATTCTGCCGTGGTGTAAGTCACAGAAAAGCAGCAGAACCTTACATCTGAGAGCCTAAAAACGGGATTGTTTTGCTTTTTTTGGTGTTTCATTTGATTTCATTAAACCTTTAAGCTGTCAGAAACTAATGATGGCATGTGAGTAAATCCTAAAAGTTAGGGAAAGATCTTTGTATAGTTGGCTTTCAACTCTGCCCCTGGTCTCTGGTGCTCACATCATTCCCGCTGACACTCTGTGAACATAATTCAGGTTCAAAATGTACCCGGCAACTCACATTGGCGGTAAATAAATGTAGTTTGTAGGAGGCAGGGTTGTGAAAGAAGAGGAGAGGACGACAGAGGCTGCCGTCGATTCGGAGCGGAGTGGAAGTTAAGTAAAGGAGAGCAGAGAGCTTTAAATGCGGTGAAACAGAGATAGTTGCTGCTGGTAGCTCACCGCCGCTCTGTGTAAAAACAATAAAAGCCGATTCATGTCTACATTCCTCAGCTGGTTGTAAAACCTGCTCGCTCGCTTTAAACGAGGGCTCTGCCAGTCCCTCTCCCCACTCAGGCCTCTTCTTCCTCCTCTTCTTCCTCCCCTTCCCTCTCCTCTCCTCTCCTCTCTCGGACCCACTTTACACGCTCACACACTTGCGCCCGCAAGCTGATCGAATCCTTCCCCGATATCAGGAAATACCTCTAAGCCCAGAACATTCCTCTGATAAAGCGTGTGTACGTCTACGGCCATATTTAGCCCCGTTGCGTGTTTGTGCACAGGGGAAACGTGCACGTTTCGGGCCGATCAGCGATCCCGCTGCGATATGTGAAAGTCGGGGGGGGGGGGAGCTCATTGTCCAAAATGAGAGACATGGAGCGGTTTCTGGCTGCGGAGCAAGAATAACAAGTCATTTTGGTGTTTCCTTGGCTGGAGGGCAGAACAAAGCAGAGGGGATCTAATCAGCCTCATTTGAGCTTCATTCATGGCCTGGGCTGACTCGCTGCGCATTCCTCGCCTCTCCAATAGCATGAGACTCCCGTCGCGGCGTTGGCTACAGCTTCATAATTTGATAGAAACAGCTATTAAAGTCATATCCCGGCAGGATTATGACTTGCTGAGGTTGGGAATCGAAGGTTTTTATAGGTTTTCTGCAGGTTGTTGCATAATAATGCTTACACTGAACTGAGGTCCAGCTCATTCCTGCAGGTTTTGTTTGAGGAGATAATTGGTTTGACACATCGTCTACCTGCTGGCTCTGAGCTGTACATACATTCATATATATACTGAAATGTATGTGACTGTATTTCTGGAGTTTAAGTCGTGCATTAACTCTTGCTTGCATCAAATTCTGTTTAAAGTGACATCGCTGAGTAATGTTAGCAGAGACGAGTGTCTAATACAGAGCCTGTGATGGATACTGAACAGGCAGTTCTCACGTCGCGTCTGCACACACACACACACACTTCCATTATCCAATCCAGCTGTCTACATGAGTTGTGTAATAGCGGCTCCCTTGTGAACTTTGCACATTGCAGCAACCAAAAGCCAAATGCAGGCGACCCACATTCAGTGCTGTCCCCTGAACGCGTCTTGTATAGACACGAGCGTGGCGGTGAAACTGCTGCAGCCGCTCTGCTAACGTGGCGCTCACGCTACGACTCGAGTCTCCATCCGTGCTAAGCAGCTCTGTGACGCTCCAGTTCGGCACATGGGTATCTTGAGCTACGTGCTAACTCCCTGACGCTAGCTGGGTGAACAAATTTAGCATGTTTGGCATGTTAACCATCTAAGATTTTGACCTGATGATGGCGCTGGATGCAAAATGGATGGATTGCTAAAGTCTGCACGGATCCACCTGCATCCCCGGTTTATCAAACTACCCAGCTCCTCCGAACACGAACCTCTCTCAGCACCTTCAAACTTCCATTCAATCTTCCGTATACAGATTAAATCGCAGCTGAATGGTATCACTTGAGTGCAATCGCTCCGTCCTCGCCATGAGCTTCAACAGTGCTACGAAGCGCATGCGGCGTGATATTGGGAGCCAGTGTTGCAGAGTCTTGGCTGTTGTTGCATCCTGTGCCTGGATACACTTCCTGGTTGACTGGTGCGGTGAGGCTGTGCTTCGTCCGACGGCGGCTCTGCCTTGGATCACTCCGGTTTTATTATGAAAGCAAGTATAGCCTACTCTGTGTGTGTGTGTGTGTGTGTGTGTGCGTGCGTGCGTGCGTGCACGCATATTTTTGCATCACCCTCACACCCTCCCACCTCTCTCCCTTTCCCTTACTCCCCCACGACCAGCCTTAAATTACCGTCTGCCAATATTCTCAGCCCCCTACCCTTCCTCAGTTTACTCTTTCATCTCACTTTGTGCATTTCCCCTGACCGGGCTCGAGCCTCTTCTTTCATTCACCCTCTTTCTCTCTGTCTCTCTCTCTCTCTCTCTCTCTTTCTTTCCTGTCTGTGGCTCCCTGGCTTTGCAGGAATGTCTCCCCAGCTCCAGTCCACTAATCAATTCCCTCCCGAGTCAGTCACTTCTCATCCTCTTTCACCCCCCAGTCCCTTCCTCTCCTCCTCTCTCCGGCTCCACATCTACTTGATGTGCCTCATTTTCTCATTTTCACACACTTCTGCAGCTCTTCACCTGTTTTTTTTTTTCTTTACCTGTCACTGCTTCCCCTCCCCGTCCGCCTCCTGTATTTGCTCTCCTGCTATCTCTCTCATTTTCTCTCATTATGTCAGTGTTATCTGGCGATTTGTTCCCTCCCACTCCCTCCCCGTCCTCATCCCTCTCCTCTTCTCTCTCCTCCGTTGGCTGCGTTTTTATGGGAACTGGTGGGAGGCTGCGGTGGTCCGTCTTGAGTTATAGTTTGTTTTGATGTGCTGGTATAGATAGAGATAGAGGCTGAAGGACTGGGGATCTGGGAGAGGAGAGGAGAGGAGGGTGAAAAAGCGCAGAGGAAGGCATGAGTGGATAAATTGAGCCGGCGGAGAGACAGGAGAGAGTGGCAGACAAAAGGAGAATAGGAAGTGCAGAGGAAGGAGACGAATGAGTGATGGCTCACTTCACCACGGCTGGTTTTTACCTCCCAGTCGACCCTCAGGACCGCGGGTCTGAATGAATTAAAGCTAAGCAGACCTCCAGAGATACCCTCGCTGCATGAAGGGATACGGTGATGGAGGGAAGAGGAGAGGGAGGCAGCGCCCTGTGTTGGGGAGACGGGGGGAGGGAAACCCCAGAGAGGTCCCCGTGTGCCATGAGAACCATGTTAAAGCTGCAGATGGCAGCCTGCGAGGATTATGCAAAAAGGGCAAAAAGCAGATGACTGAGCACACTGAACGTGCGCCGTTCCAAGGCTTTCGAGGGAATATGTGTCGATTCTTTATTTGCCATTGATTGGTTTACAGCGTTTAAAGTCTTCTAATATCAGGAGATGAATTGATCCAGAAGGACAGGCTAGCTTTCCACGATCCTGGAATCAATGGCAGCTGAAAGATGAAGATGTAGCCAAAGATCAGGACAAAATGGGTGTTTGCCAATTTTTTGTTTGCCAAATTGATTGATAACATTCACTCCCCTTGTAGCTCTGCTGTTGGCCTCCACCAACCCCTGAAACAGGTATCCGGCTCTTTAGCGGCTAAATGCTCCACTTTGTTCACCAGCTAATTGCTAGCTTTGCCGTCCGCTGTTTGGTGCTGAGCAAGGATGTGCAGAGCTGGGAAAAGAGCTGCCTGCTTTGGCTGGAAAACAAGGAGGGGAGTGGTGAGACTGGGAACGTTTAAAGCTGCAGGCCTGAAAATCAAAACAATGGGCTCAAAGAAACCAAAATGGACCATAGAGCTCAGAGGAGCTGCAGAGTTGGATGACGAGTCTACAGTCGTCTACAAGCGACCCCGTACTTATTACACACAGTAATCTCATCGGTTGTTACTGTAAGAATATTGATTAGCACAGCTTTAAGGCTCGGGCTTGATCACTCTTATGGTTAAAAGAGACAAATACTGACTGGTATCAAGATACAGCTACAGTCACCCATGCCATACCTTGCTGACGCAGCCCTCCACCCTATTTCATTTACTTTTGAGACACAAAAGCCTTCTGTAATGCCTCCAAAGCTCCCTGCCAGGTAAAGGTGACCATGGGCCATTTTCTACATTTTAACAAATAGGTAATACTCTGACTGACAATATTAAATATCCCCAGCTTGCTTTAGCAGTAACTTAATATGGCTCTGATATGGCTGCAGAGAGTGAGCGGCGAGGCTTCTATCATTGAGATACAACAACAAACTGTGAAGTACAAGCCAGCATTGTTTCCTGTGAATCCCTCGTGTGCGTGGAGGCAATCTGAATGCCATGCAGGCATGGCAGACGCTGCCCATAAAGTATGAAAGCGTAACCATCGGTTGCTTCTCTCTCGTGAGGACGGTCTCAATTTAGCTTACTGCTCAAACCTGGAGCTCTTAAATGAATGCTGTTCATAATTAGACTAGAACAACTCATTTTCCTTCATTTCAAAGGTCTGATCCTTTGAAATAGGACACCAGCCTTGGTAGAAGTAACTAACTCACTCTTGAGCTTGAGTAGCTAGCATTTGTGTGCACTGAGTCACTAACTTCATTAAGCTTTTATTGACATAATATACTTCCCTCCGATCACATTGGGTAATTAATACAAGTGTTGATGGCTTTCCACAAGCATCCAAATGTTGGCATCAAAGTTTTGGAGCTATTACCAGGGAACGGTTAGTCAGCCAAGAACAAAAATCTGGCTTTACTTTGTGCATTTTGTAATTTCCAATTTTTTCCACTTAAAACAATATGGTTTGAACTCTGTCCTTTCAGCTTTTTGAAGTCATAAAAATCATTTCCAACCATGTTCTTTCTCTATTAATTAACCCAGCATGTTTTTCTTTAAGAACATCGGAGACGCTTTGAGATTCTTTAAACAAGTCATTTTTCTTCGACTGCAGCGTTTCGGGTTGTGTTTCCACCTCTGCCTCTTTTTCCTCTGCTTGCCCTTTTTATCCTCCCTCCTCTTTTGATGTGTACAGTGCTCCTTCCCTCTCTGCCTTAACCCCTTCTCCTCTCCCATACTCCCTCCCTCTCGGCCCTTGGGCTGGTATGCGACCTCTCTCTGCCACCTTCTCTCCGGCTCTTTCTCCTCCGAACATTTTGTTGCGTCTCCATAGCCCATATTGCAGCGATTTGCGCCATCTCTCATGATCAAAGCGGAAGCACCGAGTTCAGTCCCATTCTCATCCCCTAAGAGGGTCAATTGAATCATAGCCACTTTCTCTTTCATCTTCTGATCCTCCCGCCTCTTTCTCTTCTCTGTCTGGCTATTCGGCTCCATCGCTCTGCTATTTGTCAGTGAATTTACATTTCTGCGCCCGTGTCCCACTCGATCCATTTCCCTCCCCTTTCCCCCTCCGCCCCCCTCTTCGCTTCCATTTGGTCCTCAGTCAGTCAGCTGAGTAAACAGGCCTGGTTTGTCTAGATTTTTCTGACGTCAGAGAGACGTCCCACAACTTCTATCATCTGCCTCTGAGGTCATGGGTCATTATTTCTGGATCCCCCCGGAGAGCTCTGAGAAGAGACCAATGAGTCGCGGCCCGGCGGGAGCAGCCCCTGCCCACGCAAAAGACAAAACAGACAGTTTTTAAATAAAGTTGCGGTGCCGTGGTGGCAGAGCAGCGTCCAGTTCTGCCCCGGCACATCAAACTCGAAAAGGACGCGGGGGAAGGAAGGCGGCAGCAGCTGTGGCAATTGTGTTTTGTTGCAGAAATGTGCGATCTGATTTGACTTGAGGTATGAAAGGTGAGCGCTGTCTCTGATCAGCCCTGTCAGGACCACCGAGGGGGAAGACAGCTTGATTTATAACCAGGGACTGTCTGCTTATAGAAAAGAAGATATTCTGGTCCAGTGGAAGTGTCGCTTCAACTGAAAATGAAAGAGCTAAACGTTCCCAGTCCGCCCCGAGATCCAGTTTTGCATAAGAAAAAAAAAAAAGATCTGCGTTTATCTCTCGTCTAAACACATGACTGTAGCCACAGAAGTGGGCTGTATTTCATTTTTAAAGCATTTACGGGTTTATTTTCTGTTGAATCTAAACTCCACCTTCCACCTTTGTTCTTGAAGGCACATAAAAGTTAGTTACTGTTGCCAGTGTGCGTTGAGATCTACGGTTTGTGACGCGCTGGCCCAGGATGCATTTAAAGGATAAGTTCTAACATAAGGTTACGCACCGGTAGCTGAATTGATTCATTTAACAAAAGACTGTGAGTTTAGCTGAGCATGTGTGGATGTGGATAACACCAGGTGTTCTGTTAACCGTCCCTGGTTGAATTGAGGTTGCAGCAGTCAGACGTGTGTTCCGTTGCCGTGTCCGCTGCCTCTTGCCGTTTATCTCGTCCTAATCGCCGCAGCCTCGGCCTCAGCCCTTCAGCCGCAGACACACCACACTCTCCAGGCCTGAGAGGACCCGCGGCGGCCCTGATAACACAAACACACACTCACTTTTGTGCACATATGCACTTGAGCACAAGTGTTTGTGTACATAGATAAGCATATATGCACACACTTACGTGCACACTCGCATGCATGAATGTGGGAACGCACACGTCTAGTTGTACGCGTGCCCAAACACACACACACACATACATGAGTGGCCCAGAGGCTGCGAGAGGCTAATAAACTATTACCTGCTATCTGAGCGCTGTGTGTCTGAGTGTGTGTGTGAGTGTGTGAGATAAGTCAAGCACAGCAGAAGTTGAGTCCTAATCAGCGGCCGTCTCCGTCTGATGGCTCTCGTCACTGTCCACTCACAGCGCCGCCACGTCTCCACAACAAACACCCCCCCCCCCTCCACGGCAGCACACGGGGATGATTGGGCCAGGCGCGCACACAAACACCCACAACACTCGTGCATGTAGAGGCAGACACACAAACACTTGGTGAAAGTGGAGTGGCTATCTTGTGAGAACTTAGCTCTCATAACGTAACGAGTTAGTTTGTTAAGTCAGGCCTTTTTCCTCACAGGCTCAGGGAAGAGTCGGCGCGCACACTTTCTGTAAACACATTTCCCACATTTTACATCCTAATATTATTTCTAGAGGGGCGTGTCAGTGTTTCAGGGACATCACCAGAGGGATCATGAGTATTATACCCAATGCTCAGATGTGCTACACTATATTTTGAGAAAATGACAAATCATTTATGTCAGAAATCTTAAATTGCCACCCAAACAACAGATGGATTAACAGATTAAAAGTGTTTTTGTGGCCTGAGTGCTGCATTTGCTCCCTATGTTCTATCTGTGCCATTGAAAATATATTTGCAAGCTCCGTTTACACTTTAAACATAGATGTATCTTTTGATTTTGACTCAGCTATGCCCTAAAAAGTTTTATTTAAAGTCAAATTTTGTTTCAACAATTGCTTTTCTACTGAGTAATGACCATCTTAAACTACCTTTTTGTTTAACGTGACTTCCCTGAATGCATCACATACAAGACAGGAAACACACCAGCAGTTATTTTGGTTCCTTCCCAGTGTCTCCAGTGATGGAGAGGAGGTGAAGACTGTGTTAGATAATCTCTGAAGCAAACCCAAACTGTAACAATAACAGAGCTATCATCACCGAAAGTATTTGCCACACACACACACACACACACAAACACACACAGACGCACATGCGCTCACGCGCTCACATCCCCGTCCACAGTCAGATCAGTGTGGGAATGTTTGTGCCAGCACGAGCGTCTTGTGCTGTGTTGATGTTGTGATTATAGGGGGTGTTTAAGGTTGAGGATGACTCATCTCACACACACACACACGCACACACGCACACACGCACACACATACACACGCTCACGTACGCACACACACCGTGCACCCACAGTAATCTAGATAAAGATCATCACTCACTCGCCCTCTCCTCCTCCCTCTTGTCCTCTGACAATGCTTACAGCTCACCAGGATTTATCCTCACCCCGTCACTCCTTTAAACATCTTTATATAAACGCTTTAATTCCAACGTGCTGCTTGGGGACGAAATATAACTGTAATAAGAAAGCGTCAAAATTAATTGAAACCATTATCGGAGCCAGCTTTAAAGTGGTATTTTTATCTCCATGCTATATGTGCGTTTCATTACAACGAGCCAAATTCATGACTCGCCGAGGGGGATTCTGGGTTGTTTTGGAGAGCAAAAAGCAAATTCTCCTGTTCTGTTTTCGTCCCCACACGCCTGCCTTGTTTAGTTTTCGACCCGGCAAGGGATATTATTCACGGGACATGCCTAAACTCTGTCAGATGACCGTGCTTGAGAAGATTTATCGTTTTTTTTCAAGGGTTCTTGTTTTGCTTTGCTCCTCGCATTTTCACTCATTGAGGATGGTGTAGGCACGTATACGCACTCCACATCACGCCTCAGCCCTTGTGCTCGACCGAAGCCTGTGGCTCCGGTGTAGAATATGTTTCCATCAGACTGACTTCAACTCCTTTTTTAAAGTCATTCACAAACAGGTCTTTGCCAAGTCACATTTTGTGCACAAACCTTGTTCCAACCCACAGAACTTTATTTTAGCTAGTTGTCTTGTGATAGCTAAAAGTTGCCTCTGTGTACATCCATGAGACACAAGACAACATTGCAATTCACTTTCAGCCATTTCTAGACATGTCCAGTATGCTAGTTGCAAACTTGGTGTTTGTGCCATAAAACCAAAACAATGAGCTAAAAGAGGCTGATGGGAACTGTGGTTTGAGATCATTCTCTGTGGGGTCATCACTACAAGACGCATACTTGACATTACATGCAGTCATTTCATCAGTTGATATTGTAATAATATTGATGAGTACACCGGTAAAGCCTAGCCAAAATCTCTGTGACACCACACACATAAAAGAGGAACTATGGGAATTTTAGCATGCGCACTTAGCAGGAATTCCTCACTTCCTGTTAGCATCACATAGCTTTTAGGTATACGGCCAGTGGTCTCCGCGGTCAAAGAGCTTTATGGCAGAAAGCCTTGCTTGTACTAGCCAGTCACAGCAGTGTGGGGCGGGACGAGGCGGAACGCTCTCGGGGGAACAAAATAATGCAAACTACATCAACACAAACAGTCCTGAGAAGAGAGCTAATCAGGCTAATCAGGCAACAAGTGAAAACAGCTGTGAGGGTGATCCCTGGGTCTGTGGGCTCTCTCAAGAAACTCAGCACAAAGAGAGGAGGAATATCTAAAGCGGACGAGGTTGAATATCAAATATATCTTTTAAAAGTGTGCGACAAAAGTAAGTCAAACTCAAACTCCACGTCAGGTTGGCTATTCCAGAACGTTCCAACTCCGATTGTTTAAAGTTTGACAAGTTGCAACAATATTACGCTCTATTTTAAGACAAAATCAAAGCAATATGTACTGTTGATGAACCCTTTGTTGTTCTTAAAACAAGCCATCTTGTATATAACTAACGCCTGACACCTGATGAGGAATCAAATGGATGATTGATCAGAAATTTAAATTCCCAAGACTGAAGACTTTAGCCTTTTACATGGCTGAGTCCCGTCCTCCGTCCTTAATCCCACCTCTCCTGCCTCTGTTTTGCAGCCACCATGAACCCCATAAGCCCGCCTCGCTTCACTGTCAAGTGCTAAATCAGTTTTGTTGCTCTTTAAATCCAAACAGCCAAGAAGAGGCCGTGTGGAGGAATGCAGGAAAGGATGATAGGCATCGTGGTAGACAGATGGAGAGAATGCGCCACCGAGTCCCAAACAGTGGGAAAGTCCTGAGGGAGAGATTTGTTCTGCTCTCCTCTGCTACGCTTCGCTGTCCCTCTTTCTCACTCCTTCCCTGTCTACTTCTATCCCTCCTTCCCTCTCTGTTTGGCTTCCCTGGCTCGCCTGCGATTTGTTTTGTTCTCCGCTAATGCTATCTGTTGCTATTCTCAGAGGCTCGCTGGTTACAGCGATGGACAGTGTGTATACACTAGCCTCGAGTGCGACATCGCATCAGCGCTGCTGCAGCTGAGTGTGTTCGTGTGTGTGTGGTGGGCAGAAGAACGGGGTGGTCTTTGAGGAGAAGAAGGGGCCAGAGAGACCGAGCTTGCACGTAGACAAGCGTGGCTCCAGTCCACATTCACAAGACAATTTTACTATCTTTGTGTTGGCAGGAGCTCCCGAAGCACCCTCGTCTGGGTTAAAAAACTCTGAGTGGAAATCCTTTTCTAGAAATGTCGTTTCCAGCACGCAAAGCCAGCGTCACTGTTCAGCACGAAGAGAGAAGGAGCAGTGGTCTCCCATTCTCATGGCAGCCATCTTAGAGCCTTCCTCTCTTCATGGTGGCATTGTGGTGCAGTCCCAGTTGATTAACATGTTGCCGGTAGCTGCGGCTGCGTCTCTGCGCTCTCTGCAAGCCACTGTGCAAAGACAAGACACAAAATTGAGTAATATATGACTTTGGAGAGCTGCGATTGGTTAGAACCCGGGACTTTATTGCATGTTGTGAATACAGTGCATATGGTTCTGATTTGGGTTACATTTTTTTTTTTTTTTTCCGAGCTGGAGCGCAGACGCAGACATTAAGCCACACACATGCAGATGCACGCAGACAAACATGGATAAAAATGCTTGCAAAACATGCACACACACACACACACACACACACACACACACACACACACACACATGCACACATAGACACAGGCAGGTGAAGCTACTGTACAAACTGTATGCAAATCAGCCCCTCCAGAGCAGTTTCCCTTTAAGATCACTTTATTCGCTGATCCCTGCCCTTTGGCTCTCTGACCCCACTTTGGCTTTTTTCCTGATGGCCGCTCTTGCAGTTAATTGGCAGTCATGGTCAGTGTGCACTTATTGAGTTGCCTTGATTATACATATCCTGTGCTGGTCATAGACTCATTACTTTAACAGGCCTCACGCTGACAACCGTACATTACAGCTGTGGGACCAGGATTTACATGCTTTCTTTAAATGGCTCTTGACACATCTTTGTTTGTTGTTTGTAACCCAATCTCAGAGAGGATTTCGCCGGGCTGAACTTGGTTGACATAAGCTTGCCGTGGTCACTCGGAGGGAGCACGGACTCTGTTTTTACATGTTTGTGTTGCGGAACTGTTCAGGTTAGCGTGTTGTTTTAAAAGTAATATTTGTCGGCAAATGATATTATTGAGTGAATTCAGTGTTTTTGCTGATGGAATGCAAGACAAACTGAGAGGTAGACGGGGATGTGTCGAGTAGGAAGCAAGGAAAATGTGTGCAGAAAGCCAGGAAGCCACCGAGCACGACGTTCATTGATATATAGGAGATACACTCATATATGCGCTTAGCATCTTTAAGAAAACCTTTAGTTATCATGAAATCTGCACAGAATTAGTATGAAAGGGTTCAAAGCTACAACTTTATTGCCAAAGAACATCTGTACATCCAATGCAAAAACATGTCAAATCCTCAGTGTCTACAGTATCTGCGCATGGTGGATTCAGTAGGTTCTGCTTGGGGAAAATACAGTTACTGCAAGTTAGTTTAAGGTATAGCTAGTGTTGCAACTAAAACACTTGGTTAAAGAAAGACTGTGCACAACTGCTTTTGTCCTGTGTTCCAGTTGCTACGCTCAGATTCACCATGTTTAACCCCAATTTTGCAATGCTGGCATTGAACATAGGTCATGATGCATGTAATTGTCCATCATGAATGGAATTCTGAGGATTACTGGGCTGTGCAACGACACGCATCATAAAACTAATTCGGCTTTATTCTTGTTTGTGTATAGAATGGAGATAAACAGTTCCAGGCAAATGCCAGATCACGAGAAAACGTGTCCACACGTATGAGGGACGTTAAAAACACAAAGCAGGCATCGCTGTCTGAGTCACGGAGTAGTCACTGTCCTTACAAAAAGAAAAGCCAGTGGCGGAAGGACGCAGCATGCTGGAACGGTGCACGTATGCAAGAACGTGATGCCCACCCGAACTGTTGAGAGAGGTGGCTCTAAGGCAATGGTGAAAACACTGCACTCGCAGTACGTGATGCCAAGCCACAAACACTTCACACAAAACAAAATCCCGAACTTGTGCAGCAGCTGTCGTGAGAAAGAGGAGCAAATGGCACACACACACACTCACACATAGCGTCAGCTGTGCAGTGTGATAACTTCCACCAACTTGTAGAAAACTGCCTCCACAACCACTGTAAAGTATATTAATTATTAATTGATAATAACTTTAACTCCAGGCAATAAATAATTTCTTTCCCGGAGTCTTGCATATATGCATTTCAATCTTGTTCTATTTAAAAAGCAAGAAAGAAACAGTGTAGCCATATACCTGTATTATAACTGCACAACAGTCAAATAAGACTATAAAGGGTGCATTACGGCTGAGCACTAGTGCTAGCATTTGAGATTGTGTGATACAGCATAAGGAATCTTAATTCCAATTATCCAGGAAATGGGCTTTATTTTATGCTAACCACACCTCTCCAACAACATGACCTCATTGTTCTAAATTAACACTCTTTGTCGTCTCATGCAAGCAGAGAAGTCAGATGAGTTGTTACAGTTAGTAATGAACAGGCATTATGGGAAGTACTGGATGAATATTCCAAATAGTTACCCAAACATTATGGACCAGTGGTTAGTAGCTGTAGCTGTTACATGGCTAATAGGTGCAATCAAAAATAATACGTGATTGCCTGCACCGCGTCTAAATGCAGCACGACCTGGTAACGATCACGCAGCAGCTGTTAGCTAGAACTGTGGGGAGTCAGCTGGCAGAGTTACATTGCTGATCGCCGATGGGCCTGGAGTTACAGGCTGTTTTGTGACCACTAGCAAAGGGATGTCTCCACCCACTTGGTCAACTTTTCGGATTTGGTGTCCTTCCTCTTCTGAAAAATGAAACCAAGGCTAAAGGATCACCAATTTGACATCGGAGAAGGTCCAAAGAACATCCAGCCGCGCCGGATCGCGGATGGTGCTTTACATGGTTATATAACAGGACTTCCAGCAAGAGTGCTGGGAGCTGTTTGAATCATATCAGGGGTTTTTAGCTGTTATTGAAGCATTTTGATTGCACCCCGTTAGCATAAAATCAGTTTGAATAAAGAACAACAGAGGTGTGAGGAAGGAAGGTGTAAGATGAGTTCATCTGACGGGGCTGTGGGAGTACATCTGCAAAACACAGAGGTCGTGAACCGCTGATGTACAACATCACACCACCTCACCAGGACACACACTCGCGAGAAACTTCCGACGTCGGGAGCGTACTTGCTACAACCTCTTTGAAAACAACAGTGGGAGGTAACTAGGTCAAGAATACACACACAAACACCTTAACACCAAACAACTTAATCTATGAATAATTCATCTCTGCCTCTCGTGTTTAAAAGGAAAGTTTTTGTTTACTTGACACCTGATTAACCACAGTGGGGCTGAATTATCGGCAGGGGAAACTGTCGCTGCGCTCATTTAATAATGTCTTGCACAACAATGTTCCCGCAGCTGATGGATTTCCTTTTTCCACGTTTCCTGTCGAATATCAAACCTTTGTTCCTGCACCAAACAAAGCGCAGCCCACAGTCTTCAGACTTCACAGCTCTTCTTTTAAAGTATGCGCTTGTGTATGGATAGATAAAACTCAAATAACTGCTTTACAGTTGCCCGCCAAAACACTCTGAGAAGCCTGAATAACCACAAACAAATCAATGATTAACAAAGTAGCTCCAAAGCCACATAGTGATATATATTCTTTTTGTAACCTATGTCTATTCTTGTGATGGATGCCGAGCACCTGACCTCTGAGTTGAACCCTCAGGTTCTATTATTGAACACACAGCCAAGCCCAGTCGTGGCTTGATACATAATTCATAAAGCCAGTAATATTTTGGCCTCTTCCCTACATTGCTTGCTTTCTTTCACAACTGTTTGTTGCCTTGGGAATAGAGACTTGGACCATGCCGCTGCCCTTGGATAATAAAAAGCTGAAGAGCCTGGAAAACATGAGGACGGACACATTTTTATAAGGAAAAGCGAAAGTGCTATTGGACAGGGAAGCTACAGTATGGTGAACAACATAGGTGTCACGTAGGGACAGCAAGGATTTCTGTTTCAGCTACATATTTAATACATTTACTTGTGTGCACAATTAAGAATTGGTATCATACCTGGAAGCTGAGACGGAGGCATTTGATGAATTCAGTTGTGTGTTTCATTACCTCATGCACCCAAGGACTAGTCTGTCCCAGCAAGTCCAGTCAAACACTTGATGTTTGGGTGTCTGTTCACTGTATCTTTCATAACTGCAGTCGTCATGTGACCATCTCAGCCATTGTTTCTATCTGGTGTCTGGTGAGCACATACATCCTGGGAACATATGGGCCATCTTCAGACCTTAAAATGTCTCTAACAGGTCTTGTTTGTTTACTTTTAGCCATGTTTTCTTGTTTATTATATTAATGGTAATCGTGAATTGCTGAGATCTGGCAATGCAGTGATAAAAAGGAGACAGCTGGAGCAGGAAACTTGAACATTGCGCAGGTTTAAAAGTCCCTCGGGTTGACCAAGCTTATTTCATAAAGAAGCGAGAACGCCCCTCACAGTTAACCAACAGACCTCCTGGTTCAGGACCTTAGTTGTGCTTGTTTCTCTGCAGCTCCTATAACTGATCAAAATGAGGTCAGAGAAAAAGACGGAATTTCCCTTTAAAACCCCATCAGGTGCATAAGTTTTGTTGAGAAACGATATTAAACGCGGGGCTGTTTCCGTGCCTCACGGTTTAATGAAGTGATTCCTTTGTTGTTCGGCAGCGAGCTGTTCATTAAGGGGAGTGTTTATGTTGCAGGGCAGCCTCGGTGCAACAGACCACAGAGGGAGCTGCACAGACATTCTTCTCCCTGGCTGCACCAGAAACCAACCTTCTGTCCCCACTTCATCCAATATAATCATCATAAAGCAGCCTCCCATGACCTGATACATTACCCCCCCCCCCCCCCCCCCCCCCCCCCCCCCCCCCCCCCCCCCCCCCCCCCCCCCCCCCCCCCCCCCCCCCTCCCCCCCCCCCCCCCCCCCCCCCCC